>CM060924.1:522027552-523277552 GCA_030737875.1 Allium sativum | reverse complement strand
ATATAACCTGCGTGGCTTAATGGTGCCCTCGAACTGTTTCCATGGACAAAAGAAATACAGCAAGCCAAAATCATTCTCTATATAAAGGGTTCCTTAACCTAATTTTGCGCAGTCAAAAATCATTTCGAGGTCAAAGTTTTTCCGCCTCCACAAACTAAAATAAACGAACCTAATCTCATGACCTCCTCCACCTAATTCACACAAATCCGATCGCTCATCCTAAAAAAAAAACCTCCAACTAGAAAACGTTGGCCTCGATGAGCTCTGAAACCTGACCGACTATGATCTTGGACGGTGCTGCATAGTGGTCGGATCAGATCTCGAAAGGGCTGGCAGTCGGAGGTCTTTTTCTCGTGAATGGAGATGACTGGCGGGGTGCGGTTTCTACCGAAGGGGGAGGGGCTAATGGCGCATCGTTTGCCGTTCTGGGATGAGGCTCCGATCAATTGGGGAGGTCGCCGCCGAGCTTTTGCTGAATGGGAAGGGCACGGGAAAGTTGTGGAGTGCGTTGCAAGGAGGAACAACAGTGAGTACGAGAGTTTGATGGATTTGGGGTTATTCGCGTTTGATTCTTTTCCCTGTAAACCCTCGTTTGGCTGAGACATGGTTTCAAGTATGGATGCAAAGGGAAGCTCACCGACTGAAAAAGGAGAAGCAGCAGTAGCAGACTGAAATTGATAGAGGGAAGGAAGGGTCGTCTCTGACTTTGTGGGTTTCAGATCTTCGCCTGGGAATAGAGGCATTAAGTGTTTGATGGGAGAATGAGAATAGTGTTCGCTAGTTGGTCTGTGCGCTGGGAAGCTGGTACGGGTGCTGGGTGTATTTTGAATGGCAGGAGCAGTTGAAGGAAGCTGTTGTGCTTAGCAAGGATGGAGAGGTGATTTTTCTGATGGAGTTTGAAGCCTTCAAGCTTCGAACTGGCTATGGATATGTTATCTGTAAATGAGCTGCTGTGCGGGTTCAAATATGAATGGACTGAAACATAGTAATGTTGAAAGAAGATAGAGTATCGGTTTGTTTCAAGAAATGGGCAGTATTCATTTTGGAGAGAAGGATGGGATCAAAGACATTGGAACCGGTTCAGAGTGATGTGGAGCTAGTCTGGATGTAGGACAGAATAAAATGACTGAACTGAATCAACATTTCGTAAATCGTTAGTTAACGATGATCATCCAATGTGAGTAAAACTCACCAATTCTGAATAGTTATATTTTTATAATGTATTTTTAGAACTGTTAATCATTTGTTGATTGTTGTGTGTTGGTTGATTGATTGACTTGTTAGTCAGATAGTGAAAATTATATATATATGTATATATATATATATATATATATATAAACCGTTAAATATTTATATATTGATTCTGCTATCAGAATAATTTATATTGAACTGAAAGTGATGATAATCATATTGTGTAACATATGTGGATGCAGGGAGACAGGCTGGAGGAATCCGACTGGATTCCTCCACAGTTATTTTATTGTTTTTCATATATTGTTATATGATGTGGTATAAAATCTGTGGGCGATTATATGTGCTTGGACAATATTGAACATCGTGATTTGATATGATTGAATACCATAACATGCCGAAATGTTGATAAGGGGATTTTCAAAGTGATATTGAAAATAGAATATTTATAAAATGGGATATATATATAAATAAGAGATATTTATAAAGTGGAATATTTATAAATAAGAATTGTTTATAAATTGGAATATTTATAAATAGGAGGTATTCAAAAAGGAAATAATTACAAACCATTTTCTTTTTGAATGGGCCTGTGTGGCGGGTTTGGGGATTTTCCCGATGCTCCCGTTACAAAGGAGGTTATGGCGAATTTTTCAGAGAATTTAAGGAGTTGGAATATTTCAAGAATAAATTTGAAAAGGAAATATTTGTAAACCATTTACAAATAGAATTGAAAAGGAAACGTTATAAAAAGGAAATCATTTTTAAAGTGTAGAACCGTTATTTAAAAGTAAATCTTTTCAAATGAATGAAACGTTGTTAAAAAGGAAATCTTGATAAAGTGAATAAAGTAAATCGAATATGGTATTCGAAAGGAGTTAAATCGGATATGGTATTCGAAGAGAGTAAATCGAATATGGTATTCGAAAGTTAGTAAAACGAATATGCTATTCGAAAGGGGTTAGTCGAGTCAAGTTAGTTGAATAGAGTTAACTAGTTCAGTAGAGTTAACCAGTTCAGTAAAGTTAACCAGTTCAGTAGAGTTAACAAGTTGGGTTAAGTAAGTCAAATTAACCAGTGAGTTAAGTAAGTCAAGTTAACCAGTGAGTTAAGTAAGTCAAGTTAACCTGTTGAGTTAAGTAAGTCGAGTTGATCGAGTTAGAGTTACTCAGTTAGAGTTAATCGATTAGAGTTAAAACGAACTAGAGTTAATCAAATATAGTTATTTGAGACAGAGTTAGTCAAACATAGTATTCAGGGTAAGTTGTCATCTCGTACGACTGCTAGCGTAATTCGCAGGGCTGTAAATAGCCTACGGCGGTCGGATGTTTCCTGAGGGAGTCAGGCGTAACCATTGTGTTCGCTGCGATCTAGAGTCAAGCGAATGGAGTTAAATCGAATACTAGTTATTCGATAGGAGTTAAGTTCTTGAGTTAGATTATCGAGATAAGTTAATCGAGTTAAGTTCTTGAGTTAGATTATTGAGATAAGTGAGTCGAGTTAAGTTCGTCGAGTTAAATTAATCGATGTTAGTTTCATCGAAAGGAGTTAATCGATGTTAGTTCATCGAAAGGAGTTAATCGATGTTAATTTCATTGAAATGAGTATCGATGTTAGTTTCATCGAAGGGAGTTACCAATTATAGTTTAATCGAAAGGAGTTATCGATTATTTAAATCGAAAGGAGTTGTCAAATTTAGTTATTCGAACAGGAGTTATCGATTTGTTAAATTGAAAGGGAAGATTTTCGAATATCGTTTATTCGAGAGGAGATTATCAAATATAGTTTATTCGAAGGAGTTATCGATTATTAGTTAATCGAAGCGAGTTATAGAATATTAGTTAATCGAAGTGAGTTATAGAATATTAGTTAATCGAAGTGAGTTATAGAATATTAGTTAAATCGAAGGAGTTATCGAATATAGTTTATTCGATGGAGTTAATCGAATAGAGTTAAATCAAAGGAGTTAATCGAGTATAGTTTATTCGAATAGAGAAAAGGAGTTAATCGAATATAGTTTATTCGAATAGAGTAAATGAGTTAATCGAATATAGTTTATTCGAATAGAGTTAGAGGAGTTATCGAATATAGTTTATTCGACAGGAGTTAAGTGAATTAGTTAAGTTAAACTAAGTGAATTAGTTAAGTGAATTGGTTAAGTTAACCAAAGTGAATTAGTCGAGTTAATCAAAGTGATTAGTTCAGTTAATCGAGATAAGTAAATCAAGTGAGGTTAATCGAGTTGAATTAGTCAATCGAGTAAATAAATTGAGTTAGTCAAACCAAGTAAAACCAGTTAGAGTTAAGTAATTAAGGTTGACCAGTTAGAGTTGATCGGTTAGAATTAACCAGTTAGAGTTAATCAATCAGAGTTAATCAAATAGAGTTAAGTAAAATTAGAACCGACTAGAGATTAGTAAATTGAATGGTTTTCTAAGTGCCTATCTGATGTTGGTTTCGGCCTTTGGGATTTATACTTAGGGGATTGTTCTCATACTAGTTTACAGTCAGGGACTGATAGTTGGGGAAGAGTAGTGATTTGTAAATAAGCAGATGGAAACGTTTTCCAGTGTTAATAACATATATTTTCTAAACATAGAAAATAAGGCAATATGAATATATATATATATATAGATATATGTTGATGATTGATCGATATAATTTCCATCTGGAAATAATATCGTTGTTTGCACACTTGTTTTTCCTTGATAGTTAAATCACAGACTATCGGAGTTTTGACCATTTTAACGTTGTTAATATGGAGAGACCGGTTGGATTATTATCCAAAGAACCACTCTGTATTGGCATAAGCATTGCGAATCATTTATGCCAAAGATAATTGAAGATGGAGTAAAATGCAAGGGCTGTTGTATAAGTCTTAGATAACAGTGACTAAGATGGGTATACTGAATAGTGCCTTCGGTTTGTCCAGTCCCAGGACAACTTGTATGGACGAAGGTCTGACAGAGTATATCCAATGGATCACGTAAGTTGATCTCTTCAAACGTATATACGTTGGTGGCGGAGGAATTCGTTTCTCTTAGCTGTATACCCGTTGTATTTTTGAGGAAATCAATTTGTGATTTGGCGGGTATGACAATGTGACATTCTAAGTGAATGAAGATGAATGTCTGACAGAGTATTTCAAGAAAGGTCACGTACATTGATTTCTCCAACCGTACCAAGAGTGTAAGCGAAGAAGGAAACTTCTTTAGCTAACACATAATGTACTGTTGTAGACGTCAATCGGTGATTTGATGGATTTGACGATGTGACATTCGAAGGGAATCTGATGTGATGATAAAGCGTAGCTTCTAGCCTCATCAACCAGTAAATGACAGAAATAGGGCAGGTAGCATGGCTATGTAGGTCGCACCTATTAGGGTGTATAATCACCTGATCTAGAGTTTCATTTATTTCTATAATCTATTGTTGATGTTGTCCCATTCGAGAAACGGTTGCTGATCCCAACCGTTGGTGATATACATTTGATACACTCAAGCGAAATGAGTGGTCGGTCATGTGTGGCCGGGTTGCAAGATGTTCTTGTTGAACCCAGTGTATTCCTCTCTAGAGGTACACTAGCGAAAGGTGGTTCCATACCTTGCCATAGTTGGAAACCCATTATCCAATACGTGCTTGCGATTTTGATTGTATACTATATATGTAGAACGTGAGATGAAAGCGTTTCTGCTAGATTGATATATATTTGTACTTAGACATTATTATAATATCAGAATGATATTGCTTGTCAAAGATGTTGGATTCTCATAAGGGAAAAACCCGTTCCGTATTCACGGCGTGGTCTTTTGAGATATTATATATATGTTAAACTGTGTTAAACTATTTTACTCACACCAGTCCCATGACTGACCCGGAGTTTACTTTGTTGTTTTCCCTAAACTCTTGGGTGCCTAAATTTGTACGAGCAGTCAAGTAGTCAGGATTTACAGATATACTTGAAGTGCTGGAGGAGGAGGCTTCTGGATCATATAGCTATAGTTTATTTCCGCTGTGTTGTAAGTGCTGTACTCTGTTAAGTGCTATTGTTTACATAACTGTTATATTTCAAAGTTATGTTTTCTATTATATGTTATTCGTTCCGCTGTGAGGTTCGTGTTACTTTGATTTTGTGTTCTTCTTCTTCTTCTATTCTAAGTTTCTATCTTATCTATCCTCACCCTCTGTTTTCTTTCTATTAGATTCCTGGTTTCCAGATTAATTTGGGGTTGGACTTGTGTTTTTGTTCAGCTCAAATTGGACCGGATTTTCGGGTCATTACAAGGCTATTCAATGCTTTTCAAGAAAATGTGGTTCATATGTAATGCTACTACCGAAGTGAATATTTATAAAATTTGAAAAAAAGATGGAAGTAGTTTATGCTAAAAAATATGCGACAAACAATTCTCTTCTAATTAGGTAAATCTAAAGCTTAAGTAAATGTGGGTTGACTGAAAACATATTAAAAAATTTCAACCAATTGTGTACGAGTTGGAAAACAAGAATTATAAGACGAATGATGAGACATAAGACTTGACATTGTGAGTTCATTATTGAAAACTTGGAAATGGATGCATTAAACAACTCTAATTAGGATGAAGTTGTTTTGATGTAGGTAATATTTTTGTTAATGGGAAAATGCAAAGGAAGAATTTAATATAAGAAAAGGTTAATGAAGAAAGGGATATTTAATTTCAACTGAACATGCGCATCTTACAAGGAGGGGTAATCATCCATATATGGAAGATGATCAACTAGAGAAAATTTGAAAAATATTTCATTTGTTACTACTTTGGAAAACTAAGTCATCGGTTGAGATTTAGCAGCAAGTGATATTGGATAAAAGAAAGATGAAAGAATTATATAAATGCGAAGATAAGCTTGAGCACGATGATAAAGTGAATTCAAAAATGATGTGATCTACATTGATAGAAGGAAAGGAAACAACAGATTGCTTGATTCAGGTGCATATTTCAGTATACAGCCGAAAAGGAGCATTCAGTGACAATAAGTGCAAGAAAGCAAGGAAGAATGAGCTAGTTCCAGAGACTTTCAATTCAAAGGTATAGATTCAATTGGTTTAAAATGTATAACAGAAGATAGCGAAGGTTAAAGGAATCTGAGACACCGTCGAAGGATATGGCTGTGAATTTTCAACTAAAAGTGGAGTCATAAAGGTTTTAAATGCTAATAGAGAGATGTTGCAAGCAAAATGGTAAAATGATAACATTTACTGTAACAGCCCGTATTTTCTGGGAACGTCAAAGTAACAAATTAGAGTATACTTAATTTTTAAGTGAAGAATTAAGGAAAACGGGTTATGCCATTGCGTTCGTCTCGAAATTCTGCTTGAGATAGAGTCCGATTTTGCGTAAATTGGACTCCGTATGAAGAAGTTATGACCTTCAGAAGTTTCATAGATTTAAATAAAACAGCTCAGGTTTGAAATTCGAAATTCAAATCACACACCCGGGCTGGGCGGGAAATTTCCCGCCCAGGACCCAGTTCGACCAGAGGGTCGACCTGGGTCACACAGGTTGACCAAGGGGTCGACCTCCCCCTATTTCCAGATACGAGGATAGATTCATTTTTCTGCATTTGGACGCCCGTTCTGACCAGATTCGTTGATCCCTATGCTATATAAACACCCCTAAGGCTACAGTTTTCTCTCACAACTTCATTACGCCTATACTCTACCCTAATTCGTATCAAAATAAATCAAAGACGAGGTTATGCTGCTCAAGTAGAATCAAGTTAGAATTCAAGTAGAGATTGAAAGGCTAATTCAATGACTTCAACAACTATTTCTAAGAATCAAATCAAATCTAAATTAGAAGAACAAATAGCCTACTTCAAGGGAGAGCTATTCAGTTTCAAAATATAGATCCCAGAATACAAGACTGTTCTGTAATTTGTAAGTTCACGTTACTTTCAGAAATAAAAGTTAACTGTGATTCTAACATTGTAATAAATCTGGATCTGAGATTATGCCTATTTCTATCTGTCTTTCTATATCCATTGGATCTATCTCATTGATAATATTATCTCCATTCTTTGTCTCTTCTTTCCTTCTTCCCTTTTTGTTTTATATCCAGGCTACTGTGAGCCTGAGCCAGATCTCATAAGACATGAACGTACGCTGGGAATAAAATTGGGCATAAAATATGATTTGGACCTGACCAGCGCTAAAATTTGGGAAAAGTATTAAATTGTGTATAATTGGGCAAAATTGAGTTGTAACTGATTTGAGGACATAACACATGTTGTATTCAAAACATAAAGTATTGGACATATGACTTGAGATTTGAGACATAAAGTATTTGATATATGACTTGAGATTTGAGGCATAAAGTATATTTGACGTATAACTTGGGATTTGGGGTGTAAATTGAACTTTAAACATGTAAGTTCAAGTTATTTTCAGACTTAAACACCTAATAGTGATTTTTGGCATATAATGAAATGGATCTAAGTACATTCTTGATGATAAGACAAATATTTTAGATTAATTCCTATCTTTCTATTGAACCAATGATTTACATGCCTAGGAAGTTATTATTCAATCATGACTGTCTTTGTTGGACATCTGATATATAATCCTTTAAGGTTCATGATGTTATTTATATCAGATCTATATGTCTATGAGGTTATTTCTGTCAGTTTGTTTCAGATCTATCTTTGTTATACCCCAACTCTATCAGATCTGTAATCCTCTTAGGTCCAAAATATTTGATAGATCTACCATTTTAATGCCTATTTTATGCCAACTCTCGTTTATGTTCCTCTTTCGTCCCCTTTATTTTATGAATCTAGATTAACCTCGAATCCAGACTGAAACTTATCATACGTGCGATCGAAATGCGAGGGTATTGGGGAATAGTCTATTGGTAATGGTGGAAACATAATTGTTTAACTTATGATTTGGAGCATAATTTGTCTTTGTTGCGAACTTAGGGTAAACGGAAATATTAATCTAGATTGGGCGCAAAACTAGAAATTAGAATATTAATCTAGATTGGGCATAACCATTGGTTAAGAAGGCAAGCATAATGCATATTGGGGCATGGCTATTATTGCAAACTTGGGAAGATTAGATGTAGCCTAATTTGAGTAATAACTCAAAATTGAATTTGGGGGCCATAACTTGCAATTAGCTTTATTGGGTATAACTTGAGAATTGGAATATGACTGGTTGGGATAATTAGCATATAAATCTAGACTTGGACATTTATGGGAAATGTGGCATAAGCTGAAATTGACAACAATTGTGAATAATTTACATATAAACTATAAATATGTAAATTAGTGAAAAGACGAATGTGCCTAACCCAAGGTTAGATTGAGTTGTGGTGTAAAACTGCCCGGGAACCGCCCGGCACATCCAGTAACCACAACAACACCTTTGTAATGTGAGAGGTTAGTGCATCATGCCCAAGAAAAACCCGAGGTTAGATTGAGTTGTGGTGTAAAACTGCCCGGAACCGCCTGGCACATCCAGTAACCGCAACAACACATATCTAATGTGAGAGGCTGGTGCATTAATAAATCAATTAATGCTAATGAACAAGATGAATGAGTAGGGTTAAGTTCATAGGAACACTTAACCAATATAACATGAATGACTAGGGTTAAGTAATGAGAAACACTTAACCAATATAACAAGATGGATGACTAAGGTTAAGTTAATAAGAAACACTTAACCAATATAGCATGATGAATGGTAGGGTTAAGTAATAAGAAACACTTAACCAATATAACTTGATTTGTGGTAAGGTTAAGTTAAAACAAGAGAGCAACACTTAACCAATATAACTTGATTTGTGGTAGGGTTAAGTTGACACAAGAAGACAACACTTAACCAAAGTAACATGAAAAGCAGGTGGGTTAAGTTAACTTGAATTGATTGATGACGCTTAACCAATACAACATGATGAACACGTGGGGTTAAGTTAACAAGAAAACACTCAACCAATATAAATTGATGAACGAACGGGGTTAAGTTAATAAGAAACACTTAACCAACATGACACGATTAATGGGTGGGTTAAGTTAACATGAATGGACAACACTTAACCAATATGACATAATGTGCGGGAGGGTTAAGTACATACTGGGTTGGTGGGTAATATTAGTAAATATAGGCCCACAAATTTAACCGTTAAATAAACATGCTTGAATCGATGGAAGGGTTAAGTACATATCGGGTTGGTGGGTCATATTAGTAAATATATGCCCACAAACTTAACCGTTAAGAAAACATGCTAGAATCGGTGGGAGGGTTAAGTACATCTCGTGTAGGTGGGTAATATTTGTATATATAGGCCCACAAACTTAACCAGCAGGAAACCCTAGTAACGAGGACCCAGTTCAGCAATAACCCACATAGATGTATCATGGTACCCTGAAACTAGGCAGGGTGGGGCACGATTACTGGGCTGATTATAAGCGGTCAAAACAGCGACAGGGGGTACGTCAGTGTAGGTTCCAACGGTTTATGGGCATGCACGTACTCTGGAGTGGGAAAAAGCAGGCACTGGGTACCAGTAGTTATACATTGTGCATCTTGAATCGTTTTGGGTCGCTATCATAAGGATTGGTACACCTTATGGCAGGGCCAACACATGGTATCTACACGCAAGAGAGGGCCGATTGACACTGACACAAGGAACACTAATGCAAGTAAAGATCCGATCGATAGGGTAGTAAGAGTACATCTAACATGTTCATGGCAATAAGGCAGATTGAGGTGGAATCCTCACGATAGATGTACACCTGAAGGCTACCATTATTGTGGGGATTGGGATCACGTTATAATATTATCATTTTATAAAGATTACTAGTTGGGACACTAGTTAGGTGGTGCAGAGATAGATATAGAAATCAGAATAGCTAAGTAGTAGCGAAGCGGAGAAAGAGTAGAAGTGCATTCAGTTCATCTTGCCTTATCATACCTTATGCTTATCCTATGTTATCTTGTTATCCCTGTTATAACGGTATTGCCTTACATTTAGTTTATTCATATCATGATGCTTTTTCCTATTTATATGCAGAAAGTCACTGGACTTACCAGACGTATGTCTGAACTAGTTTTGTTTCACCTCTTTTCTTCCGTCCCCCCCCCTAAGGTTTACAGGGAGGAAATGCTACCACTTAGCTCAGTTTTCTTTCCAAGCTCGAAGATAGTCGATGTATTGCTTTGGAATCTCTCTTCTACTGCTATGGCTGGTTCATGCTTTATTGGGGAATATCATTGTTATTTTTATGCTTCTTTTATACTTTGAAGTTTTTGAATCAAGACAGAATTTCTGTGTATTGCTTTTAAGTATGATTAGGACAATTGTTGTAAAAGCTTGATTGAATTAAGTTGTTTATATAATGACTTTATTTTCCGCTACTTTATTTGTCTATCTTGTAATTTATCTCCATCTTTTACCTAAAATGCTCCAATGAAGTTAAGGCATTCCCTTTGTGAGTGACCTTAACGGAGGCGGGGTGTTTCACTTGGTATCAAAGCTGAAGGTTACCAGATCAGATAAAAGATTTGAAAATTTATTTTCAAAACGGTTTTAAAAGAAGCATTTTCTAAAGAAAAGTTTTGTTTTTGAAGGCATATTCCCCAAAGCCATATGCGCTATCATTTTAATCCTCTGTTTGTATTCTTATTTCCTTCTTTCCTGAGTCTCCAGGGCTCCTGGCTTTCTGGGAGGTAACCTTATCGCAGCATGGTTCCGTAGGCACCTGTCAAAGGGCGGAGAAGTGCCCAACTTCCATCTATTGCCACTGTAGTTTCACCTACGGCTAATTTTCTTTCGAGCTTTGTAGGATTTTCCGTGCGATGGAGGCCGCTTTCAAGAGACCTATCAACAAGTTACACAAGGATGGCAAAGACGAGAATGAGAGAGTTTGGCTAAGGAGCACAATCCAAGGATGAAGAACTCATGGATATAGACTTGGTTCACAAAGGAGGGGAGGAAAGAATAGTAAAACCTAAAACAAGAGGAAGTATCTTTATTATGGTATAACGGGTTGTATAATTAAGGGCAAGGCAAGAACAAATGACAGGATTTTCAGGAGGGCAAATGCATGCTCTCACCGGCCGCGTACCGGAGAGAGAGGTAGTAAGGTTTCTGTTGAAAAAGTTTAGTTTTTCTTCTTGATAATCCTGTTAGTATTCTTTTTTATTTTATCTCTTCACATTCTTTTATATCTGCTTCCATAGTTGAGTCTCTGCACCTTAGTACTTGTATAGTAGAAGATCCCATTATTGTCTCAAATCCAATTTGTGGTTCAGCTCATTTATCTTTGGTTTGTAAGGATTTGAGATGCTTATGTTTCCGGGTTTCATGGGCTAAGGGTTGATTATAGGCATGGATTGGTTAGCTAGTAATTGTGAAATGAGGGTAGTTAGACTTTCGACTTGCCTCGGGAATACCCTCGAGATTTCGTGCGATCCTAAGGGATCAGTTTGTCTTAGCTACCTAGAATCACTTTATGTATCTATCAACGGTTTTCGATTCGTTGGAGTAGTCCATGAGTACGCAAGATGTTTTGATTAGGGTAGGGGTTTTCCCCTAAAACTCGTAACAGACTTCCGCATATATCTAGTTGACAATGAAAAGCCGGTTATGCGATCAACGATAGTTTTGGAACAAGATTGGTGAGGATAGCCAGAGTCAGTTAGTGCTCAATTGTCTGGTTGTTTTACTAGTATCATCTCACATAAATCGTCCAAATTCGGAGGAGGTATTCCTTGGGTGCTTTTCTGATATTGGTTTAGGCCTTTGGGCTTGTACTTGAGGGATGTCGAGTTCGACTAGGATGGTTTGCGTGAGAAATAAATGGTTGTGGCAGGCGCCCTAAGTAAGACTGACCTTAAGAGAGGTAAAAAGTACATAGCAACCTTTAGCTTTAGACCCTCAGATTTGTGACATGATGGATAAGCTAAGTAGAAGAGAGACCTCTAATCATCTTAGTATATACACTTGGTATCATGGTTAACATCTGTTTATCTTGGAAAGATAGTTCGACTGCATTGGATACCCTCTAGCATAGTGAGTGATCGAGGTCCTATCTTTACTAGTGAGTTTTGGAAATGGAAGTCAAGAAGCTTCGCTATCGTGAAGTTAAATTAGTTAAGGTACAGTGGAGCGAAGCTCAAGAAGATGCGACTTAGAAGACTGAAGACTAGATATACGCATCATACCCTTTTTGAGGGTATATCCTTGATTCCTCTTTTTCTATAAAGTTTATTTGCATGCTAGTCTTTATCTTTTAAATATATCCACTACGTCATATCTTCGATCCTTAAGTAAAAGCCAATGGATGTAAACATGTGTTTGAGACATGTTATGTTTGGTGGATGCAAGTGGTTGCAAGTGTTTGCTAGTGGTTGCTCGTGGATGCATATACACACATTAGGCACTAGATCGACTCAGTCACTTTCATATTGCATATGCATATGAATGTATTTGTATATGGATTGAAACTTGATGTGTTATCATATGGATGTTGCATATGGATGAGTGAATATGCACACATATAGTATTTACATGATTAGGGATATTTGCATACATATTGTACGCATGACACTCTCATGATTCGCATTAAGGAGGTCATCTGGATCAGTGGACCGCCTGATTTTGCATTAGATAAGAGACATAACACACTCTGCATATGTTCACATGGCATAAGAATCCTTTTAAGGACAATGGATGCCTGTGATTGAATGGTTGAGTAGATGGATGTTAGATGTTAGGATATACGTTCTTCCTAACTTGAAGATTTCGGGGATGAAATCCTTTAAGGAGGGGAGAATGTAACACCCCGTATTTTCTGTGAACGTCAAATTAACAAATTAGAGTATACTTAATTTTTAAGAGAAGAATTAAGAGAAACGGGTTATGCCGTTGCGTTCGCCTCGGAATTCTGCTTGAGATAGAGTTCGAGGCGTAAATTGGACTTCGTATGAAGAAGTTATGACCTTCAGAAGTTTCAGAGATTTAAATAAAACATCTCAGGTTTGAAATTCGAAATTCAAATCACACACCCAGGCTGGGCGGGAAATTTCCCGCCTAGGACCTAGGTCGACCTGGGTCATACAGGTCGATCAGGGGGTCAACCTGGGGTCGATCTCCCCCTATTTCCAGATCCGAGGACAGATTCATTTTTCTGCATTTGGACGCCCGTTCTGACCAAATTCGTTGATCCCTGTGCAATATAAACACTCTTAAGGCTACAGTTTTCTCTCACAACTTCATTACGCCTATACTCTACACTAATTCATATCAAAATAAATCAAAGACGGGGTTATGCTGCTCAAGTAGAATCAAGTTAGAATTCAAGTAGAGATTCAAAGGCTAATTCAACAACTATTTCTAAGAATCAAATCTAAATTAGAAGAACAAATAGTCTACTTCAAGGGAGAGCTATTCAGTTTGAGAATACAGATCACAGAATTCAAGACCGTTCTGTAATTTATAAGTTTGCGTTACTTTCAGAAATAAAAGTTAATTGTGATTCTGATGTTGTAAATTAAACACCTAATAGTGATTTTTGGCATATAATGAAATGGATCTAAGTCCACGCATGATGATAAGACAAATCTTTTAGATTAATTCCTATCTTTCTATTGAACCAATGATTTACATGCCTAGGAAGTTATTATTCAATCATGCCTGTCTTTGTTGGACATCTGATATATAATCCTTTTAGGTTCATGATGTTATTTATATCAGATCTATATGTCTGTGAGGTCAATTCTGTCAGTATGTTTCAGATCTATCTTTGTTATACCCCAACACAAACAGATCTGTAATTCTCTTAGGTCCAAAATATTTGATAGATCTACCATTTTAATGCTTGTTTTATGCCAACTCTCGTTTATGTTCTTCTTTCGTCCTCTTTATTTTATGAATCTAGATTAACCTCGAATCTAGATTGAAACTGATTATACGTGCGATTGGAATGCGACGGTATTGGGGAATAGTCTATTTGGTAATGGTGGAACATAATTCTGTAACTTATGATTAGGGACATAATTTGTCTTTGTTGCGAACTTGGGGGTAAATGGAAATATTAATCTAGATTGGGCGCAAAACTGTTAATTAGAATATTAATCTAGATTGGGCATAACCAATGGTTAAAACGCCAAGCATAATATATATATTGGGATATTAGGGCATGACTATTATTGCAAACTTGGGAAGATTAGATGTACCCTAATTTGAGTAATAACTCCATATTAAATTTGGGGGCCATAACTTGCAATTAGCTTTGTTGGGCATAACTTGAGAATTGGAATATGACTGGTTGGGATAGTTAGCATATAATTCTAGACTTGGGCATTGACAGAAAATGTGGCATAAGATGAAATTGACAAAAATTGTGAATAATTTACACATAAACTATAAATATGTAAATTAGTAAAAAGACGAATGTGCCTAACCCGAGGTTAGATTGAGTTATGGTGTAAAACTGCCCAGAACTACCCAGCACATCCAGTAACCACAACAACACCTATCTAATGTGAGAGGTTAGTGCATCATGCCCAAGAAAAACCCGAGGTTAGATTGAGTTGTGGTGTAAAACTGCACGGAACCGCCCGGCACATCCAGTAACCGCAACAACACATATCTAATGTGAGAGGTTGGTGCATTAATAAATCAACTAATGCTAATGAACAAGATGAATGAGTAGGGTTAAGTTCATAGGAACACTTAACCAATATAACATGAATGTCTAGGGTAAAGTAATGACAAAAACTTAACCAATATAACAAGATGGATGACTAGGGTTAAGTTAATAGGAAACACTTAATCAGTATATCATGATGAATAGTAGGGTTGAGTAATAAGAAACACTTAACCAATATAACTTGATTTCTGGTAAGGTTAAGTTAAAACAAGAGGGCAACACTTAACCAATATAACTTGATTTGTGGTAGGGTTAAGTTGACACAAGAAGGCAACACTTAACCAAAGTAACATGACAAGTAGGTGGGTTAAGTTAACTTGAATTAATTGATGACGCTTAACCAATACAACATGATGAACAAGTGGGGTTAAGTTAACAAGAAAACACTTAACCAATATAACTTGATTAACGAACAGGGTTAAGTTAATAAGAAACACTTAACCAACATGAAACGATGAATGGGTGGGTTAATTTAACATGAATGGACAACGCTTAACCAATATGACATAATGTGTAGGAGGGTTAAGTACATATCGGGTTGGTGGGTAATATTAGTAAATATAGGCCCACAAACTTAACCGTTAAATAAACATGCTTGAATCGATGGAAGGGTTAAGTACATATCGGGTTGGTGGGTAATATTAGTAAATATAGGCCCACAAACTTAACCATTAAGAAAACATGCTAGAATCGGTGGGAGGGTTAAGTAAATCTCGTGTAGGTGGGTAATATTTGTATATATAGGCCCATAAACTTAACCAGTAGGAAACCCTAGTAACGGGGACCCATTTCAGCAGTAATCCACATAGATGTGTCATGGTACCCTGAAACTAGGCAGGGTGAGGCATGATTACTGGGCTGATTATAAGCGGTCAAAACAGTGGCAGGGGGTACGTCAGTGTAGGTTCCGATGATTTACGGGCGTGCACATACTCCGGAGTGGGAAAAAGCAGGCACTGGGTACCAGTAGTTATACACTATGCATCTTGAATCGTGTCGGGTCGCTATCATAAGGATTGATGCAACTTATGGTGGGGCCAGCACATGGTATCTACACGCAAGAGAGGGCCAATTGACACAGACACATGGAACATTAATGCAAGTAAAGAGTCGATCGATAGGGTAGTAAGAGTACATCTAACATGTTCATAGCAATTAGGCAGATTGAGGTGGAATCCTCACGATAGATGTACCCTGAAGGCTACCACAATTGCGGGGATTGGGATCACGTTATCATATTATCATTTTATATAGATTACTAGTTGGGACACTAGTTAGGTGGTGCAGAGATAGATATAGAAATCAGAATAGCTAAGTAGTAGCGAAGCGGAGAAAGAGTAGAAGTGCATTCAGTTTATCTTGCCTTATCATACCTTATGCTTATCCTATGTTATCTTGTTATCCCTGTTATAACAGTATTGCCTTACATTTAGTTTATTCATATCATGATGCTTTTTCCTATTTATATGCTGAAAGTCACTGGACTTACCAGACGTATGTCTAAACTAGTTTTGTTTCGCCTCTTTTCTTCCGTTCCCCCCCCCCCTAAGGTTTACAGGGAGGAAATGCTACCACTTAGCTCAGTTTTCTTTCCAAGCTCGAAGATAGTCGATGTATTGCTTTGGAATCTCTCTTCTACTGCTATGGCTGGTTCATGCTTTATTGGGGAATATCATTGTTATTTTTATGCTTCTTTTATACTTTGAAGTTTTTGAATCAAGACAGAATTTCTGTGTATTGCTTTTAAGTATGATTAGGACAATTGTTGTAAAAGCTTGATTGAATTAAGTTGTTTATATAATGACTTTATTTTCCGCTGCTTTATTTGTCTGTCTTGTAATTTATCAACATCTTTTACCTAAACTGCTCCACCGAAGTTAAGGCATTCCCTTTGTGAGTTACCTTAACGGAGGTGGGGTGTTTCATTTACAAATTATTTTGGTATGTATAATGAAGAACTTTTCAAAGTTGTATTGAAGAGACAAATTTGTTTGAATCGCGGTGGAGCCAGGAACAAAAAGCCACAAAGTTCTCTTTGGGTCCTTTACAATATTAAATGTGTTTCAAACCATTAAATAGAAGCATGTTTGATTAGTGAACATGCATAATTATGTGGTCTGGAGGTTCTTGTGCAGCTAATGCACTAGTTGTTCTATGCGGTGGATTTGCAAAATGCCATCTATAGCCATGACATAACAGTAAATAGTGGTAGTGCAAAATGCTTAATTGTATATAAAAATATTTAAATTATTTACTCTTATTATCACATCTTTTACATTAAAAAAGGAAATAGTAAGCCAAGGAATACCATGATTTATCTGTAACACCCTGTATTTTCTATGAATATCGAAATTAACGAATCTAAGAACACTTAATTTTTAAAAGAGGAACTGGATGAAACGGGTTACGCCATTGTGTTCGTCTCGTAATTCTACTTGAGACAGAGTCCGAGTTTGCATGAATCGGACTCCGTACGAAGAAGTTATGGAGTTCAGAAGTTTTCATGTTTAAATAGTAATTAAATATAATAATAAATCAAATCAGAAAACAGTTAAAATTTCAAAATATGGCAAGAGCGGCCTGAGCAGGAAATTTCCCGCTCAGGGGTGTCAACCCCCCCAGGGGGAGTCGACATAGGTGTCGACCCCCCTGTAGGGAGTCGAACCCTCCCAGATCCAGCTCCTGTGACGAATTTTTATAGTCCTGTGATGATGTGGCCTTCTCTGATTTGCCAATGACTGATTTCTGAGGTATTAGGGCATATGTGTCATGCTATGGTTGGCTGGATGACACATCTCTTTTGTTTGATGGCTCTGATTTCCCCTAGACTAATCTAAAGGCTAGAACTGAACCTAGACTTCTATATAATCACCCCAAACCTCAACCCTAGAACTGATTCTATGAAGCCATCATGCTGTTCGTCTACAAACTGGCCTAGCCTCCTTCTGTCTACCCCAAACTAGAGAATAAAATTCAAACTAGGAATCAATTATAATAACTATAGAATCAAACGTCTACATCAAAGGATAGCTTTTCAAATTCAGAAATAAGATCCCAGAAATCAAGATCCGTTCTTTTTCTGTAATTATAGTTATTGTTTAGATGTGAACACCTAATAAGAAATAATGACAGTAATAATTGGATCTAGAACTATGCCTAATTCTATTCGTGCCTATCCTTTTGTCAATTATGAATTGCCTATGCCTATGAGACTATTTTGGTTGATGTAATGACACTTATCGTGCCTATGAGACTATTATGATTTACATAATGAAACCTAACATGCCTATGAGACTGTGGGATTGACAAAATGGAACCTATCATGCCTGTGGAACTGTTGTGATTGATTTATCATGTTGTACATCCTATGCCTATGAGACTATTGGACTGACACAATTGAACCTACCATGTTGTATATGCAAATTACATGATAAGTTATGTTTGTACATGCTTACATGCTAGTGCCCATGTTTAAGATCTATATAAGTTCATGCTTATACAATTAGGTCTATGCTAGTTCGCATGTTAATTGGATCTAATTTAAATGTAAGATCACGTTCATGTGCTTAATTAAGTTATGTCGTTCTATCCTAAATTTATACTATGCATGTTGATTTATATTGTTTATGCCTGTTGGAATGTTACATGTCCCTTTCTTTCCCCTTTTGTTTATAAGTTAGGCTAATTTGCGAGCCTAACGTTCTATGTGAATTATGCGAACGAATAATGGGGGAGACGTTGGGGAAAAAATATTAAATTACATGCTATTGGCATAAATTAGCTCATAATCATGTAAATGATTAGTAGCATGAAATGGTATAATTTGTACATAATTTAGAGGGTAAATGGGACATGACTTGATTTGACAACACTTGTGGATAATTTACATATAAATTTGAATGGTAAATATGTAAATTAATTAAAAGATGAATATGCCTAACCCGAGGTTTGATTGAGTTGCGGTGTAATACTGCCCGGAACCGCCCGGCACATCCAGTGACCGCAACAATATAGATCTAATGTGAGAGGTTAGCGCATTAAGCCCCAAAAACCCGAGGTTAGATTGAGTTGCGGTGTAAGACTGCCCGGAACTGCCCGGCACATCCAGCGACGACAACAATACTTACCTAATGTGAGAGGTGGGTGC
Organism: Allium sativum; assembly: GCA_030737875.1. NCBI lineage: Eukaryota > Viridiplantae > Streptophyta > Magnoliopsida > Asparagales > Amaryllidaceae > Allium > Allium sativum. The sequence goes on along the minus strand of CM060924.1, from coordinate 523,258,522 downwards.
TTTAATAAATGAATTAAATCTAAGGATTAGACAGGCTAAGAATGGTAGGGTTAAGTTAATTAAGGAAACACTTAAACAATATAACATGATGTGTGATAGGGTTAAGTAACACAAGAGGGCAACACTTAACCAATGTAACATGACAAGTAGTAGGGTTAAGTTAACACTTAACCAATGAACGAGTGGGGTTAAGTTAATAGGAAACACTTAACCAATATAATATGATGAGTGAACAGGGTTAAGTTAATAGAAAACACTTAACCAATTACAACATGATGAATGAGAAGGGTTAAGTTAATAAGAACACTTAACCAACATGACATGGCGTGTGGATGGGTTTAATTAACTTAAATGGATGGATAACACTTAACCAATTTGGGGGGGAGGGGTATACGAATAGACCCTAGAAAACCCTAGTAACAGGGACCTATTTCAAGAGTAACCCACATAGATGTATCACGGTACCCCTGAAACTAGGCAGAGTGGGGCACGATTTCTGGGCTGATTATAAGCGGTCAAAATAGCGGCAGGTGGTGCAGCAGAGTAATTCCGACGGAGTATGGGCGTGCACGTGCTCCGGAGTGGAAAATCAGGCACTGGGCATCAGTAGTATACATCGCATCTTGAATCGTGTCGGGTCGCCATCATGGGAATTGATACACCCCATGATGGGGTCAGCACAGGTATCTACATACAAGCGGGGCCGAATGACACAAGTAATGTATGCATACAAGCGAGGTCAAATGACACAAGTAATACATACATGCGAGTTATGGAGCCGATCAATAGGGTAGTACGGGCACATCTAACATCTTCATGGCAATTAGGCTGATTGAGGTAAGATCCTTATCCTAGATGTACACCTGAAGGCTACCACAATAGTGAGGTTGTAATCACCTTATTTTATAACACATGATACTAGTTGGGACACTAGTAGGGGATACGGATCCTTTTTCACAAGATACTAGTTGGGACACTAGTAGGGAATACGAATCGTTCTATAAAAGACACTATTTAGGATGCTAGTTGGGTGGTGCAGAGAAAATAGGAAATCAGAGAAAAACCGAAGCGCATTCAGTGTATCTTGCCTTGTTATATCCAATGGTGCAGTGTAATCTTGTAACAGTGCGGTAACATAAGGTTGGTTGAGTTAGGTAATTCCTTGGGGGTCAATCTGATGTTGATTTCCATATTCGGGGTTGATACTCAGGGAGTTACTCTCTTAACTAAGGTGCCTTAGTAAATAGTACGTTGTAGGAAATATCTTAATAATCAAGAGCGCAATCATCATATCCTGTTCATCTTGTGTACCTTTTCATATCTAACGATCATCATTTGTTGTCTTGTTATGCTTATTATCATGGTTATGTCTAGTATTCAGTTTATTTATGTCATGATCCTTTTACCCGTTTACATGCTGAATAATCACTGGACTTACCAACCTTTATGTCTGACTCTGTTTTATTATGCTCTCTTTTCTTCCGTTCCCCCCTAGATTCGCAGGGAGGGAATATTACCACTTAGATCAGTTTTCTTTCCAAGCTCGAAGATAGACGATGTATTGCTTTGGACTCTTTTTTCCACTGCTATGGCTGGCTCATGCTTTATTGGGGAATATCATTGTCGTTTTATGCTTCTTTATTTTTTTAAACAAGACAGATGCTTTGTTGTAATGGGTATTGGTGTTTTGGTATATGTTCTATACACTTATGACGCTCCACTGAAGTTAATGCATTCCCTTTGTGAGTGACCTTAACGGAGGAGTGATGTTACACGTGGTATCAGAGCTAAAGGTTACCAGAACAGATAAAAGATTTTTTAAGAAGCATATTTTAAAAGGGGTGTTAAACATGTTTTAAAGAAGCGGTTTTTTTCAAGAGAAAAGTACTTTTTAAAGGCATATTCCCCAAAGACATATGCACTATCTTTTGATTCTCTATTTGAATCTCTTCTTCCTTTCTTTTCGCCATAGTTTCGTAGGCATACGGCACATGTTGAAGGAGAAGTAGTGCCCAACCTCCATTTGTAGCCATAGTAGTTTCACCTGCAGCTAGCTTTCTTTCAAGCCTTGTCGGTTGCCGTGCGATGGAGGTAGTTTCGAGAAATTAGTCAACAAGCTACACAAGGATAGTAAGGATGAGAATAAAGGAGTTTGGGCTAAGGAGTCCAAGCCCAAGGATGAGAAGCTTGTTGATATTGCTTAATCCACGCAGAAGGAGAAAGGTGAAAAGAAAGAGGCCAAAGTGGAAGAATCACTAACAAGGGATTGGAATATAAGAAGGGTGGAAGAAATAATAGATCCCGCGACAAGAGGAAGTTTCTTTTAAGTGGTATAGCGGGTCATTTAATTATAGGAAGAAGAAGACAGGTGGTTGTTTTCACTATGGTGAAACAGGGCATCTTATCAAGGATTGTCTGAAGGACAAGGACAAGGGACAAAGGACATAATCTTCTATAGGACAATTGCAAGCTCTCACTGCTAGTGTACCTAAGAGAGGTAGGAACGTTTCTGTTGAAAGTTTAGTTTTTCTTTTCAATCATCCTTTTGAAACTTTGTTTGGTTCTGGCGCTTCACATTCTTTTCTATCTACTTCCATAGTTGAGTCTCTGCACCTTAGTACTTATATAGTAGAAGATCCCATTATTCTCTCAAATCCAATTGGTGGTTCAGCTCATTTATCTTTGGTTTGCAAGGATTTGAGAATATCTATATTAAGTATTGAGTTTAAGTGTAATGCTTTTGTTTTTGGTTTCATGGACTATGGTTGATTCTAGGCATGGATTAGTTAGCTAGTAATTGTGAAAGGAGGGTAGTTAGACTTTTGACTTACCTCGGGAATACCCTCGAGATTTCGTGCGATCCTAAGGGATCAGTTTGGCTTAGCTACCTAGAATCACTTGATGCATCTATAGACGATTTGCGATCCATTGGAGTAGTCCATGGGTACGCAGATGTTTTTGATTAGGTTAGGGGTTTGTCCCCTAAAACGTGAGATAGACTTTCGCATGTATCTAGTTGACAATAGCAAGCCAGTTGCATTACCTGTACGACACATGAATCCAAGGGAAAGGAAGGGCTCAGCGAGCAAGTTAAAGAGGTTCTTGAGAAGGGGTTATTAGGCGAAGTATTTTTGAACGGGGTGCTCCGGTAGTGTTCGCTACTAAGGTGGATGGTTCATTTCGCCTATGCGTGGATTATAGAGAATTAAACAAGCTGACTAAAGAAAAATAGGCATCCACTTTCAAGAATAGATGATTTGTTCGACAAGCTTGTAGGTGCGTCTGTTTTCTCCCAACTAGATTTGGCTACAGGGTTTCATCAGCTAAAAGTAGCTGAGGACGGTATAAACAATATTGCTTTTAGGACCCCTAACAGTTTCTTTGATTGGTTCTTCATGCCTTTTGGTTTGATGAATGCACCCGCTTATTTTGTTGACTTGATGGGTATGGTGTTTAGGGAGTTCCTTAATAAGTTTGTAGTAGTCCTCGTGGACGATATCTTGATTTTCTCAAAGAACGAGGAAGAACATGCTTTGCATTTAGGAGAAGTCATGGATACACTTCGAGCACATCAACTTAAGGCGAAGTTCTCTAAAATGTCATTTTTGGAGTGAAGAAGTAAGGTTTCTAGGACATGCGGTGTCCAAAGAAGGGATAGCAGTAGATCCCACAAAAGTAGTTGCAGTGCAAGACTGGAAGGAATGCAACAGAAGTAAGAAGCTTTCTTGGACTAGCAGGCTAATATAGGAAGTTCATTAATTATTTTGCGAAGGTATTAGCCCCACTTACTGGATTAATGAAGAAGAATCTAACCTTTGCTCGAGGTATTGATTATGATGTCGCTTTCCAACGATCGAAGAGGGCTCTTAAAACGGCCCTAGTTTTGACTTTTACCTTATGGTAGTAAAAGGTTTATGGTATACACGGATGCATGAGGCACGGGACTAGGCGCCGTTTTGATGTAAGAAGGAAGGGTAAGGTCGTAGCGGAAGCCTTAAGAAGAAAAAGGTTGACTTCAAGTCCTCTTTATGTGAAAAGGAAAAGTTCAGAATATATATTAACCTTTGATTTTAAAACCTCCGGTTAAGTTAGTAGTTGGCGTCGCTAGGAGTAAAACCTACGCTTTTGGATCAAATAGGGACTTCACAAAGAAAAGACTCTCAGATAGTTGGCGCAATGGATAAGTTAAGTAGAGAAGAGACCTCTAATCACCTTAATAACTACACCTAGTAACATGGTTAGCATCTGTTTATTTTCAAGAGATAGTTTTTTCACATGGAATATCCTTTAGTGAATTTTTGAAGACCTTTTTAGCATGACACAGCAGAAGTTGTAGTGCCGAGTATACTAGAAGGAAAAGGGTTGGAACGAGAGGCGACAGTGAAATGAGTTCCAACTCATATTTTGGAAACAGAAATTAAGAAGCTATGCAATCGTGAAGTTAAGATAGTCAGAGCACAATGGGGGTGAAGCTCAAGAAGATACGACTTAGAAGGCTGAAGACTAGATACGTGCATCATACCCTTTTTGAGGGTATATCCTTGATCTCTCTTTTTCTGCAAAGTTTATTTGCGTGCTAGTCTTTATCTTTTAAGTATACCCTCTCGGTCCTATCCTCGATCCTTAGGTAGAAGCCAATGGATGTAAACCTGTGTTTGAGACATGTTATGTTTGGTGGATGCAAGTGGATGTAAGTGTTTGCTAGTGGTTGCTCATGGATGCATATACACACACATTAGGCACTAGATCGGCTCAGTCACTTTCATATTGCATATGCATATATGTATTTGTAAATGGATTGAAACTTGATGTGTTATCATATGGATGTTGCATTTGTATGAATGATTGGGCACTCATGTAGAAGTTATAAAATACGATTAGGAGTAACTGCATACATGTTAGACTCATAACACTAACATAATTCGCATTAAGGAGGTCAACTGAATCAGTGGACCGCCTGATCTTTTGCATTTGTATTGGGACATGCAAACACACCCTTGCATATGTTCACAAAACATTAGAAACATTTTTAAGGACAATAATTGCTTATTATTGAATGGTTGAGTAGATTGATGTTGGATGTTAGGATACATTCTTCTTAACTTAGAGATTTCGGGGACGAAAACCTTTTTGGTGCCTTTACAATATTAAATGTGTTTCAAACCATTAAATATAAGCATGTTTGATTGGTGAACATGCATAATTATGTGGTATGGAGGTTCTTGTGCAGCTACTGCGCTAGTTGTTCTATGTGGTGGATTTGCAAAATGCCATCTATAGCCATGACATAACAGTAAACAGTGGTAGTGCAAAATGCTTAATTGTATATAAAAATATTTAAATTATTTACTCTTATTATCACATCTTTTACATTAAAAAAGGAAATAATAAGCCAAGGAATACCATGATTTATCTGTAACACCCTGTATTTTCTGTGAATATCAAAATTAACGAATCTAAGAAAACTTAATTTTTAAAAGAAGAACTAGATGAAACGGGTTACGCCATTGTGTTCGTCTCGGAATTCTACTTGAGATAGAGTCCGAGTTTGCATGAATCGGACTCCGTACGAAGAAGTTATGGAGTTCAGAAGTTTTCAAGTTTAAACGCTAATTAAATATAATAATAAATCAAATCAGAAAATGTAACAACCCGAATTTTTAGCAACGTGTTAAGACAAGAATCAAGGCAGAATTAAATTATAAAATCTGAATCAGGATAAACGACTTGCGCCATTGCGTTCGTCTCGGAAAAATACGCGAAATAGAGTCCGAAATTTCGTAAATCGGAGTCCGTATGAAGAAGATATGGACGAACGAAGTTAGGCAGAAAAACCAAAAACAAGCCAGAATGCACTGGCGCACTTGTGAAGTGCACCAGCACAAAAATACACTGGCGCACTTGGGAAGTGCGCCCGTGTCGAGCCAGAAACCTGCACAGCCTTCTGGCTTGACCCTGGCTGGCCTAGTGCACCTGTTTTGGCCCTTGGTCTTGTTTTGGAGGCTTATGACGATTTTTGAGGGCTGGGATCTGTCCTAGGGTTAATCTAAGGGCCTAAAACTACCCTAATCTCTGTAAAAACACCCCTAAGCCTACCCTAAACCCTCATTATTCATTCTTGCAACTAAACTATGGCAAAATTTTCACTCTCATGGCCTCCACCCTCATTCTAAAATTCCTAAGTAAATTCCTATGAGAGGTTTCATGATCATGAGAGTGTTAGAGAGTTTCTATGTTAGTATGAGAGCCTCTCAAGTTGATTTCAAGGCTAAAGCTTTGATCTTTGTTCATAAAGATGGGGTTTTGATTGATTCGGAGTGTTCATCTTTGGGTTTTTGGGTGATGGCATGCATAGGCTTCATCACAATCTTTAATTTAAATCGATTTGTGCCTTCATAGCAATGTAAGCCCTTCCCTACTCTTAGATATTAACTATGAAGTTAAATGTTCATGTTGAAAGTTTGGGTTTGATTAATTAGAATGATGCATGCTATCATGTTATGCAAGTTTATGAAGTCATTATCTTGATCTTATGAGCTAAAAGCCACAACCTTTATGTTGAAATGTTGCATTATGCAACATGAGAATCTTCATAATCATTATGTCAACTTGCATATGAAGTCATAATCCTTATATGATGATATATGCGAGTTTCTAGCCATCATTCCATGTCTTTTGTCACCATGATTCGCTTATGTACCAAGTTTGGGTTGATGCATGTTTTTGAGGCTTAAGAATGTAACATGCAAGCTAATGAACACATTTGTGCCTCATTTGCCACCATGATTAACTTGTGGCTTAATACCCATTTTTGTCATTCCTTTGCCAAGTCTCTTCTTTTAATCCATCACGTTGTTGCGAACGTATATGCTAGTTTAAAAAGCGTGGGGGTCACATTATGGGGAAACATAATGACATGAACATGATTTGGGTAAATGGGTATAAACATGACAACATGTAACGTTAAATATGACATATGTTTGTACTTGAAAACATGACTTGAAATATAACATGGAAGCTGACATGTAAGTATGCATAAAAACATAAGCTTGGGAATTTACCTATTAAGTTAGGTCTACCCATTGGGAATTTACCTATTAAGTTAGGTCTACCCAATTGCTTGAAAACTTGACTATGAACATGACACTAGACTAAACATGAAAGTGGCCAACTCGAGGTTGGGTTGAGTTTGCAACGTAAAACTACCCGGAACCGACCGGCCTAACTAGTAGTTGCAAACAATAGGACCCAATGTGAGAAGTTGGTCATGTTGTGCTTGAACCCGAGGTTAGACCAAGTTGTGGTGTAAAGCTACCCGGAACCGACCGGCTTAACTAGTAACCACAACAAAGTCTAATGTGAGAGGTTGGGGTGCACTAAGTAATTAATGACACATGATAGGGTTAAGTTAATTTGATTAATGACTCTTAACCAAATATGACATGGGTAAATGGGTTAAGTAAATTGGTTAGGCTAATGATACTTAACAAAACATGACAAGGTTGGGTAGGTTAAGTGATTTGATTTGCCTAATGACGCTTAACCATTTTTATACGACTAGTGGACGGGAATTAAGTTAACCAACACTTAATCAATCCAACATGATAATTTGGCAAGGTTAAGTAAGTTTTCTTAATGACACTTAACCATACAAGATGATTAGGGGATGGGGTTAAGTAATTTGCACCTAACTAATCCGACACGGTAATTAGATGGGGTTAAGTAATCCACACTTAACTAATCTAAACACGGTAATTCGATGGGGTTAAGTTAAACACTTAACCAATTTAAACTCGGTAATTCAATGAGGTTAAGTAACCAATACTTAACCAACTTAGCGTGATAATTTAATGGGGTTAAGCAACTTATACTTAACCAATTATACATGATGATTTGATGGGGTTAAGTAACTTACACTTAACCAATCTAATACGCGGACCTGATAAGGTTAAGTCACAAGACCTTTTTAGAATATACTTAACCATTGTAGTACGATTAGAGGATGGGGTTAAGCCAACCTATACTTAACCAATCCGACTCGATAATTTGATGGGATTAAGATAATCTATGCTTAATCGATCTAGCAAGATAATCCGATAGGATTAAGGTAAGCTAGTACTTGACCAATTTGACTTGATAGGGTTAAGTCATGAGCCTCTGGGTACACTTAACCAACTTGTGGGACTAAGTCCTGAACTTAAATACTTAGCCAATCTTTGACGTGATTCGTGGGCGGGTTAAGTCATGGGCTTGAATGATAACACTTAACCCAATAGACAAACCCTAGCTAGAAGAACTAGGTAGAAAACCGTGGTTAATCAAGGATAACGGGAAAGGAAGCTAAGTGGTAAACCTTAGTTAAGGGTAACTAAGTAATAATTCTTAGCTAAGGACATAGGACTAATTCTCAAAATGATGAGTAACCTGATACGGTAGGTCATCGCTTAGTATACGAGGGGGAGCAAGTTATCTGACTTGGATAAAAGCTCCAGCGCACTGGGTGCCGAAGTGGAAGCTTCGGGGGACGTGAGGATATTCTTGGGATCCCTCTGTGGGCTGCCAGGTAATTATACTAGGCCCATGAGAGGTTAAGGTCTGCGGTAGAAGGACCAAGAGTATGCCTTGGTTGCTATGCGAGCAACCTAAAGACTGGGATGGATTAGCGTGGAGTCGACGATTCTTGTTTTTGCCCTGGATAGCACATCGCCGACTACCTACCATCTTTAGTCAATCGTGTACGTGCGGAAAGGCAGGGAACCCCCAACAGACCATGTGCTTGCTATCGAGTCATGGGTGAGGTTGGCCCGTAGGAAAGTGGGCTATAGTGGGGCCGTGGAGTGGTTCTTATACATGATTTTTCTTGGATTGCCTTTCAGTAGTTGAGGGAGGGGTCACGTGGGACCATAGCCACGGGTACAAAAACAGACCTTGATATCTGCATCGGCAGACGATTTAAAGCTCCCGACCGAGTTCGTATTTCTTGATTTGCCCTGGCACGGAACTCGGATGGCACATTGGGGAACATGTGCATCTAGACATGGAAAACGATTCACGATACATACGTGGGATCAAGGGCGCGGTTGACGGGTGGCGTAATCCCTAGTGGTCCTAGGTGGCCAAAACCCAAACCGAGACACAGAAACGTTCATTAGGTAGCATAATCCCTAGCGGTCCTAGGTGGCATAAATCCTAAGTGGACGCGCGATAGTTCATGGTAAGGAAACACAACTAGATCAAGGGTTGCAGTCCAAAACAACTTCAAGGATAAACCGTTTACATGGGAAAGCCCGTACAGCCTGCGGCAAAGAACTGAACTTATACATGGAAAGAAACATATGAGTTGAGTAACCTATATATGCGGCATATTAGGTTGACAGGGACCATTACACGACTTCTGAGTAAGGGTCATTCACGGATAACACGTAATACAGTTGGGATACTAGTACGGTAGGTGCAGAGCAGATATACAGGATAGATACCATGGGACGTTATACGTGATAGATATCTTGGAATATTATACTTGATAGGAACCTGACGATGTGATACCTTGTTTTGTCTTGACATCGTAATTTATCTTGACATCTTAGTTTATCTGAGTTCAGTAGTTCATCCTGTTATTTTGATTTAGCTTACCTATCTTGTTATCATGCTTATGTTCATCTCAGTTTCTCATGTCAGTTAACTTTACTAGTTTTTATACTAATAGTAGATAGGGCTTACTCAGTCTTTTTGACTGACCCGTTTTGTTTCGCCTCTTTTCTTCCGTTCCCCCCCCCCCCCAGGTTACAGGGAGGAAACACTGCTGTTTAGTTCGGACTTCTTCTACTTGAAGGTCATCATGGATGGCTTGGACTTTTCCTGGCTATGGCTACTTTACTGTTTTTATTTGGGGAATAATTTATGAAAAAGTCTTTATGCTTCTTTACTATTGCAAGACAGGTTTTGATGTACTCTGATGTAAAAGGCTTTAGACCTTATGTATTCATGTTTATGAAAGTTCGATTTTACTTCCGCTATTTTATATGTTCTGTCTTGTGATATTTCTGTGCATGTTTACCAATAATGCCCCTCTAAAGCTAGTGCATTCCTTTGCAAGTGACCCTAGCGGAGGCGGGGTGTTACATTTGGTATCAGAGCAGAAGGTTACCAGACTGGGCAAAAGTTTTTAAAGACCTTCTGAAAACTATTTGAAAATCGTTTATAAAGAAGCATTTTTCAAGAAAATTTTCTTTTAAAAGAAAAATGCTATTCCCCAAAGGCCATTAGCACTATCCTTGTTTCCTTAATTGAATCTCTTTTCCTTTCTTTCCTCCATTTGTAGTCACAGTGGTTTTAACTGCGACTAGTCTTTTCTATCTACGAAAGTGCTTTCCATGCGATGGAGGTGGTTCTCGAGAGACCAGTGGCCGCGTTATAAGAAAGGATAGTGAGGAAGAGGATAAAGGATACGAGCTTAAGGATGAGCAACTGGTTGGTATGGCTTAGTCCTCAAAGGAGGGAGAAAGATGAACAATGAAACCCATGACGAGAGAGTACCTTTGGCATGGTAAAACGAGGTGGATAGTTAAGTATTATGGGGCAAGGACAAGATCATCGGGAGGGTAATAGTATGCTCTTATTTCTAGGGTACCTCGGAAGGAGGGTAACGATCTTGTTAAAGGTTTAGCTTTTCTTCTCTATCATCCCGTTAGGACTTTGTTTTGATCATCGTATCATTTAAGTCTGCTTCGATAGTTGAGTCTCTGCACCTTAAGTACTAACGTAATAGAGAATCCCATTTTTGTCTCAAAGTCCTATTGGAGAATCAGTCCATTTATTCATGGCTTGTTTGGATTTGAGAATGTCTATTTCAAGTGTTGAGCGTGGAAATAATGCTTATGTTTATAAGCTATGGATGGATTCTAAGGATGAAGTGGTTATCCAGTAAGGGGTGCCACTCTTGGTTTTGATAGGAGGGTAGTTAGACTCTTGACTAGCCTTGGTAATACCCTCGGAGTCTCGTGTAACCTTTTGGGTTCGGTCATGATTAGTTACTTAGAATCCCATGATGCCTTTATTGGAAATTTGAAGCCCGATCGAGTGGTGTTCGCCGATAAGATGGATGGTTTATTTCACTTATGCATGGGTTATGGAAATCACCCTAGTAAGTGCGCTTGGTAACCTGGTTGACATCTGTTTACTTTCAAGAAGAAGTTCTTCTACATGGAATACCTTATAGTATATAAACAAGATCCAAGATTCATTAGTGAATTTTGGAAAGCTTGCATAAGATCATGCGTACGCAGTCATGTTTGCGCCAAGTATTCTAGAAAAAGGATAAGTGCAAGTGGAACGAGAGGCGACGAAGAAATGAGTTCTAGCTCATGTTATGCAAACAAGAAATAAGAAGCTACGAAATCACGAAGTTAAAATACGGTCAAGGCACAATGGGATTAAGCCCAAGGAAATACGACTTTGATGGTCAAAGACTAGATACACGCATGATATCTCTTTTTGGGAGTATATTCTTGATCCCTGTTTTCGGTAGAGCTTACTTGTAGGCTACTTTTGTGGACATCCTCTCGGTCCTATTTTCTGTTACAAACCCCGTAAGGAGTTTGTCTTGTTTTTCTTCTCGACCCTGTTTCAGGGAATCCTAGGTAGAACCCTATGGATGTAAACATGTATTTGAAACATGTTATGATTGATATGGTTGCAAGTGGTTGCAAGTGGTTGCTCGTGGATGCGCGAATACACATTAGATTCTTGCTCGACTCGGTCACATTTCATATTGCATATGCACGAGTATTTATACTTGTTTATGGATGAAATCGAATGTATTATCATGCGGTTGTTGCATATGAATGAATGATTGAGCACGCATATAGTATCTATATGACTAGGACTATTTGCATACATGTTGGATTCATGGCACTATACATATTTTGCATTAGATCACTCAGGCCTGATCATTTACATTAGATAAGTGCATATACACACACGTTCTGCATATATTCATACAGCATTAGAAATCATCTAAGGACAATGGTTGCTTGTGGATGATGTTTTGAGTAGATGGATGATGTTTTGAGTAGATGGATGATGGATGGTAGGATATGTTCCTCCTAACTTGGAGATTTCAGGGACGAAATCCTTTAAGTTGGGGAGGATGTAACAACCCGAATTTTTAGCAACGTGTTAAGACAAGAATCAAGGCAGAATTAAATTATAAAATCTGAATCAGGATAAACGGCTTGCGCCATTGCGTTCGTCTCGGAAAAATACGCGAAATAGAGTCCGAAATTTCGTAAATCGGAGTCCGTATGAAGAAGATATGGACGAACGAAGTTAGGCAGAAAAACCGAAAACAAGCCAAAATGCACTGGCGCACTTGTGAAGTGCGCCAGCACAAAAATACACTGGCGCACTTGGGAAGTGCGCCCGTGTCGAGCCAGAAACCTGCACAGCCTTCTGGCTTGACCCTGGCTGGCCTGGTGCACCTGTTTTGGCCCTTGCTCTTGTTTTGGAGGCTTGTGACGATTTTTGAGGGCTGGGATCTATCCTAGGGTTAATCTAAGGGCCTAAAACTACCCTAATCTCTATAAAAACACCCCTAAGCCTACCCTAAACCCTCATTATTCATTCTTGCAACTAAACTATGGCAAAATTTTCACTCTCATCGCCTCCACCCTCATTCTAAAATTCCTAAGTAAATTCCTATGAGAGGTTTCATGATCATGAGAGTGTTAGAGAGTTTCTATGTTAGTATGAGAGCCTCTCAAGTTGATTTCAAGGCTAAAGCTTTGATCTTCGTTCATAAAGATGGGGTTTTGATTGATTCGGAGTGTTCATCTTTGGGTTTTTGGGTGATGGCATGCATAGGCTTCATCACAATCTTTAATTTAAATCGATTTGTGCCTTCATAGCAATGTAAGCCCTTCCCTACTCTTAGATATTAACTATGAAGTTAAATGTTCATGTTGAAAGTTTGGGTTTGATTAATTAGAATGATGCATGCTATCATGTTATGCAAGTTTATGAAGTCATTATCTTGATCTTATGAGCTAAAAGCCACAACCTTTATGTTGAAATGTTGCATTATGCAACATGAGAATCTTCATAATCATTATGTCAACTTGCATATGAAGTCATAATCATTATATGATGATATATGCGAGTTTCTAGCCATCATTCCATGTCTTTTGTCACCATGATTCGCTTATGTACCAAGTTTGGGTTGATGCATGTTTTTGAGGCTTAAGAATGTAACATGCAAGCTAATGAACACATTTGTGCCTCATTTGCCACCATGATTAACTTGTGGCTTAATACCCATTTTTGTCATTCCTTTGCCAAGTCTCTTCTTTTAATCCATCATGTTGTTGCGAACGTATATGCTAGTTTAAAAAGCGTTGGGGTCACATTATGGGGAAACATAATGACATGAACATGATTTGGGTAAATGGGTATAAACATGACAACATGTAACGTTAAATATGACATATGTTTATACTTGAAAACGTGACTTGAAATATAACATGGAAGTTGACATGTAAGTATGCATAAAAACATAAGCTTGGGAATTTACCTATTAAGTTAGGTCTACCCATTGGGAATTTACCTATTAAGTTAGGTCTACCCAATTGCTTGAAAACTTGACTATGAACATGACACTAGACTAAACATGAAAGTGGCCAACTCGAGGTTGGGTTGAGTTTGCAACGTAAAACTACCCGGAACCGACCGGCCTAACTAGTAGTTGCAAACAATAGGACCCAATGTGAGAAGTTGGTCATGTTGTGCTTGAACTCGAGGTTAGACCAAGTTGTGGTGTAAAGCTACCCGGAACCGACCGGCTTAACTAGTAACCACAACAAAGTCTAATGTGAGAGGTTGGGGTGCACTAAGTAATTAATGTCACATGATAGGGTTAAGTTAATTTGATTAATGACTCTTAACCAAATATGACATGGGTAAATGGGTTAAGTAAATTGGTTAGGCTAATGATACTTAACAAAACATGACAAGGTTGGGTAGGTTAAGTGATTTGATTTGCCTAATGACGCTTAACCATTTTTATACGACTAGTGGACGGGGATTAAGTTAACCAACACTTAATCAATCCAACATGATAATTTGGCAAGGTTAAGTAAGTTTTCTTAATGACACTTAACCATACAAGATGATTAGGGGATGGGGTTAAGTAATTTGCACCTAACTAATCCGACACGGTAATTAGATGGGGTTAAGTAATCCACAATTAACTAATCTAAACACGGTAATTCGATGGGGTTAAGTTAAACACTTAACCAATTTAAACTCGGTAATTCAATGAGGTTAAGTAACCAATACTTAACCAACTTAGAGTGATAATTTAATGGGGTTAAGCAACTTATACTTAACCAATTATACATGATGATTTGATGGGGTTAAGTAACTTACACTTAACCAATCTAATACGCGGACCTGATAAGGTTAAGTCACAAGACCTTTTTAGAATATACTTAACCATTGTAGTACGATTAGAGGATGGGGTTAAGCCAACCTATACTTAACCAATCCGACTCGATAATTTGATGGGATTAAGATAATCTATGCTTAATCGATCTAGCAAGATAATCCGATAGGATTAAGGTAAGCTAGTACTTGACCAATTTGACTTGATAGGGTTAAGTCATGAGCCTCTGGGTACACTTAACCAACTTGTGGGACTAAGTCCTGAACTTAAATACTTAGCCAATCTTTGACGTGATTCGTGGGCGGGTTAAGTCATGGACTTGAATGATAACACTTAACCCAATAGACAAACCCTAGCTAGAAGAACTAGGTAGAAAACCGTGGTTAATCAAGGATAACGGGAAAGGAAGCTAAGTGGTAAACCTTTGTTAAGGGTAACTAAGTAATAATTCTTAGCTAAGGACATAGGACTAATTCTCAAAACGATGAGTAACCTGATACGGTAGGTCATCGCTTAGTATACGAGGGGGAGCAAGTTATCTGACTTGGATAAAAGCTCCAGCGCACTGGGTGCCGAAGTGGAAGCTTCGGGGGACGTGAGGATATTCTTGGGATCCCTCTATGGGCTGCCAGGTAATTATACTAGTCCCATGAGAGGTTAAGGTCTGCGGTAGAAGGACCAAGAGTATGCCTTGGTTGCTATGCGAGCAACCTAAAGACTGGGATGGATTAGCGTGGAGTCGACGATTCTTGTTTTTGCCCTGGATAGCACATCGCCGACTACCTACCATCTTTAGTCAATCGTGTACGTGCGGAAAGGCAGGGAACCCCCAACAGACCATGTGCTTGCTATCGAGTCATGGGTGAGGTTGGCCCGTAGGAAAGTGGGCTATAGTGGGGCCGTGGAGTGGTTCTTATACATGATTTTTCTTGGATTGCCTTTCAGTAGTTGAGGGAGGGGTCACGTGAGACCATAGCCACGGGTACAAAAACAGACCTTGATATCTGCATCGGCAGACGATTTAAAGCTCCCGACCGAGTTCCGTATTTCTTGATTTTCCCTGGCACGGAACTCGGATGGCACACTGGGGAACATGTGCATCTAGACATGGAAAACGATTCACGATACATACGTAGGATCAAGGGCGCGTTTGACGGGTGGCGTAATCCCTAGTGGTCCTAGGTGGCCAAAACCCAAACCAAGACACGGAAACGTTCATTAGGTAGCATAATCCCTAGCGGTCCTAGGTGGCATAAATCCTAAGTGGACGCGCGATAGTTCATGGTAAGGAAACACAACTAGATCAAGGGTTGCAGTCCAAAACAACTTCAAGGATAAACCGTTTACATGGGAAAGCCCGTACAGCCTACGGCAAAGAACTGAACTTATACATGGAAAGAAACATATGAGTTGAGTAACCTTTATATGCGGCATATTAGGTTGACAGAGACCATTACACGACTTCTGAGTAAGGGTCATTCACGGATAACACATAATACAGTTGGGATACTAGTACGGTAGGTGCAGAGCAGATATACAGGATAGATACCATGGGACGTTATACGTGATAGATATCTTGGAATATTATACTTGATAGGAACCTGACGATGTGATACCTTGTTTTGTCTTGACATCGTAATTTATCATGACATCTTAGTTTATCTGAGTTCAGTAGTTCATCCTGTTATTTTGATTTAGCTTACCTATCTTGTTATCATGCTTATGTTCATCTCAGTTTCTCATGTCAGTTAACTTTACTAGTTTTTATACTAATAGTAGATAGGGCTTACTCAGTCTTTTTGACTGACCCGTTTTGTTTCGCCTCTTTTCTTCCGTTCCCCCCCAGGTTACAGGGAGGAAACACTGCTGTTTAGTTCGGACTTCTTCTGCTTGAAGGTCATCATGGATGGCTTGGACTTTTCCTGGCTATGGCTACTTTACTGTTTTTATTTGGGGAATAATTTATGAAAAAGTCTTTATGCTTCTTTACTATTGCAAGACAGGTTTTGATGTACTCTGATGTAAAAGGCTTTAGACCTTATGTATTCATGTTTATGAAAGTTCGATTTTACTTCCGCTATTTTATATGTTCTGTCTTGTGATATTTCTGTGCATGTTTACCAATAATGCCCCTCTAAAGCTAGTGCATTCCTTTGCGAGTGACCCTAGCGGAGGCGAGGTGTTACAGAAAACATTTCAAATTTCAAAATCTGGCAAGAGCGGCTTGAGCAGGAAATTTCCTGCTCAGTAGTGTCGACCCCCCCAAGGGGAGTCGACATAGGTGTCGACCCCCCTGTAGGGAGTCGACATAGGTGTCGACCCCCCTGTAGGGAGTCGACCCCTCCCAAATCCAGCTCCTATGACGACTTTTTACAGTCCTATGATGATGTGGCCTTCTCTGATTTGCCAATGACTGATTTCTGAGGTATTAGGGCATATGTGTCATGCTATGATTAGCTGGATGACACATCTCTTTGGTTTGATGGCTCTGATTTCCTCTAGACTAATCTAAAGGCTAGAATTGAACCTAGACTTCTATATAATCACCCCAAACCTCAACCCTAGAACTCATTCTATGAAGCCGTCATGTTGTTCATCTACAAACTGGCCTAGCCACCATCCATCTACCCTAAACTAGAGAATCAAATTCAAACTAGGAATCAATTAGAAGAACTAGAGAATCAAACGTCTACATCAAAGGATAGCTTTTCAAATTCAGAAATCAGATCCCAGAAATCAAGATCCATCCTTTTTCTATAAGTACAGTTATAGTTTAGATATGAACACCTAATAAGAAATCATGACAGTAATAACTGGATCTAGAACTATGCCTAATTCTATTCGTGCCTATCCTATTATCAATTCTGAATTGCCTATGCCTATGAGACTATTGTGGTTGATGTAATGACACATACCGTGCCTATGAGACTATTGTGATTGACATAATAAACCTAACATGCCCATGAGACTGTTGGATTGACATAATGGAACCTATCATGCCTTCGGAACTGTTGTGATTGATTTGTCATGTTGTACATCCTATGCCTATGAGACTATTGGACTGACACAATTGAACCTACCATGCTATATATGCAAATTATATGATAAGTTATGTTCATACATGCTTACATGCTAGTACCCATGTTTAAGATCTGTACAAGTTCATGCTTATACAATTAGATCTATGATAATTCGCATGTTAATTGGATTTAATTTAAATGTAAGATCACGTTCTTGTGCTTAATTAAGTTATGTCGTTCTATCCTAAATTTATACTACGCATGTTGATCTATATTGTTTATGCCTGTTAAAATGTTACATGTCCCTTTCTTTTCCCTTTTGTTTATAAGTTAGGCTAATTTGCGAGCCTAACGTTCTGTGTGAATTGTGTGAACGAATAACGGGGGAGACGTTGGGGGAAAATATTAAATTGCATGTTGTTGGCATAGAGTGGCTCATGATCATGTAAATGATTAGTAGCATGAAATGGCATAATTTGGGCATAATTTAGAGGGTAAATGGCACATGACTTGATTTGAAAACACTTGTGGATAATTTATATATAAACATGAATGGTAAATATGTAAGTTAATTAAAAGATGAATATGACTAACGCGAGGTTAGATTGAGTTGCGGTGTAAGACTACCGGGAACCGCCCGACACATCCAACGACCGCAACAATATAGATCTAATGTGAGAGGTTAGCGCATTAAGCCCCAAAAACCCGAGGTTAGATTGAGTTGTGGTGTAAGACTGCCTTGAACCGCCTGGCATATCCAGCGACCGCAACAATACATATCTAATGTGAGAGGTGGGTGCTTTAATGAATGAATTAAAGCTAAGGAACATACATGCTAAGAATTGTAGGGTTAAGTTAATTAAGGCAACACTTAACCAATATAACATGATGTGTGATAGGGTTAACAAACACAAGAGGGCAACACTTAACCAATGTAACATGACAAGTGGTAAGGTTAAGTTAACACTTAACCAATGAACGAGTGGGGTTAAGTTAATGGGAAACACTTAACCGATATAATATGATGAATGAACAGGGTTAAGTTAATAGAAAACACTTAACCAATTACAACATAATGAATGAGAAGGGTTAAGCTAATAAGAAACACTTAATGAACATGACATGGTGCGTGGATGGGTTAAGTTAACTTGAATGGATGGATAACACTTAGCCAATTTGTGGGGGTGTATATGAATAAACCCTAGAAAACCCTAGTAACGGGGACCCATTTCTGCATTAACCCACATAGATGTATCACGGTACCCTGAAACTAGGCAGGGTGGGGCACAATTTCTAGGCTGATTATAAGAGGTCAAAATAGCGGCGGGTGGTGCAGCAGTGTAGTTCCGATGGAGTATGGGCGTGCACGTTCTCCGGAGTGGAAAAGCAGGCACTGGAACTCAGTAGTATACACTGCATCTTGAATCGTGTCGGGTCGCCATCATGGGAATTGATACACCCCATGATGGGGCCAGCACAGGTATCTACATACAAGCGGGGCCGAATGACACAAGTAATGAATGCATACAAGCGAGTTCAAATGACACAAGTAATACATACATGCGAGTTAAGGAGCCGATCAATAGGATAGTAAGGGTACATCTAACATCTTCATGGCAATTAGGCTGATTAAGGTAAGATCCTCATAATAGATGTGCATCTGAAGGCTACCACAATTGCAGGGTTGGGATCACCTTATTTTATAACACAGGATACTTGTTGGGACACTAGTAGGGGATACAGATCCATTTTCACAGGATACTAGTTGGGACATTAGTAGGGAATACGAATCGTTCTATAAAAGACACTAGTTAGGATGCTAGTTGGGTGGTGCAGAGAAAATAGGAAATCAGAGAAAGACCCGAAGTGCATTTAGTGTATCTTGCCTTGTTATATCAAATTGTGCTGTGTAATCTTGTAATAGTGCGGTAACATAAGGTTGGTTGAGTTGGGTAATTCCTTGGGGGTCAATCTGATGTTGATTTCGGTCTTCGGGGTTGATACTCAGGGAGTTACTCTCTTAACCAAGGTGTCTTAGTAAACAGTGCGGTGTAGGAAATATCTTAATAATCAGGAGCGCAATCATCATATCCTGTTCATCTTGTGTACCTTGTCATATCTAATGATCATCATTTGTTATCTTGTTATGCTTATTATCATGGTTATGTCTGGTATTCAGTTTATTCATGTCATGATCCTTTTACCTGTTTACATGCTGAATAATCACTAGACTTACCAGGCTTTATGTCTGACTCTGTTTTGTTTCTCTCTCTTTTCTTCCGTTCCACCCCCCCCCCCCCCCCCGGTTCGTAGGGAGGGAATATTATCACTTAGCTCAGTTTTCTTTCCAATCTCGAAGATAGACGATGTATTGCTTTGGACTCTCTTTTCCACTGCTATTGTAACAGCCCACGTCCATTAATGCCACTCTCAAAAGGAATGCATTAACTTTCATGGAATATTATTAGTGTATAGAACAGAATATAACAAGACAAACACATATATAGGTACTTGAAATTTTTTTAAAAAAATTATTGCAGCGGAGAAATAGTTTGATTACAACAACTTCATAAACCAACAGTAAAACCAAGTACACTTAATATCAATCTTGATAAATTGTTTTCTGAGTACATAAAGTAAAAAAGCATAACCCAACACAAGTAGCCATAAAAGAGATGAGCTGAACTTCACTTTCAGCGATCCAAGCACTTCCAAAAGAGAGAAAAAGAGATCCAAGATCAAGCTCCATTAGTACTAGTCCCACCCTGAGAAGCGGGGGGGGGGGGGGGGAAGAAAGAAAAGAGGCGAAAACAAGGGGGTCAGACATAAAGTCTGGCGAGTATAATAACTTTAACAATATAATTATTAAAGTAATTAGGATAAGGCATAACTGGTAAAACAAGGCACGACCATGAAACAAGTGGGCATGACAAAGCAAACAAGAGGAATATTCTGGCGTTAGTCTTGTTCCTAATCGCTATAGGATATTTACTATACTGCACCGCTACTAGTCACCCTAAAAGTTGATCCTGCATACAGAACATAATAATGATAATGGTAATTTCGTGTACCCCTAGTTGCCTTCATAGGTGCCGTCTGCCCCTATCTCCACTAGTTGTACCCACTACCCTCATGCGATCGTCTCCCTAACTTGTAGATACTCGTGTTGGTCCAATAGTTGGGTGTATCACTCCCTAAAGGGGCAACCCGATACCACTAAATATGCACGGCTAATATCTACACGATGCAACAACGTCTTACCTACTAGCCTGGGCCCATGCACGCACATGACCCCATTGGATATGCGTTGTCACCGCTAACCCGTTTTGATCTCTTACAATCAAGCCCAGTAAGCATGTCCCGTCCTCGATCTAACTCGTGCTCACAAAGATACTTAATGGGTTACTGGTTTGAAAAGGGTCCCCATATTTGACATAAGCCTTGCACCGATGCTTGGTCCCTACTAGAACTTCCCACTTAACCCCTTCTTATTCATGTCTTCTTAAACGTTTTCAACTTAGTTAAGTGTTTCTAATCGTATTTCACATGCCACCCAAGGCCATCCACTTAACCCCTATGTCCCACTACATGTTTTTAAGGGTTACTTAATTCATTAGAACCGTAACCTTGTAAAGACCTCCCACATTAGACTACCGTTTGCGGTTGCTGGATTTGTCGGGCGGGTCCGGGCAGTCTTATACCGCAAACGAGCCTAACCTCGTGTCTTTACAATTGTTACGCATTTAATTCGTGCCTTTGACCTCTCACACTAGACTACCGTTTGCTGTTGCTGGATCTACCAGGCGGGTCTGGGCAATCTTATACCACAAACGAGTCTAACCTCGTGTCTTAGGCGGTTAATTATTACACATAATTATTTAACCCCAAATTGGATTAATATCCCTATTCAAATTTGTCAATAAATTCCAAATTTATTTATGTCCATAATTGTCACCTAAATTATGTCCATAATTTCAGGTATATAAAGTTATACCAATTAATGTCTCAAATTAATTGTCACCTAATTCTGGTTGACCTGGCCTTTGGGCTGGAGAATTCCCGCCCAGCCTGCTCCTCTATTTGAATTTGAATTTCAAATTTTCTGAACCTGAGTTGTTTTTAATTTATTTAAATTCTGAAAATTCTGAAGGCCATAACTCCTTCATATGAAGTCCAATTCACACAAACTCGGACTCTATTTCAAGCAGAATTCCGAGACGAACACAATGGCGTAACACATTTCCCTTAATTCTCACATTTGAAATTAAATATCTTTTAATTTTAACATTTAAAATTACGGGTGTTACAATCTTCCCTCCTTAAAGGATTTCGCCCCCGAAATCTACAAGATATGGAGAATGCATATCCTGACATCCAATCATCCATCAACTCAACCATCAAACACAGGCATCCATTGTCCTTACAAGATTTCTAATGCTATATGAACATATGCGAAAAGTGTGTGTATATGTTCCTTGTCTAATGCAAAATCAGGCGGTCTACTGATACAGTTGACCTCCTTATGCAAATCATGATAGTGCCATGCGTCCATTATGTATGCGAAAGAATCCTATCGATACATATTATTTCTACATGTGTATACAACCATTCATCAAAATGCAGCATCCATATGATAACACAACCATTATACATCCATTAATTTAGATATGCACACACATTTATATGCAGTATGAAGGTGATTGAGCCGATCTATGCCTAATGTGTGTGTACATGCATCCACGAGCAACCACTTGCATCCATTTGCATCCACCAAACATAACATGTCTCAAACACATGTTTGCAACCATAGGGTTCTTCCTAATTAAAGATCGAAGATGTCATCGCAAAGATAATAATAAAAGATGGGACAAGTATCAACAAAGCAGTAGAAAAAGGAGAAAATAAAAACATACCCTCAAAAAGGAAAAGGTACTGCGTACGCATCTTGTCTTCCGTCTCCCAAGTCGTGTCTCTTTGATCATCTCCCCATTGCACTTTGACCAACTTGACCTCTTTGTTGCGTAGCTTTTTGACTTCCGATCCAAGAATGCGTGTAGGAGCTTGTCTAACCGTGGCATTCCGCTCTACTTCCACTTCTTCGAGCGTGCTCGGCTCCACCACTTCCGCCTTATCATGTAAACACTTGCGCAAATGCGAAACGTGAAACATGTCATGAACACCACTGAGCTTCTCTGGCAACTCTACTCTATACGCCATCTGACCAATCCTCTCTTTAATTGGAAAGGGTCCTACGAATCTCGGTGCCAACTTTCCTACTGCTCCAAAACATACTATGCTTCTCAATGGTAACACCTTAATAAAAACCATGTCCCCAACATCGAACTCAAGATCGGTTCGTCTCTTATCAGCTTATGACTTCTGTCAGTCCTGTGCCGTCTTCATTCGACGTTGAATCAGGTCTATCTTCTCCGAAGTCTCTCTAATCATGCCGTGTCCGAGCAAAATATTATCTGTGGATTCCCACCAACAAATAGGTGATTGGCACGGTCGTCCACAAAGAGCCTCAAAAGGTGTCATACCAATGCTAGCCTGAAAGCTGTTATTATAGGCGAATTCCACTAATGGAAGATGTTCCTCTCATGTTCCTCCAAAGTCTAGGATGCATAGCCTCAGAAGGTCTTCTAGAATCCGATTTACTCTCTCGGTATGGCCGTCCATCTGAGGGTGATAAGCGGTACTTAAGCATAATTGTGTTTCAATCGCCTCTTGTAAGCTTTTCCAAAATTCGCTTGTGAAAATGGGATCTCTATCGCTCACAATGTTAGAGGGTATGCCATGCAGACGAACTATCTCTCGAAAGTCAACCGATGCTAACCATGCGGCGGTCCTCCTACTTTTAACGGGAATAAAATGGGCACTTTTGGCAAGTCTGTCTACAATTACCCAAATCCCCGTATTACCCTTCTTTGATCTTGGTAACCCATCTACAAAATCCATGGAAACACTTTTCCATTTCCAAAGAGGAATCTCTAAGGGGTGGAGCAAACCTCCGGGCTTCTTTTGCTCTGCCTTGACTTGCTGGCACACTAAGCATCTAGAAACAAACTCAGCCACGTCCTTCATCATTCCGGCGCAAAAGAAAACTCGCTTCATATCCCTATACATCTTGTCACCACTGGGATGTATGGTCGTCTTAGGGCAATGTGAGTCTTCAAGAATTTCCTTCATCAAACTCTTGTCTTGTGGTACGCAATGTCTCCCATCTCTACGCAGCCAGCCTTTCTCATCTATAACATATCTATTAAGATGACTCGAAGACTCCCCTCCTATAAGCTTGCCTACCATCTCAACCAATTGTGGGTCATCTTGCTGTGCCTCTCCAACTCGACCCAAAAGTGTAGGTTGCACCTCTAATGATGCCAACAATCCGGGTACATAATCGACAGAGGGTCTGAAGTCAAAGGTAGATATATACTCCAAACTCTGCCGTTCTACGAACAAAGGAGTTAAAGTCAACTTCTTTCTACTTAAGGCATCAGCTACAATGTTACCCTTGCCAGGGGTATATGCGATCTCAAAATTATAGGATGCCAAAAACTCCATCCACCTCTGTTGCCTGAAGTTTAGGTCTTTTTGAGAGAATAAGTACTTTAGCGACTTATGGTCTATATACAACTCAAACCTCTCGCCAAGCAAATAATGACGCCATGACTTAAGCGCAAAAACTATGGCAGCCAACTCTAAGTCATGGGTAGGGTAATTTTTCTCGTGGGCTTTCAACTGCCTTCCACCATAGCATATCACCCTTCCCTCTTACATTAAAACTGCGCCAAGCCCTGTCCCGCAAGCATCGGTATATACTGTGAATGGCTTACTCCCGTCTGGAAAAACTAAAACTGGAGCTATCGTCAAAGCCCTCTTCAGATGTTGGAAAGCATCGTCACAGTCAACATCCTAAGCAAAAGTCAAGTTCTTCCTCGTTAACCGAGTAAGTGGGGCTGATATCTTCGCGAAGTCCTTAATGAACTTCCTATATTACCCAGCCAGCCCTAAAAAGCTTCTTAATTTTGTTGCATTCATAGGAATTTTCCAATCTTGGATTGCCACCACCTTTGCGGGATCCACAACTATCCCTTCCTTAGAGACCACGTGTCTTAAGAACCTCACTTCTTTTCTCCAAAAATGGCACTTGGAGAACTTAGCTTTAAGTTGATGCACCCGTAGGTTCTCTAAAACTTTCCTAAGATGTAGGGCATGATCTTCTTCATTTTTAGAGAAAATCAGGATATCGTCCACAAAGACTACCATAAACTTGTTTAGAAACTCCCTAAACACCCTACTCATTAAGTCAAAAAAGTATGCGGGTGCATTCGTCAAACCAAAAGGCATGACGAGCCACTCGAAGAAACAGTCAGGAGTTCTAAATGCAGTCTTGTCTATGCTGTCTTCACCCACCCTTAGCTGATGAAACCCTATAGCCAAATCCAGTTACGAGAAAACCGAAGCACCCACCAACTGATCGAATAAATCATATATTCTCGGTAATGGGTGTCTGTTCTTCTTGGTTAGTTTATTCAGCTCTATATAGTCTACGCACAATCTAAGTGAACCATCAGCTTTCGTAGCAAAAACGACTGGAGCACCCCATTCCGAAATACTTCTTCTTATGAATCCCTTCTTAAGCAATTCTTTCAATTTCTTACTGAGTTCTCTTCTCTCTCTCGGAGCTATGTGGCGCACTGGTAATGCAACTGGCTTTGCATTATCTACTAGGTATATTCGAAAGTCTATCTCGTGCCTCGGGGGTAAACCTCGAACCTCATCAAAGACGTCACTATATTCACGGACCACACGAACAGATTCAAAATCATCATTAGATGCGTCAAAGGATTCTAGGTAGCTAAGCATTACCAGACCTCTAAGTCATAAGAAATATCGAGGGTCTTTCCACAACGAGTCAACAATCTAACTACCCTTCTTTCATAATCTAAGATGGCACCGTATCTAGCTAGCCAATCCATGCCTAGAATCAAGCCGTAGCCCATGACCAAGAATGAAGGCGTTGCATTCAAACCCAACGCCCAAGATAGACACACTCAAATCCTGAAAAATCATTGAAAGATGAGCCGAACCACCAATAGGATTTGAGACTGCTATGTGGTCCATAATTAGACTAGTATTTAGGTGCAGTGTTTCAACTAACGAAGCAGATATAAACGAGTGTGAAGACCCAGAGTCAAACAAAGTCCGAACAGGATGATCAAACAGAAAAACTAAACATTCAACGGAAATGTTTCTACCTCTCTCCTGTCCTAGTGCCATGAGAGCCTGAATGTGCCCTCTTGCCTACCTTGGTGCCATGACAGCCTGAATCTGCCCTCCAGAAGTGGACCCTGTTCTTTGCCCTTGCCCCTGTTTCCTTGGGTAGTCTTTAACTAGATGTCCTGCCTCTCCACATTGGAAACATCCAGTCTTCTTCTTCTTCCTACAGTCCTTGCTCAGATGGCCTGGTGTTCCACAATTAAAGCACCTCTTCTTTCCCTTGCTATTGTTATCCTTACCACCTTTCTTGTTTTGTTATTGTGTTTTCTTTTTATCCCCTTTCTTCTCCGGTGCCTTATTAGCATTAGCACCCTTCTCCTCTTCATGCATAAGTGCCATGTCAACCAATCTCTCAAAGGTAGCCCCCATTGGAATGTGGGTCATAGCCAACCCATGTAGCGGCTCATTCAAACCTTTAATGAACCTCAGGGACTTCTTCTCAGGTGTGTTCACCAAGTCTAAGCCAAATCTCGCCAACTGATTGAACTTGTTGACGTACTCCTTTAATGACAAATTTCCTTGCCTCAATGCTAAGAACCTCTCTATATATAAATTTTCTTCTGCTCGTGAGAGAAATTTCATCTCGAACCTACGCCTGAAATCCATCCATGTCTCCACTGGACGCTTTCCATTCGTGACCTCCCACCAAAATGAAGCTTCGTCCTTTATTAACCAAGCAGCCAATTGGACTTTCCTTCCATCTTCTACCTCGAAAATACCAAATAGATCCTCCACCTCCTTAAGCCAATTTCGAGCTTCAACAAACCTCTCTGATCCGTGAAAAGGTTTCCAGCCCATTGCCCGAAAATCTTTGCATATCTTCGAAAAAGTATCAACGCGAGGTGGGGGAGGAGGAGGAGCGAATGCAGCTGGGGGAGGAGGAACATTTGCTAGGCCTGCGGCAGTGGCCCTAGCCTCCAGATACCTTCTAAACCAGCCTGGTATCGGTATGCCCTCGGGTATCTCAGGTTCCCCAGACATTCTGAAAAAGAAAAAGGAAGAGATTCAAAACGGAGAATTAAAGGAAAGATATATGGCTCTTGGGGGTTATGTTTTAAAACAAACTTTTTTCTTGAAAATACTTTCCATAAAACATATTTTTAAAAGTATTTCTTTATAAAATGTTTTTGAAAAACAATTTTTCAAAATTAATATTTGTTCTGGTAACCTTCAGCTCCGATACCATGTGTAACACCCCACGTCCATTAATGTCACTCTCAAAGGGAATGGATTAACTTTCATGGAACATTATTAGTGTATAGAATAGAATATAACAAGACAGATACATATATAGGTACTTGAATTTTTTTAAATAACTTCTATTGCAGCGGAGAAATAGTTTGATTACAACAACTTCATAAACCAACAGTAAAACCAAGTACACTTAATATCCATCTTGATAAATTGCTTTCTGAGTACATAAAGTAAAAAAGCATAACCCCAACACAAGTTGCCATAAAAGAGATGAGCTAAACTTCACTTTCAGAAATCCAAGCACTTCCAAAAGAGAGAAAAAGAGATCCAAAATCAAGCTCCACTAGTACTAGTCCCACCCTGAGAACCTAAGGGGGGAAAAGGAATAAAAGAGGTGAAAACAACGGGGTCAGACATAAAGTCTTGCGAGTAAAATAACTTTAACAATATAATTACTAAAGTAATTAAGATAAGGCATAACTGGTAAAACAACGTATGACCATGAAACAAGTGGGCATGACAAAGCAAACAAGAGGAATATTCCGGCATTAGTCTCTTTCCTAATCGCTATAGGATAATTACTATACTGCACCGCTACTAGTCATCCTAAAAGTTGATCCCGCCTACAAAACACAATAATGATAATGGTAGTTTCGTGTACCCCTATCTGCCTTCATAGGTGCCGTCTGCCCCTATCTCCACTAGTTGTACCCACCACCCCTATGCGATCGGCTCCCTAACTCGTAGATACCCGTGCTAGTCCCACAGTGGGGTGTATCACTCCCCAAAGTGGCAACCTGATACCACTAAAGATGCACAGCTTATATCTACACGATGTAAAACGTCTTACCTACCAGCCCGGGCCCACGCACGCACATGACCCCGTTGGACTTGCGTTGACACCGCTAACACGTTTTGACCTCTTACAATCAAACCCAGTAAGCATGCCCCGTCCTCGATCTAACACGAGCTCACAAAGATACTTAATGGGTTACAGGTTTGAAAAGGGTCCCCATACTTGGCACAAACCTTCCACCTATGCTTGGTCCCCACTGGAACTTCCCACTTAACCCCTTATTCATGTCTTCTTACATGTTTTCAACTTGGTTAAGTGTTTCTAATCGTATTTCACATGCCACCCAAGGCCACCCACTTAACCCCTATGTCCCACCACATGTTTATTTGGTTAAGTGTTACTTAATTCATTAGAACCGTAAGACCTCCCCCATTAGACTACCGTTTGCGGTTGCTGGATTTGTTGGGCAGGTCCGGGCAACCTTATATCGCAAACGAGCCTAACCTCGTGTCTTTGCAATTGTTACGCATTTAATTCGTGCCTTTAACCTCTCACATTAGACTACCGTTTGTGGTTGCTGGATTTGCCGGGCGGGTCTGGGCAGTCTTATACCACAAACGAGTCTAACCTCGTGTCTTAGGCGGTTAATTATTACACATAATTATTTAACTCTAAATTGGATTAATATCCCTATTCAAATTTGTCAATAAATTCCAAATTTATTTATGTCCATAATTGTCACCTAAATTATGTCCATAATTTCAGGTATATAAAGTTATACCAATTAATGTCTCAAATTAATTATATTCCTTTTAAGGCCATTTTATGCCAATTCACAATTATATATATTCAATATTTTCCCATTGTCCCCACGCTATTCGTACGTTTTAATATGACATTTGTTAGACTCGCAAATAGTCTAACTTATAAAAAGAAAAGCAACATCAGAACTTGCATAACACATAAAAGAATCATGATATAAGTTTGCATAGCCAATAACTTGCATAGGTAATACACCAATTTGCTTAAACTATCATGACTCTAAATATAGATCTAAACATAAAGATGTGAACTTGCATATATGGATATGGTTTTCCTATAACTTGCATATGAATTTCATTCAAACTAGCATATGATTCACATACAAAACTATCATAGGCAATGGGCATATAGAACATAAATTTGCATAACTATGTACTGCCATGGATCTAAATATAGATCTAAACATAAAGGTGTAAACTTGCATATGGATCTAAACATAAAGGTGTGAACTTCCATATGGATCTAAACATAAAGGTGTGAACTTGCATATGGATCTAAACATGTAAATCAATGTCACATGTTTTGCATACAAACTAGCATATGTCTCTACAAGATTCACATATGAACTTGTGTATAATCCACTTACAGACTTGCATAAAATTCATAAACTATCATATGATTTAACATCCCAAACTTGCATAAGATTCATATACATATGGTTTAACGTCCCAAACTTGCATAAGATGATCAAGTTAAACATGTACAATTGAACATATGAAGTAGATCCACAATCAACAAAACATCGCATGATTTAATAGTCATATTCTCATAATCCCAATTATAACTTATCACAATTAAATTAATTAATTATTTTGTGAAAGAAATTATACTCACAACAAAAGAATAGTCTTTTTTTCTAGGATATGTATTCTGAAAGTGAATTGCTCGCCTTCGATGTAGACTAATTGTTATTTAGATTAGATTTGAATTGATTTTGATTCTTGCTTCTATCTTGTTTTGAGTTGAAAGAGAATGGTGGCTACTCTACGTTCTCCATTGACGGCATAACGGCTCTTGGTATGAATTAGTGTGCTTTTAGGTTGAGAGTTATGTTGCTTATATAGAATTTTAATTAATTAAGAGCCGTCAGATTTACCTAGAATCAATCAAGACCATCCAGTCAAGATAGAATAACACCTCAACCCTAATGACTCGGCAATGAGTCAAAACAGCGTCATATTTTAGATCTGCCCGTGGTGGGGGGGGGGGGGGACATCGACCCCTAGGTCGACCCCCAGATCGACCCCCTGGTCAACCTGTATGGGTAGGTCGACGCCCAGGTCGACCCTCTGGTCGACCTGGCCTTTGGGCAGGAGAATTCCTGCCCAACCTACTCCTCTGTTTGAATTTGAATTTCAAATTTTCTGAACCTGAGCTGTTTTTAATTTATTTAAATTCTAAAACTTCTGAAGGCCATAACATCTTCATACGAAGTCCAATTCCAATTCACACAAACTCGGACTCAATTTCAAGAAGAATTCCGAGACGAACGTAATGGCGTAACCCGTTTCCCTTAATTCTCACATTTGAAATTAAATATCTTTTAATTTTTACATTTATAATCACGGGGTGTTACAGCTATGGCTGGCTCATGCTTTATTAGGGAATATCATTGTCATTTTATGCTTCTTTATTTTGTTAAACAAGACAGATGCTTTGTTGCAATGGGTATTGGTGTTTTGGTGCTAAAACAATCTTTGTACAAGTTGTTTTACCAAGCTGTTGTTTTTATCAATGAAGTAAAGTTTTATTTATTTTCCGTTTTTTAAATTTCGTCAGTTTTGTAATTTATCCGTTCTATACACTTATGACGCTCCACTGAAGTTAATGCATTCCCTTTGTGAGTGACCTTAATGGAGGTGCGGTGTTACATTATCCGTTCAAAACTTGAGACTTTAGTAGATTTCTACATTGTGTGGACATATAAATTAGATCTTTATCCCAATTTTATTGATGTGCTTAAAAGAGACATTAAATCTACTTTTTTTAGAAATTGTCATTGACACTCCATTTTCTGTTAAGGAGGGGCCAAATTTTAAGGAAGCTCCATTTTTTTTTATCGTTAAGGAGGGGTCAATGTAGGTGAATAATTTTTTTTTACTTCTTACTTTTTTACCCTTACTTATAAAAATTACTCACCGTAAAATCATCAATCCCCTAAATCACAAAATCCCTAAATCGTTTCAACTACAAACCCGTGTCAGGGAAAAATCGAAGAAAACATGGTGAAAACGAAGAACACATCACTATCTTCTTTGTGAATTTATAATATATCTCGAATTGCTGGAATTCATATTTGGTTGAATTAATCTAATAAGGGAACAAACGTTGCTATGATACATTTAGGATCAGATACAATGAAAATTTTCATGACTCCCAGTTTAACATGTGGTTTAGGGATTAGATAGTAGCCAACAACTCCAATTTTATCACTGATTTGCCGGACTTTTTGTAAGAACAATTCGAATAGTAGATGTAGAATAAGAAAACTTTCATTTACATCTAGCAACTGTGTATATGCAAATTGTTGTGCCCAGAAATCGTTTCTGTAATGGGTATAAACATTGAAAATGAATTTGCTGTTAAAATCATACACACCCAAAGATACTCTATGCAAAAGATATATATGTGTGTGTGTGTGTGTGTGTGTGTGTGTGTGTGTATAGCCGTGGTTGGAAATTACAACTCAATAGTAAAAATATGTCTAATTAAATTTAAGGTGTATATATAATTTTAGTATGTATTTTTATTGCAATTTGAAATTATATTGAAATAATAATAAAACAATTAAACATTGCGTACGTATAATAAACATATGTATTAATAATATGTGTGTGCATTTATGTTTTTATGTGTGTATATATATAAAGAAAGTATACTTAGACACAAAAAATTGACATAAAATCATAGTCTTTGGATTTCCCTCTAATTTCCACTACTTATATGAGGACAAACGTTCCAATTACCGATGATTGGTGATAAACCCCACAATAACGCTCACTCTCCTATGTCAATATCATATTGCCTATTTTTTCCCCATGTTTTTTGGGTTAAGGTTTGATTTCTTCACATCCAATGGTGTTGACTAACCATTAAAAAAAATAGATTAATGAACACAAGAGTGAAATTAAGCCTAAATGGATAATAAGGTAAAACTGTATTTATTTTTTAAGGGGCAACTTTTTTCATTGGTATACCCCTTAACAATTTTTTTAAAAATAAAAAATTGGCTTTCCCTTAACAATATTTGGAGTCTCAATAACAATGCCCCTTTATTATATTAATTAATATTGCTAAAGTAGATTCTAAAAAACCTTAAATTAGCCAATATACTAAAAAATAGCGGCATTTAAAACCGATTTACTGCTTATTAAGCATAGTTGTTGAAATGAGTTATGCTCTATGATGGGCATTTCTGAGGACTTAACCGCATAGGGATGTCAGTTTTTTTATCTTTTTGTTGTAGACATTTGTCTCCAGTGATATTGGAGGGTGTTTAGAGTCTAAGGATGTAGGAAGAGTTGATCGGGTTGAATGAAAATAATGTATTAAGGTGGAGACTTTCAGATTTCACCGATATAATATTTCCAAATTATAGTACATTATGAAGATATTTAAGTTAAGATAGAACTCAAACATATTGCTTATTTTATATATTTTTAACAAGAATTAAAGGGTATTAATTGACTCTTTTATTGCACTAAAGAAAATGCAAACAATTATCTACGTGGAGATAAATTTTGTTGATACTGAATAACATCCAATTAATTATTTCTCATTTTTTAGGCCTTTCTTATCAATTTTCATAACAAGGTTTTATCATGAGGTAGCTAACATGTCCAAGTCATCATGCATACAAAGAGAGGGTTGAAAGCATAAGTATAACTCAAGCATTTATATATACACTACGCCAGTAATCAAATCAGACGACAAATATGCTCCGTTGTCTGAATGAATACCTCTTTTCGTCTATTTCCGTGTTGTCTCATTACATATCATACCATAAGTATGCACCATTGTCAGATATGCACTAACACATCAAAAGAAGAAATAATTATACGTTGTCTAATGTTACAGTATCATTTCTAAAATTTTGTATTAGACAATATACAAATATTGACCAATATGCATATCAATTACATTTATGTTATATTTAAAAAATGAAGCAATGATAAATTTTATTTAAAAAAATATATTTTATTTCAAATGAAATTCAAATACGATCTACTTTCACTATACTTGCATCTTCAAATACAACACAACTTTCACTATTCTTACATTCTCGGTACAATACAACTTTCACTATCGCTCTTAGATACACAACTTTCCTCTACACTCTTATATATAATATTCTTTTTTACAATCAGTCATTTACACTTACTTGAGTTTAGTTTTGATATTTTCCATCATTTACTTGCTCCAGCTTGTGTCCAGCCAAGTATGGCACAACATAGAACTTAGTCAACCAAGCTCAACAGTACAACATCAAGCAGCAAAACAAAGAATGACCATACAAGTCGATTCAGCAAAAACCAAAGCCAGGCGAAGTTCAAATTCATAATAGGTTAAGTAGTAAAGAAAAGTGCCAAAGCTAACAGTAAAATGAAGTGTGCATAGCAGCAAAGACTCAAATACACATGTATAGCAGTACAAAGAAGCCAGTCAACATGAGCAAGCCACAACCATTTTGAAGGTGAACAAAATAATGGGATGCATGGTCATGAAAAGTGAACAAAAACAACAAGTGATGTAACATCCGGGATTTTTGACCGTTCAAATCGATAATGATCCTTAATGTCGACATAAGCTGATAAAAAATATGGATAATTAATGAGATTTATATAAGGAAAAGAAGTGAAGAGAAAAAACAAACACAGAATCTCACAGCGGAAGGTCAAAATATAATAATTAAATAACAGCTCATGAAGATGTTAAAACATATATTTGATTACATTTTAAGACAATTATCAGAGTCCGTTATAATAAACATACCAATATTTGCAGTGGAATAATATTAATAATAATATGATTGCCAAGTTCCATCTTCGTCTTCAATAACTGAAAACTCAGGCTGACCAGAGCACAAATTAAAAGACAAAAATACCCGGATCAGAACTATAATGCTCTCATATTAGTTAAATCAAATTCATGCGATAATATGAGTGCAATAACTTAAGAGATGTTACAGGAATTTCCATCCCCTAAGGATCCATTAAACTAGATACTATATAATACAAAACACTATTATAATAGTGTCTATGGTTAAAAACAACATAATAAAATAGCGTAAGCAGGATTATATTTTTACCCTTATACCATTTATAATACCATAGTCTATATAGATACTGTAAAGTCCACAGTACGTAGTGGCTATCAGAGGGCACTCCATAGGTACAGTACAAATCAAATTCATAGGGGGCTTGATCAGGATAATATAACACGGCACACGAGGAATGCCTAGAGTAGGAATATACTAGTTGCGTGCCCGTACTGGCGGTAACGCATAGTCGTGACTACCACCCACCTCAAACAACACTCCCAAATCACGAATGCACATCAAATCAATCAAACTGAGGGACTATAGTAATAAAGGAAGAAGTATTGCCGATGGAGGTAGTTAACCCCATATGGTCCGGTATAGCCTTGTTTTAGTCATTTTAATTATGACCCGAAGGTCAAGGATGTAACAATCCGGAATTTCTAAACCAATTTAAAATTTGTATTTTAGTTGTTTTAATGGGACTTAAATATTTAAAATGATTTATTTTAAATAATAACGACTAAAATTTTATCTAAATCGAAGTTAGAATGTATAAATTTATTTTAATTATAAAATGAGCCTGAAAAGGCATGGTAGTTTGAAAATTCGATTTTAAATTTCAAATGAATATACAGAATTCAAAATAAATCGGATTTCAGTAAAACAAGAAACGTTGGAATCTATTTAAATATATCTTTCTAACGAGTGTAAGAAACTGAGATTTTACTTTATAAATTGTAAGTTATGTCCAGTTTAAAATTTAAAATAGTTGCTATGGAATTTATATATTTTTTAATATAATATATAGCCCTTAATAATAGCCATTTTGCAAACGACCTCCGTTTTTGGCGAAACCACTTTTGTTGGATCCGAAATGCCAAATTATAGCTAGATTCCAATTTTCGTAATTTTTGGAATTAATATGTGAGCAAAGTAAATTTAAGCGTGTTTTCAATTTCAGTTTAAATTCAATCGACCAACTAAAAAGGCCAATTTTCAAATGGTCTCCAAATTCGACAAAATTAGTTTTGCTGAAACCGTATTTGAATAACATAGAGAAAATTCAAAATTTCATATTTTTTGGAGCTAGTATGTGGTCGTGCACAATAAATTGTGAATCGATCAGCCATTTAATCCAGAAACAGAGCTTTTTGAGAAAACAGACTCGGAATTCAACGAAACCATTGGGATTGTATCATCAAGACATAGCAGCATGTCAATTTTTATCGCCAACGGAGTTCATGTATGGTCGTGGCATCGATAAACGGCGATTGGAGAGAGCGTGAACTAAGAAATTAATAAAATAATAAACCCTTCACTATATAATATATTTTCTCTCCACAAACCCTCACTTCTCATCTCCCTCCAAAAAGTGGCAAAAGCCCCACTCTCTCTCTCTCTCGTAATTTTGCAAAAAAGCCCTTGAACTCAAAATAAATTATATCTCTCAAGCCGAAAACAATTATGCAAAACGGTTTCTATTTATTATAGATCAAGATGATCTCTACCTACCACAAAAATTGGGTGAGCTATCCTTGCACGGATTAGGAGAAATCAACGGTCAAAGCCAAAAAATGACTTTCGATTTTTGGGGATATCTGGTCAAACGAATAAGTGTGTCTAGATGGCACCAAAGGGAAAGTGATAGAGGAGACAATGCTCAACAAGTTCGTCTTTGGGTACTTCATCTGAAAGTGGCTGTGGTTGCCGGAAAATCAAGATGAACGGAGATGGACGTTTTGAAGAAGCAGAAACCCTATTTCACCAATTTCAGTCGAACTGGAGGAGTATTAGGTGGAGGTGACTGAGGGAAAGTGGTAGGGCATGGGGAGGCATGTTAGTCTGTGGTGGTCCGCATCACCAAGTGCGGTGGTGGAGAATTCTGGCTTGAAGCTGAATTGGGGAAAACGTGAAATACAGATCGACGACGTCGATCTAAGGGTGGTGGCTTCAGGTGCCGGTGCGCCTCACGTAGGTGGAGGGGCTGGAAGGGTCTGTGGACGTCAGGTGGCTTCGGCGAGGCGCAGCAAGGCTTCGACCGTGGGCAACAACGTGTAAACGATTTTGAAGAGGTGATTTAGGGTTTAATTTATTTAATTATTTAATTTAAATTGTTTGAACTTTAAACGTAAATAACTTTTTGCTACGAAATAGAAATTGCATGAGAGATCCATTGCGATCATGGAGTCGAGAGCTTCACAACAAAACTGACTGGGTCCAATTTGGAGCTTGTTTGAATTTGGGGAAAATACAAATCCAAACGGTACCAAAATCATCATTTAAAGACTGGCGAATTGGAAACCAACCTGAGAACTCCCTCACTCAAACTATTTTCATTCTATTATTATATCCTAGGTTGCAGACGGGGTTTAGTAGCTCCTGACACTACTTTTTGTATAAACCATGGACGATTTGTGTAATATGATTGTGTTATGGAAAAAAAATTGATTGTATTGTGGTATTATTGGATTGATTTGTTGTTGTGTATGGTGCGAGCCAGTATTAGAAGAGGGATAATGCTAGACATTATTCCGATTCTAATATCGCGCTGTTATAATGCCGATTTTTTCTGAAACTGAAACATATAAATTATTTATATAAAAGGTATATAAAATTTTAGTGAAAAGAAATTGAAACAGTTATTCATTTACAAGTTAGACGGCTTGTTTATGTACACTTATTTAACTGATATTGATTACGACGATAAATTTTACACATCACCCAACTGCACAAATAATGATCCGTATTTGTTGTTTGAAAACCCCACATGGGTATTGAGATGATATTTGACATACACTAATCCCAATATTTAGTTGTATGTCAATCGATGGGTTGACAGGCTGTGATGAGCATTATTTATTTATTTTAACGCTCATACAGTTGTAGAGTGCACTCTGGATGATGTTTGAATGTGTAACGACTATTTATCGTTATTGTTGAATACATGCGATGTATGAAATCCATATAACTGAAATTATATGGTCGTTGACTGAGTCGTATTTTGATTCAGAAATAAAGAATATTTTAAAATAAAGAATGTTTAAAAATAAAATAATATTCAGAAAAGAATCAAAATATGATTTTGATGTCCGATTTGGGATGAACATGAAAATATTGAAATATGGAAGCCGAGTTATGTAGTTAAACGCCATTTTTACCTGAACGAGTTTAACGATCGATTTTATTCATTTTATAATGAATACGAAAAAGAAATGGATTTCAAAACTAGATATTTTGAAAATATTATCATCTTAATATTATAATGATACAGAATATTCAATTTTGACTTAAAATTGAAACTGAAATGATTTTGAAACAAATTTATAAACAATTTATAAAATACGTTTTAAATGGAAATCAATGATATATATATATGTATATGTATATGTATATGTATGTGTGTGTATATATATATATATAATGGCCTGAATAGAATGTGCCGTGCAGCGACCGTTCACGAATTTCGACTATTAACTTCAAATCGATGTAACGGGAGATCCGACCGTCGGTTTCTCCTAAAACCAGAACCATTAGGTTCATATTGAAAAGAGCTTTCCAATGATTATAAGGGATTTGAAATCTCGCTGTTGTTTTTGAAATTATGTCCAAATCTATTTCAAAAAGGTCGCTATGAATGCAGTTCGATGGCCGTTTATGGAAATCGACTGTAAGGGCCTTAATAAAATTATTAAAAATATAGAAAAATTGTGTAAAATCATAATAAATTATTTTGGAAAGAGTTTGGATGAAAAATTCCAAGTTTTGAAAAGATAAAATATGTTTTTATTGAAATAAACTAATTAATACCTAGAATAATAATCCAATTATTTTTAGAAATAATAAAATGGACTGAAAATGGGTTTTAAAATAACCAGAATTTTCCAAGGTATGAATTGGAATGGATTTGAATCAAAATAATCTTCGGAATATTTCGATATTGGATTCCGGGAATTATACGGATATTGTTGAGCTATTTGGAAGATACAAATATCGTTATTCCCAATATGATATCCGTTAGTTTCAGAATTTGATATTGAATATAAGATGATATAATTTCTATTTAGATCCTTGTATTCTGAATTAAAATTAGATTTTTGGGTTTATCGTGAACGGTGTTTTAGATAACACTTGTTCTTTAACCCAATTAACAGTGAAGAGATGATTTGGAATTTATAAATCGTTTTATTAAGATTTAATGGAAAATTTCCAAAGTAAAGTTTTCTAATTTAATATATTAAATTGGAATTGAATGGAATTCGATTTGGTAATAAACGAGATGAGCTTTTGTGAATGAAGACTGTTAATACATATGGAATTTAAAAAGGCTTTGCTATTATTCCATTTATATTATTAATCTGATACGGAAATTTATATCGGTTTTATATTGATTTGTTTTCCGTGAAGATTCTATAGTTAATGGGAGATGATTTTGGGGTTGATCGTGAATAGTATTTTAAGTGACATTGGTTCTTTAACCCAATTAAAAGTAGGATTGATTTCCTAAAGTTGAATAATCATTAAATAATGATTTTAAGAAGATTTAAACCAATTGGAGTTGTAATAAATCTTTAATTAGATTGAAATGAGAATGGGATAATCAAATTTATCGAATTCATGAAGTGATCGAGAATGGAGTACCACCAGTTTTACTCCAGGAAATAGTTAAATCTTTAATTAGATTTGAACATGAAATGGTAATTAAATTTACCGATAACACCGTGGGTGTTAGATATGGAGTACTACCGGTTTTGCCCCATGGGATGAATAGGTTGGGATTGGGAATAATAAAATAAATGGTTCGGTAAGGCTCGATAATCCCAACTAGTTTATAAGCCTTAACTTGGTTTAGAATTGTTAAAAGATATAATGAAATCTTTTGAAACCGATATCCGAAGGAAGATTAAATAAATAGTTTAAATGAACTTATCTTTGATAAAATTAATTGGAACCTTTCCTTAAAATGTGAATATTTGAATAAAAAAATATTCTAGATTAGAATGAGACGTATGTTGTGTTTTTATAGCACTTGATTATAAGATATGCGAATTATTCAGAAAGACTGGGTTGGACCGATTTTGAATAATTAATATGACAACTAAAGTTCGACGATGAAGAAGGTGGTTGAAGACCGGAGATATTCACATCATTTTGATGATTACTGATGTCTTGATTAGGCTGTACACCCAAGACAAGATAATAAGTGGTGATCGTCCAGACGTACTTGGAGATCGACCGGATATGCGAGGACCTCTCTCTTGTATTGGGCATATGGGATGAGGAATAAGGTGCCTCCGGTTTCGTTCAGACCCAGAATGGACTTGTAAATGGATGTGTGTCTGACATTGGACTCTATTCTGTGTTAATTGATTTCTATTAAATATATATCTGTTTGGTGGCAGAGAATTTATTCTCTTGCTTAACACCATTCTCTGAAACGTACAAGCTTAGAGGTTATATATTGATGGACATCAGTCGTATGGCGTGAATTGTCAATGTGGCATGCTCAGATGCAAATGATCAAGGCTTTTGTTGAAAAGCAAAGTCTTGTGGTTGATGATCATAGCACGGCTTTAAATAGCATAGCTTTCTGTATAGCGTTAATTCACAAGCCTCACACCCCGGTATGAGTCTAAAACGGGATTAGGGATGCATGGAGTGCATGACGTTTCTTTCTATCTAGGTGTGGTGTCATTGTATAAGCCCAGACATTTTTACTTATGTGGATGATGGAATGAGGAACCTCGGATATTGAGTACCTAGTGGATCATAGATAGGTCGTATAGGACCGGGAAACATGTGTTCAGGAATAACTAATCCACTAAAGTAAGTGTGGACCGGCCCTATAGGAACTAGGGTTGCCCAGAGTGTGTAATCCTGAGGCATCTACTAGAGTGTCTCGAATCGGAAGGAGCCATCGCTAGCCTTGACTCATGATGGAAATCCAATTTCCAATATGTTACTTTTCCGCTTTAATTGTAGAACTAGTATGGTGGCATAATATATGGTACCTATGTCGTCTATGATTGATACATTTATATTTGAAGTTGATTTTGACTATGCACTTATAGTAATATCAAAAAGATTTGTTTTAAACGTGCCAAGCATGTTTGGCTATTATAAGGGAAAACTCTATCCTCTAACCTACGTTGCATTGTGTGATGGGACCTGAGTCTTACAATTGCTTTATTTTTTGAAAAGCATTGCGTTATTTTATTTTAAACTGGGATTCAAGTGGAGTAAACTCATTTTGTGTTATGCGGCCTGGTCCCATGATTTCCCACTTTTAAAGTAAAGATTTAATAACTATTTTTAGTTCTCACACCAGTCCCATGACTTACTTGGAGTTTATTGTTTTAACCTAAACTTTGGGTGCCCATATTTTCCACACGGGCAGCTAGTAGTTTTGGTTTTTGCAGATTTTTCCTTCACAGGATCCTGGATTATAGCTGGAGCTATATTCGGAAAGCTTTGTATTCGTCTGTTTCTTTCAGTTGTGTCAGTTGTTGTATTTCCACTACGCATTGTATTTATATATTTAGATTTCCGCTGCTATGTATTTTAATCTCTGATATTATTTTTCCACTCTGAAATATTCTTGTACTCTGATGTAAATTGTTGTAATAACGATGAAATGTTCTAGTGTTTGTGTTCTGATGCGTCGTGTTCTCAAAGAAATCTGAGCATTCCCGTAAGGAGAAGTTTCAGGTCGTTTCATTTTGGTATTAGAGCTTTGGTTTACAAAGCTCGAGAACAAGACGCATTAGAACCAAACGAAAGAATTCATCAGAGATAGGATTAGTAATATCCTATAAGAATGACTCGTTAGAGATTAGGTTAGTAATACCCTAGAATGAGTTCGAAGAGTGCTATTTTATAAAAACAAATTTAGTTTTGAAAATTATATCATATTATACGTATTTGAGTATTTTATTTTTAAATTGATTTTGGACTATCAGATATAAGGAG
This sequence comes from Allium sativum, assembly GCA_030737875.1. Classification (NCBI taxonomy): domain Eukaryota; kingdom Viridiplantae; phylum Streptophyta; class Magnoliopsida; order Asparagales; family Amaryllidaceae; genus Allium; species Allium sativum. The sequence goes on along the minus strand of CM060924.1, from coordinate 523,217,744 downwards.
ATTTTTAATATACGTACGATCCACGTGTATTCGAAGTCTCAAATATACTGGGTAGATATATAATCACACTCTAGTCGCCCGAGGATAATTCTGATGATGACTGCTGCATCATCAGTATTTATTTTTGAGTTTCGAAGGTGGGATATCTATATATTTCCAATTGACTGGTGTGAGAACCAAAACTTAGATAGGGTTTATTGTTTGTGATTTAACACTGAAAATATGATTTTTGAGTATATATAGAAGTTATATGTTTGAAAAAAATAATTAACCAAATTGATTGCTGGTTGTGATGTGTGATTATTAATTTAACTAATAAAATTATTGGAATGAAAATTAATTTAACCAATAAGAGAATAAAAGGTAAAATTTAGACAAATCATATTTAATATTGAACTGAATTGAAAATTTATTGGAATTGCATACATATACATGTATATATATGAACATGTCATACCATGGAAGCTAAGAAGAGGAATAAAATTGTATGCCCGATAAATAGGTACATATTTACTGTATTTATTGGGGTTTGATGATTTTATGAGCCGATTGGCTAGCCGCTTTGTTTTTTTTTCTTTTTGATTGATGTGGGCCCTGTGAGGCAAGTTGCAATTTTACCGATCTCCCCGTACAAAGGAGGTTATGGCAAAAAAAATTCGAAAATTTAGGGTGTTAGCCAAATTTTTGAGAAATTTGAAAATTCTTAGAACTGAAAAGTTGAAGAATGAAAGTTGAGTTAGTTAGTTAAACAACTTTCAGCTCCGTTCCTTTTAGAGGACGAAAAGATTTTAAGTGGGAGAGATTGTAACAAACCGGAATTTCTGAACCAATTTAAAATTTTTACTTTAGCTATTTTTATGGATTTTGAATATTAAAAATGATTTATTTTAAATAATAACAACTAAAAATTTATTTAAATCAAACATAGAATGTATAAATTTATTTTAATTATAAAACGAGCCTGAAATGGTGCGGTACCTTGAATGTTCGATTTTAAATTTCAAATGAATGTACAGAATCCAAAATAAATCGGATTTCAGTAAAACAAGAAACGTTGGAATCTATTTAACTATATCTTTATAACGAGTGTAAGAAACTGATATTTCACTTTATAAATTGTAAGTTATTTCCAGTTTAAAATTCAAAATAGTCGTTATGGAATTTATATATATTTTAATATAATATATAGCCCTTATAAATTGTCATTTTGCAAAAAACCTCTGTTTTTGACGAAACCACTTTTATTGGATCTGGAATGCCAAATTATAGCTAGATTCCTATTTTCGTAATTATTATGTGAGCACAGTAAATTTAAACATGCTATTCAATTTTAGTTTAAATTAAATCGACCAGTTAAAAAGGACAATTTTCAAACGGTCTCCAAATTCGATGAATTTAGATTTGTTTAAACCGTATTTGAAAAATGCAGCGAGAATTCCAAATTTTGTAATTTTTGGAGCTAGTATGTGGCAGTGCACAATAAATTGTGAATTGATCAGCCATTTAAGCCAGAAACATAGCTTTTTGAGCAAACTAATTCGAAATTCGACGAAACCAGTTTTGTTGGGACTGTATCGTCAAGACATAGCAGTATGTCAATTTTCATCGCTAATGGAGTTCATGTGTAGCCGAGGCATCGATAAATGTCGATTGGAGAGAGCGTGAACTAAGAAATTAAAAATAATAATAAAACCTTCACTATATAATATCTTTTCTCTCCACAAACCCTCACTTCTCATCTCCGTCCAAAAAGTGGCAGCAGGCCCTTTCCCCCTCTCTCTCGTAATTTTGCAAAAAAGCCCCTGAACATAAAAAAATTATATCTCTCAATCCGTAAATAATTATCCAAAATAGTTTTGGGTATTATAGATCAAGATGATCTCTACGTACCATAAAAATTGGGTGAGCTATCGTTGCACGGATTGGGAGAAATCGACGGTCAAAGCTAGAAAATAACTTTCGGTTTTTGGGGAGTTCTGATCAAACAAAGAAGTATTTTTAGATGGCACCAAAGGAAAGGTGATAGAGGAGACAATGCTCGACAAGTTTGTCTTTGGGTACTTAGTCAGAAAGTGGTCGTGGTTGCTAGAAAATCAAGATGAATGGGGATGGACGTTTTAAAGAAGTAGAAACCCTAATTCACCAATTTTCAGCGAATTGGAGGATGTGAAATACTGATCGACTACGTCGATCTGAGGGTGGTGGCTTCAGGTGCAGGTGCGCCTCACGTAGGTAGAGGGGCTAGAAGGGTCCGACCGGCGTCAGGTGGCTACGGCGAGGCGCAACAAGGCTCCGACCATGGGCAACAACGTGTAAACTATTTTGAAGAGGTGATTTAGGTTTTAATTTATTTAATTATTTAATTTAAATTGTTTAAACTTTAAACGTAAAAAACTTTTTGCTACAAACTCAAAATTGCATGAAACTAGATCCGTTGCGATCGCGGAGTCGAGAGCTTCACAACAAAACTGACTAGGTCCAATTTGGAGCTTGTTTGAAATTAGGGAAAATACAAATGCAAATAGTACCAAAATCATCAGTTAAAGACTGGCGAAGTGGAAACCAACGTGAGAACTCCCTCACTCAAACTATTTTCATTCTGTTATTATATCCTAGGTTGCAGATGGGGCTTAGTAGCTCTTGACACTACTTTTTGTACAAACCATGGATGATTTGTGTGATATGATTGTGTTGTGGAAAAAAAATATGATTGTATTGTGGAATTATTGGATTGATTTATTATTTTGTATGGCGCGATCCATTATCAGGAGAGGGATAATGCTAGACATTATTCTGGTTCTAATATCGTGCCATTATAATGCTGAATTTTTCTGAAACTAAAATATATAAATTATTTATATAAAAGGTATATAAAATTTTAATAAAAAGAAATTGAAATAAATATTCATTTACATGTTGGACGGCTTGTTTTTGTACACTTATTTAACTAATGTAGATTGGGACGATAAATTTTACACATTGCCCAACTGCACAAATAATGATCTGTATTTGTTGTTTGAAAACCCCATACGGGTATTGGGATGATATTTGACATACACTAATCCCAATATTTAGTTGTATGTCAATCGATGGGTTGACAGGCTGTGATGAGCGTTATTTATTTATTTTAACGCTTGTACAGTTGTAGAATGCACCCTGGTTATGTTTGAATGTGTAATGACTATTTATCATTATTATTGAATACATGCTATGTATGAAATCCATATAACTGAAATTATATGGTAATTGATTGAGTCACATTCTACTTCAAAAATAAAGAATATTTTAAAATAAAGAATATTTTAAAATAATATAATATTCAGAATAGAATCAAAATATGATTTTGATGTCTGATTTGGGAAGGACACGAAAACATTAAAATATGGAAGCCGGGTTATGTAGTTAAATGCCATTTTTACCCGAACGGGTTTTTTCGATCGATTTTATTCATTTTATAATGAATACGAGAAGGAAATGGATTTCAAAACCAGATATTTTGAAAATATTATCATTTTAATACTATAATGATATAAAATATTCAATTTTGACATAAAATTGAAAATGAAGCTGAAATGGTTTTGAAACGAATTTATAAACGATTTATAAAATACATTTTAAATGGAAATTGACTATATATGTATGTGTATATATATATATATATATATATATATATATATATATATATATATATAGGCCTGAATAGAATGCGCCGTGCAGCGACCATTCGTGAATTTTGACCATTAACTTCAAATTGAAGTAACGGGAGATTCGACCATCGGATTCTCCTAAAATTGGAATCGTTGGGTTCGTATCGAAAGAGCATTCCAATGATTATAAAAGATTTGAAATCTAACGGCTGGATTTGGAATTATGTCTAAATCAACTTCGGAAAAGGTTGCTATGAATGCAGTTTGATGGCCTTTTATGGAAATCAACTGTAAGGGCCTTAACAAAATTATTGAAAATATGGAAAAATTGTGTAAAATCATAATAAATGATTTGGAAAATGTAATGTCCCGGTTTTTATATGGCTTTGGTTGAGAATAAACATTGAATATTATGAGTTAATTTAATTGAAATGGAATTAAATTTTCTTAATAACAAAACTTAACCAATTACATATATATATATATATATATATATGTATGTATGCATATAATTGGAGTTATGTTTTAACAAGAAAATACATAAGTAAAGCTTGCAACAACCTTAATTGATAGAATTGTACACATGCATGTATAACATAATGTATAAGTTAATGAATGGAAGATGACATTTAAATAAATAAATTCTAATTTAGGAACCTATGTAGTCAAACATATGCTAGAGGCCTTACGGCAAAAACAAACATGGATATATTAAAACAAAGCATATAGTGATGAACATCACATGTTTGTTGGAATACCACAATATAAAAATAAAGAAGTGATTGCCAAAATCAAAGGCCTTAATGTGATTAAACATGTTGAATAGTGTGGGTGGGATATAGGCAAGCCATTGCCTAAAAACTAGTAATACAAACTCTCATGTACAAAAACACTTTTAAAACAAAATATCATTCATTGAAAATCTATTTTATATCAACAAAATCCAAGAGAAATCGACCACATTAATGAGGCATAGAGTATTACTTCTAGAAGCTAGAAAGTGAATAGGTTGAGTAAAATACTCCAGCTTAAAATGTAAGCAAGTCATTAAATTACAATAAAAATCTATCCTTATGTGTCTACATAATCTGAGGCAAATCGGCTTCATTAAATGAGTTATGGCTAGTGTTCTAGAAACTAAAGTAGAGACATGGTTTTGTATAAAATCTAGTATAAAATACTTGAAACAAGTCATATAAGATTTAGGAAATGGGAAGCCTAAAAGTTAAGTGTACTAAAGTTTTAAAACAGGAAGTCTACAATCTTTAAAATAAAAAGAAAGTGAGTTGTTTAATATTAAAACTTGTATATAAAAAGCTGTATAAACTCACATTTTACTCACACACAAAAATCACTTGAAGCTGAGGAGATAAAACCAACAGCAGATTCAGGAACAGAGAGGAAAGCTAAAGGTGAGTAAACTCATTTCTACTTTGGTTTAAAACTTTTCTGAGATTATATTGAATGTTATAAGTAGTTATTGGATTATAGGATTAGTGTAGATTATACACCATTTATATGAACATTGATCTGATAAATTATATGGTTCCAGAAACACTTGTAGCCAAATATATTGTCTTGTGTATGTACATGTGAAGTGAAACTCAATCACCAGGACCTTATAAAATCAACAACGCGAGATTTAAGAAAAAAGTAGATGTGAACTTCTGCATAAAGGATGATCATTTTGGTCCTTAGTTTATAACAAAAATATATTTAAGTTTGTTTAATCAGTTTGGGCAGAGATCAAACCGTTTTCCTGTATCAACATCAAAGTATAGAATTTTCATGTATCATGATTTCGAGTTTTGATTATATGTACAAAATAGCGAATTTTAGTACATGTATAACGATTTTTAATCAAGGGGAGGTCGAGAATTCTTGGGATGAATGGAAATGCATGTTGGGGCAATTTCCGGTGATAGCGATGATAGGAGGAGGAGATAATTGGCGTTGAGCTACTGGATGGTGAAGGGATCATAGGAAACATATTGATTAAAGTTTTCCATTGTTAGTTTAAGAGTTTGGCTTCGGTTTAGGTTGAAACTGTCTGTTAATGAGGGTAAGTTCGATGTCAAACTGTGCGGCGAAGAGAGCATCGAGTGCCAGCAGCTCTATGGTGGAGGACGTGCCTGGTGTCAGCAAGGTATGGTCGGAGTTGCAAGAATTCCGGTGGTCGGAGGAGGTCAGACGAACTCGTTATATGGTCGAGGCAGTGTTTTGACGTGCTCGAGATTGACTTAATGGTATGAGTTCTAGATATGTTCGATCCTGGAGATTTTTGGTAGAAAAAAGGTTTGGAGGACGCGAACGTCCCAGTGGTGTTCTCAGGGGAACGGGTGGTTGGAGGCAATCAGGGGAGGTCGTTTCAGGGTGAAAAACTGGGATGCGGTTTTGTTTTAATGAAGTTGAATGTTGATATTTAGAAGAAGGGTTGATGAGGCACTGTGACTGGTCAGTGATGATGCTAGGAGGCTTTTGGAGTTTGCAGGTGGTGACCGGGCGTGGGTTTGGTGATCCGATCACCTGTGCGCGTGCACGGTGCAAACATGTGCACTTATGTGGTAAGAAAAAGAAAACAGGGAGGCAAGCTTTTTGAACAGATTCAGGAAAAAGGGAAATAAGGAAAGAAGGGGTCACGAGCTTGGGGAATCAATTGGGTATTGGGCTTGGGTAGCTGGGCGTTGGGCCTTAGAAAGAAATAGGATAAATAAAGGAATAAAATAAAGAAATAAGTGGGCCTGAATATGTGTGCTGATGTTTTTAAAAAGGAATAGAAAGGAAAGAAATATAAAAAGTAAAAGAAAATAGAAAGGAAAAGGAAAGGATAAATGGGTTGAGTGGTGTGGAAAATAAACGGGAAGCGGACTAAGAAGAAGCGACGTGGGCCGGACTACGAAGAAGGGACGTGGGCCTTGATAGATTGGGCTTTGAGTTTGAGTTAATAAACATAGGAAAAAGTAAGATTAAAGAAATAAAGAAATAGAAAGAAAAGTAAATTCTTTACAATAAAATAAAATAAAGGATTTCTTTGAAAGTATATTTTATATCTAGGACATATATATAAGAATATTTATCAAGAAGTGATACTTTTAAAAAAGAAAGAAGAAAAGAATGAAGAGGAAATGGGTTGAAGATGCTGGGTTTGAGTGGGCCAACACAGAAAAAAATAGAAATAAAAGGAATAAGAAAAATAGAAAAGGGGTGTGTGAGCTATTTGGGTGGATTGAAGAATTAAATGAAAGAAATAAAAGGGAAGATATGGAAGTAATAAAATAGGAAATGAGAGGAAAGGAAATAAATAGAAAACAAGGAAAATATAAAACATAAATAAGAATTTATATAACTGCAATTATTAATGTTTGTTTAGAAAATGGGACGACGATGAACAAGGTAAGATAAAGTATTTAATTACAAATAATTGTCGAAATAAACGAATTAACATTTATTGAATTAATTACCATGGGCGAAGCACGTGCCTTGGTTGGTTATTTATTAAAGACAATAAAATATCTGGATCTTGAACAATACAGATATATGCAATTATGTTGAGACGAAGCTTATAAATTAAAGAGGATATAAGACGAATTGTACTTAATTCAATCACTTTAGATCGATAATTATTTCCTTTGAAACCAGAAATGTTTTAAGATCAAACGATATTAAAATCAGTTCCTTAAGTCTCAACTGATCGTAAAAGACATTACGTAAATTGTTTCGAAGAGTCCAGATATATATACCACTTCGATTCGATTTATATGTATGTATCAGAGATTACTAAAGATAATTGAAGAAAGAGATATGCAAGGGCTTTTTTACAGAATAGTGCCTTCGGTTTGTCCAGTCCCAGGACAACTTGTATGGATGAATGTCTGACAGAGTATTCCTAATAGATCACATAAGACGATATTTTAAGGTATTCCGTCTGGTGGCGGAGAAATTCGTTTCACTTAGCTTTCATACCCGTAATATTTTTGGAAAGATCAACTAGTGATTGACGGGTTTGACGAAGTGGCATTCAAAGTGAATGGTGACCAGATGTTCTGGAAGATAAATGTAGCCTTAAACCTCACAACCAGGAAATGACAAAAAATCGGGCTAGGCAGCACGGCTAGTTGGGTCATACCCAAGTAGGGTGTATTATCACCATCTAGAGAAATTCCTTTTGTTTTCTCTTCTCTTTTTCACTGCTGTAGCATTCGGTAGCAGTTGCTGATCCCAACCGTGGAGGTGGTAATATATTCGTTACACTCAAGCTAAATGAGTGGATGATCATGTGCGGCCGGGTTGCAAGACGTTCTTGTTTGAACCCCAGTGTATCGTCTCGAGAGTACACTGATCGGCAGGTGCTTCCCTACCTTGTCTGTTGGAATCCAATCTCCAAGAAGAGCCCGCGGTTTTCGATTTTTATTATATATATGTGTGTGGAGCGTGAGATGCAAGCGTTCCGCTAGATGGTTATTTATTTGATACGAACTACTGTAATATCAGATGATTTTGATATCAAAGATAATTTGGGTTATAGTAAAGTTAAAACCATCCGTATTTATGTGTGGGCTGGTCTTACTATTATCTTTTCTTTCAAACATTTTTGAAAAGTTAAACCAATCATTCTACATCTCATAAGGGAAAAAACCTGTTCCATTTTTACGGCGTTATGAGATATATTGTACTAATCAAACAGTGTTTTAAAATTGTTTACTCACACCAGTCCCCCGACTGACCCAGAGTTTTTTTTCTTCTGTGTTTTCCAAAACTCTTGGGTACTCATAACAGTTGTTATGGGTAGACAAGTGATCCAGGTGATGAATGGAAATCCTTTAAGGTATTTTGGACCAGGAAGTCATGGAGTCAGCTTATCAGATATATCTATATCTAAGTATCAAGATGAATGTTTGTGTTAGGCCAGTATCCATGTAAGATGTATGAAGTATTCTATGATGGAACAAACTCTGATATATAATATATGATGTGATATTATATTTGTTAAATTCCGTTGTGAGATTCTGATGTTCTTCTTACTCTTCTATTCCATTAGTTCTATCTTATCTATCTCATCCTCTAACTTCTATCTCTTAACATTCTGCTTTTCTTTATAATCTGGGTTGACTGTGGTAGTAAAAGGTCAGCTTAAATTGGTACAGAAAAGTGGGACGTTACAGAAAGAGCTTGGACGAAAAATTCCATGTTTTGAAAAGATAAAATATATTTTTATCGAAATAAACTAGTTAATAACTAGAATAATACTCCAATTATTTTTAGAAATAAAAATTGGATTGAAAATGGGTTTTAAAATAACAAAAAAATTCCAAGTTATGAATTGGAATGGAATTGAGTCGAAATAATCTTCAGAATATTTGGATATTGGATTCCGTGATTATACGGATATTGTTGAGGAATTTGGAAGATACAGATATCGTTATTCCCAATACGATATCCGTTAGTTTCAAAATTTGATATTGAATATAAGTCGATGTAATTTCTATTTTGAGCTTTGTATTCTGATTTGAAATTGGATTTTTGGGTTTATCGTGAATGGTGTTTTAAATAACACTTGTTCTTTAACCCAATTAACAGTGAAAAGATGATTTGGAATTTATTAATCTTTTTATTAAGATTTAATGGAAATTTTCCAAAGTAAATTTTCCAACTTAATATATTAAATTGGAATTGAATGGAATTCGATTTGGTAATAATCGAGATGAGATTTTGTGAATGAAGATCGTTACTATATATGAAATCCAAAAAGGCTTTGCCATTATTTCATTTATATTATTAGTCTGATACGGAAATTTATATTGATTATATATTGATCTGCTTTCCATGAAAATTCCATAGTTAATGGAAGAAGATTTTGGGGTTTATCGTGAACTATGTTTTAAGTGACATTGGTTCTTTAACATAACTAAAGGTAGGATTGATTCCCTAAAGTTGAATAATCATTAAATAATGATTTTTAGGAAGATTAAAACCAATTGGAGTTTTAATAAATCTTTAATTAGATTTAAATGAGAATGGGATAATTAAATTTATCGAATTTATGAAATGATCGAGAATGGAGTACCACCAGTTTCACTCCAGGTGATAGTTAAATCTTTAATTATATTTGAACATGAAATGGTAATTAAATTTATCGATAACATCGTGGGTGTTAGGTATGGATTACTACCTGTTTTGCCCCATGGGATGAATAGGTTGGGATTGGAAATAATAAATTAAATGGTTCGGTAAGGCTCGGTAATCCCGACTAGTTTATAAGCCTTAATTTGGTTTAGAATTGTTAAAAGATATAATGAAATCTTTTGAAACCGATATCCAAAGGAAGATTAAATAAATAGTTTAAATGAACTTATCTTTGATAAAATTAATGGGCACCTTTCCCTAAAGATGTGAATAATTGAATAAAAGAATATACTGGATTGGAATGAGGTGTGTGTTGTGTTTTTATAGCACTTGATTATAAGATATGCGAATTTTTTGGAAAGACCGGGTTTAACCCATTCTGAATAATTAATATGACGACTAAAAGACGACGACGAAGACGGTGGTTGAAGACCGGAGATCTTCACGTCTTTTGGATGATTACTGATGTCTTGGTTAGGCTGTACACACAAGACAAGGTAATAAGTGGTGATCGTCCAGACGTACTTGGAGATCGACCGGATATGCGAGGACCTATCTCCTGTATTGGATATATGGGATGAGGAATAAGGTGCCACCAGTTTTGTTCAGACCTAGAACGGACTTGTAAATGGATGTGTGTCTGACATTTGATTCTATTCTATGTTGATTGATTTCTATTAAATATATATCTATTTGTTGGTGGAGAATTTATTCTCTTTCTTAACACCCTTCTCTGAGAAGTACGAGCTTAGAGGTTATATATTGATGGGCATCAGTCGTATGGCGTGGATTGTCAATGTGGCATGCTAAGATGCAAATGATCAAGGCTTTTGTTGAAAAGCAAAGTCTTGTGGTTGTTGATCAAAGCATGGCTTTAAATAGCATAGCTTTGTGTATAATGTAAATTTGTGAGCCTCACACCCTGATATGAGTCTAAAACGGGATTAGGGATGCAGGGAGTGCACGAAGTTTCTTTCTAGCTAGGAGTGGTGTCATGGCATGGAGCCCAGACATTTTTACTTATGTGGATGTTGGAATGAGGCGCCTTGGATATTGAGTCCCTAGTGGCTTAGAGATAGATCCTATAGGACCGAGAAACGTGTGTTCAGGAATAACTAATCCTCTAAAGTAAGTGTGGACCAGCCCTGCAGGAACCAGGGTTGCCTAGAGTGTGTAATCCTAAGGCATCTGCTATAGTGTCTTTAATAGGAAGGAGCCATTGCTAGCCTTGACTTATGATGGAAAACCAATTTCCAATATGCCACTTTTCGGTTTTAATTATAGAATTAGTATGGCGGCATAATATACGGTACCTATGTCGTCTATGATTGATACATTAATATTTGAAGTTGATTTTGAATATGCACTTATAGTAATATCAAAAGATTTATTTTAAACGTACCAAGCATGTTTGGCGATTATAAGGGAAAAATCTTTCCTCCGGCTTGCGTTGCATTGTGTGATGGGACTGAGTCTTATAATAGCTTCATTTTTCGAAAAGCATTGCATTGTTTTATTTTAAACTGAGATTCATGTGGAGTAAACTCGTTCCGTGTTATGCGGCGTGGTCCCATGATTTCCCAACTTTTAAAGTAAAGATTTAATAACTGTTTTTAGTTCTCATGCAAGTCATGATTGACTCGGAGTTTATTGTTTTAACCTAAACTTTAGGTTCCCATATTTTCCATATAGGAAGCTAGTAGCTTTGGTTTTCGCATTTTTTTCTTTCGCAGGATCCTGGATTACAACTGGAGCTATATTCGGAAAGCTTTGTATCCGTCAATTTCTTTCAGTATTGTCAGTTGTTTTATTTTCACTACACATTGTATTTATATATTTAGATTTCCGCTGCTATGTATTTTAATCTCCGACATTATTTTTCCACTCTGAAATATTATTGTACTCTGATGTAAATTGTTGTAATAGCAAAGAAATGTTCTAATGTTTGTGTTCTGATGCGTAAAGTAATCTGAGCTTTTGAGACGACCCCAAACCCCGTACTGACGGTGGCAAGAGTAATCCGCGGAATATAACACATAAACAGATAATAACAGAACAGAAATAAATAAATACACTAGATAATGTACAATAGAATACACTGGATAAACGTAATCATCAGAGTTACACAGTATACAGGATCATACTTAGTACCAATACAGTTCAGCTATACAAATATGTCTACAGCGGAAAAACAAACATAATATACAATAGGAGCTGAACAGCATAAAAAGAGATAAATGATAGAATCCATCTTCAGCTCCAACTATCCGGATAAAGCCTGCTAAAACCTGAATACAAGGCTACCCATGTAGAAAAAGGGGCACCCAAGTTTGAAAGTGAAACAAACTACGAGTCAGTCATGGGACTGGTATGAGAAATCTACTCAACACATTTATAATATGGCAAATCAAAGGACCACGCCACTTTCGTGGAACGGGTTTACTCCATCGGATCGCCAGTGCTTTAAAACAAATAATTCTTTGAAACATCACAAAGCTTTTTATAAAAATGAAGCCATTATAAGACTCAGTTCCCATCACACAATGCAACGCAAACCGGAGGATAGAGTTTTACCTTATAATGGCCAAAATATGCTTGATACGAATAAAACAAAAGCATTTGATATTATTACTAGTGTTTATAGGTTTTGAAACAATTTCAATCATAATTATCAATCATAGACAGCATGGGTACCATATATCATGTCGCCATATGTATATACAATCAAAACCGCACGATTTCGTATTTGGAAATAGGATTTTCGTCCTGAACCAAGGCAAAAGATAGTCCTTACCGAATTCGAGACTGCCTAGCCCGAGCCTCAGGAACAGCCGCAACTGCCCCTTGGAGCGACAGGGCCGGTCCACCGATGTGGATTAAAATTCCTGAACAATGCGTTTCCCGCCCTATGGGGTGTAAATGAGCCAACGAATGACTCCATCGGTCCCGGATCGACCGATATATCCGAGGCGCCTCGCTATCCATCATCCACATAAGTAAAATGTCAGGCCATGTAAAAACACCGACACAACTCCTAGCTAGGAAGAAACGCATGCCCTCCCTGAGGTCCTTCTCCCGTTTCTGGTTCATATCGGGGTGTGAGGCTCGCGAATTCACATTATACACAAAGCTACGCCACACAGGTGGTGCTTTGATCATCACCACAAGACTTTGCTTTTCAACAGAAGCCCTGATCATTTGCCACTTAGGCATGCCACACTAGCAATTCATGCCATGCGACTGATGTCCATCGATATACAACCTCTGAGCTCGTGCGTTTCAGAGAAGGGCGTTAAGCAAAAGAATAAATTCTCCGTCGCCAAACAGATGTATATTTAATAGAGATCAATCAACACAGAATAAAATCCAATGTCGGACACACAGTCCATTTACAACTCCGTTCTGGGTCTGAATGAAACCGGAGGCACTATATACCTCGCAAACCCATCGACCACCACGTACGTCTGGACAATCACCACTCATAATCCATATTTCGGGATGCCTTCCAATCAGGACCTCGGTTACCATCCAAACGAGGTGAAGATCTCCGGTCTTCGACCACCGTCTTCATCTTCGATTTCTTATCGTCGATTCACTTATTCAGAATGGGATTAGCCCGGTCTTTCTGAGCAACTAGCGTATATAATAAACAAGTGATACACAAACACTACTACGCATCATTTCAATTCATTAGTCACAAACAGTCAATCAGTAAGAGAACGATTTCCCAAATATTAACCCCAAAGGACGAAACTAACATCAGATCAATACTCAAGAAACCATTTGACTTAGTTAACCTTCAGTTAATTTCTAAATTTCACATCCATTTTGTTTATTATATTTTATAACGATTTATCGCCATTTTTATTTATTTTAAAATAGCCAATTTATTCAAACGACGCTTCGGGCCATAACGCGGACGTGGCGCTGTTTTTCTTCAGATTTGATTTACACATATCTGAAAATCTAACCGTTGGATCTTCATAAAATTTACATCATTAGAAAGATCTTTTCAAAACGAATCCAACGGTTCCAGTTTCGGGAAAATTCGACGGTCGGATCTCCCGGTATAATCGTTTGAAGTTTCGATTTCAAAATACTAACTGCAGCGTCGTTATTCGATTAAATATAATTATATTTATTTATATATATATATAAATATAATCGATTCTGGCACTGTTTTTCTTCAGATTTGAATTAAACATTCCAGACAATCCAATCGTTGGATTTTTACAAAGTTGGTGCCGTTGGAAAGATATTTCCAAAGCGAACCCAACGGTTGCGGTTTCGGGAAAATCCGATGGTCGGATCTCCCGCACTAATCGTTTGAAATCACGGTTTCAAAATACGAACTGCAGCTTCGTTATTCGATATATTTCGATTCTATATATATATATATATATATATATATATATATATATATATATATATATCGATTCTTCGATTTCAAAACGATATTCTTTTCATACATTTGATAAAAATGATATTTTTATCTAACTGTCTTCTATTTCAACACTTCACTATTTTTAACAATTCATTTATATAATAAAAATGTGATTTTTATTGTAAAACAATTCATTTCAAAACACTATTATTTTATATAGTTCATATAGGTAATAAAAGTATGATTTTTATTATAAAACAATTTATTTCAAAAACGAGATTATTTTATATAGTTCATATCGATGATAAAAATTGGATTTTCATTATAAAACACTTTCTTTCAAAATATGAATACCATTCAACACATGAATTTCAATTCAACGAATGAATTTCGATTCAACACATGAAGGTTTTCTATAGTTTATATATATCGATAAAAAGGTGATTTTTATATTTAAAACACGAATACCATTCAACATATGAATTTCAATTCAACGAATGAATATCGATTCAATACATGAAGGTTTTCTATAGTTTCTATATATAGATAAAAATGTGATTTTTATATTTAAAACACGAATGAATTTCAATTCAATGAATGAATATCGATTCATAACATGAAGGTTTTCTATAGTTTATATATATAGATAAAAATGTGATTTTTATATTTAAAACATGAATACCATTCAACACATGAATTTCTATCAAATGAATGAATATCGACTCAACACATGAAGGTTTTCTATTTAACGAATAAATATAGTTTCAACAAATGAAATAATTCAAACACATGAATATTATTCAAAATTTCGGCAGCATAACGGCAGGGTAGTTAAAACCGGGACCGTCCCTAGTACGACTCCTTGCTCTACCTTAAAACCTCGCGGTTTTTGACAATCGGGAATCATGCATCTAGTTCGCACGCAGGCGGCATGTATATATTTTTCATTTCCACAAACTAATCCTATGTGGTTTCAACCAAATATTTCTCAGCCACAAACAGGTATTTTTCAACCAATCAATATCAACCACAAACAATTCCAATCAACCATTCGCTATCAATCAATTTTCACACCAATCACAACCAATAAATATCGTCCATGGTTTGTGGACGAGGGCCGTATATATATATATATATATATATATATATATATATATATATATATATATATATATATATATATATAGCATTTCACTTCTATTTCAACACATATATAATTTTTACAATGCCTATACAACTTATACATCGAACGTACAACTTATACAACGCTTATACAAGAGGTGTACAACACTTATATAACTCATACATCGACTATAAAATTTATACATCGTCGTTTTCCATATCGTTTATAAATTAGAAATCTCACATTGGGTTCCACTCCACCAAAAATAGCAGAAGGCTCAGAAAAATATGCGGTCTCTTCTAGAATGTAGAAGACGTCCACACAGTCACGATGTTTCCTGTTTCATCGAATTTCGTCAACACACAAAAAAGATATGATTTTTCAAAGTTTTGTAACACTTAAAAGTGTTAAAATCTATAAAGGAATGTCCTTCACTATTGGTTCAAACAAGGGTTTGAATTTTTCGCGAAATCCGAGCGATGTGGTGACGATCGGAGGGTGTGACGTGAAAGAGGGAGGAGAGGGGAGTCGGCGCAGGGTGGTTTGGTGATGATCGGTGGTCGGATCTGGTCATGGCGACACCAGGAAGTGGTGAACTTGGCGGGCTCGATTCAGGCGATAGAGGCGACGAGGGGGGTGGTGGTTGGGTCGGATTTGAAGAGGAAGAGGAGGCGCGTCGAGGGGATGTGGTGGCGGTCGCTGGTGATGGCCGTGGCGGCGGCGAAGTGGACGGGAAGGATCGAAGGTTTTCCGCCGTATATCGGGGGGGGGGGGGAAGATAGAGTAATTCTTTTTTTTATATAAAAAAATCTGATTGGCCGGAATATATATATTTCAAAAAATTAGGGTTTTCACGAATGAACTCCTTTTTAACCCCAACGACTATCATCCCTAGTGTTTTACCCCCATTCTGAACACAATGGGATACGTTTCGTAGGCCCATTCGACTATTTCAGTCAGTTTTCCTTCAAATTAAAATATATAACATTCAATATTTGATTTGAACGTACATTTCAATTTGCCAGGGCCACAAACTGATTCGAAAAATTCCAGAAAAATAAATCTGGCTATGTTTTGACGATACGGTCCCAACAAAACTAGTTTCGTCGAATTCTGAGACCGTTTGCAAAAAGGCCCATTTCTGGTCGATCCAATTTAACTATAATTGACCAAAACACGTTTTCCTTTGCCACGCTCACATACTAGCTTCAAAAATTATGAAATTTGAAACCTAGCAATAACTTCACATCACGGATCCAACAAAAGTGGTTTCGTCGAATTCCGAGGTCGTTTGCAAAATGGCCAATTTCACGGGCTATATAAATTACATAGCGACCTTTCTGAAAATTCATTTGACCATAAATTTTGCTTTCCGCTATGAAACTTCGATTTTTCAGATTCGTTAGAAAGGTATTCACTAACGGATTTAAATATTTTTGGTTTCACTCAAATCCGTTTTGTTTTGCACCCGGTATAGTCCGACAAAGTTTGAATTCAATTTTTGAAACTGCAGCGCCGTTTCAGGCCTTGTTTATAACTAGAATTAATTATATTCGTTTTCAAACGTCGATTCAAACTCACTTTTCATTGCTATTATTTAAAATATTTATTTTAAATATTTAAAATCCATTATTTTAGCCAATTTAAAAATTTTTAATTGGTTCAGATTTTCCGGGTCATTACAATCTCTCCCACTTAAAACTTTTTGTCCTCGAAAAGGAACAAAGTCGAAAGTGGTTTGATTAATCAACTCTACGTTCGATCTGGCTTCCATTCTCCAACTTTTCAGTTTTTGAGAATTTTCAAATTCTTCAAAAATTTGGCTAACACTCGGAATTTTCGAAAATTTTCGCCATAACCTCCTTTGTACGGGGAGAGGTTTGGAAATTTATTGGGCCGTATTAGGTACCCAATAAATCCTAATAAGCATACACATATTTATAGTGATATATTCTGGTGTTTACAGGGGAGCGTGTATAGATAATAACTCCGAAGAATAAATTCTCGTCCATGTGTCAAAGCCTGAGGGAGTGTGTATTTTAATTGCTCCAGAGGATAAATCCTCGTCACCTCGTCCCGTGTGGGAAATAAATAGTCCATGTGCCGTATCTAACAACTAGAGAGACGTGGTTATTGTCAACTCGAGACCCGTGTGGGGTTTTTATTAATCTGGCAATTTTATCGTTACAATTTAAATAGTTCGTATCAGTCATCAGTTCAACCTGTAAAACATAGTCATCGCCATACAAGCCTCTCGCACACAAGCTCCAAATGCTTATGTGGTATATGATGAAGTATGCCTATCTTCAGAAGTATGTCATGTAATGTAGTTCAAAATTAATTGTTACTATCCTACGGCGAAATTTATTTTTACACACAGAATAACCAGCACTCCGCCTCCAATGGCATTCACAGGAGTTGATATAATAATATTTCGCATCCAACTCATTAAGGTTTACCTATTTGTCGGACACGCAAATAAAATCTTTACTCAACAGTTATCCATTTACCTGTTCAAACATATATAATGCACATATATATATTTCTATCTATTTTTAAATCATTTCAATGTGTGATATAATCGAATAAATTCTACCATTCATTCTATTATTGATTAAATTAACTATTGTTTCAACAATTTTAATTAATCAAATCTACTATCACACAACACAAACAACAATCAATTTGTTTTAAACTTTTCAAAATCATACAAATTAATTCCTATATTCTTTTAAAATCATTCAGACTATAGAATTAAAAGTGCACATCCACGGAAAGAAAATTACAACGGAGTAGAGAACTAATTGGTAATGCAAAGTATGGTAAATGTACCTTGCACCGAAGTCAATCAGAGATGTCTACTCGACACTTAAGATAGGCTTTCTGAATGCTCTCCTCAGTTTCCCAAGTACAATCTCGCGGATCTCCACTCCATTGCACTTTGACTAAGTGAACCTTCTTGTTCCTCAGCTCTTTGGTTTCTTTGCCGATAATCTTGAGCGGCTTTCTTCTCACAGCTAGTTCTGGAGTAATTTCAATATCCCGTTGAGCTGCTTCCTCCACGATCAAGTCTAGATCATGAACGTGCTTTCTAAGTTGAGATATATGAAATACATCATGCACCCCAGGCAAACAATCTGGCAATTTAACCCTATAAGCGAGAGTTCCGAACCGTTCCAGAATAGGAAACGGACCAATGAATTTGGGCGCCAACTTTCCAGTTTTACCAAACCGGATAACTCCTCTCATCGGCGATACTTTCAAATATACGTAGTCGCCAACAGCTAACAATATATCTCTTCTTCTCCTATCGGCATAGCTCTTTTGTCATCTTTGAGCGGCGAGTAATCGTTTCTTGATAAAATCGACTTTGTCGGCAGCTTCTCGGATCATATCAGGCCCTGACACAAGTCTATTACCGGGTTCGACCCAACAAGCAGGAGATCGGCACGGTCTACCATATAATGCTTCGAATGGCGACATTGTCAGACTCGTCTGGTAGCTGTTGTTATATGAGAATTCAGCCAAATGCAGATGGTCTTCCCATGATCCACCGAAATCTAGAACACAAGCCCACAATAGATCTTCTAGTATACGATTCACCCTCTCAGTCTGACCATCTGTCTGGGGATGATAAGCGGTGCTCAAGTTCAACTTCGTTCCCATTTCGACTTGAAATGCCTCCCAGAATTTGCTAGTAAATATTGTATCTCTATCACTAACTATACTGAGCGGCACTCCATGTAGCCTTACAATTTCCCTGAAGTATATCTGCGCCAGACTCTGAGCAGTTCTGTTTGATCTGACAGGTATAAAATGGGTGGTCTTCGTGAAGCGATCTACGATCACCCAAATACTGTCATTTCCTTTTCTGGTTCTGGGCAAACCATCTATGAAATCCATGGAAATATGTTCCCACTTCCAGCCTGGAACGTCTAGCGGTTGCAATAATCCAGCTAGTTTCTGCTGGTCACTTTTGACTAGCTGGCAAGTAGGGCATCGGCTAACATATAAAGAAATGTCCCTCTTCATCGACTTCCACCAGAAAGTGCGTTTGATGTCATTATACATTTTGCTTACCCCCGGATGGATACTAAGTATTGACTTGTGGCATTCATCCAGTACTTCCTTTCGGAGCTCAGGAATGTTAGGAGCACAAATTCGACCTTTTAGCCTTAGAATCCCCTCATCATCAACTTGGAAACTCGAGGGTTCGCCCTTTTGAATTATCTCCCTGATCTTCTGAATAAAGTGATCATCCTTTTGAAGAGCAGATATTTTATCTATCAATGTAGTCATGATAATAAAACTGGCGATCATTTCATTCTTTCGTCTTAACGCATCGGCCACGACATTGGCTTTCCCTGGAGTATATATAATCTCAAAATCGTATGCTGCAAGAAACTCCAGCCAACGTTGCTGCCTCAGATTCAAGTCTTTCTTGGTGAACAGATACTTTAACGACTGGTGATCTATAAACAGTTCAAATCTCTCACCTAGAAGATAGTGTCTCCAGATTTTCAAGGCGAATACTATAGCCAATAACTCAAGATCATGAGTTACGTAATTCTTCTCATGCGGCTTCAACTGACGGCTAGCATAAGCAATCACTTGACCCCTTTGCATTAACACTGCGCCAAGGCCTTCTCTAGAAGCATCTGTCCAAACTTTTAAATCCTGATTGCCATCGATGATGGTTAACACTGGAGCTGTTGTTAATCTTAACTTTAGCTCTTCAAAAGTCTCCTCACTTTCGGGAGTCCATTTGAATTTTGAGTGCTTCTTTGTAAGCTTCGTTAAGTGACCAGATATCTTCGAAAAGTTTTTAACGAACTTCCGGTAATAACTAGCCAATCCGAGAAAACTGCGGACTTCCGTAGGAGTACTGGGCTGTTTCCAGTTTTGAATAGCCGTGATTTTACTTGGATCCACAGCAATTCCTTCTTTAGATACGACGTGGCCTAGAAATTTTACTTCATCTTACCAGAATATGCACTTGGATAGTTTGGCTTTTAGAACGTTCCTTCTCAGAATTTCTAGAACCTGTTCCAGATGCTTTTCATGTTCGGCCTCTGATTTAGAGAAGATTAGAATATCGTCAATAAAAACCAGAACAAATTTATTCAGGACTCCTCTGAACACACTATTCATCAGATCGACGAAGTAAGCTGGAGCGTTACATAAGCCGAACGACATTACTAACCACTCGTAGAATAAGTCTGGACCTCTGAATGCTGTCATTGGAACACACTCTTCGGCAATTCAAAGATGATGGAAGCCTGTAGCTAGGTCCATTCTTGAAAATACTTGTGCCCCATTCAGACGATACAATAAATCATCAATTCGCGGCAATGGATATTTGTTCTTTATTGTCTGTTTGTTCAAATCACGATAATCCACACATAGCCGTAGAGTACCGTCAGATTTTGGGACAAACACCACTATTGCTCCCCAATCAGAGAAACTAGGCCTGATCAGACCCTTCCATACTAGCTGTCGTGTTTGATTGTCAAGTTCTTATTTCTCTTTCAAGGACATTCTTCGAATAGCGTGAACTACCGGCCTTGCATTGGGAATCAAAGCGATCTTGAAATCTATTTCTCTCTGCGGAGGTAAGCGAACAACTTCTTCAAACACATTCGCATAATTTTTGACGATAGGAATGTCTTTGATGAGGTCAAGAATATTCTCTGTGACTTCAGGGATATTTTCTATTTGAGCTGGAGAAACATCCAAAGCTGCCCAGAAGTCCTTTCTATTAGAATTCGGGCCTTCACATGGTATGGTTATATAATTCCCCGATTGGGCCTTTGCCTTTACAACTCTCTCGGTGCATCTAACCTCTGCTTCATATTTGGTTAGCCAATCCAATCCCAGAATAAGATCGAATTCATTAAAATTCATGACGATAGAGATAGTAGGGAATTTATAGCAGGAAAAAGAGACAGGTACTGCACAAACCCAACTGAGATTGATGGAACCCCCAATTGGATTTTGGACAGTCATTTGTTCTTTGAGCGTCTTCAATTTCAAATCCAACTTCTTGACTGCACTCTTTGCAATAAAGCTTCGTGACGCGCCTGTATCAAACAGTACTTTAACTGGAATGTTCTTGACATTGAGCATGCCTTCTAAAACATCAGACCTTTCCTGAGTAGGCGAAGATGTAGGCACTTCTGCCACTTCATTTACTTGTACTACTTCAGGTTTTATGAATAGCGGGCAATCTTGCTTTACGTGACCCACCTGACGGCAAAGATTGCATTTTCTATTTTCTTTAACCTTGTTCTTTGATTTAGATCCCTCCTTCCTCTGCATTTTCAAGGACTTACATTTCCTAGACAGATGACCTTTTTGATTGCAGTTAAGGCATATGGCGGTCATTACTGATTCTTCCTCAGGTCTGGCCCTTTTTCGATTTACCTTGGGCTTCTTACTGACATCTAACATCATACTGGCCTCAGGACGATCAGTTTCAGACTCAATTTTATTGCTAGAGCTGATTTCCTCTTCATCGCGCAACATGCCTTTCTTATGGAGATCTTCATACTGGTAAGCCATGTATAACATTTCAGAGAAAGGAAGCTTCACATTCCTCATTACACTATTCTGATATTTTCTTTGAAGCCCGTTGATAAATCTCAAATTCTTCCTCTTCGGATTTTCAATTAGATGAGGGGCAAAGTGAGAAAGTTCATTGAATTTCTTATGATATTCGGGAATGGTCATATCTCCCTGTATCAGATAAGAAAATTCATCACATAGTCACTCAATTGCTTCTGGAGGAGTAAATCTGTCCAGGAAAATCACTTTGAATCTATCCCAGGTGATATCACCTTCTGGATTATCCTTGATAACCGAATCCCACCAGAACAAAGCTTCGTCTTTGAGTGCCCAGGAGGCCACTAATCTTTTCTTGTCATCCCTCAGCTTTAGTCCTTCAAAGATTTTCTCAGCCGAACGAATCTAGGCTTGTGTTTTCATAATTGATTCTTCACCCGAGAAGGGTTTTCGACCCAGATTTCTATATTTCATAAATAGAGCTTCTATATCTGGGTCAGTATTACTTCTTCTGTTTCTGGCACTCATTTTCTAGTACTTCTGCAAATAGCAGATCAAGTGTCAGGTCATAGAAAAGATATTTTAAAACATAGAAACATATACTTGAATGTAAATGTATCTATCGAGGTGTTATTTCATTCTGCTACTCATACTAGGATATTACTGATCCTATTTGTATTGAGTTGCCCGTCCTAGAACACTACTGGTTCTATTTCTGACGAGTTCGTTAATATGTTATATTCAGGAACTAAGCTTAACCAAGGCTCTGATACCAAATGAGACGACCCCAAACCCCGTACTGACAGTGGCAAGGTTAATCCGCGGAATATAACACATAAACAGATAATAGCGGAACAGAAATAAATAAATACACCAGATAATGTACAATAGAATACACTGGATAAACGTAATCACCATATTTACACAGTATACAGGATCCTAGTACAAATACAGTTCAGTTATACAAATATGTCTACAGTGGAAAAACAAACATAATGTACAATAGGAGCTGAACAACATAAAAAGAGATAAATGATAGAATCCATCTTCTGCTCCAGCTATCCGGATAAAGCGTGCTAAAACCTGAATATAAGGCTGCCCATGTAGAAAAAGGGGCACCCGAGTTTGAAAGTGAAACAAACTACGAGTCAGTCATGGGACTGGTATGAGAAATCTACTCAACACATTTATAATATGGCAAATCACAGGACCACGCCACTTTCGTGGAACGGGTTTACTCCATCGGATCGCCAGTGCTTTAAAACAAATAGTTCTTTGAAACATCGCAATGCTTTTTATAAAAATGAAGCCATTATAAGACTCAGTTCCCATCACACAATGCAACGCAAACCGGAGGATAGAGTTTTACCTTATAATGGCCAAAATATGCTTGATACGAATAAAACAAAAGCATTTGATATTATTACTAGTGTTTATAAGTTTCGAAACAATTTCAATCATAACTATCAATCATAGACGGCATGGGTGCCATATATCATGTCGCCATATGTATATACAATCAAAACCGCACGATTTTGTATTTGGAAATTGGATTTCCGTCCTGAACCAAGGCAAAAGATAGTCCTTACCGAATTCGAGACTGCCTAGCCCGAGCCTCAGGAACAGCCGCAACTGCCCCTTGGAGCGACAGGGCCGGTCCACCGATGTGGATTAAAATTCCTGAACAATGCGTTTCCCCGCCCTATGGGGCGTAAATGAGCCAACGAATGACTCCATCGGTCCCGGATCGACCGATATATCGGAGGCGCCTCGCTATCCATCATCCACATAAGTAAAATGCCAGGCCGTGTAAAAACACCGACACAACTCCTAGCTAGGAAGAAACACATGCCCTCCCTGAGGTCCTTCTCCTGTTTCTGGTTCATACCGGGGTGTGAGGCTCGCAAATTCACGTTATACACAAAGCTACGCCACACAGGCGGTGCTTTGATCATCACCACAAGACTTTGCTTTTCAACAGAAGCCCTGATCATTTGCCACTTAGGCATGCCACACTAGCAATTCATGCCATGCGACTGATGTACATCGATATACAACCTCTGAGCTCGTGCGTTTCAGAGAAGGGTGTTAAGCAAAAGAATAAATTCTCCGCCGCCAAATAGATGTATATTTAATAGAGATCAATCAACGTAGAATAAAATCCAATGTCGGACACACAGTCCATTTACAAGTCCGTTCTGGGTCTGAACGAAATCGGAGGCACTATATACCTCACAAACCCATCGACCACCATGAACGTCTGGATGATCACCACTCATTATCATATTTCGGGATGCCTCCCAATCAGGACCTCGGTTACCATCCAAACGAGGTGAAGATCTCCGGTCTTCGACCACCGTCTTCATCCTCGATTTCTTATCGTCGATTTAGTTATTAAGAATGGGATAAACCCGGTCTTTATGAGCAACTAGCGTATATAATAAACAAGTGCTACACAAACACTACTACGCATCATATCAATTCATTAGTCACTAACAGTCAATCAGTAAGAGAACGATTTCCCAAATATTAACCCCGAAGGACGAAACCAACATCTGATCAATACTCAAGAAACCATTCGACTTAGCTAACCTTCAGTTAATTTCTAAATTTCACATCCATATCGTTTATTATATTTTATAACGATTTATCGCCATTTTTATTTATTTTAAAATAGCCAATTTATTCAAACGACGCTTCGGGCCATAACGCGGCCGTGGCGCTGTTTTTCTTCAGATTTGATTTACACATATCTGAAAATCTAACCGTTGGATCTTCATAAAATTTACATCATTAGAAAGATCTTTTCAAAATGAATCCAACGGTTCCAGTTTCGGGAAAATCCAACGGTCGGATCTCCCGGTATAATCGTTTGAAGTTTCGATTTCAAAATGCGAACTGCAGCGTCGTTATTCGATTAAATATAATTATATATATATATATATATATATATAATCGATTCTGGCGCTGTTTTTCTTCATATTTGAATTAAACATTCTAGACAATCCAACCGTTGGATTTTTACAAAGTTGGTGCCGTTAGAAAGATATTTCCAAAGCGAACCCAACGGTTGCGGTTTCGGGAAAATCCGATGGTCGGATCTCCCGCACTAATCGTTTGAAATCACGGTTTCAAAATACGAACTGCAGCTTCGTTATTCGATATATTTCGATTCTATTTATATATATATATATATATATCGATTCTTCGATTTCAAAACGATATTCTTTTCATACATTTGATAAAAATGATATTTTTATCTAACTGTCTTCTATTTCAACACTTCACTATTTTTAACAATTCATTTATATAATAAAAATGTGATTTTTATTGTAAAACAATTCATTTCAAACCACTATTATTTTATATAGTTCATATAGGTAATAAAAGTATGATTTTTATTATAAAACAATTTATTTCAAAATGAGATCATTTTATATAGTTCATATCGATGATAAAAATTGGATTTTCATTATAAAACACTTTCTTTCAAAATATGAATACCATTCAACACATGAATTTCAATACAACGAATGAATTTCGATTCAACACATGTAGGTTTTCTATAGTTTATATACATCGATAAAAAGGTGATTTTTATATTTAAAACACGAATACCATTCAACACATGAATTTCAATTCAACGAATGAATATCGATTCAACACATGAAGGTTTTCTATAGTTTATATATATAGATAAAAATGTGATTTTTATATTTAAAACACGAATACCATTCAACACATGAATTTCAATTCAACGAATGAATATCGATTCAACACATGAAGGTTTTCTATAGTTTCTATATATAGATAAAAATGTGATTTTTATATTTAAAACACGAATACCATTCAACATATGAATTTCAATTCAATGAATGGATATCGATTCAACACATGAAGGTTTTCTATAGTTTATATATATAGATAAAAATGTGATTTTTATATTTAAAACACGAATACCATTCAACACATGAATTTCTATCAAATGAATGAATATCGACTCAACACATGAAGGTTTTCTATTCAACGAATAAATATAGTTTCAACAAATGAAAATAATTCAAACACATGAATATTATTCAAAATTTCGGCAGCATAACGGCAGGGTAGTTAAAACCGGGACCGTCCCTAGTACGACTCCTCGCTCTACCTTAAAACCTCGCGGTTTTTGACAATGGGGAATCATGCATCTAGTTCGCACGCAGGCGACATGTATATATTTTTCATTTCCACAAACTAATCATATGTGGTTTCAACCAAATATTTCTCAACCACAAACGGGTATTTTTCAACCAATCAATATCAACCACAAACAATTCCAATCAACCATTCGCTATCAATCAATTTTCACACCAATCACAACCAATAAATATCGTCCATGGTTTGTGGACGAGGGGCGTATATATATATATATATGTATATATATATATATATGTATATATATATATATATACATAGCATTCCACTTCTATTTCAACACATATATAATTTTTACAACGCCTATACAACTTATACATCGAACGTACAACTTATACAACGCTTATACAAGAGGTGTACAATGCTTATATAACTCATACATCGACTATATAATTTATACATCGTCATTTTCATCTCGTTTATAAATTAGAAATCTCACATTGGGTTCCACTCCACCAATAATAGCAGAAGGCTCAGAAAAATATGCGGTCTCTTCTAGAATGTAGAAGATGTCCAAACGGTCACGATGTTTCCTATTTCATCGAATTTCGTCAACACACTAAAAGGATATGATTTTTCAAAGTTTTGTAACACTTAAAAGTGTTAAAATCATATAAAGGAATCACCTTCACTGTTGGTTCAAATAAGGGTTTGATTTTTTCGCGAAATCCGAGCGATGTGGTGACGATCGGAGGGTGTGACGTGGAAGAGGGAGGAGAGGGGAGTCGGCGCAGGGTGGTTTGGTGATGATCGTTGGCCGGATCTGGTCGTGGCGGCGCGAGGAAGTGGCGAACTTGGCAGGCTCGATTTAGGCGATAGAGGCGACGAGGGGGTGGTGGTTGGGTCAGATTTGAAGAGGAAGAGGAGGCGCGTCGAGGGGATGTGGTGGCGGTCGTTGGTGATGGTCGTGGTGGCAGTAAAGTGGACGGGAAGGATCGAAGGTCTTCCACCGTATATCGGGGGGAGGGGGGAAGAGAGAGTTATATGTTGATTTTGACGAAAACTGATTGTAACGATCGAATCAGCTTATGATACATATCCCATTGTGTTCGGAATGAGGGTAATTAGCTATGGACGACAGGCGGTGGGCCTCGTTTAGAGGTCGTATGAAAAAGTCAACTTTTTGTAAATTAAATAATTAAATAAATTAAAAACCCTCTCTCCTCCCCTTCAAAACCGCTGCCCCCCTTTCATCGTTTCATTCAGAACGATTAGAAAAAAAGAGAGAAAGGGGGGACGCGATCGATCCCCCCCCCCCCCCCCCCCCCCCCCGCGATCGATCACCGCCGCGCCCAGGTGGCGCCGACCACCACCAAACCCACCCCCCATCTCGCGCGCCTCTCCCTCTTCTTCTTCCCTGACCGAACCCCCCTCCCTCCAGTCGAACGCAGCGCACCCCCCCCCCCCCCCCCCGACCCTCCACAGCTCCGACGCGAGCTCCGTCAGCTCGAGACCCCCCCTTCCTCTAGACGCTGTAAGTATTTTATTTTATTTTATTTGTTTTATTTTAATTTACTTTAAATATTCGATTAAGGATAATTAAAATGGCTTTTTTTATTTTCTGATTTTTGTTTTTGAAATATAAATCAATTTTATATATTCTACCAAATTGAAAGAAAGAGATTTTTGCAATAAAAAGATTTGATTTTTTAATTCTATAAAGATTTGGTTCTTAGTGAAGTAAGGACGATGTTGTTTTAAGTAGAAAGGCGAAATCTTTTATATTGTAGAAGATGAAAAATATAATCTTTTATATTGTAGAAGATGAAAAATATAATCTTTTATATTGTAGAAGATGAAAAATATAATCTTTTATGTTGTAGAAGATGAAAAATGAAATCTTTACGATTGAAAAAACGAAATCTTTATGTAGAGAATAGCGTGGTAAAAATAGAATTTTTATCTATATAGTAGCGGTGTAAAAATAGAATTTTTATCTATATAGTAGCGATGTAAAAATAGAATTTTTATCTATATAGTAGCGATGTAAAAATAGAATTTTTATCTATATAGTAGCGATGTAAAAATAGAATTTTTATCTATATAGTAGCGGTGTAAAAATGGGATTTTTATATATTGAATAGCGAAGTAAAAATGGGATTTTTATATATTGAATAGCGAATTAAAAATTCGATTTTTATATATTGAATAGCGAAGTAAAATTTCGATTTTTATATATTGCATAGCAACAATATAAAAATATGATTTTTATATATGTAGTGACTACGGGTGACGAAAGTGACAAAAGGCGAGAACAGCGATGACTTCTACATAAGAAGAGTCGTGGCATTTGGGTTAGCTATTGGTGAGAACTTCTCACTCTAAATTTCTTTTTCTATTTATAAATATATACTAGAATGCAGACGGTGCTTAGCAGCACCCGACAACCGTCGTCCACAGACCATGGACGGCTTGTATGCTTGTTTGATGTGTTGTGAAATTTGTTTGTGTTGTTGATGTGAAGTCGATAATAAATGATAGATGGTTGAAATAAATTAATTATCGTTAAAAAAATAAATTTTAACGTGAATATGAGTAAATAAATATTTATAAACAAATCGGCTGATTTGTTTAGATACACTGATTTGACTGATATTGATTGGGATGATAAATTTTACACATCGCCCAACTGCACAAATAAAAATCTGTGTTTGTTGATTTGAAACCCCACACGGGTGTTGGGATGAAATTTGGCGTACACTAATCCCAGTTATTTTATTGTATGTCGATCGATTGGTCGACAGGCTGTGTAAGCGTTAATTATTTATATTTGATGCATATGCAGTTGTGTGGTGCACCTTGGATGATGGTTGATTGTTTATCATTGCTGTGATATACATATGTTGTATGGAATCCATATAATTAACATTATATGGTGATTGATTGGGCCTCATTCCAATCGGGAAAATAATGAATATTATAAAAGAAAATTCATGTGTTGAATATAAAAATAGTCATGTGTTGACGATGTTCATGTGTTGAAACTATTTATGTGTTGAGTAAAATATTTTAACAATAAAATTTACATCTTTATCATATTTAAAATTAGAACTACTTTACGGGTGAAGTCTAATTGAAAATCAAACGATAGATACCATAGTTTTATAAAATACTTTACATAACAAAAATAGTTGTGGGTTGACAGTACTCATGTGTTGAGATTAGTCGTGTGTTGAAGAAAATATAGATTCATGTGTTGAATAGAATATATATTCATTTGTTGAATAGAATAACGAATTTATTGAAAAATATATAAAGCCGTGTTGATTAGAGTTGCGCTATTTTGACGTGAACGATATTTATATCGATTATACTCGTTTTTATAATGAATATAGAAAAGAAATGATTTCAAAATATAACATTTGAAAATATTATCTTTTATATAGTAATGATAGGAAATATTCAATTTAGAGTAGAAATTGAATATAGAGTTGAAATGGTTTTGAAAACGAATTTAAAACGACTTATAAAATACGTTTTAAAAAGGAAATCGATGAAATATAATATATATATATATATATATATATATATATATATATATATAATGGCCTGAATAGAACGCGCTGCGGTAGTTCGTGAATTTCGACCATTGACTTCGAATTGACGTTGCGGGAGATCCGACCGTCGGATTCTCCTAAAACTAGAACCATTGGGTTCGTATCGAGAAGAGCTTTCCAATGAATATTATAAATTTGAAATCTAACGGTTGGATTTGGAATTATGTCCAAATCAAATTTGGAAAAGGTCGCTGTAAGTGCAGTTCGATGGCCGTTGATGGAAATCGACTGTACGGGCCTTGATAAAATTATTAAAAATATCTATAATTGGTGTAAAATCATAAGAAATGATTTGGGAAAAATTGGGTAGAAAAATTCCACATTTGAAAAGATAAAAATGTATTTTTGTCTAAATGAACTAGTTTTGAACTAGAATTAAAATCAATTTATTTTTGAAATAAATAAATTGAATTTGAAAGTGATTTTAAAAATAATCAATATTCCCAATACGTGAATTGGGCTGGAGTTGAATTGAAATTATCTTCGGAATATTTCGATTTTGGATTTCGTGACTATACAAATATTGTTATGGGGATTTGAATGATATATTTTATATCGTTATTTCCGATACGATATTTGTTGGTTCCAGAATTTGATATTGGATATAAGCCGATATATTTTCTATTCAGAGCCTTGTATTTAACATCAAATACGATTTGGGTTTATCGTGAATCGTGTTTTAGATGACATTGGTTCTTCAACCCAGTTAAAGGCAGGATGTTGATTTTTGAGAAGATTAAAACTAAGTGGAGTTTTAATGAATCTTTAATTAGATTAAAATGTGAATTGATAATTTAAATTATCAAATCTGAAAGGTGACCGAGAACGGAGTGCCACCAGTTTTGCTCCAAAGCGATAGTTAAATCTTTAATTAGATTTGAACGTGAAATGGTAATTAATTTTATCGATAACACCGTGGTGTAAGGAATGGAGTATCACCAGTTTTTCTCCATGGGATATATATGTTGGGATTGGGAAATAAAATAAATAATTACTTCGGTGTGGTTCGCTAATCCCGACTAGTTCGAAATGATATCCAAAGGAAGATTAAAGAATAAATTTAGAAGAATTTATCTTGGATAAAATTAATGGGAACCTTTCCCTAAGAATGTGATTTTGTGAATAAAAGAATATTCTGAATCGGAATGAGGCGTTTGTTGTGTTTGTGTAACATTCGTTTATTATATATGTGGGTTATTCAGAAAGGCCGAGTTTATACCCATTCTGAATAACCGATTCGACGAGATGTCGAAGATGAAGACGGTGGTTGAAGACCAGAAGTCTTCACATCGTTTTGGGTGATTACTGATGATCTTGATTGGGCTGTACACCCAAGATGAGGGAAACAGTTGGTGATCGTCCAGACGTACTTGGAGATGGATGGATATGCGAGGAAAGTGCCTCCGGTTTCGTTTAGACCAAGAACGAACTTGTAAATGGACTGTGTGTCTGACATTGGATTTTATTCTGTGTAGATCGATCTCTATTAAATATACATCTATTTGGCGGCGGAGAATTTATTCTCTTGCTTAACGCCGTTCTCTGAGACGTACGAGCTTAGAGGTTGTATATCGATGGACATCAGTCGCATGGAGTGAACTGCCAGTGTGGCACGCGTAAGTGGCAATTGATCAAGGCTTCTGTTGAAAAGCAAAGTCTTGTGGTTGATGATCAAAGCACGGCCTGTGTGGCTTAGCTTTGTGTATAATCTGAATTCGCGAGCCTCACACCTCGGTATGAGTCAAAAACGGGAGACGGACCGCTGCGAGAGCACGACGTTTCTTTCTAGCTAGGGTGGTGTCAGTGACCTACCAGCCGTGACATTTATATACTTTTCACCTGTGTGGTTGTTGGATACGAGGCGCCTCGGATATAGGTCTGTAAGGACCGGGAAACGTGTGTTCAGGAATTGCCAATCCTCAAAAGTAAGAGAGGACCGGCCCAACCGATTCCAAGGATCAAAGTGGGGTCCTGGGACATTTGCTAGAGTGTCTCGAACGCGGAGAGGAGCTTGCCCCTTGCCTCGACTCATGACGGAAATCCAATTTCCAATACGTGATATTGCGGTTTTAATTGTAGAACTAGTAAGGCGACATGATATATGGTACCCATGCCGTCTATGATTGAAAATGTTTTGACACTATTCACCTATGATAGTATCAAATGATTTGTTTTAAACGTATCAAGCATTATTTGGCTATTATAAGGGAAAACCCTATCCTCCGGCTTGCGTTGCATTGTGTGATGGGACCTGGGTCTTATAGTAGCTTCATTTTTCCAAAAAGCATTGCGTTGTTTTGTTATATGCACTAGTATTCTTGGGAGGAAACCGTTCCGTGTTATATGGCGTGGTCCCTTGAATTACTATCTTTAAAGTAAAGTTTTAAATAACTGTTTTAGTTCTCACACCAGTCACATGACTGACCTGGAGTTTATTTTTTTAACCTAAACTCTGGGTGCCCTTATTTTCGACACGGGCAGCTAGTAGTTTTGGTTTTGCAGATTTATATTCACAGGGTCCTGATTTACAGCTGGAACGATGCTCGGAAAGCTCTGTATCCGCGTATCACTTTCAGTTGTGTTTTGTATATTTTTCTACTGCTATGTAATTTATTATAATCTCTGGTAATTATCGAATGTAATTTATTCATTTATACTCTGTATATTCTTGTATCTGATGGAATTGTTGTAATAACAATGAAATGTTCTTCTGTTTGCGTTTTATTTTGTCTTGTACTCAACGCTATCCGGGCTTTCCTTACTGGGGGAGTTCGTGTCGTGTCAGTTTGGTATCAGAGCTTTGGTTTATAGAGCTCGAGAACAAGACACATTAAAACCATACGGAAGAATTCATTAGATATTGGATTAGTAATATCCAATTAGAATGACTCGTTAGAGATAGGATCAGTAGTATCCTAGAACGAGTGTGAAGAGTATATTTTTCCAAATGAAAACAATTTTGTTTTGAAAATTTAAATCGCTTTATACGTATTTGAATATTTATTTATTTTGAATTTGGACAATCCGATATATAAAGATTTTGCATATACGTGTCATGAACGTATATTCGAAGTTTTAATATACTGGATAGATATAGAATCACACTCTAGTTGCCCGGAGATGATGTTGATAATCACCATGGCATCATCAATATTTATGTTCGTGTTTCGAAGGTGTGATTTCTATATATTTCCATTAGACTGGTGTGAGAACCAAAATATAGCTAGAATACATTGTTGTGAATTGACATCAAAAACATGATTTTCTGTATATGTATCAAAATTATGAATTTGAAACTCTAATTCACTAATTGATTGTTGGTTGTGTTGTTTGTTTATTTGTTTGATAATATTGAACCGTTATGCCTAATTGAACCGAATATTGAATTGTATTGAAATTGGTCGCATTTGCTTGCATATACATGTACTTACATTGAACAGATCATAGCAAGGAGGCTAGAGCAGAGAATAAAATTTGTTTGCCCGACAAATAGGTACATGTTTACCATAATTTTACTGTTATGTTTGGGTGATGATGATTTTGTGAGCCGATTGGCTAGCCGCTTGGCTTTTTCTTTTTCTTTTTGAGATCAGAAGGCCTGTATGGCAATTTCGGGATTTTCCCGTTGCTCCCGGTGCAGGGGAGGTTATGGCGAAATTTTTCGAAAATTTAAGGTGTTAGCCAAATTTTTGAAAAATTTGAAAAGTTCTTAGAAACTGAAAAGTTGACGAACTTAAGCCGTAATCAAAATAATGGAAGTTGAGTTGATTAGTTAAACAACTTTCGGCTTCGTTCCTTTTCGGCTTCCGTTGTTATGTTCCTTTTCGGCTTTTGATTTAGAGAAGATTAGAATATCATTAATAAAAACCAGAACAAAATTATTCAATTAAATCACACATTGAACTGATTAGAAAATAGTTAGAAATATATACTTATGCATTATATATGTTTGAACAGGAAATTGGATAGCTGTAGAGTAAAGATTTTATTTGCGTGCCAGACAAATAGGTAAACCTTAATGAGTTGGATGCGAAATATTATTATATCAACTCCTGTGAATGCCATTGGATGCAGAGTGCTGGTTATTCTGTGTGAAATAATAAACATCGCCATAGGATAGCAACAATTAATTTTGAACCACATTACATGGCATACTTCTGGAAGATAGGCATACTTCATCATATACCACATAAGCATTTGGAGCTTGTGTGATGAGGTGGAAGATTTACCATACGAGCGAGAGGCTTGTATGGCGATGACTATATTTTACAGGTTGAACTGATGACTGATATGGACTATTTAAATTGTAACGATAAAATTGCCAGATTAATAAAAAACCCCACACGGGTCTAGAGTTGACAATAATCACGTCTCTCTAGTCATTAGATACGGCACATGGACTATTTATTTCCCACACGGGACGAGGTGACGAGGATTTATCCTCTGGAGCATTTAAAATACACACTCCCTCAGGCTTTGACAGGGTGACGAGAATTTATTCTCTGGAGTTATTATCAATATACGCTCCGCTGTAAACACCAGAATATATCACTATAAATATGTGTATCCTTATTAGGATTTATTGGGTACCTAATACGGCCCAATAAATTTCCAAATCTCTCCCCGTACAAAGGAGGTTATGGCGAAATTTTTCGAAAATTCCGGGTCTTAGCCAAATTTTTGAAGAATTTGAAAACTCTCAGGAACTGAAAAAGTTGGAGAATGAAAGCCAGATCGAATGTAGAGTTGATTAATCAAACCACTTTCGACTTTGCTGCTTTTCGGGGACGAAAAGGTTTAAGTGGGGGAGATTGTAACAACCCGAAAATCTGGGCCAGTTTAAAAATTTTATTTTGGCAATTTTAGTGAATTATGAATATTTAAAATAGATTATTTTAAATAATATCGACGAGAAAAATATTTTGAAATGAATTCGATGTATATATTTATATACGTCATCGTTAGAATATAAATAATTATATATAATTATAAATAGAATTGAAAATGGCGCAGTAGTTTGATAATTCGATTTCATACTTCAATTGAATGTACCGGGTGCAAAACAAACCGGATTTTAACGAAACCAAAAATAATAGCATCTATTTGAGGATATCTTCCCAACGAATCCGAAAACTCAAGATTTCATAACGGGAATCAAAAGTTATGTCCAGTTGAAAATTCTAAATAGTCACTATGAAATTAAGGCCCTTAAAAATGGGAATTTTGCAAACGACCTCGGATTTCGACGAAACCACTTTTGTTGAGTCCGTGATGTCAAATTATTGCTAGGTTTCAGATTTCATAATTTTTCGAATCAATATGTGAGCGTGGCAAAGGAAAACGCGTTTGACCAGTTTCAATTGATTTTAATCACTGGAAAATGGGCATTTTTCCAACTGTCTCAGAATTAAATGAAACTAGTTTTGTTAGGACCGTATCGTCGATACAAAGTTAGAAAATATTTTTATGCAATTTTTAGAGTTCATATGTGACCCCGGTAAATTGAAATGCACGTTCAAATTCAATATATAGAGTTATATGTTGATTTTGACGAAAACTGATTGTAACGATCGAATCAGCTTATGATACATATCCCATTGTGTTCGGAATGGGGGTAAGTAGCTATATCGCATTGTGTTCGTATGAAAAAGTCAACTTTTTGTAAATTAAATAATTAAATAAATTAAAAACTCTCTCTCTTCCCCTTCAAAACCGCTGCCCCCCCTTTCATTGTTTCATTCTGAACGATTAGAAAAAAAAAGAGAAAGGGGTGACGCGATCGATCCCCCCCCCCGATCGATCACCGCCGCGCCCAGGTGGCGCCGACCACCACCAAACCCACGGCCCCATCTCGCGCGCCTCTCCCTCTTCTTCTTCCCTGACCGAACCCCCCTCCCTCCAGTCGAACGCAGCGCCCCACCCTCCCCGACACTCCACAGCTCCGACGCAAGCTCCGTCAGCTCGAGACCCCCCCTCCTCTAGATGCTGTAAGTATTTTATTTTATTTTATCTAATTTTGTTTTATTTTAATTTACTTTAAATATTCGGTTTAGGATAATTAAAATGGATTTGTTTATTTTCTAATTTTTGTTTTTGAAATATAAATCAATTTTATATATTCTACCAAATTGAAAGGAAGAGATTTTTGCAATAAAAAGATTTGATTTTTAATTCTATAAAGATTTGGTTCTTAGTGAAGTAAGGACGATGTTGTTTTAAGTAGAAAGGCGAAATCTTTTATATTGTAGAAGATGAAAAATATAATCTTTTATATTGTAGAAGATGAAAAATATAATCTTTTATATTGTAGAAGATGAAAAATATAATCTTTTGTGTTGTAGAAGATGAAAAATGAAATCTTTATGATTGAAAAGATGAAATCTTTATGTAGAGAATAGTGTGGTAAAAATAGAATTTTTATCTATATAGTAGCGGTGTAAAAATAGAATTTTTATCTATATAGTAGCGATGTAAAAATAGAATTTTTATCTATATAGTAGCGATGTAAAAATAGAATTTTTATCTACATAGTAGCGATGTAAAAATAGAATTTTTATCTATATAGTAGCGGTGTAAAAATGGGATTTTTATATATTGAATAGCGAAGTAAAAATGAGATTTTTATATATTGAATAGCGAATTAAAAATTCGATTTTTATATATTGGATAGCGAAGTAAAATTTCGATTTTTATATATTGCATAGCAACAATATAAAAATATGATTTTTATATATGTAGTGACTACGGGCGACGAAAGTGACAAAAGGCGAGAACAACGATGACTTCTACATAAGAAGAGTCGTGGCATTTGTGTTAGCTATTGGTGAGAACTTCTCACTCTAAAATTCTTTTTCTAGTTATAAATATATACTAGGATGCAGACGGTGCTTAGCAGCACCCGACACCCGTCGTCCAAAGACCATGGACGGCTTGTATGCTTGTTTGATGTGTTGTGAAATTTGTTTGTGTTGTTGATGTGAAATCGATAATAAATGGTAGATAGTTGAAATAAATTAATTATCGTTAAAAATATAATTTTTAACGTGAATGTGAGTAAATAAATATTTATAAACAAATCGACTGATTTGTTTATATACACTAATTTGACTGATATTGATTGGGATGATAAATTTTACACATCGCCCAACTATACAAATAAAAATATGTGTTTGTTGATTTGAAACCCCACACGGGTGTTGGGATGAAATTTGGCGTACACTAATCCCAATTATTTTATTGTATGTCGATCGATTGGTCGACAGGCTGTGTAAGCGTTAATTATTTATATTTGATGCATATGCAGTTGTGTGGTGCACCTTGGATGATGGTTGATTGTTTATCATTGCTGTGATATACATGTGTTGTATGGAATCCATATAATTAACATTATATGGTGATTGATTGGGCCTCATTCCAATTGGGAAAATAATGAATATTATAAAAGAAAATTCATATGTTGAATATAAAAATAGTCATGTGTTGATGATGTTCATGTGTTGAAACTATTTATGTGTTGAGTAAAATATTTTAACAATAAAATTTACATCTTTATCATATTTAAAATTAGAACTACTTTACGGGTGAAGTCTAATTGAAAATCAAATGATAGATACCATAGTTTTATAAAATATTTTACATAACAAAAATAGTTGTGGGTTGACAGTACTCATGTGTTGAGATTAGTCGTGTGTTGAAGAAAATATAGATTCATGTGTTGAATAGAATATATATTCATTTGTTGAATAGAATAACGAATTTATTGAAAAATATATAAAGCCGTGTTGATTAGAGTTGCGCTATTTTGATGTGAACGATATTTATATCGATTATATTCGTTTTTATAATGAATATAGAAAGGAAGTGATTTCAAAATATAACATTTTGAAAATATTATCATTTATATAGTAATGATAGGAAATATTCAATTTAGAGTAGAAATTGAATATAGAGTTGAAATGGTTTTGAAAACGAATTTAAAACGATTTATAAAATACGTTTTAAAAAGGAAATCGATGAAATATATAATATATATATATATATATTATATATATAATGGCCAGAATAGAACGCGCCGCACAGCGGTAGTTCGTGAATTTCGACCATTGACTTCGAATTGACGTTGCGGGAGATCCGACCGTCGGATTCTCCTAAAACCGGAACCGTTGGGTTCGTATCGAGAATAGCTTTCCAATGAATATTAGAAATTTGAAATCTAACGGTTGGATTTGGAATTATTTCCAAATCAAATTTGGAAAAGGTCGCTGTAAGTGCAGTTCGATGGTCGTTGATGGAAATCGACTGTACGGGCCTTGATAAAATTATTAAAAATATCTATAATTTGTGTAAAGTCATAAGAAATGATTTGGGAAAATTGGGTAGAAAAATTCCACATTTGAAAAGATAAAAATGTATTTTGTCGAAATGAACTAATTTTGAACTAGAATTAATATCAATTTATTTTTGAAATAAATAAATTGAATTTGAAAGTGATTTTAAAAATAATCAATATTCCCAATACGTGAATTGGGATGGAGTTGAATCGAAATTATCTTCGGAATATTTCGATGTTGAATTTCGTGACTATACAAATATTGTTATGGGGATTTGAAAGATATATTTTATATCGTTATTTCCAATACGATATTTGTTGGTTCCAGAATTTGATATTGAATATAAGCCGATATATTTTCTATTCAGAGCCTTGTATTTAATATCAAATATGATTTAGGTTTATCGTGAATCGTGTTTTAGATGACATTGGTTCTTTAACCCAGTTAAAGGCAGGATGTTGATTTTTGAGAAGATTAAAACTAGTGGAGTTTTAATGAATCTTTAAATAGATTAAAATGTGAATTGATAATTTAAATTATCAAATCTGAAAGGTGATCGATAATGGAGTGCCACAAGTTTTGCTCCAAAGCGATAATTAAATCTTTAATTAGATTTGAACGTGAAATGGTAATTAATTTTACTGATAACACTGTGGTGTTAGGAATGGAGTATCACCAATTTTGGTCCATGGGATATATAGGTTGGGATTGGGAAATAAAATAAATAATTACTTCGGTGTGGTTCGCTAATCCCGACTAGTTCGAAATGATATCCAAAGGAAGATTAAAGAATAAATTTAGAAGTATTTATCATGGATATAATTAATGGGAACCTTTCCCTAAGAATGTGATTTTGTGAATAAAAGAATATTCTGAATCGGAATGAGGCGTTTGTTGTGTTTGTGTAACATT
The DNA here is from genome assembly GCA_030737875.1 of Allium sativum. Classification (NCBI taxonomy): domain Eukaryota; kingdom Viridiplantae; phylum Streptophyta; class Magnoliopsida; order Asparagales; family Amaryllidaceae; genus Allium; species Allium sativum. Next base: position 523,178,910 of record CM060924.1, on the reverse strand, counting down.
CGTTTATTATATACGTGGGTTATTCAGAAAGGCCGGGTTTATACCCATTCTGAATAACCGATTCGACGAGATGTCGAAGATGAAGACGGTGGTTGAAGACCGGAAGTCTTCACATCATTTTGGTTGATTACTGATGATCTTGATTGGGTTGTACACCCAATATGAGGGAAACAGTTGGTGATCGTCGAGACGTACTTGGAGATGGATGGATATGCGAGGAAAGTGCCTCTGGTTTCGTTCAGACCCAGAACGAACTTGTAAATGGACTGTGTGTTTGACATTGGATTTTATTCTGTGTAGATCGATCTCTATTAAATATACATCTATTTGGCGGCGGAGAATTTATTCTCTTGCTTAACACCCTTCTCTGAGACGTACGAGCTCAGAGGTTGTATATCGATGGACATCAGTCGCATGGAGTGAACTGCCAGTGTGGCACGCGTAAGTGGCAATTGATCAAGGCTTCTGTTGAAAAGCAAAGTCTTGTGGTTGATGATCAAAGCACGGCCTGTGTGGCTTAGCTTTGTGTATAATCTGAATTCGCGAGCCTCACACCTCGGTATGAGTCAAAAACGGGAGACGGACCGCTGCGAGAGCACGACGTTTCTTTCTAGCTAGGGTGGTGTCAGTGACCTACCAGCCCTGACATTTATATACTTTTCACCTGTGTGGTTGTTGGATACGAGGCGCCTCGGATATAGGTCTGTAAGGACCGGGAAACGTGTGTTCAGGAATTGCCAATCCTCAAAAGTAAGAGAGGACCGGCCCAGCCGATTCCAAGGATCAAAGTGCGGTCCTGGGACATTTGCTAGAGTGTCTCGAACGCGGAGAGAAGCTTGCCCCTTGCCTCGACTCATGACGGAAATCCAATTTCCAATACATGATATTGCGGTTTTAATTGTAGAACTGGTAAGGCGACATGATATATGGTACCCATGCTGTCTATCATTGATATTTATGATTGAAATTTTTTTGACACTATTCACCTATGATAGTATCAAATGATTTGTTAAACGTATCAAGCATTATTTGGCTACTATAAGGGAAAACCCTATCCTCCGGCTTGCGTTGCATTGTGTGATGTGACCTGGGTCTTAAAATAGCTTCATTTTTCCAAAAAGCATTGCGTTGTTTTGTTATATGCACTAGTATTCTTGGGAGGAAACCCGTTCTGTGTTATACGGCGTGGTCCCTTGAATTACTATCTTTAAAGTAAAGTTTTAAATAAATGTTTTAGTTCTCACACCAGTCACATGACTAACCTGGAGTTTATTGTTTTAACCTAAACTCTGGGTGCCCTTATTTTCGACACGGGCAGCTAGTAGTTTTGGCTTTGCAGATTTATATTCACAGTGTCCTGATTTACAGCTGGAACGATGCTCGGAAAGCTCTGTATCCGCGTATCACTTTCAGTTGTGTTTTGTATATTTTTCCGCTGCTATGTAATTTATTGTAATCTCTGATAATTATCGAATGTAATTTATTCATTTATACTCTGTATATTCTTGTATCTGATGGAATTGTTGTAATAACAATGAAATGTTCTTTTGTTTGCATTCTATTTTGTCTTGTACTCAACGCTATCCGGGCTTTCCTTACCGGGGGAATTCGGGTCGTGTCAGGTGGTCTCCCCACTTAGTTTCTGGAAAATTATGTCGATAATGTGTACACTCATCACCAAAATCATTTTCCAAAGGCAAAAGGGAAGTATACACTTATTTCAAAATTCATTTGAAAACAATTTCGATATGAAACAACCTTAAAATATAAATGTATTATTTCAAACCATTTGCAAAACGATATTACAAAACCACCCGAAATTAAATTCTCAAATGCATATTTAAAATCTTATTTCATTACCAATTAAATTTTAAACATATTCATTATCAATTTATTTTCATTATTTATTTCTTAACCCATTCAATAACCAATAGTTTTAAATTATTGATTAATCGAGTAATAAATGACGAAAATTTAATATTATCATCAACAAAATCAAAATTCATAGATTTTCAGATAATTCTATATATAAATAAAATATAATTCAAAATAGTATTATGTCAATAAGCCCTGTTCGAGTGTTTAAAAATTCCTATTGATGCCTTGGCGTCCCAAGTACAGACCATAGTTCATAAATACTCGACAGAACAAACCAACATAGTACAAAATCATTTTTATCAAGATTACAAGTACGCCCTCTCACATACACTCAAAATCATTCTAGGGTATTACCAACATATATCTAATGAGTTAATCCCAAATAGATCTAAGGTTTTCGCTAAACCAAAGCTCTGATACCAAATGTAACATTCGGGATTTTGAGCCGTTCAAATCGACAATGATCCTCCATGTCCACATAAGAAAATCAATAATACAGATAGTTATTGGGATTTATATAGGAAAAAGAAGAGAAGAAGAAAAACAAACACAGATTCTCACAGTGGAAGGACAAAATATTATAATTAAATAACAGTTCATGAAGTTGTTAAAACATACATCTAATTATATTTTACGACAATTATCAGAGTTATCTATAATAAACATACCAATATTTGCAGCGAAATAATAATAATACGTCTGTCAAGCTCCATCTTCATCTTCATGATGTTGTCTTCAATAACTGAAAACTCAGGCTGACCCGAGCACAAATGAAAAGACAAAAATACTCGGATCAGAACTAAAATATTCTCATATTGGTTAAATCAAATTCTTGAGATAATATGAGTGCAATAACTTAAGAGATGTTATGGGAACTTCCATCTCCTAAGGATATGTTAAGCTAGATACTATATAAAACAATACGTTATTATAATAGTGTCTATGGTCAAATTTAACATATTAAAATAGCGTAAGCGGGGTTATATTTTTACCCTTACACCATTTATAATACCGTAGTCTATACAGATACTATAAAGTCCATAGTACGTAGTGGCTATCAGAGGGCACTCCATAGATATGGTACAAATCAAAGTCGTAGGGGCTCGATCAGGATAATATGAAAAGGCACACGAGGAATGCCCAAAGTAGGAGTATACTAGTTACGTGCCCGGACTGGTGGTAACGCATAGCCGCGACTACCGCCATCCTCGAACAACACTCCCAAATCACGGATGCACATCAAATAAAATCAATCAAACAGAGGGAGTATAGTAATAAAGGAAGAAGTGTTGCCGATGGAGGTAGCTAACCCCACTGGGTCTGGTATAGCCATGTTTTAGTCATTTTAATTATGACTCGAAGGTCAAGGATATCCATTATTGTTCTCTTTCTTCAAATCCAGTAATCGCCTCCAAATCAACCTACTTCATTCTGGAACTCCACCGCGGACACAGTTGTTAAACTGGTTTTTGGTATTGGCAGAGAGTATGACAATATCTGATCCCGGTCTCTTCAATAACCAATCGTTTACATTTTTCACATCGGCCAGTTCTTTTACATATCAAAGATATTCATAATTCATAAAAAAATGTCAGATTTTTCTTTAAACATGTTTTAATAGTCAAAATATTCTATTTCATATTAAAATCTCCATTTAAAACCGAACTTAAAATCTTGAAACAATTCCAACTTTAAAATAATTTGAATATTAAAATAGTAAAAAATATAATTTTTTTAAAATAATTTATATATAAAATTTAAATAGTTTGAAAACAAATAATTTGTATTTAAAATAGAGACTACAGATTTAGTAAAATTTATAGTTAATATTAAAATAGTTTATAAATAAATAGTTAACAATAAAAATGGTTTATTTAAAATAATTAAAAAATATAAATTAGTTATAAGGTAAATAGTTTATAAAGAAAAGTAATTATTATAAAAATAGTTTATAAAATGGTTTAAAAATACTATAGTTGGAATTAGAATCGTTTCTTCAAAATTTAACCAAACTGGAAATCATATTTCAGTTTCAAATCAACTGACTAAATTTCGATATCTTAATTCAAAATAATTTTTTTTACTTTCCATTTATATTTCAATTCGATTCAACAGTTCGATTACAATAATTTAATTTCAATTATAATTCTCACTTCGAATTATTCATTTATAAAAATCTCGAGTTCACAATTCAATTATTACTATAAATCAAATTAATTTAAAGTAAATATCAAAGGTGGATAAACAATTCAATTTCGATATAATTTATATTCAATTCAGTATCAATTTCAGTTATTCAAATATAAGAATTCCTTAAAATTTAAAAATTTAACTTAAGGCTTAAAGTTAAAATTTAAATAAAATAGATTAATAATATCATTTATTTGTCTTTAAAACAAAATTTCAAAATTGGAGGTTAAAAACAATTTTATTTAACCAATCGGTGTCCCTATATAATTTTCTATCCTATGGCCAAGTAATACTTGAAATTTTAATTTTAGTATTTTGGGAAAGGATATATATCATTTCAATCCAAATCAGGGTCATATGTATTTATCATTTCAACCTACGTTCTTAATTCAATTTAATGATTAATCCCAGGTTTATTTGATGCCCGCAACATCTAGGGTAATAGTTGGGATTAATCAACAGAAATCAATAATATATATAAACAATATCAGATGTGAAGAATGAAAAACCATTTGCATATCACCTGAAATATCAGATGTGAAGAATGAAAAACCATTTGCATAACATCTGAAATATCAGATGTGAAAAATGAAAAACCATTTGCGTAGCATCTGATATATCAGATGTGAAGAATGAAAAACCATTTGCGTAGCATCTGAAATATCAGATGTGAAGAATGAAAAACCATTTGCGTAGCATCTGAAATATCAGATGTGAAGAATGAAAAACCATTTGCGTAGCATCTGAAATGTCAGATGTGAAGAATGAAAACCCATTTGCATAGCATCTGAAATGTCAGATGTGAAGAATGAATAACCATTTGCGTAGCATCTAAAATATCAGATGTGAAGAATGAAAAACCATTTGCGTAACATCTAAAATATCAGATGTGAAGAATAAAAACCATTTGCATATTGTCTGGAATATCATGTGAGAAAAATGTCTATTAACCAGTTAACTAGTTCACTTGCGTAGTGACTAAATCCCAAGACCTCCCCGAGCGGTGGCACTAAAACACAAAGACCTCCCCGAGAAGGGCACTGAATCCAAAGATCCCCACTCCCCCACCCCGAGCGGGGGCATTAAACCCAAAGTCCCCCTAGCGGGGGCACAATATATAAGTCCTTCACTTGTGGAGGCACAAAGTTATAAAAACTTCTTCGTATAAAAGTGATGAACTAGTTAGTAAAGTCGAAATCCATGTTGTATTGACAAAACCCAAAAGCTTCATACGTATTACAAAGATCGAAGAGATTCAACTAACAAAGTAAAAGCTTCTAGTACGACGATTACAATCAGGGAAGCTCGACAAACTAATCATATTGAGCTTTTGAGATTCGTGACAACCCACGGTACTGAGGCAGCACAACCACATAAGAGTTGAGTAATGCTCCGAAAAAATATCGCGAATCCATCACAACAATGCAACTAGCCAAAAATCCAATACGCTTGGTTTGATCTTGCCTTCAAAATAGATCATTTGGGAAATTTGGCAAAATTGATATGCTCGATATGCCAATTAAACTCAACGCAACAATAAAGATCTCCCTGGAAAAGCTAACTGGAATCTCGTAACACAAAGGCGTCCTCATTTGCAAAGCTACAATACAAGAAGATTGAGCAATAATTATGCACTAGGGCAAGTCATCATGAAACGGGAATCCAAAATTTTATATATATCCCAGGACGATCCATGGTGTTGAGGCAAATCCAATTCAAAAATTTGAATCCATCCAAAGGTTGCAATCGCTCTGGCCTTGGAAGCTCAAACCGAAGTTCTGATCTGAACATGTATATGTTTCATAAAACGTAAACTGTTGTATAAGATCATATAAGTCATTAAAAAGGGAAAAACCTAAAATTTGCAATCTATGTACATATTGATTAGCTGAACTCAAGTACTGTTGCGAATTCGAATTCAAATAACATATTTATGCAAACAACATTTAACGAATTGTAAATACTTAAGAAAAATAGTTCTGTATAGGCACATTACTCAATTCGCCATAAGTCATTCTCTAATGATTAACTAACCAGTTATTGATGTGGACGATCAATAGTATAAGTCCAAAATTGTGCAAGTGCTTATTTTAATCAAATAACAGGTGGCATGAAGCATACAAATCCAACTAACAAGTCATGTACTTGGATCATTTGGAGCCAACGATCAAAGCATCGAGGCAAGGTTTGTCATAAAAAACAAAAAAAATACGACTGAATCTCAACGAAAGTTGGCTAAACAATGTTTAGTTCGAAGCTCGCATTTCTCGCATGCAAAAAATACAAGCTTCGAGGGGTAAATGTTAACTAACCAAACCCATTTAAGCATTGTATCAGACATCTTAGGTGAAAAATTATAAAACTACACGAGACATTGCCATGGCCACTCGCTTACTCACCTTGGTCCAGCAATAGGCCTCTATCTGGTTGATCGTTCAACCTGCTTGAGCGGCTCCTACAAACCAGCGGTCGAGTAGGAAATTCTCAAGAACTCGAGCACACCGAGACGAGCAACATGCGAGTGGTCGAGCTGGAGCCTTCATCTTGCTAGAGTCGAGCACCACCTCTTCAGCATGGTCGAGCGGAGAGCAACAAGGTCGAGAGCGTCATCCACATGCTCGGTCGAGCATGGTTTGCATATAGGGTCGAACACTATCAACAACGCATAGAGGTCGAGCAGTTCCACTGCATATGGGGTCGAGCATGCCACGTCATGGTCGAGCAGCGTGCCTGGGTCGAACTACGTGCTTGGGTCGAGCAGTCTGCAAGGATCGAGCAGCTTTCCATTGGACAAGTAGATTTATATAAGTGAAAGAGGAGGATGGCACACTTGTAATTTTTAATCCCATTTTTGCATAGTGGCATAAAGCAGTAGTGTAAAAAGAGGTGGTATTCACTTAAGACAAAATGGAAAACGTAAAAAAAGGAGAGGTCGTGCAAATGTGCCAACCGTGATTACTTGAGAGCTCGATCGGTTGTGGATGCCTACAATAGGGGTCGCACGTTCAAAGTCGCTCGTGTGCTATTTTTTGGGGTCGTGCATATGAAGAGCCATCCCAACGCCAGTTGTAAAGTGCTCATTTCTAGCTGTCCCACATGCCTTTGTACCCCTTAATTACAACATTGTCACTCCCTTTGCTCCACACCAACTTCTCCTATAAATACCCCCTTTCACAACCATTCAAGGGACCAATCTAAGCCACCCCGAAGGAATGTCATTTCGGTTTTCCATCATTCTCAAGCTCCATTAATGGCTTCCAAAGTTCACTCCATCTTCCTCCGACATCAAGTGGATCTCATCTTCTACAAACACCATTAGAGTTATCTCAAATCCAATCAAAGCTTCTTTAATCTCCTTCATATGCCACGGAAAATCGCTCGAACTCAATTCTAGTGATCTCCAACTGCCATTAATCCTCTGTAAAGCTTGGATCTAACACTAATTTCATGATGGATTCAAGGAAGAGTATCGAAATGCCCAAGTGATTGAAGTTCTACAAGAAAACTTTCGCAATTCGGGTGATCCAATCCAATCCATTCCTCCACAAATTTAAGTGAGATTTAAAGCCAAAAGAGAGCAAAAGTAGAAAATCATTATAAAGAAGTGAGCAAGTGATATAAATGAGATGTATGAGAAGATGAACTTTGTAAATCTCTCCATGATAATGAAAATCCATGCCAAGTGGACGTAGATCTATTTTAGATTGAACCACTATAAAAATTCTAGTGTTTTTTCTCACTTTTTGAGATTATGGTCTCATTTTCTATTACATACCATTTGGTGAAGTAAGATTTACGTACCTTTAGTGTTTGAGCCAATTTTGGTTTAAACATGGGTTATGTCAAGTTAATATTGTTTTGATTTTTTATATTCTAAAAGAGGTTGTTATTGATACATCAAACATAGATGTGAAGGGAACACGTCTGAAATCAAAGTTCGGTGTACCTCCATGATTTTTTAATCTTTTTTCCATTTTCGGCGGTCTTCTGCCAAATTCAAGCGTGAAATTTAACCGCGTACCCATCAAATTTTGTGAATAAATGCGGTACACCCCTACCGAATTCCATCCATATATTCCTTTTTCCAATTCTGATGTGTCAATAACAATGCTCTTCTAAAATTAAACTTATTTCAAATCTGGTCACTATAATTAGTTTAATATGGCGAATTTTGATAGATTTTGAATATTATATAATAAAGCACTTACAAAATAAAATACAATGCAAAATTTGTCTTGGTGTAACCAATTTTGTTAGATGGAGTATATTACTATGGAAAGAGTTGCTCATTTAACTTTAAACCTACACGAGATTTTGAAGATACTTTCCCCCTTGTAATGTAATTTTTCTATTCTATTTCTGTCATAACATTTTTATGCTATCCATACAATAATGAATACATGGCCTATTGTTAACTTGTTATGATGGCTAATACCGTTGTTTTTTCAACTGATGCTTTATTTGCTTTCTAGCTACTTGACAACTTAGCAAGCTTTTCCATTATGATTACAATTTATTGTTTCTTACCAAATTTACAAATGGACTCGATCAGTAAGTGCTTGAAACAAATAAAATTTTATATTTTACATCATATTTTTTACTTTTAAAAGTTGTTAAATAGTCTCATGTTAAATACAAAAAAGTGTCTATTTATTAATTTATTTTTGTACATGTTATGTTGTGTAACAACCTATCTTTTCAACCACTTCAAGTTGGTAATTAAACCAACTTAAACTGTTCGAAACTACAGATTGTTTTTAGCTTACGAGTTTAAACATAATGAAAACAGAAATCACAGAATAAATAAACTACAATATCTCATAGCGGACGCATTTTATGTAAAATATCAGAATTATACAATAAATTTGCACTAATTTTTTTTTATAGATTTACGATCCAAAGCGTGCACGTCTTCACGTGTCTATTATTTCAATAGCTGAAATATTCAAATCTGCAACACTCTGATCTGACCCGAGCGTTCCATGCAAAACACAGAACACTCAAGTCAGGATTAGCTTTATTCAAGTAAATCAACTTCAATTAACCACTAAAATATGATAGTTAATTCTGACATCAAATATATCATGTGTAAAATGCAAAATATACATGCGTAGTATCTATTCAATATCAGTTTAAAATTGTAGCAATGTCTATTCAAATCAATTTTAAAACTAGGTGCAGACTTAGTGTAGTATCAGTTCAAAATCAAGCATAATATTTGTGCTTATCATTTTTATTTCAGAGACAAATGATCACGAAAGCCTGCATGTACACATATGTACAAGTACATGTGTGCACTGCCTCAACATCTCAAAACCAGGATATAACAAATGCAATGAAGTTCATAGGGTGTGCGCGAATGAACTGTAAAACAAGGCAACACAAATATAAATAAAATAGTGCATTTAAAGGCAACCAACAAGACAGATTCATACGAGCATACTGGCCAAGTAAGATGCCATATCTAAGTGAAAATGGAACCCAATTGTAAAGACCCGTAACTTCCCCGTAAAGGAAAGTGTCGGATAGTTCGAGAACAAACCACAACAGAACACATACAGAAGAACATTTCATTGTATATCACAACAATGCATCAGATTACAAGAATATACAGAGTATAAATGAATATTACACAGAAATATCAGAGATTTAAGTTACATTTAAATACATAGCAGCGGAAAATAATACAATACACAACTAGAAGAGATATACGGATACAAAGCTTTCCGGATATCGTTCCAGCTGTAAACCAGGATCCTGTGAATATAAATCTGCAAAACCAAAACTACTAGCTGCCCGTGTCAAAATAAGGGCACCCAGAGTTTAGGTTAAAACAATAAACTCCAGGTCAGTCATGTGACTGGTGTGAGAACTAAAACAGTTATTAATCTTTATTTTTAAAGTTAGGTAAATCAAGGGACCACGCCGTATAACACGGAACGGGTTTCCTCCCAAGAATACCAGTGCATTAAACAAACAGCGCAATGCTAAATAAAGAAAAATGAAGCTGTTATAAGACCCAGGTCCTATCACACAATGCAACGCAAGCCGGGGGATAGGGTTTTCCCTTATAACAGCCAAAGAATGCTTGATACGTTTAAAACAAATCATTTGATACTATAATAAGTGCATAGTGTATAAAACAACTTCAAATCATAAGTATCAATCATAGGCGGCATGGGTACCATATATCATGTCGCCATATATAGGTTTACATATAAAACCCGCAAAGTCACGTATTTGGAAATTGGATTTCCGTCTATGAACCGAGGCAAAAGATAGTCCTCAACCGATTCGAGACAATCTAGCCCATGTCTCAGGCAAGTACTCAGTCAAGCCTTGGAGCGACAGGGCCGGTCCACCGATGTGGATTAAAATGCCTGAACACTACGTCTCCCCACCCTATGGGGTGTAAGTCTGGTCCGTCAGCCGACTAGAATGCATTCGGCCGAAACCGATATAACCGAGGCGCCTCGCAACCGCAACAACCACATAAGTCAAACTCGTCAGGGCGTGTAAAACCACTGACGCCACTTCTAGCTAGAAAGAAACGCAAGTCCTCCCTGAGGTCCGTCTCCCGTTTTTGGTTCATACCGGGTGTGAAACACGCGAGGTAAACGTTACACAAAGCTACGCCACAAAGGTCGTGCTTTGATCATCACCACAAGACTTTGCTTTTCAACAGAAGCCTTGATCATTTGCATCTTAGCATGCCACACAGGCAAACCATCCTATGCAACCGATATCAGTCACACAGAATGAAATCCGATGTCAGACACACAGTCCATTTTCAAGTCCGTTCTGGGTCTGAACGAAACCGGAGGCACCTAGTACCCCGCATATCCATCGATCTCCAAGTACGTCTGGACGATCACCAACTGTTTCCATCTTCTTGGGTGTACAGCCCAATCAAGATCATCAGTTATCACCCAAACGACGTGAAGACCTCCGGTCTTCGACCATCGTCTTCATCTTCGACTTATCGTCGTATCAGTTATTCAGAATGGGATGAACCCGGTCTTTCCGAATAACTCGCGTATATTTTAAATAAGTGTTACACAAACACAACATACGCCTCATTCCAATTCATTAGTCACTAACCGTAAATTAATCAAGAGAATAATTCCCTAAATATTAACCCCGAAAGCCGAAACCCACATCAGATCAATATCCAGAAAACCATTCTGCTTGGCTAACCGACAGTTAGTTTCTAAATTTCACGTTCAAATCTAATTAAAGATTTAACTATCGCCTGGAGCAAAAATGGTGATACTCCATTCTCGATCTTTTCAATCTAATTAAAGATTCATTAAAACTCCACGTAGTTTTAATCATTATCTGGGTTAAAGAATCAGTGTCATTTAAAACACGATTCACGATAAACCCAAAATCACATTCCATTAATTATCGGGTTAAAGAACAAGTGTTATTTAAAACACTGTTCACGATAAACCCAAAAATCAATACCAATTCAATTCCAATTAAATATCATTTAATTGGTACACTTCATTAAATCTAAATAAAAAGATTTAATCTTTTCTCAACTGGGTTCAAGAACAGTGTTAGTGAAGACACCATTCACGACAAACCCAAATCACATTCGATATTCAATACAAGGCTCTGAATAGAAAATATATCGGCTTATATTCAATATCGAATTCTACGACTAACAAGTGTCGTATTGGAAATAACGATACAAATATGTATCTTTCAAATTTCCATAACAACACCTGTAATATCACGAATTCCAACATCGAAATATTCCGAAGACAATTTCGATTCAAATCCACTCCAATGCAATCATTGGAAATTTTGGTTATTTTTAAAACCCTTTTCGAATTCAATTTATTTATTTAAAAATAAATAGAATTATAATTCTAGTTCAAAACTAGTTCATTTCGATAAAAATCTATTTTTATCTTTTCAAATATGGAGTTTTTCATCCCAAATCTTCACAAATCATTTCTTATGATTTTACACAAATTATTACTATTTTTAATAATTTTATCAAGGCCCGTACAGTCGATTTCCAACAATGGCCATCGAACTGCACTTACAGCGACCTTTTTCGAATTTGATTTGGACGTAACTCCAAATCCAACCGTTAGATTTCAAATTTCTAACATTCATTAGAAAGCTCTTTTCGATACGAACCGAACGGTTCCGGTTTTAGGAGAATCCGACGGTCGGATCTCCCGCAATGTCCGTTTGAAATAAATGGTCGAAATTCACGAACTGCCGCGGCGCGGCGCGTTCTATTCAGGCCATTATATTATATATAATATATATAATATATACTTCGTCGATTTCTATTTAAAACGAATTATATAAATAGTTTTGAATTCGTTTCAAAAACGTTTTTCAACTTCCATTTCAATTCAAATCAAAATTGAATTCTTCTTTATAAATTCGTTTTAAAATCCATTTCTATTCAATTCAAATTTCAATTCAATTTGAATTCATTTCAATTCACTTTCAATTCAATTTGAAATCGTTTTCAATTCAGTTCATCTCGAAATCGTTTTCAATTCAATTCATTTCGAAATCGTTTTCAATTCAATTTGAATTCGTTTTCAATTCATTTCAAAATATTCGATTTTGAAATCACTTTTCAATATTCATTTTTAAGATGAATAAAATCGATATAAATATCGTTCACGTCAAAATGGCGTCAATCTAATCAACACGGCTTCATAAATTTCTATTTTCAAATATTCTATTTCAAATATTTCTTTTTCAAAATAGTTGTTATTATCAAAATATTTCGTTCAACACATGACCAATCTCAATGAATGAGTACTGTCAACACATGAACTTTTATTTTATATCGATAAAGATGTAAATTTTATTACTAAAATATTTCGTTCAACACATGACCAATCTCAATGAATGAGTACTGTCAACACATGAACTTTTATTTTATAATATTCTTTATTTTTCAAATTGGAATGAGGCCCAATCAATTACCATATAAAATTAATTATATGGATTTTCATACAACACATGTATATAATAACATTGAAAATAATCAACCATCAACCAAAGTGCACTACACTGTATAAGCATCAAATATAGATATTCAACGCTTATAACAGCCTGTCAATCAATCGATCGACATATTTAATCAATCAGGATGAGTGAAACTCATATTTCATCCCAACACCCGTGTGGGGTTTCAAACAATCAAACACAGATTTTATTCGTGCAGTTGGGCGATGTGTAAAATTTATCGTCCCAATCAATGTCATTCAAATAGGTGTACATAAACAAACCGTCCGGTTTATAAATGAATATTTTATTTTATTCACTTCACGTTAAAAATTATATTTTTAACGACAAAACATTTTATTTCAACATATGAATTTCTATTCAATTCATTCTTTAAATAAAATGATATTTTTATTTTTCTAACATATTTTAGAAAATTTCGGCGGCATAACGGCACGATACTAGAAACGGGACAAGGCCTAGCCTTATCCCCGGTCTAGTGAAGGCCCACGCCATTCACACATCAATCAAATTCACTTTCGTTATGCAAACCACCAAATTTGGAGTAAGAGTCTAACCTAGCCTTACTCCTTCGCCTTATAACGGCGCACGTCTAATCCTAACCAATTTATCGATTCGATTTTTCACATCACAAACCACATTCAAACCAATATCGCAATCAATCACCAAACAATCAAACAAACAAGTCCATGGTCTGTGGACGATTGTGTCGGGTGCTACTAAGCACCGTCTGCATCCTAGTATATATATATAACTAGAAAAATAAATTGAAAGGTGAGAAATTCTCACATATAGCTATCCTAGCTCCACGGCTCTTCTTTTGCAGAAGTCTTCGTCGTTTCGCCTTTTTGCCACCTTCGTTGTTCGCTTTCACTACATATATAAAAATCCCATTTTTACTTCGCTATTCAATATCTAAAAATCGAATTTTTAGTTCAAAGTTCAATATATAAAAATCGAATTTTTTAGTTCGCTATTCAATATATAAAAATATGATTTTGACTTCGCTTTCAATATTGAAAAATATGATTTTTACCTTTTGCTTTCACATATAAAAATATGATTTTTACCTTTGCTTTCAATATTGAAAAATATGATTTTTACTTTTTGCTTTCACATATAAAAATATGATTTTTGCTTTTAAAATCAGTTTATTATTTGCTTATAAAAACCAATTCAGTTTTTATCTTTATAAAAAATAAATCAATTCAGTTTTTTATACTTTAAAAAAAATAAATCAATTCAGTTTTTTTTTATAATACTTTTATAAAATCAGTTTTAAAATTCCTTAAAAGAAATCAGTTTAAAAATTCTTTTATAAAAACAGTTCTATACTTTAAAAAAAACAGTTTTTACTTTATTTATAAAAATCATTTTTTTTCTCTAAAAAGAAAATCAGTTTTAAACTAATTAAAAATCCAGTTTTTCTCCTTTTAAAGATTTCAGTTTAAAATCTTTAAAACCAGTTTTACATTCCTAATTAAAAACACAGTTTTTAAATTATTATAAAATAAAATAACCAGATACTTACAGGGGGGGTTTCGCGAATCGTCGGAGCTGGAGGTGGCTTCGAGGCTCGTCGCTAGTTCGACGAACGGGGGGGGGGGGGGGGGGGGGGGGCGGCTGCAGTCGATTCAGGGGGGGTTGCTTCGCGATAGGGGGGGTGCTTTGGTGGCTCGCCGCGGCACTGGGGGGTGGGGTTTCGATGGGGGAGCTGCGGTGGTCGCCGCCGCCTAGGGGCGCGACGGATTTCGCCTCCGTCTCTTTTTTTTTTTTTATAATTGATCTGAAATAAAACGAACGGGGGGGGCCTAGGTAGTTAAGGAGAGAGGAGGGTTTTTTTTATTATTATTACTTAATTATTAAAAAGTTGACTTTCACATACGACCTCTAAACGAGGTCCACCGCCTGTCGCCCATAGCGTTTCACCCCCATTCCGAACACAATGGGATATGTACCGCAAGCTGAATCGACCGTTTCGATCAGTTTCCGTTGCATTTACATTTAAATCATCATATTTAATTTTAAACGTACATTTCAAATTACCGGGGTCACATACTAACTAGAAAAATTCAAGAAAAATATTTTCTAGCTTCGTATTGACGATACGGTCCTAACAAAACTAGTTTCGTCGAATTCTGAGACCGTTGGAAAAATGGCCAATTTCCAGTCGATTAAAATCAACTGAAACTGGTCAAACGCGTTTTCTTTTGCCACGCTCACTTATTGATTCGAAAAATTATGAAATTTGAAACCTAGCAATAACTTTACATCCCGGACCCAACAAAACTGGTTTCGTCGAAATCCGAGGTCGTTTGCAAAATGTCCATTTTTAAGGGCCTGAATTCCATAGCGACTATTCAGAATTTTCAACTGGACATATCTTTTTATTCCTGATATGAAATCTTGATTTTCCGGATTCGTTGGAAAGATATTATCAATCAGATCCTAATGATTTTGGTTTCACTAAAATCCGGATTGTTTTGCACCCGGTACATTCAATTGAAGTTTGAAATCGAATTATCGAACTACCGCGCCATTTTTAATTCTATTTATAATTATATATAAATATTTATATTCTAACGACGACACGTATAATATATACGTTCGAATATATTCAAAATAAATTTCTCGTCGATATTATTTAAAATAATCTATTTTAAATATTCTAAATTCGCTAAAATTGCCAAAATAAAAATTTTAAACTGGCCCAGATTTTACAGGTTGTTACAATCTCCCCCACTTAAAACTTTTCGTCCCCGAAAAGGAACAAAGTCGAAAGTGGTTTGATTAATCAGCTCTACGTTCGATCTGGCTTCCATTCTCCAACTCTTTAGTTTCTGAGAATTTTCAAAATTTCAAAAATTTGGCTAACACCCTAAATTTTCGAAAAATTTCGCCATAACCCCCCCGCACCGGGAGCATCGGGGAATTTCAAATAGCTTTCCCGGTCCTTCAGATCTCAAAAAGAAAAAGAAAAAGCCAAGCGGCTAGCCAATAGGCTCACAAAATCATCATCACCCAAACAAAACAGGAAATTATGTAGTAAACATGTACCTATTTGTCGGGCAAACAAATTTTATTCTTCGGCTCTAGCCTCCTTGCTATGACCTGTTCAATGTAAGTATATGTATATGCAAGCAAATGCGACCAATTTTCAATACAATTCAATATTTGGTTTAGTTAGGCATAAAGGTTCAAAATTATCAAACAATTAAACAAACAACACAAACATCAATCAATTAGTGAATTAACGTTTCAAATTGATAATTTTGATCATATACTGAAAATCTTGTTTTTGATGCAAATTCACAACAATGTGTTCTAGCTATATTAGTTTTGGTTCTCACACCAGTCTAATGGAAATATATAGATATCACACCTTCGAAACACGAATATAAATATTGATAATGCGGCCGCATTACCAAAATTATCTCCGGGCGACTAGAGTGTGATTCTATATCTATCCAGTATATTAAAATTTCAAATACACGTTTGCAAGGCGTATATGCAAAGTTTTTATATACTGAACTGTCCAAATCAATATAAATAAATAATCAAATACGAATAATTGATTTAAAATTTTCAAAACAAAATTTGTTTTCATTTTCAAAAACATACTCTTCACACTCGTTCTAGGATACTTCTGATCCCATCTCTAACGAGTCATTCCCATTGGATATTACTAATCCAATATCTGATGAATTCTTTCATACGGTTCTAATGTGTCTTGTTCTCTGAGCTTTGTAAACCAAAGCTCTGATACCACGTGTAAAGACCCGTAACTTCCCCGTAAAGGAAAGTGTCGGATAGTTCGAGAACAAACCACAACAGAACACATACAGAAGAACATTTCATTGTATATCACAACAATGCATCAGATTACAAGAATATACAGAGTATAAATGAATATTACACAGAAATATCAGAGATTTAAGTTACATTTAAATACATAGCAGCGGAAAATAATACAATACACAACTAGAAGAGATATACGGATACAAAGCTTTCCGGATATCGTTCCAGCTGTAAACCAGGATCCTGTGAATATAAATCTGCAAAACCAAAACTACTAGCTGCCCGTGTCAAAATAAGGGCACCCAGAGTTTAGGTTAAAACAATAAACTCCAGGTCAGTCATGTGACTGATGTGAGAACTAAAACAGTTATTAATCTTTATTTTTAAAGTTAGGTAAATCAAGGGACCACGCCGTATAACACGGAACGGGTTTCCTCCCAAGAATACCAGTGCATTAAACAAACAGCGCAATGCTAAATAAAGAAAAATGAAGCTGTTATAAGACCCAGGTCCTATCACACAATGCAACGCAAGCCGGGGGATAGGGTTTTCCCTTATAACAGCCAAAGAATGCTTGATACGTTTAAAACAAATCATTTGATACTATAATAAGTGCATAGTGTATAAAACAACTTCAAATCATAAGTATCAATCATAGGCGGCATGGGTACCATATATCATGTCGCCATATATAGGTTTACATATAAAACCCGCAAAGTCACGTATTTGGAAATTGGATTTCCGTCTATGAACCGAGGCAAAAGATAGTCCTCAATCGATTCGAGACAATCTAGCCCATGTCTCAGGCAAGTACTCAGTCAAGCCTTGGAGCGACAGGGCCGGTCCACCGATGTGGATTAAAATGCCTGAACACTACGTCTCCCCACCCTATGGGGTGTAAGTCTGGTCCGTCAGCCGACCAGAATGCATTCGGCCGAAACCGATATAACCGAGGCGCCTCGCAACCGCAACAACCACATAAGTCAAACTCGTCAGGGCGTGTAAAACCACTGACGCCACTTCTAGCTAGAAAGAAACGCAAGTCCTCCCTGAGGTCCGTCTCCCGTTTTTGGTTCATACCGGGTGTGAAACACGCGAGGTAAACGTTACACAAAGCTACGCCACAAAGGTCGTGCTTTGATCATCACCACAAGACTTTGCTTTTCAACAGAAGCCTTGATCATTTGCATCTTAGCATGCCACACAGGCAAACCATCCTATGCAACCGATATCAGTCACACAGAATGAAATCCGATGTCAGACACACAGTCCATTTTCAAGTCCGTTCTGGGTCTGAACGAAACCGGAGGCACCTAGTACCCCGCATATCCATCGATCTCCAAGTACGTCTGGACGATCACCAACTGTTTCCATCTTCTTGGGTGTACAGCCCAATCAAGATCATCAGTTATCACCCAAACGACGTGAAGACCTCCGGTCTTCGACCATCGTCTTCATCTTCGACTTATCGTCGTATCAGTTATTCAGAATGGGATGAACCCGGTCTTTCCGAATAACTCGCGTATATTTTAAATAAGTGTTACACAAACACAACATACGCCTCATTCCAATTCATTAGTCACTAACCGTAAATTAATCAAGAGAATAATTCCCTAAATATTAACCCCGAAGGCCGAAACCCGCATCAGATCAATATCCAGAAAACCATTCTGCTTGGCTAACCGACAGTTAGTTTCTAAATTTCACGTTCAAATCTAATTAAAGATTTAACTATCGCCTGGAGCAAAAATGGTGATACTCCATTCTCGATCTTTTCAATCTAATTAAAGATTCATTAAAACTCCACGTAGTTTTAATCATTATCTGGGTTAAAGAATCAGTGTCATTTAAAACACGATTCACGATAAACCCAAAATCACATTCCATTAATTATCGGGTTAAAGAACAAGTGTTATTTAAAACACTGTTCACGATAAACCCAAAAATCAATACCAATTCAATTCCAATTAAATATCATTTAATTGGTACACTTCATTAAATCTAAATAAAAAGATTTAATCTTTTCTCAACTGGGTTCAAGAACAGTGTTAGTGAAGACACCATTCACGACAAACCCAAATCACATTCGATATTCAATACAAGGCTCTGAATAGAAAATATATCGGCTTATATTCAATATCGAATTCTACGACTAACAAATGTCGTATTGGAAATAACGATACAAATATGTATCTTTCAAATTTCCATAACAACACCTGTAATATCACGAATTCCAACATCGAACTATTCCGAAGACAATTTCGATTCAAATCCACTCCAATGCAATCATTGGAAATTTTGGTTATTTTTAAAACCCTTTTCGAATTCAATTTATTTATTTAAAAATAAATAGAATTATAATTCTAGTTCAAAACTAGTTCATTTCGATAAAAATCTATTTTTATCTTTTCAAATATGGAGTTTTTCATCCCAAATCTTCACAAATCATTTCTTATGATTTTACACAAATTATTACTATTTTTAATAATTTTATCAAGGCCCGTACAGTCGATTTCCAATAATGGCCATCGAACTGCACTTACAGCGACCTTTTTCAAATTTGATTTGGACGTAACTCCAAATCCAACCGTTAGATTTCAAATTTCTAACATTCATTAGAAAGCTCTTTTCGATACGAACCCAACGGTTCCGGTTTTAGGAGAATCCGACGGTCGGATCTCCCGCAATGTCCGTTTGAAATAAATGGTCGAAATTCACGAACTGCCGCGGCGCGGCGCGTTCTATTCAGGCCATTATATTATATATATAATATATATAATATATACTTCGTCGATTTCTATTTAAAACGAATTATATAAATAGTTTTGAATTCGTTTCAAAAACGTTTTTCAACTTCCATTTCAATTCAAATCAAAATTGAATTCTTCTTTATAAATTCGTTTTAAAATCCATTTCTATTCAATTCAAATTTCAATTCAATTTGAATTCATTTCAATTCACTTTCAATTCAATTTGAAATCGTTTTCAATTCAATTCATCTCGAAATCGTTTTCAATTCAATTCATTTCGAAATCGTTTTCAATTCAATTTGAATTCGTTTTCAATTCATTTCAAAATATTCGATTTTGAAATCACTTTTCAATATTCATTTTTAAGATGAATAAAATCGATATAAATATCGTTCACGTCAAAATGGCGTCAATCTAATCAACACGGCTTCATAAATTTCTATTTTCAAATATTCTATTTCAAATATTTCTTTTTCAAAATAGTTGTTATTATCAAAATATTTCGTTCAACACATGACCAATCTCAATGAATGAGTACTGTCAACACATGAACTTTTATTTTATATCGATAAAGATGTAAATTTTATTACTAAAATATTTCGTTCAACACATGACCAATCTCAATGAATGAGTACTGTCAACACATGAACTTTTATTTTATAATATTCTTTATTTTTCAAATTGGAATGAGGCCCAATCAATTACCATATAAAATTAATTATATGGATTTTCATACAACACATGTATATAATAACATTGAAAATAATCAACCATCAACCAAAGTGCACTACACTGTATAAGCATCAAATATAGATATTCAATGCTTATAACAGCCTGTCAATCAATCGATCGACATATTTAATCAATCAGGATGAGTGAAATTCATATTTCATCCCAACACCCGTGTGGGGTTTCAAACAATCAAACACAGATTTTATTCGTGCAGTTGGGCGATGTGTAAAATTTATCGTCCCAATCAATGTCATTCGAATAGGTGTACATAAACAAACCGTCCGGTTTATAAATGAATATTTTATTTTATTCACTTCACGTTAAAAATTATATTTTTAACGACAAAACATTTTATTTCAACATATGAATTTCTATTCAATTCATTCTTTAAATAAAATGATATTT
Source organism: Allium sativum (assembly GCA_030737875.1). NCBI lineage: Eukaryota > Viridiplantae > Streptophyta > Magnoliopsida > Asparagales > Amaryllidaceae > Allium > Allium sativum. The sequence continues at coordinate 523,158,148 of CM060924.1, read as the reverse complement.
TTATTTTTCTAACATATTTTAGAAAATTTCGGCGGCATAACGGCACGATACTAGAAACGGGACAAGGCCTAGCCTTATCCCCGGTCTAGTGAAGGCCCACGCCATTCACACATCAATCAAATTCACTTTCGTTATGCAAACCACCAAATTTGGAGTAAGAGTCTAACCTAGCCTTACTCCTTCGCCTTATAACGACGCACGTCTAATCCTAACCAATTTATCGATTCGATTTTTCACATCACAAACCACATTCAAACCAATATCGCAATCAATCACCAAACAATCAAACAAACAAGTCCATGGTCTGTGGACGATTGTGTCGGGTGCTACTAAGCACCGTCTGCATCCTAGTATATATATATATAACTAGAAAAATAAATTGAAAGGTGAGAAATTCTCACATATAGCTATCCTAGCTCCACGGCTCTTCTTTTGCAGAAGTCTTCGTCGTTTCGCCTTTTTGCCACCTTCGTTGTTCGCTTTCACTACATATATAAAAATCCCATTTTTACTTCGCTATTCAATATCTAAAAATCGAATTTTTAGTTCAAAGTTCAATATATAAAAATCGAATTTTTTAGTTCGCTATTCAATATATAAAAATATGATTTTGACTTCGCTTTCAATATTGAAAAATAGGATTTTTACCTTTTGCTTTCACATATAAAAATATGATTTTTACCTTTGCTTTCAATATTGAAAAATATGATTTTTACTTTTTGCTTTCACATATAAAAATATGATTTTTGCTTTTAAAATCAGTTTATTATTTGCTTATAAAAACCAATTCAGTTTTTATCTTTATAAAAAATAAATCAATTCAGTTTTTTATACTTTAAAAAAAATAAATCAATTCAGTTTTTTTTATAATACTTTTATAAAATCAGTTTTAAAATTCCTTAAAAGAAATCAGTTTAAAAATTCTTTTATAAAAACAGTTCTATACTTTTTAAAAAAAACAGTTTTTACTTTATTTATAAAAATCATTTTTTTTCTCTAAAAAGAAAATCAGTTTTAAACTAATTAAAAATCCAGTTTTTCTCCTTTTAAAGATTTCAGTTTAAAATCTTTAAAACCAGTTTTACATTCCTAATTAAAAACACAGTTTTTAAATTATTATAAAATAAAATAACCAAATACTTACAGGGGGGGTTTCGCGAATCGTCGGAGCTGGAGGTGGCTTCGAGGCTCGTCGCTGGTTCGACGAACGGGGGGGGGGGGCTGCAGTCGATTCAGGGGGGGTTGCTTCGCGATAGGGGGGGGGGGGGTGCTTTGGTGGCTCGCCGCGGAACTGGGGGGTGGGGTTTCGATGGGGGAGCTGCGGTGGTCGCCGCCGCCTAGGGGCGCGACGGATTCCGCCTCCGTCTCTTTTTTTTTTTTTTAATTGATCTGAAATAAAACGAACGGGGGGGGGCCTAGGTAGTTAAGGAGAGAGGAGGGTTTATTTTTTTTTTATTATTATTATTACTTAATTATTAAAAAGTTGACTTTCACATACGACCTCTAAACGAGGTCCACCGCCTGTCGCCCATAGCGTTTCACCCCCATTCCGAACACAATGGGATATGTACCGCAAGCTGAATCGACCGTTTCGATCAGTTTCCGTTGCATTTACATTTAAATCATCATATTGAATTTTAAACGTACATTTCAAATTACCGGGGTCACATACTAACTAGAAAAATTCCAGAAAAATATTTTCTAGCTTCGTATTGACGATACGGTCCTAACAAAACTAGTTTCGTCGAATTCTGAGACCGTTGGAAAAATGGCCAATTTCCAGTCGATTAAAATCAACTGAAACTGGTCAAACGCGTTTTCTTTTGCCACGCTCACTTATTGATTCGAAAAATTATGAAATTTGAAACCTAGCAATAACTTTACATCCCGGACCCAACAAAACTGGTTTCGTCGAAATCCGAGGTAGTTTGCAAAATGTCCATTTTTAAGGGCCTGAATTCCATAGCGACTATTCAGAATTTTCAACTGGACATATCTTTTGATTCCTGATATGAAATCTTGATTTTCCGGATTCGTTGGAAAGATATTATCAATCAGATCCTAATGTTTTTGGTTTCACTAAAATCCGGATTGTTTTGCACCCGGTACATTCAATTGAAGTTTGAAATCGAATTATCGAACTACCGCGCCATTTTTAATTCTATTTATAATTATACATAAATATTTATATTCTAACGACGACACGTATAATATATACGTTCGAATATATTCAAAATAAATTTCTCGTCGATATTATTTAAAATAATCTATTTTAAATATTCTAAATTCGCTAAAATTGCCAAAATAAAAATTTTAAACTGGCCCAGATTTTACGGGTTGTTACACCAATAGAAAACCAAAACAGTAGCATGCTAGCAGGCATTGAATCAAGTGAACAATGAGTATATATATTCATTCAAGGGTGGACATGATATCATGCAGCAGCCCCAAAAGTAAGTGCAAGCAAATTCGGTCTATATGTACATTTTTCACAACATGTTTTGTTAGTCCGGTGAGAAGCAATTTCAAATTGGCACCCATTTTTGCATTATCATATTTAAATCAAGGACGTGCCATGTATATAAATCTAAAACAAATCATGAGACTTCAGCCTTAAATTATAGGAACCCATGCAGTTCTAGTTACTGCAAATCCATGCACGGATGTGGATAGGGTTGTTATTATAATGATTACCATTACCATTTGATAAATACCGTTACCGTACTATTTTTGCTGGTAAGCCAGAATTTCTTACCGTTACTCATAGACTGATATACTGATAATCTGGTAATTGTTACACTGATAATGGTAAATTACCATGTCTAAATCAAAGTTTGTATCTTGACATATTTTTTGTACATAGTGCATCTTTATTATGTTATGTGTAATGTTAATTAATAAAAAACATAAATAAGAAAAAAAATGTGCACTTAGAATTATTTCACTTGCTTATTGAACTAAATATAATCATTTATTTGATTCTAAAAGCAGGTAATAAATCATATCAGATGGTACATATGTTTTAAATTTATTGGTAAATTATCGTTACCACTGGTATTGAAGAAATATTATCGATAATTTATCGTTAAAAAGAAAAATTTACTGTTACTATACCGGTTTAACTAGTATAGCGATTTCAATCAGAAATATTTACATATTGACTGGTAATAGTATGGTAATAGTAAATTTGTTGTTACCATAAAAACCTTAGATGTGGATGCATACTACTTCAAAGAAGACAGCTAGCATGAACCATGGCATACATACAAAACCAAACGTGCTTTGGGAGGGTGAATATGTACATAAACATGAAGGCTTAAGGGGTTAGTGGCATGCAAAATATACCAGTACAGGGGTTTAATGTAGACTCAAAACAACCCAAATGTGAAATCAAGGCAACAATAGGCAACAAGCAGACATCAATTAAACATAATAATTGCAGTTGAAATACTTGAATTAAAAGTAAATCATGAGCTAACACTCACCTGCAGCGGTGACGAAAAAGACGTGGCAGTAACAGCGAGGCACAAGTGACGGGGAGAATGGAGGAGGCGTTGGATCCAAGGACGGAGGGAGGTTATAGCTGTGAGGTCAAGTGACCTCACCAGAAAAACGCAACTCAGAAGAAAAAAAAACGGTGGCCAGGATGTGGCAGAGAAACCAAACACAGACAAAACCAAAAAAGGGGAAAAAGCGAAGAAAGAAAAAGGAGGAAAGAATAAATGGATTGCTTCTTGCTGATTTTCTTCTTCAAATCTTGCAGAGAGATACTTCCATTCAAGTTTCAACCTTCTGCGGCACCAATCTTGCATCGTTTTCCAGAATCTTCGATGATAGATAATCAGCTAACCCTAATTTAAAACCGCCACATCCATCCCCGTCTTAATCGTCTTCTTCACATTGCAGGCGGCAACAACTAATGGGTAATCCAATCACCCTAATTTTCGTTTGGACTAATTTAATGTTATTATTTAGGGTTTAGTTAAATTGGTGAATCTGGGGTTTGCTGAAATGGTTTGTATTGCTGATTTATATGTGAATATGTACATGTATTAAACGAAACGTGAATTTTGACTGCAATCTTAGATGGTTTTTTGGATCTGCACTAGTTTGAATTGCAATATTAGATGATTTGAATTACAATATTCCTGCTGCAGTTTCACAGTTAATGAACCATTTTGCAAGCAACCAAATAATATATCAATTCTTGGCATTTTATCTGATAATGAACTAATTTTTTTATCTTCATTTTTGTCCAATACATGCTAAAATTTTTTTTTTGTGGAGCTGCCGCACTTGAACCCCCAAAATTTCAAATTGTGACCTCATCAGACTTAAATCCTGGCTCCGCCACTGGTTGGATCCAATCAGAGTTAGAGACGAACTACGATGGCTCAGCGATTGCGAAGGTGGAGAGTTTGGCGTGGATTTTGAGTGGAGCGGTGATGACAGCGAACGACAGAAGGGAGGAAAAGGACACATGCATTGATTTACAATAGCACTTATGTTACGAGTATTGTCATCCTTCTTCCTTTTTTTAAACACTTGCGTGAGCTCTAAAATGAAAAAGGATAGGAGAAAAAAGTAAAAGTTTGCATTAGAGAGAACGAGGGGAGAAGAATAGTGCAAACATGAATAAGAAAAGGAAAGGAAGAAAGAAAAGGGGAAGATGCATAGACATGGGAAGGAAGGAATCCAAACATGAAAGGATGTGGCTTTTAAGGCTACTAGCATATATAATTTTGCAGGCATGAGATTCAGGTTTGAAACCAAATTTTTTTGAAACCAAAGGTCTTATTGTTTCATATATAATGAATGAACGTGCAAGAAAGGAAAAGGATAAGTAAGTAACATTTCCACCTCTTCATGTTAGCACGTAAGACGTTTACAACTTCATAAGCATTTAGCTGATTTTTTTTTTTACTTGTATCTTACATAAATGTAGGTGTAAGCTGAAGCTTGGCAAAGAAGGGCATAGGAAGCAGAAAGTGAGGGGACAATCTTCAAATGAAAGTGGGGGAAAGGAAAGATAGCCCATATTTAATGCATATTTAATGATTAGAAGGAAAACGTGCAAAAGTGAATTCACAGGATTGGATTGAATAGTAAAAAATGGATATACTAAAAATGAATCGACGTGCATGAGAGAAGTTAGGAATGGAAGAACATGTATGAATGAATGCATGCAATGTTTAAGCATATTTAATATTTTTTCTACAAGATCGTATATACGGACATACATACGGTGATCCGTATGTCCGAATTTCACGAAATGAAAAATGACGTTCTCTTCAGAACACAGTGCAGTATTTTTAGTTCAAATTCCCTCGAATTTCAGCAACGTTTTATTCGTAGCGATTTTATTAAATTCTTGATTAAAATAACGTGAACGAAACAAACTAGCGTATTTTTTTATGAAATTCATTCCTCCGCTATGTCTAGTTAGGCGCATCTCAAATAATTAATTTTGAATTTTGAATTTTATTATTATTTGAGATATATCGGTTGCCGCTCCCGCAAATAATCGTCAAAAACCGATTCAAACGGAGCAACTAGACTTTGACTTTTTCAATATAAAATTGTTTAGATCACTTTTGCATAAAAATATTAAATATTATAGATAAACGTTTCATTATAAATTAATTTCATGTTTTAATTTCCAAATTAAAGCAATCTAAATTAAATTTATCGTTTAATTCTTATTATAAATCATTTTAAATTCAATGTTTAAATTTAATTCAATAACTTAAATGGTCAAAATTTATAGGATGTTACAATCTCCCTCGCTCAGAACTTTTTGTCCTCGAAAAGAAACAGAATAAGGAACCAGTAATTAAACGATATGTCATTCATACTCATATTAACTTCGGTTGTTTGTTCAAACGCAAAATTTTGCTTTCGACTAGTAATGTTAACCCGATCACTCTAGTACGAGTTTCTGATTCGACTTCTTGATTAGAAACTTCTATTCTCCTTTCTTAGCAATAAACTATAATAAAAAAAAATTAGATTCATATCAAAAACTTTTATCAGTGTCCATCATCAAGAATTGAGAAAATAATTCTATTTAGAATCAACATAGTATATTCAAACTAAATCAAAACTTGAATGCGAATAATATAATTTATGTTCAACTACGTATTCATTCCATTAATTCTTTTCTTTTTTGGATACGATTTATTTCAAAGCTGTGAACTTGCAAAACATTTAAAATATCTTTCTTAGTTTATTATGTTCAAGTGATACAATGTTAATTTTTCATGTTGTTGATTTTTTTATTTAAAGTTAAAATACTTTTATAACTCGAAGGTTTAGCAAGTTTATTTTCGTTCTTACAAAATTTAGACATACGTCGATCAGACGCACAGCTAAAAATCTCTAAGTACTCAATATACTTGTTTTAACTTCCGACGAAAATATTTAAAGACTTTTAAAAATAGACACAGAAAGCAAATTCCCCCATGGATCGCAGTTACACAGCGGTTACGCCACTATCCCAGGGGAACCGCTTGTAACCGTAGGCATCGCACCTCTCGAATTTCGCCATGGTTGTTACATAGATCGTAGTTACTTAGCAGTTACACCACTATTCCAGTGGAATATCTTGTAACTATAGGCATCTTGCCCCTCGAATTACAGTATGAAAATATCGAGTGGGTATGGTAAATCAAAATGACACCACCGAGTGGGATTTCAGTATCAATGGATACTCCAATCAACGGAGCACCAACGTAACTATGATTTTCAATTTTTAATGGACACTCTCGAAGAACACAAACACAACCCTCTCGTTAGGAATTGCAATTTCCAGTGGAAGGTACATCCCATATCTTCATTTCGAAAACATACATATAATATATATATAGTACTTCATCTCATTTTTGCATATATCGCACTTATATAAATATCAATTTACATAAGATTTTCCAAATCATGTTTTCATTCGTATCATTCTTATATAAATTCTAATATAAAATTTTATTTCAGACAATTACCTTACAAATCAATAGTTTTCGAATTAAACATCATTTTTATATAAATCTTCCATATATTAGGTTCGAAACTTAACATCAAAGATTCTCGGAATTTCATTTTAATACCAATTTAGTTTTGACTTCACAATTGATTTGAACATTCAATATCATTTAAAATCTAGTTCATATTGATAATCAATTCAATATTAAAACATCACTTTCGAATTAGGTTACATATCGCAAATATCATTATTCAATTGAATCTTTATACGCAATTTATTTCGGACTTAAATTGTTTGGTTCCGAAATATACTTTAATCTCAAAATAACTAGATACAAAATTGTTTAAAAATAGTAACCTTCAAATAAGATAGGTTTTGATATAAAGTAAGTGTGCAAAAATTGTTCAGAATCAAAAATAGACTTGGTATATAATAATCAAATAAGATAGATACATTTAATACTTTAGTACAAATAAAACAATGGTGAAACATATATGGTTCTAAAAAAATTACTAATTTTAAAAAATATTCCAATCTGAATCAATTTTCCGAACTTTTTAAAATTCTAGTTAACATAGATTCCGATGTCGAAGTCAAACTCAAATTTAACTTAAGATTCAATTGTAATATTTCAGTTTGAAACAAATGTTCAAATTAGATCTCAACTCAAATATCTCATCTTCAGTTTCGTTGAAGTTTGATTTTTACATTCATTTCATATTATTGGTTTTAAACCGAATTTCAAATTTCCAAATGTTAAGTTCATCCCTTAAATTGATACCTTACAAGACAAATTTGAATTTACTAACGATTAAACTTAATAAAACCCTTAAGGTAACCAATTCAAAATTTTAAATTTAAACATCTTTTAAACTTTGCATTTATCTTCAACTTTCAGACTACCAAACTAAATTTCAATAAATTAAAACCATTCATTGAATTAGTTAAGTTAATTTATACCTTTAATTTAAATATTTTAACATATTAATTTAAGTTTGCAATTTAATATCAAAACCATTCGATTCATATAGTCAAGCAAAGATATTTTTTCTCAATTATTACTTTTGATAAAATATTATTTAAAACAAATTTTCATTTAAATTATTCCAAACTTTCTTACTTATAAAATTCCTTTCACTTTCGTTTCCAATATTTAATTCCTCTGAGCTACCTAGATTATACTCAACTTAAAATTCAAATCCTTTTTAGCAAAGGTTGGATTATTCAAACACTTATAAAATTTATCTTCAATTCAACAATTGGGAACCATGAGTTCAATCATTTTTTTTTCAAGACATTTCTTGCAGATGTACAATTTCATTATCCTAATACATAGGATTATCATTCAAATAACTCGAGAATCAACTCTGGATATTTCTTTTAATCATTCAAAATATACATATAATTGTATATCAAATCATGCTTCACAAATCAATTTCGTTTGATCAAGATAAACATGTAGCTAAGCCACCAAAGTCGTCTCCCCTACTTTGAGACTCGAAAATAAATTCTGATGACAAAGAATTATCATCGCAATTATTTTCTAGCGATAAAAGTAGGCTCTCCATTCATATATTTCTATTTGAAAATATTCTACAAAATCACTTCAAGCATTTCTATTCGAAAACACTATATATACAACTAATAAATTTTTTCAAAACCTTAGAATTCAATTTTAAATTTTTTTCGGAATCAAATTATCAAATTTAAGTCAAAAGATCTCTTGAATTGTAGCTAAATAAATGTATCACCTTGTTCCATAATTTGGCTTCATTAACAATACACACTTCTTATTTTACTTCATGATTCAACAATTCTAATTCATCAATCATGCTTAGTTAATACTTCCTTCTCAAAATATCCATTGTCAAAACCTTTATTAACCATTTGTTATATCAGTTGGGTTTCATATATATTAAAACTATTAAGAAATCTATATCATCCCATTACAATTATCTTTTACATCTCATTTCAACACTTCCATTGACATAGTATAAAATCAATACTTAGAAAATTCAATTGTCAATTGTTTCATAATTCAAAGTTCAAATGTGTATTTCAATCAAAATCTAAGTCATTAATCCAATTTTATTTTAGACTTTTTTTGATGCACGGTAAACGAAAGGGTATGAAGATATAAATTTAGCAGTGGCATGAGTAAAACAAAGGTGAGCATGTCAACAAAAACAAGCAAAGCTAAGTGAACTAATAAAAATGAACAAAGAAACTATCTATTCTCAAGACCAAGGGTGTAAACGATACATCTACGAGTTCTGTTCTTTTCCTATTTTTAATTGGTTTTTCTTTAGTTCATATTTCCAAAAATATTCACCTATCATCATATTTTTTTCTTCTATTTCATTCAAGTCATTCATTGACTATTCAAAGTTACAATTTTATTTTGAACTTTCAAATTTAAATTCTACTTATATTTCACAACAACGTACTTTATTTGATTTTTGATCATTTACCCAAGTTTCACATTAATTTTACCATCTTCATTAAAATTTATCCAAATTGTTTTTGAATAATTATCTAAATAATAGTCTAAGTATTTATCGATGTTTCAATTAGAATCATATTGTCATCCCACTTTCAAAACTCGAAAATAATATTGGTGATGTCGCAACAATCACCAGAATCATCTCTAAGCGGCTAGAGAGTGATTTCATATCCATCTAGTAGATATAAGACTTTGTACATACGCTAGCCAAGCGTACATTCGAAATCTTCACATATTTACAATCCAATCGCGACGTCGACTAAAATGCTCAAACTCCTATTATAAGATATATTTCAAAACAATCCTGTTAAATGACTCATTTAATTTTAAAATAATTTTTATTTTCAAAATACACTCTCTCTACAGTGATTCTAGTGATGGTTCCTCTCATTCTAGGGTATTACTACCCTATCTCTAATCTATGTTTTATATGAACAAAGCCTGATACCAACTATAACGACCTACCTTTTCAGCCACTTCAAGTTGGTAATTAAACTAATTTAAACTGCTTGAAACGACATATTATTATTTAGCTTACGGGTATAAACAAAATCAACATAGAAATCACAGAATAAATAAACTACAATATCTCATAGAGTAAGCATTCTATACAAAATATCAGAGTTATACAATAAATTTACACAGTGGAAATACATAAAATTTTAATTAAACAAATTACAGATTTACACTCTAAGGCGTGCTTGCCTTCACATGTCTCTAACTTCGATAGCTGAAATCTTTTAATCTACTACACTCGGATCTGACCCAAGCATTCCATACACAACACAGAACACTCGAGTCATGATTAACTTTATTCAAGTAAGTCAACTTCAATTAACCACTAAAATATGATAGTTAATCCTAGCATCAAATATATCATGCGTAAAATGCCAAATATACACATGTGTAGTATATATTCAATATCAACATAAAACTGTTGCAATGTCTGTTCAAGTCAGTTTTAAAACTAGGTGCAGATTTATTGTAATATCGGTTCAGACATTGCTACAATTTTAAGCTGATATTGAATAGATACTACACATGTGTATATTTGGCATTTTACATATGATATATTTTATGTTAGAATTAACTATCATATTTTAGTGGTTATTCGAAGTTTGTTTATATAAATAAAGTTAATCTTGACTTGAGTGCTTTGTGTTTTGCATGGAACGCTCGGGTCAGATACGAGTGTTGTAGATTTAAAAATTTCAGCTATCGATGTTAGAGACATGTGAAGACGTGCAAGCTTTGGGTTGTAAATCTGTAATTTTGTTTAATTGAAATTTTATGTATTTCCATTATGTAAATTTATCATATAACTCTGATATTTTGTATAAAATAATTTCGCTTTGAGATATTATATCTGTAATAACCCCAAAAATCTGCGCAAATTTAAAATTTTTATTTTGGCAATTTTGACGAATTTTGAATATTTAAAATGATTATTTTAAATAATATCGACGAGAAATTTATTCAGAATAGAATTTGAACGTATATATTTATATAGCTCGACGTTAGAATATAAATATTTATTTATAAATATAAAAGGAATTGAAAATGGCGCGGTAGTTTGAAAATTTGATTTCAAAGTTCAAATGAATGTACCGGGTTCAAAATAAACCAGATTTTAGTGAAACCAAAAATATTTGAATATAATTGAGGATATCTTTCCAACGAATCCGAAAAATTGAAATTTCATAGCGTGGATAAAAAGTTATGCCCAGTTTAAAATTCTGAATAGTCGCTATGGAATTCTGGCCCTTAAAAATAGCCATTTTGCAAACGACCTCGGTTTTCGACGAAACCACTTTTGTTGGATCCGTGAAGTCAAGTTATTGCTAGGTTTCAAATTTCGTAATTTTTCAAACCAGTATGTGAGCGTAGCGAAGTAAAACGCGTTTGACCAGTTTTAGTTGATTTTAAATCGACTGGAAAATGGCCATTTTTCAAACGGTATCGGAATTTGACGAAACTAGTTTTGTTAGGACTGTATCGTCAATACGAAGCCAGAAAATATTTTTCTGGAATTTTTAAAGTCCGTATGTGGCCCCGGTAAATTGAAATGCGCGTTCAAATTCAATATATAGAGTTATATTTTGATTTTGACGAAAACTGGTCGAAACGATCGAATCAGCCTGTAATACATATCCCATTGTGTTCGGAATGGGGGTAATTAGATATGAACGACAGTCGGTGGGTTCGATTTTGAGGTCGAGATAAAAAGCTGCTCTTTGAAATTAAATAATTAATTAATAATAAAAAAAACATTATTATCTCCTATACCCCTCCCCCCCTGTTACTTACCAAATCAGAAAACAAAAAACAAAAAAAAGAAGGAGAAAGGGGGGAGGAGCAGCCGCCGCTCCTCCCACCGCCGCACCGTAGGCGCGGCCACCACCCTCCACCTTCTTCTCCCTCCTCCTTCTTCCTCCGTTCTTCTCTCCCCTTCCTCCTCCCAAATCGAGCCCAGACCTCGTCAAAGCCCCCCTAGTGGCGCCGCCGCCGACAGAAGCCCTCTCCTCTTCCTCGACCGCCGAGCCCCCTCCAATCCCCAAACCCGCACCCCCCCCCCCCGCGCCTCCTCTCTCCTCCGTTGTTTTGAACCCCGCGCCACCGCCTAGTCCCCACCGTTGACCGCCAAGACCTTTCCCCCCTCTACCGCCACGTTAGCGATGCTTAGGGGGCACCCTTCTCAATAAAAACGCGATGAACAGTGAGTTTTCAAATTTTGTTTATATAAATTTCTGATTTTTGTTTATATAGAATTCTGATTTTTAATTTATATAAGGGTAGGATTAGTAAAACGATAAAGTTTAGATTTTGTTATACGATAAAGTTTATATTTTTATATATAAAGTTTATATTTTTACAATAGAAAAGGTTAGATCTTTAATTATAAAAAGACCGACTTTTTATCATGAAGAACGTGGTATAAAAATATAATTTTTATATCATAGAAAGGATAAAAATATAATTTTTATATATGTAGTAAATTAAAAATTCGATCTTTATATATATGAAGGGAAGATAAAAATTCGTTTTTTATGTACGTGTGGTGATAGTAAAAATTTGATTTTTTTTCATATGAAAACCATAGCAAAATGTAATTTGTATATATATAGAACGTTGATAAAGATATGATCTTTATTTTGAAGTTAGATTATAGAAATATAATTTTTATACTAGTGGTATATTAAAAATATGATTTTTATTTATATAGAGGTAAAGATATAATTTTTATAAGATAAAGGATATGAAAATACAATTTTTATAATAGAAAAGATGGAATTTTTGTTATAGAAAAGATCATATTTTTGAAATAGAAAAGATTATATTTTTAAACAAGAAAAGATTAGATTTTTAGTTATGTAAAGGTATGATTCTTATTTATACCACAACAATATAAAAATGTGATTTTTATATATGTAGTGGCTACGGGCAACAAAAGTGACAAAAGGCGAGAACGGCGAAGACTTCTACATAAGAAGAGTCGTGTCGTTTGGTTTAGCTTGTCGGTGAGAACTTCTCGCCTTTGATTTTCTTTTCCTAGTTAATAATATATACTAGGATGCAGACGGTGTTTAGTAGCACACGACACCCGTCGTCCACAGACCATGGATGGCTTGTATGCTTGATTGATGTGCTGTGAAAATTGATTGTGATGTGGAATGATTGAAAATAAATATCCATGTGTTGAAATAAATTAATATAGTTAAAAATATAATTTTTAACGTGAATGTGAACAAATAAATATTCATTTACAAACCGGACGGTTTGTTTATGTACACCTATTTGAAGGATATTGATTGGGACGATAAATTTTACACGTCGCCCAACTGCACAGATAATATTCAGTGTTTGTGTATTAAAACCCCACACGGATGTTGGGATGATATTTGGCGTACACTAATCCCAATTATTAGTTGTATGTCGATCGATTGGTCGACAGATTGTATGAGCGTTGATTATTTATATTTGATGCTTATGCAGTTGTGCAGTGCACTTTGGATGATGGTTGATTATTTATCGTTGCTATTATATATATGTGTTGTATGGAATCCATATAATTAACATTATATGATAATTGATTGGGCCTCATTCCAATTGGGAAAATAAAGAATAATAAAATATAGATTCGTGTGTTGACAGTACTCATTTGTTGAGATTAGTCATGTGTTGAAAGGAATATAGATTCATGTGTTGAACAAAATATTCTAACAATAAAATTTACATCTTTATCATATATAAAATTAGAAACTAACTGGAAAGTAGCTAAGATGAGTGGTTTCCTGGGTATTGATCTGATGTTGGTTTCGGCCTTCGGGGTTAATACTTAGGGAATCGTTCTCTTACTAATTTACGGTTGGGGTCTGATTAAAAATTTAACTATAGAAATCAAAATTTTATAAAATATATTACATAACAAAAATAGTCATGTGTTGACAGTACTCATGTGTTGAGATTAGTCATGTGTTGAAAGAGATATAGATTCATGTGTTGAATAGAATAAATATTCATTTGTTGAATAGAATAACGAAGTTATTGAAAAATATAAAGCCGTGTTGATTAGAGATGCGCTATTTTGACGCGAACGATATTTATATCGATTATATTCATTTTTATAATGAATATTGAAAAGAGATTTAAAAATTGAATTGAAAAGAAAATGAATTCAAATTTAATTGAAAAGAAAATGAATTCGAATTGAATTGAAAAGAAAATGAATTCGAATTGAATTGAAAAGAAAATTAATTCGAATTGAATTGAAAAGAAAATGAATTCGAATTGAACTGAAAAGAAAATGAATTCGAATTGAATTGAAAAGAAAATGAATTCGAATTGAAGTGAAAAGAAAATGAATTCGAATTGAATTGAAAAGGAAATGAATTCGAATTGAATTGAATTGAAATGAAATTCGAATTGAATTGAATAGAAATGAAATTCGAATTAAATTGAATAGAAATGAAATTCGAATTGAACTGAATAGAAAAGAAATTCGAATTGAATTGAATGAATTAGAAATTTGAATTGAATTGAATAGAAATCAATTTAAACGAATTGAAAATGAATTGAAATAGAATAAAAATCAATTTGAAATGAATTCAAAATTGAATTGAATTGAATTGAAAACAAACTGAAATTGAATTAAAAATCAATTTGAATTAAAATCAATTTGAAATGAATTTAAAACGAATTTATAAGGAAAGATTCAATTTTGATTTGAATTTGAAATTGTTTTTGAAAAAAATTTGAAACGATTTATAAAATTCGTTTTAAAAAGGAAACCGACGAAATATAATATATATATATATATATATATTATATATAATGGCCTGAATAGAACGCACAGCGCCGCGGCAGTTCGTGAATTTCGACCATTGACTTCGAACAGACATTACGGGAGATCCGACCGTCGAATTCTCCTAAAACCGGAACTGTTGGGTTCGTATCGAAAAGAGCTTTCTAACGAATATTAGAAATTTGAAATCTAACGGTTGGATTTGATATATGTCCAAATCAATTTCAGAAAAGGTCGCTGCAAGTGCAGTTCGATGGCCGTTGTTGAAAATCGACTGTACGGGCCTTGATAAAATTATCAAAAATATCAATATTTGTGTAAAATCATAAGAAATGATTTGTGAAGAACTGGGATGAAAAATCCCACATTTGTAAAGATAAAAATAGATTTTTAACGAAATGAACTAGTTTTGAACTAAATTTAAAACCCAATTATTTTTAAATAAATAAATTGGATTTGAAAGGGGTTTTAAATAATCAGAATTTCTAATATATTTAATTGGACTTGAATTAGAATTGATCTGTGGGTTTATCGTGAACGGTGTTTTAAATAACACTTGTTCTTTAACCCGAAAATAAGTAGAATGTGATTTGGGGTTTATCGCGAACCGTGTTTTAAATGACATCGGTTCTTTAACCCAGTTAAAGATTAAAACTAAGTGGAGTTTTAATGAATCTTTAATTAGATTTAAATGATCGAGAATGGAGTATCACCAGTTTTGCTCCAGGCGATAGTTAAATCTTTAATTAGATTTGAACGTGAAATGTTAGTTAATATCTACCGATAGCACCGTGGTGTTAGATATGGAGTATTACCAGTTTTGCTCCATGGGATAAATAGATTGGGATTGGGAAATAAAATAAATAAATACTTCGATGTGGTTCGCTAATCCCGACTAGTTTGGAAAACCTTAACATGGTTTAAAATGATATCCAAAGGAAGATTAAAGAATAAATTTAGAAGAATTTATCTTTGATAAAATTAATGGGAACCTTTCCCTAAGAATGTGAATTTTAGAAACTAACTGTAGGTTAGCTAAGAAGGATGAGTTCCTAGGTATTAATCTGATGTGGCTTTCGGCCTTCGGGGTTAATATTTGGGGAATTGTTCTCTTGCTAATTTACGGTTAGTGACTGATGAATTGGAATGAGGCGTATGTTGTGTTCGTATGACACTTGTTTATTATATACACAGGTTATTCAGAAAGTCCGGGTTTATACCCATTCTGAATAATAGATTCGGCGATAAGTCGAAGATGAAGACAGTGGTTGAAGACCGGAAGTCTTCACATCATTTGTGTGATTACTGTGACGACCCCAAATCCCGTACTGATGGTGTTAAGGGTAATCATTGGAATATAACACAGAAACAGATAATAGCAGAAAAGAAATAAATAAATACACCAGATAATGAACAAATAATCACTGGATAAACAATAATCATCAGAGTTACACAGTATACAGGATCATAATTAGTACAAATACAGTTCAGCTATACATAAATGTCTACAGCGGAAAACAAACATAATATGTACAATAGGAGCTGAACAACATAAAAAGAGATAAATGAAGAATCCATCTTCAGCTCCAGCTATCCAGAAAGAGCCAGATAAAACCTGAATACAAGGCTGCCCGTGTAGAAAAAGGGGCACCCGAGTTTGCAAGTGAAAAAAACTACGAGTCAGTCATGGGACTGGTATGAGAAATCTACTTAACACATTTTATACTTTGGCTAATCACAGGACCACGCCACTTTCGCAGAACGGGTTTACTCCATTGGATTGCCAGTACTTTAAAACAATTAATTCTTTCAAACATTGCAATGCTTTTTTATAAAAATGAAGCCGATATAAGACTCAAGTCCCATCACACAATGCAACGCAAACCGGAGGATAGAGTTTTACCTTATACCGACCAAAATATGCTTGATACGAGCAAAACAAATCATTTGATAATCAGACTCCACCTGTAAAATAGTAAGAGAAAGATTTCATAGGTATTAACCCTGAAGGCCGAAACCAACATCAAACCAATACCCGGGAAACCATCCATCTTATCTCGTTTACAGTTAGTTTCTAATCTCATACACAATCATAAATATCAATCATAGACGGCATGGGTACCATATATCATGTCGCCATATATATATACAATCAAAACCGCACAATCACGTATTTGGAAATTGGATTTCCGTCATGAACTAAGGCAAAAGATGGTCCTTACCGACTTCGAGACGCTCTAGCCCGCCCCTCAGGATCAGAGCTCGAGTGACCCTTGGATCGTCAGGGCCGGTCCACCGATGTGGATTAAAATGCCTGAACACTGCGTTTCCCTGGCCTATGGGACGTAAATGAGCCAACGAATGACTCCATCGGCCCCGGATCGACCGATATAACCGAGGCGCCTCGCAACAACAACAACCACATAGGTGAAAATAATATAATGTCAGCCAGTTTAAGCACCGACACCACCTCTAGATAAAAGGAAACGCATGCCCTCCCTGATGTCCTTCTCCCGTTTCTGGTTCATACCGGGGTGTGAGGCTCGCGAATTCACGTTATATACAAAGCTACGCCACACAGGCGGTGCTTTGATCATCAATCACAAGACTTTGCTTTTCAACAGAAGCCCTGATCACTGCATCTTAGCATGTCACACAGGCAATCCACACCATGCAACTGACGGCTATCAATCACATAGAATGAATTCCAATGTCAGACACACAATCCATTTACAAGTCCGTTCTGGGTCGGAACGAAACCGGAGGCACTATATTACCTCACAAACCCATCGATCTCCGCGTACGTCTGGACGATCACCACTCATTATCCATATTTCGGGATGCATCCCAATCAGGACATCAGTTACCATCCAAACGAGGTGAAGATTTCCGGTCTTCAACCACCGTCTTCATCTTCGATTTCTTATCGTCGATTCAGTTATCCAAAATGGGTTAAACCCGGTCTTTCTAAGCAACTCGTGTATATAATAAACAAGTGCAACACAAACACACATACGCATCATTTCAATTCATTAGTCGCTAACCGTAAATCAGTAAGAGAACGATTTCCCAGATATTAACCCCGAAGGCCGAAACCAACATCAGATCAACACCCAGGAAACCATTCGACTTAGCCAACCTTTAGTTAGTTTCTAAATTTCACATCCATATCGTTTATAATATTTTATAACGATTTATCACCTTTTTTTATTTATTTTAAAATAGCCAATTTATTCAAACGACGCTTCGGGCCATAACGCGGCTATGGCGCTGTTTCTCTTCAGATTTGATTTACACATATCTGAAAATCTAACCGTTGGATCTTCACAAAATTTACATCATTAGAAAGATCTTTTCAAAATGAATCCCACGGTTCCAGTTTCAGGAAAATCCGACGATCGGATCTCCCGGTATAATTGGTTGAAGTTTTGATTTCAAAATACGAACTGCAGCGTCGTTATTCGATTTAATATAATTATATTTATATATACATAAATATAATCCATTCTGGCGCTGTTTTTCTTCAGATTTGAATTAAACATTCTAGACAATCCAACCGTTGGATTTTTACAAAGTTGGTGCCGTTGAAAAGATATTTCCAAAGCGAACCCAACGGTTGCAATTTCGGGAAAATCCGATGGTCAGATCTCCCGCATTAATCGTTTGAAATCACGGTTTCAAAATACAAACTGCAGCTTCGTTATTCGATATATTTCAATTCTATTTATATATATATATATATATCGATTCTTCAATTTCAAAACTATATGATTGTCATACATTTGATAAAAATGATATTTTTATCCAACTGTCTTCTATTTCAACACTTCACTATTTTTAACAATTCATGTATATAATAAAAATGTGATTTTTATTGTAAAACAATTCATTTCAAAACACGATTATTTTATATAGTTCATATATGTAATAAAAATATGATTATTATTATAAAACAATTTATTTCAAAACAAGATTATTTTATATAGTTCATATTGATGATAAAAACAGGAATTTTATTATAAAACAATTTCAAAATACGAATACCATTCAACACATGAATTTCAATTCAACGAATGAATTTCGATTCAACACATGAAGGTTTTCTATAGTTTGTATATATAGAGTAAAAATGTGATTTTTATTGTTAAAACAATTTATTCAAAACATGAATACCATTCAACGCATGAATTTCAATTCAACGAATGAATTTCGATTCAACACATGAAGGTTTTCTATAATTTGTATATATAGAGTAAAAATGTGATTTTTATTGTTAAAACAATTTATTCTAAACACGAATACCATTCAACACACGAATTTCAATTCAACGAATGAATTTCGATTCAACACATGAAGGTTTTCTATAATTTGTATATATAGAGTAAAAATGTGATTTTTATTGTTAAAACAATTTATTCTAAACACGAATACCATTCAACACACGAATTTCAATTCAACGAATGAATTTCGATTCAACACATGAAGGTTTTATATAATTTGTATATATAGAGTAAAAATGTGATTTTTATTGTTAAAACAATTTACTTGAAACACGAATACCATTCAACACACGAATTTCAATTCAACGAATGAATTTCGATTCAACACATGAAGGTTTTCTATTCAATTGACGAATATAGTTTCAACACAGGAAAATAATTCTAACACATGAATATTATTCAAAATTTCGGCAGCATAACGGCAGGGTAGTTAAAACCGGGACCGTCCCTAGTACGGCTCCTCGCTCTACCTTAAAGCCTCGCAGCTTTTGACAATGGGGAATCATGCATCTAGTTCGCACGCAGGCGGCATGTGTATTTTTTTCATTTCCACAAACTAATCCTATATGGTTTCAACCAAATATTTCTCAACCACAAACAGGTATTTTTCAACCACAATCAATCAATTTTAACCACAAACAATTTCAATCAACCATTCGTAATCAACCAATTTTCACACCAATCACAACCAATAAATATCGTCCATGGTTTGTGGACGAGGGGCGTATATATATATATATATATATATATATATATATATATATATATATATAAGTATTTAACTTATATTTCAACACATATATAATTTTTACAATGCATATATAACTTATACATCGAACGTACAACTTATACAACGCTTATACAAGAGGTGTACAACGCTTATATAACTCATACATCGACTATATAATTTATACATCATCGTTTTCCATATCGTTTATAATTTAGAAATCTCACATTGGGTTCCACTCCACCAAAAATAGCAGAAGGTTCAGAAAAATATGTGGTCTCTTCCAGAATGTAGAAGACGTCCATACGAGTCCACTGTCTCTTGTTTCACTGAATTTCGTCAAGAAACGAAAAAGATATGATTTTTACAGTGAAATCAAAAACGGTAGCGCTTTAAACTGCTATTAAATAGTTAAAAATAAAAGAGTCGTATACCTCGTTTTGATGTTCAAAACTAGGTTTCAGGATTTCTTTCAATCCGTTGAACGTTGCAACGATCGGCCACCGCCACCTTCAAGGCCTTGGAGAGGCGCAGCGATCGATGTCCGGTGGGCCTCCTGCGACGGCGGATCGGAGGAGCAATGCGGCGGTGAATGGCGCGACTTCTCGAGGGTGATTCTCCCAAAATACTCAACGAAAAAAATCTGGTTCTTGTCTTGATTTGAAGCCCTCTCGACGCTCAAAAAAACTCCAAAGGAGGGGTAGGTTTCGTTGAGAGATGGAAGAGAAAAGGAGGAGGGAAGTTTCGAAGGTCAGCCTCCGTTAATCGCGATGGGGAGAGAGAGAATACGGGGGAGAGAGAAATGATGTGGCCAATGATATATATATATATATATATATATATATTATAAATTTTAAAATCCGAAAATACCCCTTGC
The DNA here is from genome assembly GCA_030737875.1 of Allium sativum. Lineage (NCBI taxonomy): Eukaryota > Viridiplantae > Streptophyta > Magnoliopsida > Asparagales > Amaryllidaceae > Allium > Allium sativum. The sequence continues at coordinate 523,137,483 of CM060924.1, read as the reverse complement.
CACACACGAACACCAATCCAAACCCAACGACTGTCGTCCCTAGCGTTTTACCCCCATTCCAAACACAATGGGCTATGTTTCGAAGGCCCATTTGAGTGTTTCAGTCAGTTTTCATTCAAATTAAAATATAAAACATTCAATATTTGATTTGAACGTACATTTCAATTTGCCAGGGCCACAAACTGATTCTAAAAATTCCAGAAAAATAAATCTAGCTATGTTTTGGAGATACGGTCCCAGCAAAACTAGTTTCGTCGAATTCTGAGACCGTTTGTAAAATGGCCCTTTTCTGGTCGATCCAATTTAACTATAATTGACCAAAACACATTTTTCGTCGCCACGCTCACATACTAGCTTCAAAAATTATGAAATTTGAAACCTAACAATAACTTCACATCCCGGATCCAACAAAAGTGGTTTCGTCGAATTCCGAGGTTGTTTGCAAAATGGCCAATTTCACGGGCTATATAAATTCCATGGCGACCTTTCTGAAAATTCATTTGGCCATAACTTTTGATTTCCGCTATGAAACTTTGATTTTTCAGATTCGTTAGAAAGGTATTCACTGACAGATTTAAATATTTTTGGTTTCACTCAAATCCGTTTTGTTTTGCACCTGGTACAGTCAGTCAAAGTTTGAATTCAAATTTCGAAACTACCGCGCCCTTTCAGACCTTGTTTATAATTAGAATTAATTATATTCATTTTCAATGTCGATTCAAACTTACTTTCCATCGTTATTATTTAAAATATTTAAAATCCACTAAAATAGCCAATTTAAAATTTTTAAATTGGTCCATATTTTCCGGGTTGTTACAATTACTGATGATCTTGATTGGGCTGTACACCCAAGATGAGGGAAACAGTTAGTGATCGTCCAGACATACTTGGAGATCGATGGATATGCGAGGAAAGTACCTCCGGTTTCGTTCAGATCCAGAACGAACTTGTAAATGGACTGTGTCTGACATTGGATTTTATTCTATGTTGATTGACCTCTGTTAAATATACATCTGCGGAGAATTTATTCTCTTGCTTAACTCCCTTCTCTGAGACATACGAGCTCAGAGGTTGAATGTCGATGGACATCAGTCGCATGACATGAATTGCCAGTGTGGCATGCCTAAGTGGCAAATGATCAAGGCTTCTATTGAAAAGCAAAGTCTTGTGGTTGATGATCAAACCACGGCCTACGTGGCATAGCTTTGTGTATGGCGTTAATTCGCGAGCCTCACACCTCGGTATGAGTCAAAAACGGGATACGGACCGTTGGGAGAACACGAAGTTTCTTTCTAGCTGTGGGTGGTGTCATGCTTAAACTGGCTGACATTTATATACTTTTCATCTTTGTGGTTGTTGGAATGCGAGGTGCCTCGATTTTAGGTCTGTAAGGACCGGGAAACGTGTGTTCAGGAATAACTAATCCTCAAACATAAGAGAGGACCTGCCCAGCCGATTCCAAGGGTTACCCAGGGAGAGTAGTCCTGAGACATTTGCTAGAGTGTCTCGAAGCGGAGAGGAGCTTTCCCCTTGCCTCGACTCATGATGGAATCCAATTTCCAATAAGTGATAATTCCATTTTATTTGTAGAACTTAGTATGGCGACATAGTAGATGGTATCTATGCCGCCTATGATTGATACTTATGATTGAAATTGTTTTGACACTATATACTTATAGCAATATCAAAATAATGTGTTTTTAAATGTATCAAGCATTCTTTGGCTATTATAAGGTAAAAACCCTATCCTCCGGCTTGCGTTGCATTGTGTGATGGGACCTGGGTCTTATAATAGCTTCATTTTTCTTTATTTAGCATTGCGCTGTTTTGTTATATGCAATGGTAGTCTTGGGAGGAAACCCATTCCTGTTATACGGCGTGGTCCCTTGATTTACCTAACTTTAAAAATAAAGATTTATAACCGTTTTAGTTCTCACACCAGTCACATGACTGACCTGGAGTTTATTGTTTTAACCTAAACTCTGGGTGCCCCTATTTTCCACACGGGAAGCTAGTAGTTTTGGTTTTGCAGATTTAGGTTCACAGGATCCTGGTTTACAACTGGAGCGATGCTCGGAAAGCTCTGTATCCGTGTATTACTTTCAGTTGTGTTTTGTATTGTTTTTCCGTTGCTATGTAATTTATTGTAATCTCTGATATTTGTCAAATGTGTAATATTTATTCATACTCTGTATATTCTTGTATTCTGATGGAATTGTTGTAATAAGCAATGAAATGTTCATCTGTTTGCATTCAAATGCGTCTTTTCCTCAAAGTATTCATGCTTTCCTTACCGGGGAAGTTACGGGTCACTACATTTGGTATCGGAGCTTTGGTTTACAGAGCTCGAGAACAAGACACATTAGAACCATACGAAAGAATTCATCAGATATTGGATTAGTAATATCCAATGAGAATAACTCATTAGAGATAGGATCAGTAGTAATCTAGAATGAGTGTGAAGAGTATATTTTTGAAATAAAATGAACACAATTTTTTTGGAAAGTTTAAACCATTGTATACGTATTTGAATATTTTATTTATATTGAATTTAGACAATCCAGTATATAAAGGTTTTGCATATACGCGTCATGAACGTATAGTCGAAGTTTTAATATACTGGATAGATATGGAATCACATTCTAGACGCCCGAAGATAATTCTGGTAATGCGGCCGCATTATCAGTATTTGTGTTCGTGTTTCGAAGGTGTGATTTCTATATATTTCCATTAGACTGGTGTGAGAACCAAAACTTACATAGGATTATGTGTTGTGATTTGGCATCAAAAACATGATTTTCTTTATGTATATCAATTTATGAATTTGAAACGTTAATCTACTAATTGATTGATGGTTGTGTTGTTTGTCTATTTGTTTGAAATTTTGAACCATTTAGCCTAATTGAACCAAATAGCGAAGTGTATTGAAAATTGGTCGCATTTGCTTGCATATACATGTACTGACATTGAACAGGTCATAGCAAGGAGGCTAGAGCAGAAGAATAAAATTGTTTGCCCGACAAATAGGTACATGTTTACCATAATTTACTGTTTTGTTTGGGTGACGATGATTTTATGAGCCGATTGGCTTTTTCTTTTTCTTTTGGATTGAAGAAAGCCATTGGAGGCTATATGAAATATCCCGAAGTCCGCGGTGCAGGGAAGGTTATGGCGAAAATTTTCGAAAATTTAGGGTGTTAGCCAAAATTTTTGAAAAATTTGAAAGGTTCTTAGATACTGAAAAGTTGAAGAACTTAAGCCGTAACGAAAATAATGGAAGTTGATTTGATTAGTTAAACAACTTTCGGCTTCGTTCCTTTTCGGGGACGAAAAGTTTTAATTGGGGGAGAATGTAATAACCTGGAAAATCTGAGCCAATTTAAAATTTTTATTTTGGCAATTTTGGCGAATTTTGAATATTTAAAATGATTATTTTAAATAATATCGATGAGAAATTTATTTGGAATAGAACTCGAACGTATATATTTATATAGCTCGACGTTAGAATATAAATATTTATAAATATAAAAGGAATTGAAAATGGCGCGTAGTTTGAAAATTCGATTTCAAAGTTCAAATGAATGTACCGGGTTCAAAATAAACCGGATTTTAGTGAAACCAAAAATATTTGAATCTAATTGAGGATATCTTTCCAACAAAACCGAAAAATTGAAATTTCATAGCGGGGATAAAAAGTTATGCCCAGTTGAAAATTCTGAATAGTCGCTATGGAATTCTGGCCCTTAAAAATAGCCATTTTGCAAACGACCTCGGTTTTCGACGAAAGCACTTTTGTTCGATCCGTGATGTCAAGTTATTGCTAGGTTTCAAATTTCATAATTTTTCGAATCAATATGTGAGCGTGGCGTAGTAAAACGCGTTTGACCAGTTTCAGTTGATTTTAAATCGACTGGAAAATGGCCATTTTTCAAATGGTCTCGGAAAGTGACAAAACTAGTTTTGTTATGAACGTATCGTCAATACAAAGCTAGAAAATATTTTTCTGGAATTTTTAAAGTCCGTATGTGGCCCCGGTAAATTGAAATGCACGTTGAAATTCAATATATAGAGTTATATTTTGATTTTGACGAAAACTAGTTGAAACGATCGAATCCGCCTGCGATACATATCCCATTGTGTTCGGAATGGGGGTAATTAGCTATGGACGACAGTCGGTGGGTTCGATTTTGAGGTCGAAATAAAAAGTTGCTTTTTGAAATTAAATAATTAATATAAAAAAATTATTATTATCTCCTATGCCCCCCCCCCCCCGTTACTTTCCAAATCAGAAATCTGAAAACAAAAAAAAGGAGAAAGGAGGGAGGAGCAACCGCCGCTCCTCCCACCACCGCGCCGTAGGCATGGCCACCACCCTCCACCTTCTTCTCCCTCCTCCTTCTTCCTCCGTTCTTCTCTCCCCTTCCTCCTTCCAAATCGAGCCCAGACCTCGTCAAAGCCCGCCTGGTGGCTCAGCCACCGACACAACCCCCCTCCTCTTCCTTGACCGCCGAGCCCCCTCCGATCCCCAAACCTGCACCCCCTCGCGCCTCCTCTCTCCTCCACTGTTTTGAACCCCGCGCCACCGCCTAGTCCCCACCGTTGACCGCCAAGACCTTTCCCCCCTCTACCGCCACGTCAGCGACGCCTAGGGGGTCCCCTTCTCAATAAAAACGCGATGAACAGTGAGTTTTCAAATCTTGTTTATATAAATTTCTGATTTTTGTTTATATAGAATTCTGATTTTTAATTTATATAAGTGTAGGATTAGTAAAACGATAAAGTTTAGATTTTGTTATATGATAAAGTTTATATTTTTAAATATAAAGTTTATATTTTTACAAAAGAAAAGGATAGAACTTTAATTATAAAAAGACCGGATTTTTATCATGAAGAACGTGGTATAAAAATATAATTTTTATATGTGTAGTAAATTTAAAATTCGATCTTTATATATATGAAGGGAAGATAAAAATTCGATTTTTATGTACGTGTAAATTTATTATATAACTCTGATATTTTGTATAAAATAATTTCGCTTTGAGATATTATATCTTTGATTTCCGTGTTGATTCTGTTTAAACCTGCAAACAAAATAAAAATCTATAGTTTTGAGCGGTTTAAGTTGGTTTAATTATCGACTTGAAGCGGCAAAAAGGTAGGTCGTTACATGTTGAAAGCACATCCAGTAGCAAGTGATTTAGGTTGAAAATTTTGAATTTACAATTACCACTTCTTCAATGGGTTAACTATCACGTAATACTTTGCTGAATATTCAGAGGCTAATTCACAGTTCTAAATTGGTCTTGGTAGAATATTTAACAAGCGCCCTATACAATATGGTGCTTATTAAATAAAAGTCCAACGTATGATGCTTAATTAATGTCCAAACCCTAGCGACTATAACAAAACTCTTGCCGATAATAACTCTATCTCATTCATAAAACAACATCATCAAAATTTCACAACTACACCATATCTTTCTAATTTTACTTCTCTACTATTTGCTACTTTTAACATAATACCACTTTTCACATTGTCTTCATCATTTTGAGATTTTGTGCATCCATTGTACTCCAGTCGGAGGCTATGTTTTTGAACATGACATCAAACAAAGATAGAGTACACCTTTGAGTGAGCATTCTACTATTTCATGGTGCAACAACGAGGACTGGGAATAAAGGATATTGACAAAACCAACGATAGGTCTGGGAATAAAATAACGGATCCTTTCAACATTGAGCATCTCGAAAACACACCTATGTTGTCGTTCGATTTAAGGTCGATTCAAAAAAATAAATCGCCAAATTTAGTTTTATGAATCACACATTTACAAAATAAAGAAAGTCAACCCTAATGGAATGATAGGCGATGAGTATTTGGTGTGTTTCTTTTTATAGCTTCTTAATATACTAGTTAAGGTTTATTAGTGAACCAAATAGTTTGTTATTGCTAATAAAAATGGCAAATGTTTTTCCTAGAGAAAACGGTGCTAAAAGACCATGCTACTATCAATTTTTAAATTGTTTTCAATTGCTTACTAGTCAATCGAAGTGGAACTCTCATAACACGAAGAACTTTTGAGACATTCAGACATCCTCAAATGGAAAAAATAAAGCTGTAAAAACCAACTTACTCAAAGACAAATAATAAAGTTGATATCGTCCCGGACACAAAGTGTGGATACTGCATATGTAATCACTACGCCATAAACGGCCTAAAACAATGCAAAAAAATTGTTGGCACATGCCCAAAAAATGCTGTCATAGGTCTTTGGCAGGATGATGCAATTTTCACCATTACTACAGACCTTATAGGCAACATTTCGACTATCTACAGTAACACAACAAATATTGTTATAGTAGAACCTTATTTTTAATTTTATAGCAACATCCTTAGGTGTCTGTAGCTACATCCAAAAATGTTGCTATAGATATTAAATTTCTGAATTTGTTTTCGTGAGCAACTTGCATAATACCACATACAATAGAATGACAACTACTTGCATAGTGCCACATACAATAGTACTAAAGTTACTTGCATAATATCATATACACCACTTGCATAAAATACCACTCGTAGAACACATTACAATTCATCATCAACAATTCCAAAAAAATGAAACATGGAAATATTATGAAGAAAAACTGTCCATACATGTTATTTCACTTGGATGGTACTTCACTACACTACATTTCTATAAGTATACACAAAACAATCCCAACCATGATCCAGGACATAGTAAAGCACTTGCAAAGAATTTTTCTCCTTTCTCGTGCTTTCCACGTTTAATGCGCATTAGGGCCAACTCTACCTTCATATCAGCTACAAATTCATCGGCTTTTTCCCTCTTTTGCTTTTGATTCAACAGCTTATCTTCAAGTGTCTTCCTTTCCATGAGCAATTGCGATATAGTATTTTATTTTTCCATCAATTTAACAGTAGTATCTTCCATTTCAGCATTGCTATTGATTTCATACACTTAGTTATGCCACGTAAAATACCCAAAGTCGCCATTCTACACATATGTTAAATTCTCGACTAAAACATCACTGAAAAATACGAAAACTGACAAAGCAACCAAAAATACTTAATTTATACTTACAGGCCACATGGAGCAACCAAAAAACTTCTTCCCTGCATTCGACCCTACCTTCACAGTCCTCATTTTCATTGGGATTTTGTGGTGGCAATGCTTATTTCACGCCGCTGTCGTTGAAGTTGAAGTAGAAATTGATTGAGTTGTCATTGAACTCAAAGATGGACGGATCAACTACATATAAATACGCGTACATATGAATATGAATACATGCATGTATACTTGTGTGTATGAATCTTTTTTTTAACAACTACACATGTTCAAGAAGATGGACAGATCAATTACACAAGCACTCGAACAAGAAATAGAGCAATGGACAAACAACATATTGTATTTATCAGTATTAACTGGGTGATTTTGTATGGCCCATTGCTAACAGGCAGTGCTCCAAGTGCTCTTAGAAATTAACCGGTAAGGCATGTAGGCTTCCATAAAATTATATCCTTAATAATATAGCCATAGATATGGCCTACCAAACCCATTTTCTTATTTTTAAAATATTGTTACAAACCTACAAATGAATAAACGAAATTAAAGTTGAAACATATCAGATTGGCATAGTAGGTAGGTTAGACTTTCTTTTGTCACAGCGTGAGGTTGATGGTCTTGCAAAGATAAATGACTTGGTTGTTGAAGCAAATAACCATGGAGAAGTGTTGAGTGATAAAAGATTAATAGGAGTGATATTATTAATCCAACAAAGTCGGATGAATGTATTGTAGCTAGTGAGAATGGGTCATTTAAGATTATTGCTGCTGAGACTATGGATCATGGAATTGTGCAAGCAGTGATTGAATTGACTGGTTGCCAAATAATAGAAGATAAAATAGATCACAAAGTCATGAATGAAAAGGAAATGGTATTACATGAACCACATTATGCATTACTAAAGAAAAACTTCAACCATACTGCATGGCATGGAAGTCACATTGTCAACCAATATGAGAACACACAAAGTACAGGACATGTTGAAAAACAGAATGGTGAAGTTTCGAATGAAACCAAGGAGTTGTTTGTAGATGTTGTGCTCCTTACAGGCTTAATCAAAGAAAACTTAGCACACGAAGACAATAATGAACAGAAATGTGCTTTATTACAAATGAAACTGAAGCTCCAAATCCTTACAACAACATCGAACTGATACAAATCCTTACAACAACATTTTAAGGATTGTCCTTGTTAGTACCGACAAACCCACAAACTCAATTAGATATCCAAATCTAACCATTTAAATCCAATAATAAAATTCTTACCCTATGCAAAATGATCAAAAGCTGCGGTAATAACAAATCCAATGGGAATTTGGAAGTTAAATACCCTGAATAACTCAATTTCTCTATTGCCTTGACCCTAATTTTATTTTTGAAACAACAATTGAATCACTAGAAACCCATATTTGATTTCGCTAAGGACCTATTGGAGATGTGTTCCCCTCATATCGTAGATTAGGGATTGAAGATTTTGAAATTTTGGGGGTTAACGAAATGAAAATTAGGGATTGAAGATTTTGAAATTTTGGTGGTTAGAACGAAAGTGAGTGAATGTAAATAAAACTGGGAGATGGAAATAGGTGAGATGTGGATTGATGGCGCGGATGGACGACTAAGATATTGTTTTAACTAATTGTGCAGATTGCCACATAGGATATGGAAAGGTCTGTTATAGCAACACTGTACAAAATGTTGCATCGTGTTACACTTGTTTGTCTAGGGCAACACATTTTTATAACACTAAATATAAAATGTTGCAGTAGGACCAAAATAGTATAGTTATCGGGATATTTTGGCTGGCAACACCTTGCAAATTCGTTGCATTAGGTCATTTATGGCGTAGTGAATTCATGAAAGAAGACATTAAGATAGAAGTTTGTAAGCACATAAGAAGATAAATGAAATGAGTAAGTTTGCAGATATTAAGCAGCATAAGTTGGATATCGAGGCACGGAAGTTTGTTATTGAAAGAAAAAGTAGAATAAACAATCATGGATAAAGATTTGGAGGGAATGGACTATGTTCAAGTGATGGAGTTCATTTTTATGTTCCTCAAGTATAGTTTGTTTTAATATTAACACTCTATTTCTTATATTTTTTAGTGGACTATTTGTTTTACTGAATATGTTATTTTAATTTTAAGCTCTTAATTTTAGTTTCATTCATACATGTTGCATAGCGAGTTAAATAACATCTTAAAGCAAATGAATACCCACAATATGTCACTGCAGCATAAATGCAACATAACTCGATGTAAAGATGAATAACTAGACTTTCATTGGAATTTTGAATCATAAAAGTGATTCCATTTTATAGTTCATAAGATTTTTTTTATAACATGTTGTGTGGTTATGCATCTTTAAATGAAAGTTGGCGATCCAGATGAATCTTGAAAGCCTCTTCTATTATGAGAATGTCATCTCGTAACATATCTGATGGTTGCAATCCACTTTTATAGTTGTAATGTCATTGTCGTTAATTTACATCTCTATTGTCTTGAATAATCATATTGTGCATAATAATGCAACCAAACATGATTATTGACATTTTTTCTATAACACATAGGACAAGGATTACTAATCATTATAAATCTAGACTGCAGAACATCAAACATTCTTTCTACACCTTTTCTTTGTCCCTTATGTATCGCAACAAATTTTACTTGTTTTGAGTTATAGGTTTTAGGCATGTTTTAACAATGGTGCTTCATTTTAGATAAATTCTTTCATCTATATAACATCCATGGTTATAAATGTTTTTCCCAATAGTAAATGTCACTAGAGTTACCATACTAAGTGCAAGATCATTAAATTGATGTGATCTTACAATAACATAGAGTCATTGTTAGATCCAGATATTTCAAAGAAAGCACACTGACTTCAACAATTAATACCTTGTCAAGATTTCATGATGATTTAAATTGAACAGAACTAAGTCTATGATTAGAGCTAGAATTCGTAAATTTCTATTGCCCTAGCAAAATTTCCAGATCATGTTTTATTTCTACAGATAACATCATATCATCACTTTATTTTCTCTAGACTGTTGTCTAAAAGAATTTTGGAAATTTGAGTTTCTTTTGTAGAGAAAGAATAGGATTTCCATTGCTATGGATCATCTAAGCCTTTTTTATGAACTATAAGAAGTTAATATTATTAATCGATTCATCAAAGAATTCAAAAGTTACCAATTCGATAAAACAAACTTCACTAAAGGATGTAACGAAGGGCCAATGGTCTGAGAGAATGTGCGTTAGGATAGATATTTGGATAGCTAACCATGTAGAGTGGGAGTTATGTAGTTAAAGAAGCCTTGATCGATATTTGCGAGAGTTTTTACACCAAGCCCATTTTAATTATTCCACGTAAATAGGGATCCATAGGATGAGAAACAAATAAGGAGGAAATCTGCACTAGTGTGTTGTGAGGTGATAAGTCAGTGAGAATTAGAGGAAGGCTGATAGATTTATGGGATGAGAAATTCAAATCACCCATGAAAATCAATGGATGAGAATTTTGTCAGAGGCGAGTAGGGTAATTATCTTTGAGAGTTTGAATTATGAGTATGTATAAAGGTATTATAAAAGGTGGTATAGGATGGCAAGTGGTAAGAATGTATGGGACTGAATTGGTTAACAGAAAAGATTACATTTAGCTAATAGTTTACAATTTTGTAACTTACAATGAATTGGTAAGAATGTGTGTGACGGAATTGGTTATTGGGATACGTTTTGTATGATTTGTATGACTTACAATGAATTTTATAGTTTACGTTCATTCAAGTTATAATAATTAAAATATTCTAGTTATTTAATTTTGTTTATTTAGAATGATATTTAGATGTTAGAATTATTCCTCAGTATTAGGTGGAGTAGTGTAGTTTAGTTAGAACTATAGTTTTTGTTGCTGACAAAGAGGGAGAACTATAAAATAGGGCTTAGATTAGGGGGAGTTAGCGGTTTCAAGGGAATATAATGAAGTAAGGGGAGAAACCAAAGAATCGAGACATCAAGTATGAATATTTTATAACCAAGGTTGTCATCATCAAAAAAAGGGAGATTATTTAAGACTGAGATATTAATGATGATGGTTTTGGTCACAGCAACCTTGTTTCTACTTTGATATTATTATCATAAAATATATACTAATAACATTTTCTAGAATATATATATATATAGGAAAATATATGAGGAATTTATTATCGAAGAATGTACAGTTCAAAGAATCAAGATTTCAAAAAGAAGAGTTCAAGTTTCAAGACTCGAGTACTAAGAAATCAAGAGTTCAAAAATTATTGAGTAAATGTGTTTAGAATTTCTATTAAAATCCTGGTTAGAACTAAATTCTGTTATCAATTTTGAATCTTATTTTTAAACTTAATCTTGATTTTAAATTCTTTTCAAAAGATTTCAAATTTATCTAGATCTAGTTTTTTAATGATTTCAAAATTACTTTCTTATGTAAATATATACTTCTTTATTTTTGAGAAGTATTTTATCTCTTGAATGTTATTTTCTAAACTCCTGAAAGTTGTTCTCTATTTTCAAACTTATGTTTAAAAAGATTTCTAAATTAAGTTTTATTTACTAGTTTTATAATTACTTAAGTTTTTCAACTTTCTTGTTTATATTAAGTTTTAATGTATTAGTAGTTTTATATTTATACTTTTATATCATTTTATATTTAGTTTCTTAAGTATTTATTTATATTGTTATATAAGTTTTTAAAATATATTTTACTTTGAAAATAAGTTTTTAAATAAAGGAATATAGTTTGTTTTAACTGTGGATTCATCATAATTTATTTAAACATTATTTACTTTGTTTTAAAATTCAAAATTTGATTTTATACCAGCAAATGTCAACGTATCAAACATTTCCAAACATTTACTAAAATATGTTTGTACATGTAGGCTTCCAAGACTGTTTGTCCCTGAAATAAAAATGATAAGCACAATATTATACTTGATTTTGAACCAATACTACACTAAATCTGCTCCTAGTTTTAAAATTGATTTGAACATACATTGTTATAATTTAAACCGATATTGAATAGATACTACACATGTGTAAATTTGGCATTTTACATATGACATATTTGACATTAGAATTAACTATCATATTTTAGTGGTTAATTGAAATTTATTTACTTGAACAAAGATAACCCTGACTCGAGTGTTTTGCGTGGAACGCTCTGGTCATATCCCAGTGTTGCAGATTTAAAGATTTCAGCTATTGAACTTAGATACATGTGAAGACGTGCATGCTTTGGATCATAAATCTGATTTGTTTAATTAAAATTTATATTTCCGCTGTGTAAATTTATTGTGTAACTTTGATATTTTGTATAAAATGCTTACGGTGTTAAATATTGTAGTTTATTTATTCTACGATTTCTACGTTGATTTTGTCTAAACCCGTAAGCTAAATAACAATTTGTCATTTCGAGCGGTTTAAGTGGGCTTAATTACCGACTTGAAGCGGTCGAAAAGGTAGATCATTACATGCTGAGAGCACATCCAATAGCAAGTGATTTAGGTTGAAAATTTGGCATTTACAATTATCACTTCTTGAATGGGTTGATTATCACATGATACTTAGCTGAATATTCAATGGCTAACTAATTCACAGTTCTGAATTGGTCTCAATCGAAGACTTAATATGCGCCCTATACAATTTGTTGCTTATTAAATAAACGTCTAATGTATGATGCTTATTTAATAAGCATCTGGATCCTAATGGTTATAACACAACTTCCGTGGACAATAACTTTATCTTATTCATAAAACAACATCATCAAAATCTCATAACAACACCATATTTTTCTAATTTCACTTCTCTATTATTCTCTTCTTTTAACATAACGCCAATCTTTACACTTTCTTCATTATTTTGAGATTTTGGCATCCAATGTACTACAGTCGAAGGCTATGTTTTCGAAAATGACATCGAGCCATGACAAAGTACTCCTCTAAGTAAGCATTCTACTATTTCATGGCGCAACGCAAGGACTACGGTTTATGCAATATATATTGTCATTGTTCGAAAGACTCGATAAAGGATAATGACCAAACCGGTGATAGGTTTTGGTAAAAAATAACAAATCCTTTCAGCATTAAGCGTCTTGAAAGCACGCTTACATTGTCATTCGATTTTGGGTCGATTCAGAAAAATAAATCGTCAGATTTACAAAATAAAGAAAGTCAACCCTAATGGAATGAGAGGCGATGAGTATTATATGTGTTTCTTTTTACAGCTTCTTAGTATACTGGTTAAGGTTCATTGGTGAACTAAATAGTGTATTATTGATAAGAACAAATGGAAAATGTTTTTGCTAGAGAAATGGTGCTAAAGGACCTCGCAACTATTAACTTTTAAGTTGTTTTCAACTGCTTACTTTTCAATTGAAGTGGAACTCTCATAACATGAAGAACTTTTGAGACATTCAGACATCCTCAAATGGAAAAAATAAAGCAGTAAAAATCAATTTACTCGTCTAGTGCGAGAGGTCTTCTAGAAAGGATATTCAATTCGAACGAGAAAACATGGTGTATGTGTCTAACCAAAAACCCAGTAAAGGTTATAGGTCAGTGAGCGTCAAAGCAACAAAGACAAATAATAAAGCTGATATTGTCTTGGATACAAAAAAGCGAATATTGCATATGAAATTCATGAAAGAAGACATTAAGATAGAATTTTGTAAGCATATAAGAAGATAGATGTAACAAGTAAGTTTGTAGATATTGAGCAGTAAAAGTTGGATACTGAGGCATGGAAGTTAGTTATTGAAAGAAATAAATAGAATAAACAATCATGGATAAAAGACTTGGAGGGAATGAACGATGTTCAAGTGATGGAGATCATTTTTAAGTTCCTCAAATATAGTTCATTTTAATATTAACACTCTATTTTTTGTGTTTTTTTAGTGGATTATTTGTTTTAGTGAATATATTGTTTTTATTTTATGCTTTCAATTTTAGTTTCATTCATACATGTTACACATCGAGCTAAATAACATCTTAAAGCAAATGCAACACCCATAATATGTCACGGAAGCACAAATACAACATAAATCGATATAAAGATGAATAATTAGATTTTCATTGGAATTTAGAATCATCAAAGTGATTCCATTTATAGTTCATAGGATCTTTTTATAGCATATTGTGCAGTTATTCGTCTCTAAATGAAAGTTGGCAATCCAGATGAATCCTGAAAGCCTCTTCTGTTATAACAATGTCATCTCGTAATATAACTGACAGTTGTGATGCACCTTTATACTCGTAGTGTCGTTACCATTAATTTACATATCTATTGTCTTCAATAATCATATTGTGCATAATAATGCAACCAAACATGATTGTTGACATTTTTTCTATAGCACATAGGACAAGGATAACTAATCATTATAAGCCTAGACTTTAGGACATTAAATGCAACGACCAGGGATATTCGACCTCGAAAATCGACACACAACACCATGTCGACATTCAAGCATCGGAAACACCTGAACGTTATGAGAAAGAAATTAGAGGATGAGGAAAGAAAGAAAGAAATGTTATTATAAAAGAAAAGAAGAAGAGCATCAGAATCTCACAGCGGAACGAATAAAGTATAATATCAAATCTCTTTATACAAAAAGAAACTGTATATATATATATACATACCAATCATCAAAGTACATCATATATTAGACACAGTGGAAATAAACTTTGAATAACTAATGGTGAAACCTCTTACTTCCAGCTCTCGAATCTCCAGCGATACCTAACCTGTTAATATACTCGGTCTGACCCAAGCACATTTGATTTAAAACAAAATTCATCGGGTCAGTCTGGAATACTTTCAGTGGTAAATTCATAGCACAACAACTTGTTTAACTTTGAAAATCCTTTCTAAAAGAAAAGAATAATAGTATGACCAGCTCAAAATACTTTTGAAATCCATATCTTTTCTGATATTATGATAATGTCTATCAAATCACAAATAATATCAATCTAGTAGAACGCTTGCATCTCACGTTCTACATATATAGTATACAATCAAAACCACAAGCGCTTATTAGAGATTGGATTCCGACTATGACAAGGTATGGGACCACCTGCCGATAGTGTATCTCTAGAGAAGAATACACTGGGTTCAACAAGAACATCTTGCAACCCGGCCCACACATGACTGACCACTCATTTCTCTTGAGTGTATCGAATATATTGCCACCCCACGGCTGTGCAACTACCGTTTACCCCGGGAGATACAGAAACGAAAAGAAGTAACAAATATGAATATTCTCTAGATAGTGAAAATACACCCTAATGGGCATGACCCACATAGCCATGCTACCTGCCCGATTTTTGTCATTTCCCGGTTGATGAGGCTTGAGGTTATAATCGACTTTTTAGACATCTGGTCACCATTCGCTTTGAATTCTACATCGTCATGTATTCCAGGAACAGGATGAACCGAAAACACTCTCCTACCGCATCCTTATATAGGAATCACCCCAAGGATCAGTAGCGAGCAGTCCTTGCAATCCATGTATTTCAACCACGATAGAACCACATTGTATCTCTGGGAGCTAACCAGAGACTATAAGCGGTTCTTCCACTACATGAAGATCTTCGGTCTTCAATGCTCCATCTTCATTTGCTGCCAGTTAGTTTCTTACGTAACGTTGGATTGAAGTGGGTTTGGGTCTAGTTCCCATCCCGGTCTCTTTGAAACAACTCGTCAAAAAGGTCAATATATTTCATTGACAGTTTGGTGTTTTAACTATCAGTGTCAAACAGTATGATCAAATATATTGGCATCTCTGGTTCATTTATTTAAACTATTTTATCAATAATTAGAAATCGATTCCATGTTCCCTTGTCTCAAACCTCATTATTTGTTATATTGAAACAAGAGCGTATCTTTATTTACCAACTCTTTTTCAAATTATTACTATACACACGCAAAATATTTTATATTATCCTTGCCTTGCAAAAATCATTATAATCTTATCTCAAAGATTACACTTCAAAATTGATCGGACGATGTCAAAACTATTCATCGTTTACTTTTAAACTTACTAGTTAAAGATCTTGCAAATTCAATATTTTCTCGTAATAACAATAAACCAATCTAACCGTTACAAACTAATATCATTCCTCGATAATAGTGAAGTCGTTCAAGTTGGGGTATTTTAATTTACTCTCAGACCTTGTCCGACAATGTTCTTATCTCAGAATAAATAAAAGTTTGAAACATAAACCTATCGTTTCACTCCCTATCAATTCAATTTACCCTTTTATTTAAAACATGGTTTTAATAATCATTTCCTTTATTTGGCGTATTATTCTCAAACTAGATCTCTTTTGCCTTTTTATTCAAGTATACTTACTTAATGCAACTCCTTTCGTTTTGGCGAACCTCCTTTCAATTTATAATCATTTTATTCAAACTAATTCCATAAATAAAACTTATTTAAGTTCATTGTCTTAGTTTAAATCCCTTTTCTAAACCTTCTTTAGGAAACATGGATTCTATTTTAAATTCTTCTTATAGAATCCGTGAAACACCCCACCTCCGTTAGGGTCACTCTCAAAAGGAATGCCCTAATTTTGGTGGAGGTTTATAAGTATAAGTCACAGATATACAAGACAGATATAATAACACATATTTTTGAACAGCGGAAAACAACAACTTTTATTTCACTAAAATACCTGTTACATCAACCATACCATAATTGTCTTACAATACTTAAAAAAACATAACATCTTCATAACTGTCTTGATTACATTATTTAAAGAAGAATAAAGAAAACATAAATAAACTGCAAAAGTCCCATAATTGCTGTCCAAAGCCATAGTCCAAAATGAAAAGATCTAAGCAATACATTCTTTCTCTTCAAGCTGGATATGAAGGCTGGTTAAGCTGCGGTATTCCCTCCCTGTGGACCTGGGGAGGGGGAGAAACGGAAGAAAAGAAGACGAGAGAAAAGTAGAGTCAGACATAAAGCCTGAGTAAGTCTAGGACTATTCAGTCTATGAATAAAGAATTGGGTATGATAAGTATAAACCGGAAATGGGAAAGCATTATAAACTAAGTTAAGTGGTCTAGGGTCGAATACTATCGTACCCCATATTAATCTCTGTACCCATATAAACAAGTTCCCAACAGGCACCCCATAATCAGGGTGAAGTGATCCATTTCTGATGATCGGCTCCTACTCGTATAGTTACATGTGTCTTACGGCCCCCGATGTTGTAGTTACCTATGCTGGTCCCACCATGGGGTGTATCAAGTCCCATGGTGGAGGCCCGACACAATCCTAGAATGCACAGGTATGCTACTAGTGCCCAGTGCCTTATTTTTCTGCGCCGGAGTGTGTGCATGCCCGCACCCCGTTAGAACCTACACTGCTGCACCACCGCCGTCGATTTGACCTCTTACAATCAGCCCAGTAATCGTGCCCCACCCTGCCTAGTTTCAGGGTATCATGATACCTTGTAGGGTTACTGCTGAAAAGGGTCCCCCGCTACTAGGTTTTCTATTTCTAGCCAACATGCTAAGTTGGTTAAGTGTTTTATAAACCTAACCCCCAATCAGTCTGTTTAGTTTAGCATGTTCTACTTTGATTAAGTCTTAATTCACTTAATCCTATCAATCCTGACTCAGCCTTAATTGTCTTATTAAAGCCTTGACCTCTCACATTAGACAGGTATTGTTGTGGCTGCCTGTTGCCGGTTGGGTCTGGGCAGTCTTACGCCACAACTCAGTCTAACCTCGGGTCCTTATTGGGCTCCGTGTTTAACCACCCACATTGGATAGGTATTGTTGTGACTACTGGACAGCCGGGCGGTTCCGGGCAGGTTTACATCACAACTCAATCCAACCTCGGGTTAAACACATCGTATTTTCTACATTTACATATTTTGTCTCTTTTCTTTTTATATGTAAATATTTGCGGCCCATTATTCAAATTCATCTTTATTGATTAAGATTTATTTATGCCACTTAATTGTTTTTCAAGGTTGTTGGCATGCGTCAAACATGCCAACACATATGTTCTATATTTTAGCCCAAACGTCATTACCCCCGTTTTATACGTTCGCTCCAACGTAAGGTGTGTTGGGTTTAACACTTAAACCCAATTTAGCCATATGAAAAGGGGAGGCTTATAACATGGTGTTTATCAGGTAACATGAAAGAGGGGAGTGTGAACGCATGAACTTGCAACGAACGATTCAATTAACATAAAGTAGGCACATGTGAACTTGTAATTGTAACATCATATAATCATGGAATAACATGAATCATTTTATCCATATAATTATAGCATAAACAATACTTAAACGTGAATCATTCTATTCATATAATTATGGCATAGGAAATACTTAAACATGAATCATTCTATTCATATGATTGTGGCATAAACAATACTCAAACATGAATCATTCTATTCATATGATTATGGCATAGAAAATACTTAAACATGAATCATTCTATTCATATGATTGTGGCATAAACAATACTCAAACATGAATCATTCTATTCATATGATTATGGCATAAATAATACTTAAACATGAATTATTCTATTCATTTGATTATGGCATGAACAATACTTAAACATGAATCATTCTATTCATATGATTATGGCATAAATAATACTTAAACATGAATCATTCTATTCATATGACTGTGGCATAAACAATACTCAAACATGAATCATTCTATTCATATGATTATGGCATAAACAGTACTTAAACACGAATTATAGGTTCAACTAACCATGTAAACTTGAAATTAAGAATCTAACTAAATTAGATATCATTATTATTGGCACATGGTCTTGACTAGAAGTATAAGCCTATATTTTTATTTAGGCATAATATAAACTAATCATGTTCATAAAACCACTCATGCTAACAAAAAGGTACTTACTTTTGTCACTAATACAAAAGTATGGTTCAACTAGAATTATCCCAACCTAATTCTTATATGAATCATGGTTTTTAATCCATTTATAGAATTATAGCATAAACATACCTAAACTTAAATCATGGTTTTTATTCTATCTATGTAAACTTGCAAATGGAATGTAATTCAAATGTAATTCTAATGTAACTTATGTGTCACATATATTATCATATGATTATGATAACAACATAAGCCTAAAAACATGTTTTTCAATTGGGCATAATAACAAACATAGTTTAGTCATGTTCATAAAATTAATACAAGTTCACAAAGATGCTTGCTTTTGTCACTATCACAAAAGCATGATTTTTATACTTGAACTATAATGCCAATTCCAACATAACTTCATATGAATCATAATACTCAAATGGACCAAATTACACTAAAGATGACCATAGAATTATACATCATGTTGGCATAACAATAAATTATATACTTGCATGAATTTCAAATAAACTATTACAACACATAGTTGTTATTTTCAACATGAATCATATACTTGCAATTATCAAATGGGTGTTGTAAATAACTACCACAAACATGTAGTTTTCAATATGAATCATATGCTTGCATGAATCCCAATTAAAATTCCACAACATGTGGTTGTCAACATAAACCATATACTTGTATGAATCCAATCGTACACCATAGCATTGCCAAATCGTTTAGAATCAAAATAACATACAAATATAGGTTATTATTGCCACAATTCCATTTCGTTGTTAACTTCCAACGCAAATCGCGTACTTGCAAATATCCAATCGTATACCATAATATTCCCAAATCGTTTAGCATCAAAGAAACGTACAAATATAGATTATTATCGCCACAATTCCATTTCTTACTTTACACAAACAACACAATTATTTAATTCACATCGGAATAGCACTCTACTTACAACGTATGATGAATCTTCAATTCAGGAATCTGAATTCTGAATTTGGAGATGCTATCCTTTGTTGTAGGCGTTGCTTTGATTCAATTAACGTTGCTTTAAGCTTTTGATTTATCTCCTAATTGTCTCTCTATTTCTGACGGCTATCCTTAGTCTCTCCTCAGCAACACGACGGTCTCATCTCCATTTTAGTTTGGGTGAATTAGGGTTAGTCTTAGGTCCTTTTTATAGAGTTTGTGAGTTGATTTAGACCGTCGATGAAGCTTGGTTTAATAATAGCCGTTCGTTCAAAGGAGAGGCCAATCAGGAGTTGACACCTAGCCCTAGTGACAAGGCAAGGCTCAGAAAATCGACCAAACACAGACTAGGCCAGCAAGGAGGGGCTGGGTTCGACCTGGCTCAGGGGCCAGGTCGACTCCCCAGTCGACCCCCAGGTCGACTCTAGAGTCGACCTGCCTGGGGCAGGTCGACACCTAGGTCGACTCCCAGGTCGACCGGGCTTGGCAGGTCGACCCTAGGGTCGACCCCCAGGTCGACCTGGTGGGTTTGGGCGGGAATTTTCCCGCCTACTCTGATTGGGCTGAAATTCAAATCTGTTTTCGAAATTTGAATTTTCTGAAACTTCATCGGGCCATAATTTGGTCATATGGGCTCCGTTTTTCGAAAACTCAGACTCTATTTCGTGTATTTTTCCGAGACGAACGCAATGGCATATCCCGTTTCCCTTAATACTTTGATTTGAAATTTATTATACTTTAATTCGTGAATTTCACTGTTATAAAATACACGGGGTGTTACAATCCGTAAATCGTTTTTTTTTTCTTTTTTTTTAAACATATTTAAATTTACTTTTATTTAATTCGAAAAAAACTTGTTTAGAACTTAGTCTTCACTTACCGATAAATACTTCATTAACGATTTTACCAATCGATAAGCAACTTTAAATATCATTAAAGATAGTTAATATTTAAGAAATATTATCAAAATAAAAATGATTATTTGTTAAATCATTTTCATTAGATTAATCGAAACATATCAACCTCTAATTATCAGCTCTAATTTAACAGTTGACTTTGTCAACTTAACCCTCAGTTATTTATTAACTGATTCTGATTACTTCTCTCATTAGATTAATAAAATTAATCTAATTATATTGCTTAACTGTTTTATTCAAACAGTTGTTTAAAACAATAACCCGTATATTTTCTACACTCATTAAAATTGTCGCAAAATACTATATAACTTATTTTTATATAAACCATTTATAAATATCGTCTTATATTAAATCTTTTATTTAAAAAAATTCTCCTTTAAAACTTTAATTCAATTATAAAAATAATTTTTATAATTGCAATTACGTCAATTTACCTGACGGTGGAACAACGCCTTAAAACAACGTTCAGATCATTTGCTGCCAACATCTTAATCAATACCGTTTATTGATTAAAAACATCATGCAACGTTGATTGTAAATTCAACGTTCAATATCAAATCAATAATCAACATTCAAACAGAATGTAATGTTGTTTGGGGTGAACAGTTCATATTTGGGTGATATGGAAAAATAAACAACATATAAAATATTTGAGGAATCCGGTCGGATCCCCCCGACCCATTCATCCCTGCATCATCGTTAATATTTGATAATAATTATGAAATAATTATTTAAAACAAAATCATTCAATACGACAAATATAATTTGTCGACAACCACCTAAATAGCAACCAAGGTATTCAACCAACCAATTCTATGATTAACGATGAATTATAATTTAATATGAATCTAACACATCGTAGAATTCCAAAAATCGTGAGAATGAACTCACCTTTGTTTTTCGATTGACGGTTCTGGTTGTTTTCATTAAATTTTAAACGCCTCATTCAGCTGCTCCCGATTTCTTGCTCTGCAGCATCGTATATTTTTCCCTCGATTCCAACGTGGTAGGTTCGTTAATTACTCTTGGTTATCAACCCTTGGTTATGCTAATAACACGACTTAATCCCTATTGATAGTAGAACGGGCCGGTGGCTTGCTCCCGTTAGATGACTCCTTGTCATCATCCATCATAAACTACCTTGTACGGAAATTAATTGAGCATTATTTTAAATATTATAACGTTGCAAATAAATTCTATTCACCTTTGTTAAGCCGATGATAACCAAATTGATCATGTCTTCATCATTCTGTCTACACGCCTTTTTGTTCCTGTGTCTTGAATTCTCGATCTCCCTTGAACAAAACCCACCCAACTCCTTTATCCCACTTCTTTATTTATCTATATTACTTTTCCTTTCTCTAAGTAAAGGCCCAAAGCCCACCTGGAATACACGACCTGCCTCTTATATTATTCTTCTTCTTCATATTTTCTGAATTTGCTGAAGCCATTTCGGTCCCTTCTCCAAAATACCTTCACCGCCACCATGTTTCCATCCATCCTCTACTTCTCTATGTTCTGCTACGTACACTTCTTTATTTATATATACAATACAGAAACTTACTTCCCCTTTTTCCCAAGCTGCTACGGCAAGTTCTCCCAACCTCACGTATAAATCTTGTCATCCAGTTTATACTGCTTCTCTGTCCCAGGCAATTGAACCAACACCGTGCCAAAACGCAGTGCTCTTCACCACTACATCCCAAAGGAAACAACACTGCAACGCTCCTCCTTCATAGCCAACACCATTCAACTCCTCCAAACGAACCTTGCTCCAGTACCTGGTCCTCAATGCAACCCCAGAACCGAGCCTCACTCCCTCCACGAAACAGAATGCGTCTCCATTGCTTACAGGTTGCGACAACAATCATTTTTAATTGCAGCATGGTATATATTTAGTTTTTGTGTCTCAAAACTGGCTACTTACGGTGGAAATTAATGACAGCACTGTTTTGGGTTTTGCAACAAAGACTGGAAGAGACATAGTATATATAGACGTGAAAATGAGGGGATAGGCTCAACGTCAATTTCCTACTTTGCTTAGCCTGAGGGTAGAGCACTAGGATTGCATCGTTATGGCCTTTCAGAGTACAAGCTTATGTCCGTAGGTGTTTTAGAGATGAAGTGCTGTGGCGAGTAGGGGTTGAAATTTTCCGTTCAACATGTGCGTAGTGTGTAAATAGATGTACAAAAGTTCAGGGTGTTTTTAGGGTAGCTGCATCACACATAGATCTGCTGTATTATTTGTGCACAGGCTATCAATTTGGCAGTACACTGCGTTTATGAAGGGACTTCGCATGCACAGCTATGAAGATTTAAGCTACTCAAGGTAGACTGTATGTGTAGCTCTCCATTTGATGGTGACTAAACACTGGCTGAGCGATGATATTTTCATTAGGTTTAGCTAGGATGAACCTTCATCTGTCTGCTAAAACGTGATGCATTAATGTCGGTAGGTGGAACGAAGGAGAATAGAGTACGTTTTATTGTATAGCACGAGGTAGGTTAGGCCACGTTTCAATGCAGGCTGTACCCTTTTGTTTGTGAGTCTGTACGTTAATAAGCTAACATTTGGGGTGGGTTAATCCTTAAGGTTTAAGCAATTGTTTAGATAGGTTAGGCTATACAAATGTAGGGTGGCAGGCAAAATGTGTTCAAGTTGTGTTTTATATTTTCAGTTCGTACACGGTTAGTAGATTCTACCGCTTTTTATGCTACCGGTAAATGTACGCACCGTCGAATATCATCTCCAAACTCAACGAAATTAAATACACCGTTGTGTCGAGCAATGACCCACGATCCCAAAAATATAATAATATCGGTAGATTAACTTATATTGTGAAACCCCAAAATGCTAGTATAGGGTGCAAAATACTCCAAATAAAAAGTTGCCTATTTAATTAATTAAAAATTACAGAAAAATTCTAAAAATTAAATTAACACTACGTCTCAAAAGAACCTGTCTAAGTTCGAATCCAGTATGCAGTTATTTCAAATAAACTGTTACGGCCGATGAACGATTATATAGCGACTATTTGAAAATTTGATTTGGAGATAACTTGTGATCTATACGATGAAATATCTATTTTTCTCTTTTATTAGAAAGATATAATCAAATTGATTCGGACGATTCTTGTTTCACCAAAATCCGATTTATATCGGATCCTGTATATTCAATTAAAGTTCGAAATTCAATATTACGAACTACCGCGTCGTTTCGAGCTCGTTTTAATTATATAATAAATAATATATATTCGAACTCCACTTTATTAAATAAATTTGATATAAAATTCATTATATTTTCAATATAATTAATAAACAAATTTAAATATTTCAATTTAAATGACTAAAAAACTGGGATGTTACATTCTTTCCCCCTTAAGAGAATTTCGTCCTCGAAATTACAAGGTAAGAAAAATGCTCCGAAACCAATTATTTTAAAAATAATTATTATCAAAATAAATTCATACTCTTAAATGTTTTTGAAAATTTCGCCAGTACCTCCTCTGCACGGCTCGATCACAACAAATATAACTGCCACACTGGGCCTCAACTTCTCCAAAATAAAAGCAAAACCAAACGGCCATCCCACTCAGGGGTATAAAATTAATCAGTCCAACCAATAATGTTAAGGTTCACCTGTTTGTTGAGCAACTCAATTCCAATTATGCAGCAAATCAACTGACAGTTTTTCATCTTCCAACCTGGACTTCAATCTTGGCAACCATGCTAATTTCCATAACTTTGTAATATCTGTACTTAACTCAATTTATAACACAAGTATCAATTCAAGATTACATATCTCATTTACGTTTCACAAATGATTTTAATCCCAATTCATTGTATTTAATTTCACTTAACAAGGTTAAGTCTTACTTCCATATCCACTTAATCAATTGGTTTCCAACAGATTGATTTCATTTTAATTCATTCGTTTAATCAAACAAGGCACAATCAACAAACCAAATCATTCTTATCCATAATTAACTTTAATAATCACTTTGATTCCAAATTAACTTTACAATGAAGTTTTTATTTTTGTTTTGAAATTTCCATCTGTTTAGATCATTTAAATTTTATAATCCACTCTGAATTATACTTCAAATCAACTTAGTCGATTAATGTAATAATAATTTATGAAAATTACACTTTTACTGCTTTGTAAAATATATTGGGCCTAAAATAATTTTGTAACAAAATGCAAATACGTACACTAATATATATATATATATATATATATATATATATATATATATATATACTCACACCCAATCTAGGATATTGCTAATCCCATCTCTATTGAGTCACGCCACAGAGCCAAGGTTATTCCTAAATCATATGCTCTGATACCACTGTAACGACTAGGGATTTTTGACCCCGAAAATCGACACACAACAAAATGTCGACATTCAAGCATCGGAAACACCTGAACGTTATGAGAAAGAAGTTAGAGGATGAGGAAAGAAAGAAATGTTAGAATAGAAGAAAAGAATAAGAGCATCAGAATCTCATAGCAGAACGAATAAAGTATAATATCAAATCTCTTTATACAAAAAGAAACTGTACATATATACATACCAATCATCAGAGTACATCATATATCAGACACGGCGGAAATAAACTTTGAATAACTAACGGTGAAACCTCTTACTTACAGCTCTCGAATCTCCAGCGATACCTAACCTGTTAATATACTCGGTCTGACCCGACCACATTTGATTTAAAACAAAATTCATCGGGTCAGTCTGGAATACTTTCAGTGGTAAATTCATAGCACAACAACTTGTTTAACTTTGAAAACCTTTCTGAAAGAAAAGAATAATAGTAAGACTAGCTCAAAATACTTTTGAAATCCATGTCTTTTTTAATATTATGATAATGTCTACCAAATCACAAATAATATCAATCTAGTAGAACGCTTGCATCTCACGCTCTACATATATAGTATACAATCAAAACCGCAGGCACTTATTGGAGATTGGATTCCGACTATGACAAGGTATGGGACCACCTGCCGATAGTGTATCTCTAGAGACTAATACACTGGGTTCAACAAGAACATCTTGCAACCCAGCCCACACATGACCGACCACTCATTTCTCTTGAGTGTATCAAATATATTGTCACCCCACAGCTGCGCAACTACTGTTTTCCCTGGGAGATACAGAAATGAAAAGAAGTAACAAATATGAATATTCTCTAGATGGTGACAATACACCTTAATGGGCGCAACCCACATAGCCATGCTGTCTGCCCGATTTTTGTCATTTCCCGGTTGATGAGGCTTGAGGTTATAATCGACTTTTTAGACATCTGGTCACCGTTCGCTTTGAATTCTACATCGCCATGTCATCTAGGAACAGGGTGAACCGAAGGCACTCTCCTACCGCATCCTTATATAGGAATCACCCCAAGGATTAGTAGTGAGTAGTCCTTGCAATCCATAGATTTCAACCACGACAGAACCATAGTGTACCTCTGGGAGGTAACCAGAGATTATAAGCAGTTCTTCCGCTTCATGAAGATCTACGGTCTTCAATGCTCCATCTTCATTTGCTGCCAGTTAGTTTCGTACGTAACGTTGGATCAAAGTGGTTTTGGGTCTAGTTCCCATCCCGGTCTCTTCGAAACAACTCGTCAAAAAGGTCAATATATTTCATTGATAGTTTGCTGTTTTAACTATCTGTGTCAAACAGTATGATCAAATATATTGGCAGGTCTGGTTCATTTATTTAAACTATTTTATCGATACTTAGAAATCGATTCCGTGTTCCCTTGTCTCAAACCTCATTATTTGTTATATTGAAACAAGAGTGTATCTTTATTTACCAATTCTTTTTCAAATCATTACTATACACACGCCAAATCTTTTATATTATCCTTGCCTTGCAAAAATCATTATAATCTTATCTCAAAGATTACACTTCAAAATTGATCGGACGATGTCAAAACTATACATCGTTTATTTTTAAACTTACTAGTTAAAGGTCTTGCAAATTCAATATTTTCTCGTAATAACAATAAACCAATCTAACCGTTACAAACTAATATCATTCCTCAATAATAGTGAAGTCGTTCAAGTTGGGGTATTTTAATTACCTCTTAGACCTTGATCGACAACGTTCTTATCTCAGAATAAAGAAAAGTTTGAAACATAAACCTATCATTTCACTCACTATCAATTCAATTTACCCTTTTATTTAAAACATGGTTTTAATAACAATTTCCTTTACTTGGTGTATTATTCTCAAACTAGATCTCTTTTGCCTATTTATCCAAGTATACTTACTTAATGTAACTCCTTTCATTTTTGCGAACCTCCTTTCAATTTATAATCATTTTATTCAACCTAATTCCTTAAATTAAACTTATTTAAGTTTATCGTCTTAGTTTAAATCCCTTTTCTAATTCTTTAGGAAACATGGATTCTATTTTAAAATCTTCTTATAGAATCCGTAAATCGTTTCTTTTTTAAAAAAATACATTTCAATTTACTTTTATTTAGTTCGAAAAAAAAAACTTGTTTAGAACTTAGTCTTCACTTACCGATAAATACTTCATTAACGATTTTACCAATCGATAAGCAACTTTAAATATCATTAAAGATAGTTAATATTTAAGAAATATTATCAAAATAAAAATGATTATTTGTTAAATCATTTTCATTAGATTAATCAAAACATATCAAACTCTAATTATCAACTCTAGTTTAACAGTTGACTTTGTCAACTTAACCCTCGGTTATTTATTAACTGATTCTGATTACTTCTTTCATTAGATTGATAAAATTAATCTAATTATATTGCTTAATTGTTTGTTCAAACAGTTGTTTAAAACAATAACCCGTATATTTTCTGTACTCATTAAAATTGTCGCAAAATACTATATAACTTATTTTTATATAAACCATTTATAAATATCGTCTTGTGTTAAATCTTTTATTTAAAAAAAATCTCCTTTAAAACTTTAATTCAATTATAAAAATAATTTTTATCATTGCAATTACATCAATTCACCTGACGGTGTACCAACGCCTTAAAACAACGTTCGTATCATTTGCTGCCAACATCTTAATCAGTACCGTTTATTGATTAAAAACATCATGCAATGTTGATTGTAAATTCAATGTTCAATATCAAATCAATAATCAACATTCAAACAGAATGTAATGTTGTTTGGGGTGAACAGTTCATATTTTGGTGATATGGAAAAATAAACAACATATAAAATATTTGAGGAATCCGGTCGTATCCCCCCGACCTGTTCATCCCTGTATCACCGTTAATATTATGAAATAATTATTTAAAAAAATCATCCAATACAACAAATATAATTTGTCGACAACCATATAAATAGTAACCAAGGCATTTAACAAACCAATTCTATGATTAACGATGAATTATAATTTAATATGAATCTAACACATCGTAGAATACCAGAAATCGTGAGAATGAACTCACCTTTGTTTTTTGATTGACGGTCCAGGTTGTTTTCATTAAATTTTAAACGCCTCATTCAACTTCTCCCGATTTCTTGCTCAGCAGCGTCGTATATTTTTCCCCCGATTCCAACGTGGTAGGTTCGTTAATTACTCTTGGTTATTAACCCTTGGTTATGCTAATAACACGACGTAATCCCTATTGATAGTAGAACGAGCTGGTGGCTTGCTCCCGTTAGATGACTCCTTGTCATCATCCATCATAAACTACCTTGTATAGAAATTAATTGAGTATTATTTTAAATATTATAACATTGCAAATAAATTCTATTCACCTTTGTTAAGCCGCCGATAACCAAATTGATCATGTCTTCATCATTCTGTCTACACGCCTTTTCGTTCCTGTGTCTTGAATTCCCGATCTCCCTTGAACAAAACCCACTCAACGCGTTTATCCCACTTCTTTATTTATCTATATTACTTTTCCTTTCACTATGTAAAGGCCCAAAGCCCACCAGGAATGCACGGCCTGCCTCTTATAATCTTCTTCTTCTTCATATTTTCTGAACTTGTTGAAGCCATTTCGGTCCCTTCTCTAAAATACCTTCACCGCCACCATGTTTCCATCCGTCTTCTACTTCTCTACATTCTGCTACGTACACTTCTTTATTTATATATACATAACCGAAACTTACTTCCCCTTTTGCCCAAGCTGCTACGGCAAGTTCTCCCAACCTCACGTATAAATCTTGTCATCCATTTTATACTGCTTCTCCGTCCCAGGCAATGGAATTAACTCCATGCCAAAACGCAAATGCTCTTCATCACTACATCCCAAAGGAAACAACACTACAACGCTGCTCCTTCACAGCCAACACCTTTCAACTCCTCCAAACGAACCTTGCTCCAGTACCTGGTCCTCAACGCACCCCCCAGAACCGAGCCTCACTCCCTCCACGAAAAAGAATGCGTCTCCATTGCTTACAGGTTGCGAAAGTAATCATTTTTAATTGCAACATGGTATATATTTAGTTTTTGAGTCTCAAAACTGGCAACTTACAGTGGAAATTAATGACAGCACTGTTTTGGGTTTTGCGACAAAGACTGGAGGAGACACAGTATATATAGACGTGAAAATGAGGGGATAGGCTCAACGTCAATTTCCTACTTTGATTAGCCTGAGGGTAGAGCACTAGGATTGCATCGTTATGGCCTTTCAGAGTACAAGCTTATGTCCGTAGGTGTTTTAGAGATGAAGTGCTGTGGCGAGTAGGGGTTGAAATTTTCCGTTCAACATGTGCGTAGTGTGTAAATAGATGTACAAAAGTTCAGGGTGTTTTTAGGGTTGCTGCATCACCCATAGATCTGTTGTATTATTTGTGCACAGGATATCAATTTGACAGTACACTGCGTTAATGAAGGGACTTCGCATGCACAGCTATGAAGATTTAAGCTACTCAAGGTAGACTGTATGTGTAGCTCTCCATTTGATGGTGACTAAACACTGGCTGAGCGATGATATTTTCAGTAGGTTTAGGGTAGGATGAACCTTCATTTGTCTGCTAAATTGTGATGCATTAATGTCACCAGGTGGAACGAAGGAGAATAGAGTACGTTTTATTGTATAACACGAGGTAGGTTAAGCCACGTTTCAATGCAGGCTGTACCCTTTTGTTTGTGAGTCTGTACGTTGATAAGCTAACATTTGGGGTGGGTTAAGCCTTAATCTTTAAGCAATTGTTTAGATAGGTTAGGCTATACAAATGTAGGGTGGTAGGAAAAACGTGTTCAAGTTGTGTTTTATATTTTTAGTTCGTATACGGTTAGTAGATTCTACCGCTTTTTATGCTACCGGTAAATGTACGCACGTCAAATATCATTTCCAAACTCAACGAAATTAAATACATTGTTGTGTCGAGCAATAACCCACGATCCCAAAAATATAATAATATCGGTAGATTAACTTATATTGTGAAACACCAAAATACTTGTATAGGGTGCAAAATACTCCAAATAAAAAGTTGCCTATTTAATTAATTAAAAATTACAAAAAATTCTAAAAATTAAATTAACACTACGTTCAAAAGAACCTTGTCTAAATTCGAATCCAGTATGCAGTTATTTCAAATAAACTGTTATGGTCGATGAACGATTCTATAACGACTATTTGAAAATTTGATTTGGACATAACTTGTGATCTATACGATGAAATATCCATTTTCCCCTTTTATTAGAAAGATATAATCAAATCGATTCGGATGATTCTTGTTTCACCGAAATCCGATTTATATCGGATCCTGTATATTCAATTAAAGTTCGAAATTCAATATTACGAACTGTCGCGTTGTTTCGAGCTCGTTTTAATTATATAATAAATAATATATATTCGAACTCCACTTTATTAAATAAATTCGATATAAAATCCATTATATTTTCAATATAATAAATAAACACATTTAAATATTTCAATTTAAATGACCGAAAAACTAGGACGTTACATTAGACATTTTTTCTACACCTTTTCTTTGTCCCTTCTGTATCGCAATTTATTTTTACTTGTTTCGAGTTATAGGACTTCGGCATGTTTTAACAATGGTGATTCATTGCAGATAAATTCTACCTTCTATGTAACATCCATGGTTATAAATGTTTTGGCCGATAATAAATGTCACTAAAGTGACCTGACTGAGTGCCAGATCATTAAACCGATGTGATCTTACAATAACATGTAAGTCATTGTAGATCCAAAAATTTCAAAGAAAGCATACTGACTTCTGCAATTAATACCTTGTCAAGATTTTAAGATGACTTAAATTCAAAAGAACTAAGTGTGTGACTAGAGCTAGAATTCGTAAATTTCTATTGCATTAGCACCATTTCTAGATCATGTCTTATTATTGTTGATAACGTCCAACCATCACTGTATTTGCTCCTGGACCATTGTCTAAAAGAATTTTGGAAAATTTGAGTTTCTATTAAAGAGAAAGAATAGGATTTCCATTGCTGTGAATCTTCTAAGCCTTTTCTACAACCTATAAGAAGTTAACATCATTAATCCATTCATCAAAGAATTCAAAAGTTACCAGTTTAAAAAAAAACTCACCAAATGTTGTAATGAAGGGCCAATGGTCTGAGAGTATGTGCACTAGGATAGTTATTTGGATAGATAGCTGTGTAGAGTTGGAGTTATGTAGTTAAAGAAGCCATGGTCTATATTTGCGAGAGTTCTTACACAATTCCCACTTTAATTGTTCCAAGTAAATAGGGAGCCATAGGATGAGAGGTAAACGAGGGAGGAAATCTGCACTATAGTATTATGAGGTGATAAATCATTAAGAATTAGAGGAAGGCTTCCAGATTTATGGGATGAGAGATAAGAAATTCAAATCACCAATGGCAATCCATGGGTGAGAAATTTTTCAGAGGTGAGGAGGATGATTGTCTTTGAGAGTTCGAATTTTGAGCACGTATAAAGGTATTGTAAAAGGTGGTATAGGATGGCAAGTGGTAAGAATGTGTGGGACTGAATTGGTTATCGAAGAAGATTACATTAAGCTAGTAGTTTACAGTTTTGTAACTTACAATTTCGTAACTTACAATGAATTGGTAGGAATGTGTGTGATTGAATTGGTTATCGGGATTTGTTTGGTATGATTTGTATGGCTTACAATGAAGTTTATAGTTTATGTAACACCCCGTATTTTCTGAGAATATTAAAAAAAATGGTTAATTATGAAGAAGTTATTAAGCCTTGAAGTTTATATGCATATGAGAGAAATATATATAGATATATATAAAAATTAAATAAATAAACATGCAAAAAAGGTTCAAAACAGCGAATTGGGAGGGGGAATAACCGAACCGGCCCATTTTTGAGGTCGACCCAAGCCTTGCTGGGTCGACTAGGGGTTAATCCAGGGTGTTTGGCTGTCATCCCGTGGGCCGATTCGCTCAAATGCAGATTTTGCATTTGAATGGTTCTCATGATTCAGGGTTAATCTAATGGTCCTAAATAACTTCCTACACCTATATATACATCCCTAACCTAAACCTAAATCTCATATACAATTCTCTAGCCTCCATTGCTCTCTTCCTCTCTAAAAATAAATAAATCAATGGCGTCTCTACTCTGCTGAAACCTAAGCTAGGACTTGTGTTTCTTCTTCCTCCAATTCTGATTAGGATTAAAAGAGAAAAGCTACAACACCTTTTTCTTTTAGAATCCAACCAAGGCAAGTGCAGTTATTTTCCGATATAAACTTTAATTATAATTGTGACATGATTGTAAATCTGAATTTGAGATTGCGTATGTTCTGTTCTGATCTATTTTATTCTATATCTCTTTCTTCTTTATGTTCTATAGCCAGGCTACCCCGAGCCTGCGCCAAATCTCATAAGAGATTAACGCACAAACGTTAAACTTTAGGATAAATAATGAATGATAACATAATTGGACATGGCTAATCTGTGACTAAAAGGATATAGGTTGTAAACTAGATTTAGATCTGTGCATATTCTGTGAATTAGAAGAAGAGGAACCATTGTATATTAACATGTGACGTGAGACATTGGATATAACGCATATTTTTGAATTAAAGATCTGTTATAATTTAATGTTATAGATTGGTGGGCATATTGTTTATATAGAAATTCATGATTTGGGATAAAAAAGAGAATATGACTTAGGTGTAAAGATCTATATTAAGATTTGATAACTGTTAAATGTGAATAACACCTAAGTGGGAGATCTTTGAATATATGACATGCATGGCTATATTTGGTATATAATCATAATTATAATCATGACAATTATTTAGGCATGCAATCTTAGGCCAAATTTATAATTAGGCAAGATATGTCAATGAAACTTTAAGGAATAATTAAATCTGTTATATTGCCTAATCTGCTAGATCCGTTATATTGCCTAATCTGCTAGATATGTTATACTGCCTAATCTGCTAGATCTGGTATTTTGCCTAATCTGCTAGATCTGTTATATTGCCTAATCTGCTAGATCTGTTATATTGCCTAATCTGCTAGTTCTGTTATATTGCCTAAACTGCTAATTAGATTGATTTGCCTGATCTGCTAATTATGTTAATTTTGACTCATCTGCAAAATCTGTTAAATCGCCGAATCTGCAAGATTTGTTATCTGTTTAATCTATTGAATGGCGTAATCTGTTGGAACTGAAATGCTGAAATTTGAAATAAGTAATCCTGTAGGCTCGATTTAAAATTGAGCAAAACTTGTTAATAGAACCTCGAATAATCTGATGTAACTTGTAAAGAAGTTAATTTGTTAAAATCTGTGAATGAACACATTTGTTAAACATAAAACATGGCTAACTCGAGGTTAGAATGAGTTTGCGGCGTAATTCTGCCCGGAACCGCCTGGCACATTCCAGTGGCCACAAACAATAGGTTCTAATGTGAGAAGTTAGTCATAACGTGCTTAAAACCCGAGGTTAGACTCAGTTTGCGGCAGAAACCTGCCCGGAACCAACCGGCCTAACCAGTGGCCGCAAACTGTCAGTCTAATGTGAGAGGTCTGAGCATTAATGAAAATATGAGATAAATATGATGTCTAAAATGTGTTGGGTGGATAGGGTTATACCAACTGGACTGATAAATCTAATAAACCCGTTTCGTGAATCTGTAGGCCCAATTACAAAATTAGACAATCTGTAAGTCTGTTAAAACAGTACATTTAATCCGTTAGTCTGAAAACTTGTTAACTTGAATGTCTGATCTGTGAACTAGTAAATCTGAACTCTGTATGTCTGAAACCTGTAATAAGTTAATCTGAAATCCGTTACTCTGGGGACACAAGGTTAGGAGGGGAAATACTGGTGTCATTTGTTGTTTGGGACCCATATTAGTCAGTAACCCTTTCTGGTATCAAAACTTTAACCCAACAGTAGGTAGGGTCCGGGCACGCTTACTGAACTAATTATAAGCGGTTCATTCTGATAATGGCGAGGGGTGTTGATGGTGCGTTCCAACCGGGTCATGTGCGTGCATGGATCCCGGTCTGCCTCTGAGGATGTAAGACGCCGTGACATCTGTAAATAGGTCTATGTCATTCAAAGGTTGCCACTTTAGGGAATGATACACCCTTCGGTGGGGCTGGCACAGGGTATTTATGTATTAGGGAGCCGATCGCTTGGGGTAGGGTTTTAGGGTACACTTAGTTCTGTCTGTTTGTATTGGTACCGTCTGTTTCTGTTGGGTGGTAACACCTGTCTGTTTCTGCATGGTACCGTCTGTTCGGGTGGTAAAGGCCCATTTACTATTGTACACCTAATTCTACATTCTATTTCCGTAGGGATTAATCTGACTGTTTCTGTTCGGGTGGTAAAGGCCCATTATTAATATTCTGTTTCTGTCTGTTTCTGTTCAGGTGGTAAAGGCCCATTATCAGCATTCCGTTTCTATCTGTTTCATTTGGGGTGGTAAAGGCCCATTACTAGCATTCTCTTATGTGGAAATTATTCTGTACCCGTTTCTGTTTCAGTTTAGACATTAGGGTGACACCTAATCCTATTATTCTAGTATTAGTGCAGAAAAGTGTAAAGCAATAGCTTTTTTCATTCTGTTCTTCTGTTATATCTATTACATCTGTTACGGTTATCTCTCATCCAGTTTTATTTTCATGTCATGTTATTATTATCTGTTCATAACTGAAAATCACTGGACTTGCCATACTTTTTGTCTGACCCTTGTTGTTTCGCCCCTTTTTCTTCCGTTTCCCCCCAGGTTATCCAAGGAGGGAATACTTTAGCTTGATTCGGATTCCTTCTGCTTGAAGTGCTTAAAGTATGGCTTGGCTCTGTATAGCTTCCGTTCTGTGGGGATTATGATTTTAAAGTTTTGTACTCTGATGGCTTTTGAACAAGGCTGATATATATGTACTTGAGTTTTTGGTAAAGTTGTAACCAAACTGATTTCTGTCCGCTGCAATAAAGTTATAAAGTTTTTCAAGTACTATTTTTATATCTGTCTTGTAACATTCTGTCCTGTTTACTAAAATGCTCCATCAAAGTTAAGGCATTCCCTTTGTGAGTGACCTTAACGGAGGTGGGGTGTTACACTTGGTATCAGAGCTGAAGGTTACCAGATTTGATAAAAAGTTTTGAAAACTATTTTCAAAAAGGATTTAAAAAAGGAAGTATTTTCAAAAGTAAAGCTTATTTTTTAAAAACATAATCCCCAAAAGCCATATATCTATCTTTTGTTCCTCTTTTTGAATCTTTGTTTCCTTCTTTCTCCAGGGCTCCCGGCTTTCTGGGAGGTAACCTCATCGCGGCATGGTTCAGTAGGCTTGATAAGACTACGACACCGGTCAAAGGGCAAATAAGCGCCCGACTTCCATCTGTAGCCGCAGTAGTCTTACCTACGGCTAATTTTCTTTCGAGCTTTGTAGGATTTTCCGTGCGATGGAGGCCGCTTTCGAGGACTTGTCAACGTGTTACACACGGATAGTAAAGATGAGAATGAGGGAGTTTGGCTAATGAGCACAACCCAAGGATGAGAAACTCATGGATATGGACTTGGTTCACAGAGTAGGCAAAAAGGAAATACAAAAGAAGGAAGAAAAGTCTGATGATAAAGGAGGAGAAATGTGCTTTACTTATGCAAGCTCGACTCATCTGAACAAGGATTTCCAAAAGCGGAAGGACACTCACTTCAACTGTGGTGAGATGGGACACTTCACTAGGGACTGCCCGAAGAAACGAGGGCAAGGACAGAGGACATGACCTACTTCGGGAAGGCAGGCGAATGCTCTAATAGTTGGTGGATAGGACATAAGTAGGAAAATTTCCATAGAGAGTTTAGTTTCCTTATCTGATTATTGAGTTAGAACTCTTTCCGATTATGGCATTCTGATTCTGTAGTCGAGTCTCTGCACTTTAATACTAGTCTTGTTTCTGATCTGGTTATAGTCTCAAACCCCATAGGGGTTACGACTCATCTGCTGGTGATAGGTTGGGGTTTGAGAGATATCTGTGTTAGGCGTCAAGCAGGACGCATACATTCTGGGTTTTATCATGCTTAGTTTTCTAAGAATCATTTAGTAATCTGATCTGTACTAGTAGTCTGTAAATATCTGAATATCTCTGATAAGGTTAAGATTTCCAGTTTTGACATTGTCTAAAGAGGGTAATCCTCTGAGTGTCAATCTGATATTGATTTCGGTCTTTGGGGTTGATACTTAGGGGAATTATTCTCTCAACCAATGTCTAATGGGAACCAAGTTTTTGTTTTATCTGTACTCGCTTCCATCGTTCGATTGTATCCTATCGATCGAATCTTCGAACTTTAGGTAGAAACTAATGGGTGTAAACATGTGTTTGAGACATGTTATGTTTGATGGTTGCAAGTGGATGCAAGTGGTTGCTAGTGGTTGCTCGTGGATGCATATACACACACTAGGCACTAGATCGGCTCGAAAACACTCTCATACGGCATTAGAAACCTTTTAAGGACAATGGATGCCAGTGATTGAATGGTTGAGTAGATGGATGTTGGATGTTAGGATACATTCTTCTTAACTTGAAGATTTCGGGGACGAAATCCTTTAAGGAGGGGAGAATGTAACACCCCGTATTTTCTGAGAATATTAAAAAAAATGGTTAATTATGAAGAAGTTATTAAGCCTTGAAGTTTATATGCATATGAGAGAAATATATATAGATATATATAAAAATTAAATAAATAAACACGCAAAAAAGGTTCAAAACAGCGAATTGGGAGGGGGAATAACCGAACCGGCCCATTTTTGAGGTCGACACAAGCCTCGCTGGGTCGACTAGGGGTTAATCCAGGGTGTTTGGCTGTCATCCCGTGGGCCGATTCACTCAAATGCAGATTTTGCATTTGAATGGTTCTCATGATTCAGGGTTAATCTAATGGTCTTAAATAACTTCCTACACCTATATATACATCCCTAACCTAAACCTAAATCTCATATACAATTCTCTAGCCTCCATTGCTCTCTTCCTCTCTAAAAATAAATAAATCAATGGCGTCTCTACTCTGCTGAAACCTAAGCTAGGACTTGTTCTTCTTCTTCCTCCAATTCTGATAAAGATTAAAAGAGAACAGCTACAACACCTTTTTCTTTTAGAATCCAACCAAGGCAAGTGCAGTTATTTTCCGATATAAACTTTAATTATAATTGTGACATGATTGTAAATCTGAATTTGAGATTGCGTATGTTCTGTTCTGATCTATTTTATTTTATATCTCTTTCTTCTTTCTGTTCTATAGCCAGGCTACCCCGAGCCTGCGCCAAATCTCATAAGAGATTAATGCACGAACGTTAAACTTTGGGATAAATAATGAATGATGACATAATTGGACATGGCCAATCTGTGACTAAAAGGACAGTGGTTGTAAACTAGATTTAGATCTGTGCATATTCTGTGAATTGGAAGAAGAGGAACCATTGTATATTAACATGTGACTTGAGACATTGGACATAACGCATATTTTTGAATTAAAGATCTGTTATAATTTAAAGTTCTAGATTGTTGGGCATATTGTTTATATAGAAATTCATGATTTGGGATAAAAAAGAGAATATCACTTAGGTGTAAAGATCTATATTAAGATTTGATAACTGTTAAATGTGAATAACACCTAAGTGGGAGATCTTTGAATATATTACACGCATGGCTATATTTGGTATATAATCATAATTATGAATCATGACAATTATTTAGGCATGCAAACTTAGGCCAAATTTATAATTAGGCAAGATATGTCAATGAAACTTTAAGGAATAATTAAATCTGTTATATTGCCTAATCTGCTAGATCAGTTATATTGCCTAATCTGCTAGATATGATATACTGCCTAATCTGCTAGATCTGTTATATTGCCTAATCTGCTAGATCTGTTATATTGCCTAATCTACTAGATCTGTTATATTGCCTAATCTGCTAGTTCTGTTATATTGCCTAAACTGCTAACTAGATTGATTTGCCTAATCTGCTAATTATGTTAATTTTGCATCATCTGCTAAATCTATTAAATCGCCTAATCTGCAAGATTTGTTATCTGTTTAATCTGTTAAATGGCGTAATCTGTTGGAACTGAAATGCTGAAATTTGAAGTATGTAATCCTGTAGGCTCGATTTAAAATTGAGCAAAACTTGTTAATAGAACCTCGAATAATCTGCTGTAACTTGTAAAGAAGTTAATTTGTTAAAATCTGTGAATGAGCACATTTGTTAAACATAAAACATGGCAAACTCGAGGTTAGAATGAGTTTGTGGCGTAATTCTGCCGGGAACCGCCCGACACATTCCAGTAGCCGCAAACAATAGGTTCTAATGTGAGATGTTAGTCATAACGTGCTTAAAACCCGAAGTTAGACTCAGTTTGCAGCAGAAACCTGCCCGGAACCAACCGGCCTAACCAGTGGCCGCAAACTGTCAGTCTAATGTGAGAGGTCTGAGCATTAATGAAAATCTGAGATAAATATGATGTCTAAAACGTGTTGGGTGGATAGTGTTATACCAACTGGACTGATAAATCTAACAAACCCGTTTCGTGAATCTGTAGGCCCAATTACAAAATTAGACAATTTGTAAGTCTGTTAAAACAGTACATCGGATCCGTTACTCCGAAAACTTGTTAACTTGAATGTTTGATCTGTGAACTAGTAAATCCGAACTCTGTATGTCTGAAACCTGTAACCAGTTAATCTGAAATCCGTTAATCTGGGGACACAAGGTTAGGAGGGGAAATACTTGTGTCATCTGTTGTTTGGGACCCATATTAGTCAGTAACCCTTTCTGGTATCAAAACTTTGACCCAACAGTAGGTAGGGTCCGGGCACGCTTACTGAACTAATTATAAGCGGTTCATTCTGATAATGGCGAGGGGTGTTGATGGTGCGTTCCAACCGGGTCATGTGCGTGCATGGATCCCGGTCTTCCTCTGAGGATGTAAGACGCCGTGACATCTGTAAATAGGTCTGTGTCATTCAAAGGTTGCCACTTTAGGGAATGATACACCCTTCGGTGGGGCTGGCACAGGGTATTTATGTATTAGGGAGACGATCGCTTGGGATAGGGTTTTAGGGTACACTTAGTTCTGTCTGTTTCTGTTGGTACCGTCTGTTTCTGTTGTGTGGTAACACTTGTCTGTTTCTGCGTGGTACCGTCTATTCGGGTGGTAAAGGCCCATTTACTAGTGTACACCTAATTCTACATTATGTTTCCGTAGGGATTAATCTGACTGTTTCTGTTCGGGTGGTAAAGGCCCATTATTAATATTCTGTTTCTGTCTGTTTCTGTTCGGGTGGTAAAGGCCCATTATCAGCATTCTGCTTCTATCTGTTTCTGTTGGGGTGGTAAAGGCTCATTACTAGCATTCTCTTATGTGGAAATTATTCTGTACCCGTTTCTGTTTCAGTTTAGACATTAGGGTGACACCTAATCCTGTTATACTAGTATTAGTGCAGAAAAGTGTAAAGCAATAACTTATATCATTCTGTTCTTCTGTTATATCTGTTACATCTGTTACGGTTATCTCTCATCCAGTTTTATTTTCATGTCATGTTATTATTATCTATTCATAACTGAAAATCACTGGACTTGCCAGACTTTTTGTCTGACCCATGTTGTTTCGCCCCTTTTTCTTCCGTTTCCCCACAGGTTATCCAAGGAGGGAATACTTTAGCTTGATTCGGATTCCTTCTGCTTGAAGTGCTTAAAGTATGGCTTGGCTCTGTATAGCTTCCGATCTATGGGGATTATGATTTTAAAGTTTTGTACTCTGATGGCTTTTGAACAAGGCTGATATATATGTACTTGAGTTTTTGGTAAAGTTGTAACCAAACTGATTTCTGTCTGCTGCAATAAAGTTATAAAGTTTTTCAAGTACTATTTTTATATCTGTCTTGTAACATTCTGTCCTGTTTACTAAAATGCTCCATCAAAGTTAAGGCATTCCCTTTGTGAGTGACCTTAACGGAGGTGGGGTGTTACAGTTTATATTCATTCAAGTTATAATAATTAGAATATTATAGTTATTTAATTTTTTTTAAGTTAGAATGATATTTAGAATTTATAATTATGCCTCAGTTTTAGGGGGAGTAGTGTAGTTTAGTTAGAACTATAGTTTTTGTTAATGAAAAAGAGGAAGAATTATAAAATAGGGCTTAGATTGTAATGACCCGGTGAAAATTCGACTCTCGAATTCTGACAATAATACATTATCCCATATAATTTGCCAAAACTCAGGTTTCAAAAACACTCGATAGTTATTGGAACAAAATTAGTGGGCGAGATTAGAAAGAAGAAATATTAGAATAGAAAAAGAAGAATGTAACACCCCGTATTTTCTGTGAACATTAAAGTAATGATTTAAAGAATACATAATTTTAAAAGTGGGAATTAAGGGAAACAGATTACGCCATTGTGTTCGTCTCGGAATTCTACTTGAGATAGAGTCCGAGTTTGCGTGAATCGGATTCCGTATGAAGTTATGGAGTTCAGAAACTTCAAGCAAAAAATAAATATAAATAATAAAAACAGTTCAAAATTCAAAATCGGCTAAGCGGGAAATTTCCCGCTCAAG
The DNA here is from genome assembly GCA_030737875.1 of Allium sativum. Lineage (NCBI taxonomy): Eukaryota > Viridiplantae > Streptophyta > Magnoliopsida > Asparagales > Amaryllidaceae > Allium > Allium sativum. The sequence continues at coordinate 523,096,579 of CM060924.1, read as the reverse complement.
GTATCAACCTCCCCAGGGTGAGTCGACATAGGTGTCGACCGCCCTATAGGGGAGTCGACATAGGTGTCGACCCCCTATAGGGAGTCGACCCCTCCCAGATCCAGCTCCTGTGATGAATTTTTACAGCCCTGTGCTGATGTGGCTTTCTCTAATTGGCCAATGACCGATTTCTGAGGTATTAGGGCATATGTGTCATGTTACGGTTGGCTGGATGACACGTCTCTTTCGTTTTATGGCCCTGATTTCTTATAGACTAATCTAAAGGCTAGAATTGAACCTAGACTTCTATATAATCACCCCAATCCTCAACCCTAGAACTCATTCTATGAAGCCGTCATGTTTTCGTCTACAAACTGGCCTAGCCTCCATTCATCTACACCAAAACTAGAGAATCAAATTCAAACTAGGAATCAATTAGAAGAACTAGAGAATCAAACGTCTACATCAAAGGATAGCTTTTCAAATTCAAAAATCAGAGCCTAGAAATCAAGATCCGTCCTTTTTCTATAAGTACAGTTATTGTTTAGATGTGAACACCTAATAAGAAATCATGACTGTAATAACTGGATCTAGAACTATGCCTAATTCTATTCGTGCCTATCCTTTTATCAATTCTGAATTGCTCATGCCTATTGGACTGTTGTGACTGACATAGTAAAGCCTATCGTGCCTATTGGACTGTTATGTCTGACATAGTAAAACCTATCATGCTTGTGAGACTATTGGGACTGATACCATTGAACCTATCATATTGTGTTAAATTTGTGGTTCTTTTATGTATGTAAGCTACATGCTAAGTTATGTTCATACATGTTATATGTTTAGATCCAAGCTAGTACCCATGTTTAAGATCTATATATGTTCATGTTTATACAATTAGACTTATGCTAGTTTAAGATCTATCATGTTGTGTTCAGAGAGTTCCTTAATAAATTTGTAGCAGTCTCCGTGGACGACATTTTGATTTTCTCAAAAAGTGAGGAAGAACATGCTTTGCATTTAAGGGAAGTTATGGATACTCTTCGTGCACACCAGCTGAAAGCAAAATTCTCCAAATGCCATTTTTGGAGAGAAGAAGTAAGATTTCTTGGACATGTGGTGTCCAAAAAGGGGATAATTGTGGTCCCACAAAAGTAGTTGCGGTGCAAGATTGGAAGATCCCCCGAAATGCAACCGAAGTACGAAGTTTTCTCTGGCTAGCAGGCTTTTACAAAAAGTTCATTAAGGACTTCACGAAGATCTCAGCCCCACTTACTCGGTTGACGAATGAAGACCGCGCAAGATAAACAGAAGTCCTACGCTGATAAAAGAAGGACCGACCTTGAGTTTGAGGTTGGAGACGGGGTTTTCCTTAAAGTATCTCCTTTGAGGAATGTCATTCGCTTTGGGCCTGCAGGAAAATTGGCACCAAGATTTGTAAGTCCATTTCCTATCATTGAAAGGATTGGGAAGATGGCTTATAAAGTAGAGCCGCCCGAAAGATTGGCTGGAGTTCATAATGTTTTTCATGTCTCTCATCTACGTGCTTATATCAGTCGACAGAAATTGTGGAGCTAAGCATACTAAAGGAAATAGAAGTGGAGCGAAAAGCGACGGCGAGAAGAGTTCCAACTCGTATCTTGGGTATAGAAGTTAAAAGGCTACGCAATCGTGAAGTCAAGCTAGTTAAAGTACAATGGAGTAATGTAGAGGAAGGCGCGACTTGGGAGACTGAGGACAAGATACGCGCAGCCTACCCTTATCTTTTTGAGGGTACATCTTTGATCTCTTGTTTTCCATAAAGTTTATGCATGCTTGTATCTATCCTTTTAAGTATATCTCCTCGGTCCTAGTCTTGATCCCTAGGTAGAAACCAATGGATGTAAACATGTATTTGAAACATGTTATGATTGATGGTTGCAAGTGGTTGCTCGTGGATGTATATACACACACACTGGTTACTATATCGGCTTAGTCACTTTCATATTGCATATGCATATATGTATTTAAATATGGATTAGAACTTGATGCGTTATCATATGGATGTTGCATTTGTATGAATGGTTAGGCACTCATGCAGAAGTTATAAAATACGATTAGGAGTAATTGCATACGTGATGGACTCATAGCACTGACATAATTCGCATCAAGGAGGTCAACTGAATCAGTTGAGCGCCTGATTTTGCATCAGATAAGGACATATACACACACTATGCATATGATCATGAAAGCATTAGAAATCTTTTTATGTACAATGGATTCTTGTGATTGATGGTTGAGTAGATGGATGTTAGATGTTAGGATACATTCTTCTTAACTTAGATATTTCGGGGACAAAATCCTTTAAGGAGGGGAGAATGTAACATCCCGTATTTTCTGTGAACATTAAAGTAACGAATTAAAGAATACTTAGTTTTAAAATTGGGAATTAAGGGAAACGGGTTACGCCATTGCGTTCGTCTCGGAATTCTGCTTGAGATAGAGTCCGAGTTTGCATGAATCGGACTCCGTATGAGGAAGTTAAGGAGTTCAGAAGATTTGAAGTTCAAGCAGAAAATAAATATAAATAATAAAAACAGTTCAAAATTCAAAATCGGCTGAGCGGGAAATTTCCCGCTCAGGGTGTCGACCCCCCCCAGGGGGAGTCAACATAGGCGTCGAGCCCCTATAAGGGAGTGGACATAGGTGTCGACCCCCCCCCCCCCCCGGTAGGAAGTCAACCCCTCCCAGATCCAGCTTCTATGATGAATTTTTACAGCCCTGTGCTAATGTGTCCTTCTCTGATTGGCCAATGACTGATTTCTGAGGTATTAGGGCATATGTGTCTTACTACGGTTGGATGGATGACACATCTCTTTGGTTTGATGGCCCTGATTTCTCCTAGACTAATCTAAAGGCTAGAATTGAACCTAGACTTCTATATAATCACCCCAAACCTCAACCCTAGAACTCATTCTATGAAGCCGTCATGTTGTTCGTCTACAAACTGGCCTAGCCTCCATTCGTCTACCCCAAAACTAGAGAATCAAATTCAAACTAGGAATCAATTAGAAGAACTAGAGAATCAAATGTCTACATCAAAGGATAACTTTTCAAATTCAGAACTGCAGTCCCAGAAATCAAGATCCGTCCTTTTTATGTAAGTACAATTATTGTTTAGATATGAACACCTAATAAGAAATCATGACTGTAATAACTGGATCTAGAACTATGCCTAATTCTATTCGTGTCTATCCTTTTGTCAATTCGGAATGGCTCATGCCTATTGGATTGTTGTGACTAACACAGTAAAGCCTATCATGCCTATTGGACTGTTATGACTGACATAGTAAAGCCTATCATGCCTATTGGACTGTTGTGACTGACATAGTAAAACCTATCATGCCTATGAGACTATTGGGACTGATACCAGTGAACCTATCATGTTGTATTAAATTTGTGGTTTTTTATGTATGTAAGTTACATGCTAAGTTATGTTCATACATGTTATATGTTTAGATCCAAGCTAGTACCCATGTTTAAGATCTATATAAGTTCATGTTTATACAATTAGACATTTGCTAGTTTGCATGTTAATTGGATCTAATTTAAATGCAAGATCACGTTTATATGCTTAATTAAGTTTATGTCCTTATATACCAAATTTATATTACACATATTGATCTATGTTTTTTTATGCCTGTTGGAATGTTACATGTCCCTTTTCTTTTCCCTTTTTGTTTATAAGTTAGACTAATTTACGAGCCTAACGTTCTATGTGAATTGTGCAAACAAATAACGGGGGAGACGTTGGGGGGAAATATTAAATTACATGCTATTGGCATAGATTGGCTCATAATCATGTAGATGATTAGTAGCATGAAATGACATAATTTGGACATAATTTAGAGGGTAAATGAGACACGACTTGATTTGACAACACTTGTGGATAATTTACATATAAACATGAATGGTAAATATGTAAATTAATTAAAAGATGAATATGTCTAACCCGAGGTTAGATTGAGTTGCGGTGTAAGACTGCCCGGAACCACCCGGCGCATCCAGCGATCTCAACAATATAGATCTAATGTGAGAGGTTAGCGCATTAAGCCCGAAAGACCCAAGGTTAGATTGAATTGCGGTGTAAGACTGCCCGAAACTGCCCGGCACATCCAGTGACCGTAACAATACATATCTAATGTGAGAGGTTGGTGCTTTAATGAATGAATTAAAGCTAAGGAACAGGCAGGCTAAAAATGGCAGGGTCAAGTTAATTAAGGCAACACTTAACTAATGCAACATGTTAATCAAACAGATGGGTGGGGTTAGGTAAAATGGAGAACACTAAACCGTTATAACTTGTTGATTAGGAAACCCTAGTAACGGGGACCCATTTCAGCAGTAACCCACATAGATGTATCATGGCACCCTGAACTAGGCAGGGTGGGGCACGGTTACTGGGTTGATTATAAGCGGTCAAAATAGCGGTGGGTGGTGCAGCAGTGTAGTTTACAGTGGAGTATGGGCGTGCACGTACTCCGGAGTGGATAAAGCAGGCACTGGGCATCAGTAGTATACAATGTGCATCTTGAATTTGTGTCGGGTTGCCACCATATGAATTGACACACCCCATGGCGGGACCAGCACAGGGTATCTACATGCAAGAGAGGGCTGATTGACACAGACACAAGGAAAGTTAATACAAGTAGGGAGTCGATTGATAGGGTAGTAAGGGTACATCTAACATCTTCATGGCAATTAGGTTGGTTGAGGTAAGATCCTCATACTAGATGTACACCTGAAGGCTACCATAATTGCGAGGTTGGGATCACCTTATTTTATAACATAGGATACTAGTTGGGACACTAGTAGGAGATATGGATCCTTTTTCACAGGATACTAGTTGGGACACTAGTAGGGAATACGAATCGTTCTATAAAAGAAACTAGTTGGGTGGTGTAGAGAAAATAGGAAATCATAGAAAGAACCGAAGCGCATTTAGTGTATCTTGCCTTGTCATATCAAATGGTGTGGTGTAATCTTGTAATAGTGCGGTAACATAAGGTTGGTTGAGTTGGGTAATTCCTAGGGGGTCAATCTAATATTGATTTCGGTCTTCGGGGTTGATACTCGGGGAGTTACTCTCTTAACCAAGGTGTCTTAGTAAACAGTGCGGTGTAGGAAATATCTTAATAATCAGGAGTGCAATCATTATATCCTGTTCATCTTGTGTACCTTGTCATATCTAATGATCATCATTTATTGTCTTGTTATGCTTATTATCATGGTTATGTCTGGTATTCAGTTTATTCATGTCATGATCCTTTTACCTGTTTACATGTTGAATAACCACTGGACTTACTAGGCTTTATGTCTGACTCTGTTTTGTTTCGCTCTCTTTTCTTCCATCCCCCCCCCCCCCCAAGTTCACCGGGACGGAATATTACCACTTAGCTCAGTTTTCTTTCCAAGCTCGAAGATAGACAATGTATTGCTTTGAACTCTCTTTTCCACTGCTATGGCTGGCTCATGCTTTATTGGGGAATATCATTGTCATTTTATGCTTCTTTATTTTGTTAAACAAGAAATATACTTTGTTGTAATGGGTATTGGTGTTTTGGTATTGGAAAACAAATCTTTGTACAAGTTGTTTTAGCTAACTGTTGTTTTATCAATAAAGTAAAGTTTTATTTATTTTCCACTGTTTAAATTTTGTCTGTTTTGTAATTTATCTGTTCTATACACTTATGACGCTCCACTGAAGTTAATGCATTCCCTTTGTGAGTAACCTTAACGGAGGTGTGGTGTTACAAAGAACCAACACAACAAATAGTCTCACATCGCTGCGAAACAAAATATAATATATAAAAATCTTTATTAAGAGCATGAAAAATACTTATGATTATTAACAACACACATCTGGACAGTTATAACAATTTTTCCGTAGACACAGTCAAACAACAGAATAATAACTATGTAGTTGTGCAGTTAAAGCGCCTAGCGGTTCTATAGCGGCGGAGGTGCAAAAAGTTGTAGTGGGGATAAAGCATGTGTACCAACCCGAATTTTCAGAACCAATTTAAATTTTTTTATTTTAACTTTTTTTATGGATTTTAAGAATTTAAAATGATTTATTTTAAATAATAATGACTATAAATTTATTTAAATCGAAGTTAGAACATATAAATTAATTTTAATTATAAAACGAGCTTGAAATGGCGTGGTAGTTTGAAAATTCAATTTTAAATGTATAGAATTCAAAATAAATCGGATTTTAGTAAAATAAGAAACGTTGGAATCTATTTAAATATATCTTTCTAACGAATATGAAAAATTGAAACTTATGATATAAATTAAAAGTTATGACCAGTTTAAAATTCAGAATAGTCGCTATGGAATTTATATATTTTTTAATATAATATATGGCCCTTAAAAATAGCCATTTTGCAAATAACCTCCATTTTCGATGAAACCACTTTTGTTGGATCTAGAATGTCAAATTATCGCTAGGTTCCAATTTTCATAATTTTTGAAATTAATATGTGAGCATGGTAATTTAAACATGTTTGGTAATTTCAGTTTGAATTTAATCGACTGGGTAATGACCATTTTTCAAACGGTCTCCAACTTTGATGAAATTAGTTTTGTTAAGGCTGTATCATCCAAACATAGGTACATTTATTTTTTTGGAATTTTTGGAGTCAGTATGTGGCCTCGGTAAATTAAAATGTATGCTGAAATCAATTTTGAACGTTATATTAATTTAAATTTTGATTAAAACAAATTGAAACAGTCGAATAGGCTTACGGAACGTATCCCATTTTGTCCGGAATAGGGGTAATTAGCTAGGGGCGATATTCGTTGGGTTCGATTTGGAGTTCAATTGGAAAAGAAACTTTTTGGAAATAAATAAAAAAAATATACAAAGGGTTTAAAACCCTAATTCTCTCAAATAAAAAAAAATCGAGCCCTCAAATTCAGAAAACCCGTAATCCCCTAAACCCCGTCACTTCCCCCTTCAGCCGCCCCCACCACCGTAAGAGCGCCGCCACCGCCGTCGCTCGATCGCCGCCCCCTCCTCGCCCCAGCAGCCGCTTTCCCCGACCCCTCTTCCTCCTCCTCAGGCCATTTCTAAAACTTCAAGCCCCCCCCCCCCCAAATAAGTAACTGCCATTTCCAGCCACCATGGGCCGCCTTCGGCCGCGACCGCCTGGCCGCACCGCCTGCGCCCCTTGCACCATCACCAGCACCCCCACGTCCGACGAACCGCGCGAGCATCCCCTCCTCCGATCGAAAACAGTGAGTTTGTTTATTTTTAATTATATGATAAGTCTGATTTTTAATTATATAAAGATATGATTTTTAGCTAGATATAAAAATATAATTTTATCAATTTATAAAAATATGATTTTTATATAGAAAACCGATTTATAAAAATAGATTTTTATATAGAAAACCAATTTATAAAAATATGATTTTAATATATAAAACCGATTTATAAAAATATTATTTTTATATAGAAAACCGATTTATAAAAATATGATTTTTAATAGATAACTAATTTATAAAAATGTGATTTTTATATATTTAGTAGCGTTATAAAGATGTGATTTGTATATACATAGCTTTGAATAAAAATGTTATTTTAAATATAAATAGCGTTGTTAAAAATGTAATTATTAATATAAACTGCGTGAAATAAATTGCGTTGTAATCACTATAAAGAACACTGCGCACTGGAACAAATACAAATCCAAACCGTTAAATTAAAGACTGATGGAGTGGAAACCAAAGTTGAGAACTCCTTCTCACTTTAATTATTTTACAGTTAAAAATATTTTATGTTGTAGACGGGGCTTAGTAGCCCCTGACAATATTTATTGTACAAAGCATGGTTGTTTGTTTGGACTGCATTGGGAAAATTGACTGTATAGTGCAAATTAATTGTATTGTGGTTTTGTGATTGTTTGGATTGATTGTGTATGGCGCGAGATAGTATCAGGACCGGGGTAATGTAGACATTATTCCAGTTCTAATATCGTGCCGCTATAATGCCGAAATTTTCTAAAATAAATATTTATTCATCAAAAATATCATTTTTAATGTGTATATGAACTACATAAATTATTCTTGTGTTGAATAAAATGTTTGAACAACAAAAAATATCATTTTTATTGAATGTATGAACTACAGAAAATAGTAAAGTGTTGAAATAAATATTTTATCATTAAAAATATAATTTTTAATGTATATATGAACAACATAAAATTCTACTGGAATGAAAATAAATATTCATTTACAAATAGGACGATTTGTTTATGTGCACCCATTTTACTGATATTAATTGGGATGATAAATTTTACACATCGCCCTACTGCACAAACAATATTCTGTATCTGTTGGTTGAAGCCCCACACGAGTACAAGGATGATATTTGACGTATACTAATCCCAATCGTTTAGTTGTATGTCAATCGATTGGTTGACGGACTGTTGTAAGAATTAATTATTTATATTTAATGCTTCTGCAGTTGTGTAATGCACTCTGGATGATGGTTGATTGTATATCATTGTTGTTATAACATGTGTTGTATGAAATTCATATAACTAACATTATATGGTAATTGATTGGGTCTGATTCCAATTCAAAAGGAATGAATATAACAAATAATGGATATTTAAAAATAATGAATATTTAAAAATAATAATCAGTATAGGATTAAAATGTGAATTTAATATCCGATTTTGAATGGACACGAAAATATTGAAGTATGTGAAGCAATGTTGATTAGATTTGCGTCATTTTAACGCGAACAATTTTTGTTTCGATTTTATTCATTTTTATAATTAATATCGAAAAGGAAAGGGTTTCAAAATCAGATATTTTGAAAATATTATCATTTATATATTATAGTGATAAAGAATACTCAATTTTGATTCAAAATTGAAGTGAAAGTGGGAATCGTTTTAAAACGAATTTATAAACGATTTATAAAATACGTTTTAAATGGAAATCGACGAAATATTATATATATATATATTAATGGCCTGAATAGAACGCGTCGCGCTGCGACTGTTCGCGAATTTCGACCATTGACTTCGAATTGACAATACAGCAGATCCGACCATTGGATTCTCCTAAAACCGGAACCATTGGGTTTGTATCGAAAAGAACTTTTCAACGAATATAAGAGATTTGAAATCTAACAGTTGGATTTGGAATTATGCCCAAATCAAATTTGGAAAAGGTCGTTGTATATGTAGTTCGATGACCGTTTATGGAAATCGACTGAAAAGCCTTAATAAAATTATTAAAAATATTATTAATTTGTGTAAAATCATAATAAATGATTTGGAAAGAATTGGGATGAAAATTCCACGTTTGTAAGGATAAAAATATATTTTTATCAAAATGAACTAGTTATTAACTAGAAGGATAATCCAATAATTTTTAAATAAATAAATTGGATTTATAAAGGGTTTTAATATAACCGGGATTTTCCAATGCATGAATTGGAATGGATTTGAACAGAAATCATCATCGGGAGATTTCAATATTGGATTCTGTGACTATATGGATATTATGGAGGAATTCAGAAGATAGATATATATATATCGTCATTCCCCATACGATATATGTTGGTTTCTGAATCTGATGTTGAATATAAGCCAATATAATTTCTATTCAGAGCCTTATATTTAATATCAAATTGGATTTTGGGTTTGTCATGAATGGTGTCTTCAGTAACACTATTCTTAAACCCGTGTGAAAAGAATAAATCTTTTAATTAAGATTATTAGAGTTTCCAGTAATAATTAGTAATTGGAATAAAATGGAATGTGAACTGGGTTTATTGTGAACTGTGTTTTTAACGATATTCGTTCTTTAACCCGATTAATAGTGAAATGTGATTTGGAATTTATAAATCTTTCAATTAAGATTAATGGAAAATTTCCAAAGTGAAGTTTTCCAATTTAATATATTAAATTGGAATTGAACGGAATTCGATTTGGTAATAATCGAAGTGAGCTTCTGTGGAGAAAGACTGTTAATATATATGGAGTTTAAAAGGCTTTGTCGTTATTCCATTTATATTATTAGTCGGATACGGAAATTGATATCGATTATATATTGATCTGTTTTTCCGTGGAGATTCCATAATTAATGGAATGTGATTTTGGGTTTATCGTGAACTGTGTTTTAAATCACATTGGTTCTTTAACCCAGTAAAAGATAGGATTTCATGTCTAACATTATATTTCAAACTGTATTGTTGATCTCTACTAAATATATATCTGTTTGGTGGCGGATAATTTATTCTCTTGCTTAACACCGTTCTCTGAGAATTACGAGCTTAGAGGTTATATATCGGTAGAAATCAGTGGTATGGTGTAGATTGTCGATGTGGCATGTTTGTGTTTCCAAAGTTAAATAATCATTAAATAATGATTATTGGAAGATTAAAACTAAGTGAAGTTTTAATGAATATTTAATTAGATTGAAATGAGAATGTGATAATTTAAATTATCAAATTTGGGAAGTGATCGAGTGTAACAACCTGGAACATCAGAACTAATTTAAAATTTTTATTTTGGCAATTTTGATGAATTTTGAATATTTAAAATGAATTATTTTAAATAATAACGACGAGAAATTTATTTTGAACAGAATTAGAATGTATATATTTATTTGAATCGAAGTTAGAATATAATTATTTATTTTTAATTATAAAAGAAATTGAAAATGGCGCGGTAGTTTGAAAATTCAATTTCAAATTTCAAATGAATGTACAGGATTCAAAACAAACCGGATTTTAGTGAAACCAAAAAAATTAGAATCTATTTGAAATTATCTTTCCAACGAATCCGAAAAATTGAAATTTCATAGCGGGAATAAAAAGTTATGCCCAGTTGAAAATTCGAAATAGTCGCTATGGAAATATAGCCCTTAAAAATAGCCATTTTAAAAACGACCTCCGTTTTCGACAAAACCACTTTTGTTGGATTCAGGATGTCAAGTTATTGCTAGATTCCAATTTTCATAATTTTTGGGATCAATATGTGAGCGTGGAGAAGTTAAACGTGTTTGGACAGTTTCAGCCAATTTGGATCGACCAGAAAATGGCCATTTTTCAAACGGTCTTCAAATTTGACGAAAATTAGTTCTGTTATGACCGTATCGTCAATACGAAGCTAGAAATAATTTTTTTGGAATTTTCGGGGTCTGTATGTAGCCCCGATAAATTGAAATGTGCATTTAAAATTGAATATATAGAATTATATTTCAATTTGAATGAAAACTGATCGAAACAGTCACCTCCACCCACCACCTACCCCGTTGCCGCCACAGTACTCTACTCCAGCCACCATGCCGCGCCCTCCTCCTCTAGCACCTCCCCTCTCTGCTTCCCCTCCTCTTTCTTCCGCGTAGGCGCGTCGCGTGGATGAATCAGATCTGACGCCGGCTGTTCTTGGGTGGAGCGCGAATCGAGAAAGGGCTAGGAGTGATGTTCCTAGGAATGAAAGAAGAGCGGCCGTTCTTTTATCCTGATGGAAGAAGGTGATAAATTTTTGTTAATTAATTTATTAACTATTTTAAAAATTCGAAATTTATACATATGTTAGGGTTTTTAAAATCTGAAAATAATGTGTATTTTATTGTTTAAAAATCTGGAATTTACACATATAAATATTTTTGTTAAAAAAATATGATTTTTATATAAGTTACCTTATATAAAAAAATTGAGATTTCTATATTAAAATCATTGAGGAAAAATGTTATTTTGTTTTTCTATAAAAATAGAGTTGTTTTAAAATATAGATATGATTTTTAAAATATATAGAACAATATAAAAATATGATCTTAAAATATATATGAATACAGTATAAAGATTTGATTTTTAATAGTATAAAGATTTGTTTTTTTAACAGTATAAAGATTTTTTTTTAAAACAGTATAAAGATTTGATTTTTTTAACTGTATAAAGATTTGTTTTTTTTTAACAGTATAAAGATTTGATTTTTCTACATTGAAAAGAATTTATATTTAATTTAGAACAGAATTAATTTTTAATTTAGAAAAATATGATTGTTATATATTCATATAGCGAAGAAAAATATTATTTTTGAATAGAAAGAAGCGTTGTAAAAATATATGGTTTACATATATGAAGTTCCACTATAAAAATGTGATTTTTTTTTAATATAAACATCATATTAAAAATGCGATTTTCTACTATAAATAGCGGGAAAATGTTGCATTGGAATTTCAGACAAATCCAAACGGCTCATAAATTCAGAATAGAATGGAGGAGTGGAACCCAAGGTGAGAACTCCTCACCATATTTTCTTATACAATTATTTATTTTTATAATTGCATATATGAACTGTTCCCCATCGTCCACAAACCATGGACGACTTGTTTGATTGTTTGGTTTGGTTGATTAGATTGTTTGGTTGAATTTGGTTGTTTGGGTGAAACGAATTGATTAGAATTGTTATCTGTGTATGGCGCGAGCCAATATCAGGAGAGGGGTAATGCTAGACATTACCCGATTTCAATATCGCGTCGTTATGCCGCCAAAATTTTCTAAAATATGTTAGAACAATAAAAATATCAATTTTATTGTGTAAATAAACCGAATAAATATTTTATCGTTAAATATATAATTTTTAACGAGTATATGAATAAAATAAATATTCATTTACAAATCAGACAATTTGTTTATGTACACCCATTTGACTGATATTGATTGGGACGATATATTTTACACATCACCCAACTCCACAAATAATATTAAGTGTTTGTTGATTGAAACCCCACACGGGTGTTGGGATGAAATTTGACGTACACTAATCCCAATTGTTTTAGTTGTATGTCGATGGATTGATTGACAGGCTGTTGTAAGCGTTAAATATTTATATTTAATGCTTATGCAGTGTAGAATGCACTCTGGATGATGGTCGATTGTTTATCGTTGTTGTTGTATACATGTATTGTATGAAATCCATATAAATAACATTATATGGTAATTGACTGTGTCTGATTCCAATTCAGAAAGAACGAATATTTTAAAATAACGAATATTTTCAAAAATATTCATAAAAGAATCAAAATATGATTTTGATGTCCGATTTGGGATGGACACGTATATATTTAAATATATAAAGCCGTGTTGATTAGGTTAATGCCATTTTGATGTGAACGGTATTTATATCGATTTTATTCATTTTTATAATGAATATCGAAAAGGAATTGATTTCAAAATACAATGTTTTGAAAAATACTATCATTTATATATCGATGATATGGAATATTCAATTTTGATTTGAAATAGAATATGAAGTTGAAATCGTTTTGAAAACGAATTTAAAACGATTTAACAAATACATTTTGAAAGGAAATCGACGAAATATATATAATATATATTATATATATAATGACCTGAATAGAACGCGTCGCGCCATGGCAGTTCGCGAATCTCGACCATTGACTTCGAATAGACATTACGGGAGATCCGACCGTCGGATTCTCCTAAAATCGGAACCGTTGGGTTCGTATCGAAAAGAGCTTTCTCAAAAATATTATAGATTTGAAATCTAACGGCTGGATTTGGAATTATGTCCAAATCAAATTTGGAAAAGGTCGCTGTAATTGCAGTTCGATGGCTGTTTATGGAAATCAAATGTGCGGACCTTGATAAAATTATTAAAAATATCATTAATTAGTGTAAAATCATAAGAAATGATTTGGAAATAATTTGGATGAGAAATTCCATATTTGAAAAGATAAAAATAGGTTTTTATCGAAATGAACTTGTTATGAACTAGAATTACAATCCAATTATTTTTAAATAAATAAATTGGATTTGAAATGGTTTTGAAAATAACCAAGATTCCCAATATATAAACTGGAATGTATTTGAATCGAAATTGTTTTCGGAATATTTCGATGTTGGAGTTCATGATTATACAGATATTATTATGGAAATTTGAAAGATATATTTATATCGTTATTTTCAATACGATATTTATTGGTTGTGGTATTTGATATTGAATATAAGTCGATATATTTTTTATTCAGAGCCTTGTATTTAATATCAAATGGGATTTGGGGTTTGTCATGAATGGTGTCTTCAGTAACACTGTCCTTGAACCCCATGTGAAGAGAATAAATCTTTTAATTAAGGTTGTTAGAATTTCCAATTATATTTAATAATTGAAATAAAATGGAATATGAATTGGGTTTATCATGAACTGTGTTTTTAACAACATTCGTTCTTTAACCCGATTTACAGGGAAATGTGATTTGGAATTTATAAATCTTTTGTTAAGGTTTAAAGGAGACTTTCCAAAGTAAAGTTTTCCAATTTAACATATTAGATTGGAATTGAATGGAATTCGATTTGGTAATAATCGAAGTGAGCTTCTGTAGAGGAAGACTATTAATACATATGGTATTTAAAAGGCCTTGTCGTTATTCTATTTAGATTATCGGTTGGATATGGAAGTTCATATTGATTATATATATATATATATATATATATATATTGATCTGTTTTCCGTGAAGATTCCATTGTTAATGGAATGAGATTTTGGGTTTATCGTGAGCTGTGTTTTAAAAGACATTAGTTCTTTAACCCAGTTAAAGATAAGATTAATTTCTTAACTGTGAATAATCATTAAGTAATGATTTTTGGAGATTAAAACTGAATTGGAGTTTTAATGAATCTTTAATTAGATTGAAAGGAGAATGTGATAATTTAAATTATCAAATTCGGGAAATGACCGAGAATGGAGTATCTCCAGTATTGCTCCAGGCGATAGTTAAATCTTTAACTAGATTTGAACGTGAAATGGTAATAGAATTTACCGATAACACCGTGGTGTTAGATATGAAGTATTACACTTTTTCTTCCTGGGATGAATAGGTTGGGATTGGGAAATTAAACAAATGATGACTTCGGTAATGTTCGCTAATCCCGACTAGTTTGGATAAACTATAATTTGGTTTGAATTGATATTCAAAGAAAGATTAAAGAATAAATTTAAAGAATTTATCTTTGATAAAATTAATGGGAACCTTTCCCAAAGTATAAGAATATTTGAATAAAGGAATATTTTGGATTGGAATGAGGCGTGTGTTGTGTTTTTATAACACTTGTTTATTATATACGCGAGTTATTCAGAAAGACCGGGTTTATCCCATTCTAAATAACTGATTCGACGATATGTTGAGGATGAAGACGGTGGTTGAAGACTGGATATCTTCACATCATTTGGATGATTACTGATGTCTTGATTGGGTTGTACACCTAAGACAACGTAATAAGTGGTGATCGTCCAGACATACTTGGAGATCGACCGGATATGCGAGGGCCTCTCTCCTGTATTGGACATATGGGACGAGGAATAAGGTGCCTCCGGTTTCGTTCAGATCTAGAACGAACTTGTAAATGGATGTGTGTCTGACATCGGATTTCATTCTGTGTGATTGATGGACATCAGTTGCATAACGTGAATTGCCTGTGTGGCATGCTGAGATGCAAATGATCAAGGCTTTTGTTGAAAAGCAGAGTATTATGGTTGATGATCAAACCACGGCTTTAATATAGCATATCTTTGTGTAGCGTTAATTCGCGAGCCTCGCACCCCGGTGTGAACCAGAAACGGGAGAGGACTTCAGGGAGGACATGCGTTTCCTTCTAGCTAGGAGTGGTGTCAGTGTTTTGCAAGCCCTGACATTTTACTTATGTGGATGATGGATAGCGAGGCGCCTTAGTTATATCGGTTGTTCCGGGGCCGATGGTTTGGTCGGGATATGACCAGTTTACGCCTCATAGGGTGGGGAAACACATTATTCAGGCATTTTAATCCACTCCGTGTGGACCGGCCCTGACGATCCAAGGATCACTCGAGCTCTGATCCTGAGGGGCGGGCTAGAGCGTCTCAAAGTGGTAAGGATGATCCCTTGCCTTGGTTCACAGATGGAAATCCAACTTCCAATACGTGACATTTGCAGTTTTGATTGTAGAGCCTAGTATTGGCGACATGATATATGGTACCCATGCCGCCTAGGATTGATGCATTTATATTTGAAGTTGTTTTATACATTATGCATTTATAATAGTATCAAATGATTTGTTTTAAACGTAGCAAGCATGTATGGCTATTATAAGGGAAAACCCTATCCTCCGGCTTGCGTTGCATTGTGTGATGGGACCTGGGTCTTATAATAGCTTCATTTCTCCAAAAAGCATTGTGCTGTTTTGTTATATGCACTGGTACTCTTGGGAGGAAACCCATTCCGTGTTATACGGCATTATCCCTCGATATATCTGATTTAAAGTAAAGTTTTAAATAACTGTTTTAGTTCTCACACCAGTCACATGACTGACCTGGAGTTTATTGTTTTAACCTAAACTCTGGGTGCCCCTATTTTCCACACGGGCGTTTTGGTTTTGCAGATTTATATTCACAGGATCCTGGTTTATAGCTGGAATGATATTCAAAAAGCTTTGTATCCTTTATCTCTTTCAGTTGTGTTTTTGTATTATTTTCCGCTGCATTGTAAATTGTAAACCTCTGATATTTATCGAATATATAATATTTATTTATACTCTGATATATTCTTTTATTCTGATGGAATTGTTGTATTAAGAAATGAAATGTTCTTCTGTTTGTGTTCTGATTTGTCGTGTTCTCAAAGCAATCCGGGCTTTCCTTGATGGGGAAGTTCGGGTCGTTATATCAAGAATGAAGTACCACAAGTTTTACTCCAGGTGATAGTAAAATCTTTAATTAGATTTGAATGTGAAATGGTAATTAATTTTACCGATAATATCGTAGTGTTAGATATGGTGTATTACCAGTTTTGCTCCATAGGATGAATAGGTTGGGATTGGGAAATTAAACAAATGATTACTTCGGTAAGGTGCGCTAACCCCAACTAGTTTGGATAAATCTTAATTTGGTTTGAATTGATATTTAAAGGTAGATTAAAGGATAAATTTAAAGCATTTATCTTCGATACAATTAATGGGAACCTTTCCCGGATGATGTGAATATTTGAATAAAAGAATATTCTGAATTGGAATGAGGTGTATGTTGTGTTTTTATAACACCTGTTTATGAGATACGCGAGTTGTTCGGAAAGTCCGAGTTTATACCCATTCCGAATAACTGATTCGACGATAATTCGATGATGAAGACGGTGGTTAAAGACCGGAGGTCTTCACATCATTTGGATGATTACTGATGTCATGTTTGGGCTGTACACCCAAGATAAGGTAATAAGTGGTGATCATCCAAACGTACTTGGAGATCGACCGGATATGCGAGGACCTCTCTCCTGTATTGGACATATGAGACAAGGAATATGGTGCCTCCGGTTTCGTTCAGACCCAGAACGAACTAGTAAATGGATGTATGTCTGACATTGGGCTTTATTCTATGTTGATTGATTTCTATTAAATATATATCTGTTTGGTGGCGGGTAATTTATTCTCTTGCTTAACACCCTTCTTTGAGACGTACGAGCTTAGAGGTTATATATCGATAGACATCAGTCGCATGGCGTGAATTGTCAATGTGGCATGCTGAGATGCAAATGATCAAGGCTTTTGTTGAAAAGCAAAGTCTTGTGGTTGATGATCAAAGCATGGCTTTAAAAGCATAGCTTTGTGTATAGTGTTAATTCGCGAGCCTCACACCTCGGTATGAGTCAAAAACGGGATCATGACTACAGGGAGTGCACCCCGACGTTTCTTTCTTGCTATCGGTAGTGTCATGGTATGGAGCCCAGACATTTATATATGTTTACCTATGTGGATGATGGATAGCGAGGCGTCTTGGATATATCAGTCACTATGGGGCCGATGGATAGGTCCGATAGGACCAGGAAACATGTGTTCAGGAATAATTAATCCTCAAACGTAAGGGAGGACCGGCCCTGAAGATCTAAGGGTTCACTGCGGGGGATCCTGAGGTATTTTCTAGAGTATATTGAATTGGTGAGGAGCAATCCCTGGCCTCGACTCATAGATGGAATCCAATTCCAATACGTGACATTTCAGTTTTAATTGCAGAACTAGTATGGCTAAATAGTAGGATGGAGTACTATGCCGTCTACGATTGATACATTTATATTTGAAGTGGTTTTATACACTATACACTTATAATAGTATCAAATGATTTTTTTTTTTAAACGTACCAAGCATGTTTGGCTATTATAAGGAAAAACTCTATCCTCCGGCTTGCGTTGCATTGTGTGATGGGACCTGAGTCTAATAATAGCTACATTTTTTCAAAAAGCATTGCATTGTTTGTTTTATGCACTAGTATTCTTGGGAGGAAACCTGTTCCTTGTTATACAGCGTGGTCTCTTGATTTACTTTATTTTTAAAGTAAAGTTTAAATAACTGTTTTAGTTCTCAAACCAGTCCCATGACTAACCTGGAGTTCATTGTTTTAACCTAAACTCTAGGTGGCCTATTTTCGACACGGGTAGCTAGTAGTTTTGGTTTTTGCAGATATTTCTTTTCCATGATTCTGGATTTACAACTGGAGTTATATTCGGAAAGCTTTGTATCCGTGTATTTCTTTCAGTTGTGTTATTTATTATTTTTCTGCTGCTAATGTAATTTAATCTCTAATATTTTTCTGATGTATATTATTTATTCATACTCTGTTATATTCTTGTGCTCTGATGTAATTGTTGTAGTAGCAGTGAAATGTTCTGTTGTTGTTGTTGTTCTGAACTGTCGTGGTCTCATTACAATTCGTGTTTTTCGTCTCCTTGGAGGCTAGCGAATTCGGGTCGTAACATTTGTGGTATCAAAGCTTTGGTTTACAGAGCTCGAGAACAAGACACATCAGAACTGAACAAAAGAGTTCATCAGAGATTGGATTAGTAATAACCAATAAGAATGACTCGTTAGAGATAGGATCAGCAGTATCCTACGATGAGTTAGAAGAGTATTATTTATTAAAGACAAATTTTGTTTTGAAAATTTAAACCTTATTATACGTATTTGAGTATTTTATTTTATTTTGGACAATCCAATATGTGAATATTTTGCATATACGCATCATGAACGTATGTTCGAAGTCTCAAATATACTGGATAAATATAGAATCACACTCTAGTCGCTCGGGGATAATTCTGGTGATGCGCGAGCATCATCAGTATTTATATTCGAGTTTCGAAAGTGGGATATCTATATATTTCCAATTGACAGGTGTGAGAACCGAAACGTAGATAGGGTTTATTGTTGTGATTTGTCACCAAAAAGATGATTTTTGAAAATATATAAAGTTATATGTTTGGAAAGCTATTCAACTAATTGATTGCTGGTTGCGTTGTTTGATTATTAGTTTAACTAATAAAAATATTGGATCGAGAAAACCTGTAAGACAATGAAAGTTAATTAAGCCATATCGAATCAAAATATTGAAGTGAATTGAAAATTGTTTAAAATTGCATACATGTACATATATATATGTCAACAGGTCATAGCATGGAAGCTAAGAAGAGGAATAAAATTGTATGCCCAACAAATGGTATACGTTTACCATTTTCTTGGTTTTGATGATTTTATGAGCCGAATGGCTAGCCGCTTAGCTTTTGCTTTTTCTTTTGGATTGATGAGGGCCCTGTGAAGCTAGTTGCGGTTTTAAAAATCAGCCCGTACAAAAAAGGTTATAGCGAAATTTTTCGAAAATTTAGGCTGTGAGCCAAATTTTTGAGAAATTTAGAAATTCATAAAATTGAAAAGTTGAAGAATGAAAGCCAGAATGAAAGTTGAGTCGGTTAGTTAAACAACTTTCAGCTCCGTTCCTTTTCGACGTCGAAAAGATTTTAATTTGGGAGATTGTAACAACCCTGATTTTCAGAACCAAATTTTTTTTATAGCTATTTTTATGGATTTTAAGAATTTAAAATAATTTATTTTAAATAATAACGACTATAAATTTATTTAAATCGAAGTTAGAATGTATAAATTTATTTTAATTATAAAACGGGCTTGGAATGGCGCGGTAGTTTGAAAATTCGATTTTAAATTTCAAATGAATGAACAGAATTCAAAATAAATCGGATTTTAGTAAAACAAGAAACGTTGGAATCTATTTAAATATATATTTCTAACAAATATGTAAAATTGAGATTTCATAATATAAATTGAAAGTTATGTCCAGATTAAAATTCAGAATAGTCGCTATGGAATTTATATATATATATATATATATTAATATAATATATGGCCCTTAAAAATAACCATTTTGCAAATGACCTCTGTTTTCGACGAAACCACTTTTATTGGATCCGAAATGTCAAATTATTGCTATATTCCAATTTTCATAATTTTTAGAATTAATATGTGAGTGTGGTAAATTTAAACGTGTTTGGTAATTTCAGTTTGAAATTAATCAACTGGAAAATGATCATTTTTCAAACGGTCTTCAAATTCAACGAGATTAGTTTTTTTAGGACCGTATCGTCAGAACATAGCTATATTTATTTTTCTGGAATTTTTGGAGTCAGTATGTGGCCCAGGTAAATTAAAATGTATGCTGAAATCAATTTTGAATGTTATATTAATTTAAATTTAAATTTTGATGAAAACTGATCGAAATAGCTAAATTGGCTTTCGGAACATAACCCATTGTGTCTGGAATGAGGGTAATTAGCTAGGGTCGACTATCGTTGGGTATGATTTGGAGTTCGAATGGAAAAGAAACTTTTTGGAATTAAATAAATAAGTAAATAAATAAATAATATATAAAGGGTTTAAAACCCTAATTCTCTCAAATAAAAAAATCGAGCCCCAAAATTCAGAAAACCTGTAATCCCCTAAACCCTGTCACTTCATCCTTCAGCCGGCCCCACCGTCGTCAGAGCGTCGCCGCCGCCGTCGCTCGATCGCCGCCCCCTCCTCGTGCCAGCAGCCACCTTCTCTGACCCCCTTCCTCCTCCTCCGGTCATTACTAAAACCCCAAGCACCCCCCTCCCCCCCCGGCCCGCCCCCTCCCCCACGGAAACCCGCAACTGCCATTTCCAGCCACCGTAGGCCTGCCTCCGACCGCTTGCGCCCCCTACGCCATCACCAGCACCCTACCTCTGACGAACCGTGCGAGCATCCCCTCCTCTGATCGAAAACAGTGAGTTTTTCTGATTTTATTTATATGAAAATCGGATTTTTTAATTATATAAAGATACGATTTTAGCTAGATATAAAAATATAATTTTTCGATTTATAAAAATATGATTTTTATACAGAAAACCGATTTATAAAAATATGATTTTTTATATCAAAAACTGATTTATAAAAATATGATTTTTATATAGAAAACCAACTTATAAAAATATGATTTTTATATAGAAAACCAATTTATAAAAATTTGATTTTTATATAGAAAACTAATTTATAAAAATGTGATTTTAATATATATAGTAGCGTTATAAAAATGTGATTTTTTTATATATATAGCTTTGAATAAAAATGTTATTTTAAATATAAATAGCATTGTTAAAAAATGTAATTTTTAATATAAACTGCGTGAATCAGATTGCGTTGGAATCACGGTAAAGAACACTACGCACTAGAACAAATCCAAATCCAAGCCGTTAAATTAAAGACTGAGGGAGTGGAAACCAAAGGTGCGAACTCCTTCCCACTTAAATTATTTTATAGTAAAAAATATTTTAGATTGCAAACAGGGCTTAGTAGCCCCCGACACTATTTATTGTACAAACCATGGTTGTTTGTTTGGATTGTATTGGGAAAATTGATTGTATTGTGGAAATAAATTGTATTGTGGTTTTGTGATTGATTGGATTGATTGTGTATGGCGCGAGCCAGTATCAGGAGAGCGGTAATGCTAGACATTACTCCAGTTCTAATATTGAGCCGTTATAATGCCGAAATTTTCTGAAATAAATATTTATTCATTAAAAATATCATTTTTAATGTGTATATGAACTATATAAAATATTCATGTGTTGAATAAAATGTTTGAAAAATAAAAATATCATTTTTTTTTGAATGTATGAACTGTAGAAAATAGTAAAGTGTCGTTAAAAAAATAAATTTTAACGTAAATATGAACTTCATGAAATTCTCCTGGAATGAAAATAAATATTCATTTACAAATCGGACGATTTGTTAATGTGCACCCATTTAACCGATATTGATTGGGACGATAAATTTTACACATCACCCTACTACACAAACAATATTCGGTATTTGTTGGTTGAAACCCCACACGGGTATTGGGATGATATTTGACGTACACTAATCCCAATCGTTTAGTTGTATATCAATCGATTGGTTGACAGACTGTTGTAAACGTTAGTTATTTATATTTAATGCTTATGCAGTTTGTAATGCACTCTGGATGATGGTTGATTGTATATCATTGTTGTTATATACATGTGTTGTATGAAATCCATATAATTAACATTATATGGTAATTGATTGGGTCTGACTCCAATTCATAAGGAACAAATATTTTAAAATAACAAATAATGAATATTTTAAAATAACGAATATTTTAAAATAACGAATATTTTAAAACAATAATCGGCAAAGGATTAAAATGTGAATTTGATATCCGATTTTGAATGGACATGAAAATATTGATGTGAAGCCATGTTGATTAGATTTGCGCCATTTTAACGCGAACGATTTTTGTATCGATTTTATTCTTTTTATAATGAATATCCAAAAAGAAAGGATTTCAAAATCAGGTAATTTGAAAATATTATCATTTATATATTACAGTGATAAAGAATATTAAGTTTTGATTCAAAATTGAAGTGAAAGTGGGAATCGTTTTAAATCGAATTTATAAACGATTTATAAAATACGTTTTAAATGAAACTCGATGAAATATATTATATGTATATATATAAATGCACACACACACACACACACACACACACACACACACATATATATATATATATATATATTAATGGCCTGAATAGAACGCGCCGCGCTGTGACTATTCATGAATTTTGACCATTGACTTCGAATTGACATTACAGGAAATCCGACCATCAGATTCTCCTAAAACCGAAACCGTTGCGTTCGTAGTGAAAAGAGCTTTCCAAAAGAGAGAACAACAATAAATCAACATTTGTTCTCTATCTTATCTCTATATTCACTATCTTATAGACATAAGATAGAGAACATAGAGATAAGGTAGAGAACAAATGGTGATTTATTGTTGTTCTCTCTAAATATAAGAGATTTGAAATCTAACGGTTAGATTTGGAATTATGTCCAAACCAAATTTGGAAAAGGTCGATGTAAAAGCAGTTCGATGACAGTTTATGGAAATTGACTTAAAAGGTCTTAATAAAATTATTTGAAATATTAAAAATTTGTGTAAAATCATAATAAATGATTTGAAAGAATTGGGATGAAAAATTCCACTTTTGTAAGGATAAAAATATATTTTTATCCAAATGAACTAGTTATTAACTAGAAGGATAATCCAATATTTTTTAAATAAATAAATTGGATTTATAAAGGGTTTTAATATAACCAAGATTTTCCAATGTATGAATTGGAACAGATTTGAATAGAAATCATCTTCTGGAGGTTTTAACATTGGATTCCATGACTATACGGATATTGTAGAGGAATTTTGAAGATAGATATATATCGTTATTCCCCATACAATATGTGTTGGTTTCTGAATTTGATATTGAATATAAGCCGATATAATTTCTATTCAGAGTCTTATATTTAATATTAAATTGGATTTTGGGTTTGTCGTGAATGATGTCTTCACTAACACTGTTCTTAAACCCCGTGTGAAATGAATAAATCTTTTAATTAAGATTATTACAGTCTTTAGTTATATTTAGTAATTAAAATAAAATGGAATGTGAATTAGGATTATTGTGAACTTAAAAGGCTTTGTCATTATTCTATTTATATTATTAGTCGGATACGGAAATTGGTATCGATTATATATTGATCTATTTTTCCGCGGAGATTATATAATTAATGGATTATGATTTTGGGTTTATCGTGAACTATGTTTTAAATGAATTTGGTTCATTAACCCAGTAAAAGACAGAATTTCATGTCTAACATTGTATTTCGAACTGTATTGTTGATCTCTACTAAATATATATTTGTTTGGTGGCAGAGAATTTATTCCCTTGCTTAACACCCTTCTCTGGGACGTACAAGCTTAGAGGTTATATAACGGTAGAAATCAGTGGTACGGTGTAAATTGTCAATATGGCATGTTTGTGTTTCCAAAGTTAAATAATCATTAAATATTGATTGTTGGAAGATTAAAACTAAGTGAATTTTTAATGAATCTTTAATTAGATTGAAATGAAAATGTGATAATTTAAATTATCAAATGTGGGAAGTGATCGAGAATGGAGAACCACAAGTTTTACTCCAAGTGATAGTTAAATCTTTAATTAGATTTGAACGTGAAAGGGTAATTAATTTTTCAAATAACATCACGGTGTTAGAATATATGTAGTATTACCAGTTTTGCCCAATGGGATGAATATGTTGGGATTGGGAAATTAAATAAATGATTACTTCGGAAAGGTGCACTAATCCCGACTAGTTTGGATAAACCTTAATTTGGTTTGAATTGATATTCAAAGGAAGATTAAAGAATAAATTTAAAGAATTTATCTTTGATAAAATTAATGGGAACCTTTCCCTAATGATGTGAATATTGGAATAAAAGAATATTCAGAATTGGAATGAGGCGTATGTTATGTTTTTATAAAACCTGTTTATGAGATACGCAAGTTATTTGTAAAGTCCGGGTTTATACCCATTCTGAATAACTGATTCGACGATGAAGACGGTGGTTGAAGACCGGAGGTCTTCACATCATTTGGATGATTACTGATGTCTTGATTGGGACGTACACCGAAGATAAGGTAATAAGTGGTGACCGTCCAGACTTACTTGGAGATCGACTGGATATGCGAGGACCTCTTCTGTATTGGACATATGGGACAAGGAATAAGGTGCCTCTGGTTTCGTTCTGACCCCTAACGAACTAGTAAATGGATGTGTGTCTGACATTGGATTATATTCTGTGTTGATTGATTTCTATTAAATATATATATCTTTTTGGTGGCAGAGAATTTATTCTCTTGCTTAACACCCTTCTCTGAGACATACGAGCTTAGAGGTTATATATCGATAGACATCAGTTGCTCGACGTGAATTGTCAGTGTGCCATGCTGAGATGCAAATGATCAAGGCTTTTGTTGAAAAGTAGAGTCTTGTGGTTGATGATCAAATCATGGCTTTAAATAGCATAGCATTTTATATAGCACTAATTTGCGAGCCTCACACCTCGGTATGAGTAAAAAACGGGGTTGTGACTGCAAGGAGTGCACGATGTTTCTTTCTAGATATAGATGGTGGCATTGTATGGATCCCAGACATTTATATATTTTTACCTATATGGATGATGGATAGCGAGGCGCCTCGGATATATCAGTCACTACAGGGCCGATGGATAGGTCCGATAGGACCAGGAAACATGTGTTCAGGAATAATTAATCCTCAAACGTAAGGGAGGACCGGCCTTGGAGATCCAAGGGTTCACTGCGGGGGATCCTGAGGTATTTTCTAGAGTGTCTTGAATTGGTGAGGTGCAATCCCTGGCCTCGACTCATAGATGGAATCCAATTTCCAATACGTGGCATTTCAGTTTTAATTGCAGAACTAGTATGGCGAAATAGTAGGATGGAGAACTATGCCGTCTACGATTGATACATTTATATTTGAAATGGTTTTATACACTATACACTTATAATAGTATCAAATGATTTTTGTTTTAAACGTACCAAGCATGGTTGGCTATTATAAGGGAAAACTCTATCCTCCGGCTTGCATTGCATTGTGTGATGGGACATGAGTCTTATAATAGCTTCATTTTTCCGAAAAGCATTGCGCTGTTTGTTTTGTGCACTGGTATTCTTGGGAGGAAACCCGTTCCATGTTATACGGCATGGTCCCTTGATTTACTTTATTTTTAAAGTAAAGTTTTAAATAACTATTTTTGTTCTCACACCAGTTCCATGACTGACCTGGAGTTTATTGTTTTAACCTATACTCTGGGTGCCCTATTTTCCACACTAGCAGTTAGTAGTTTTGGTTTTCGCAGATATTTCTTTTCCAGGATCCTGGATTTATGGCTGGAGCTATAATCGGAAAGCTTTGTATCCGTGTATTTCTTTTAGTTGTGTTATGTATTATTTTTCTGCTACTAATGTAATTTAATCTCTGATATTTTTCTGATGTATATTATTTATTCATACTCTGTTATATTTTTGTACTCTGATGTAACTGTTGTAACAACAATGAAATGTTCTGTTGTTTGTGTTCTGATTTGTCGTGTTCTCTTTACAATGCGTGTTTTCCAGTCTCCTCGGAGGCTAGCGAATTTGGGTCATAACAACATGAAAATAACGGGGATATAGCGAAGGCATAAAAAGGTTCATTAAATGTAAAACCAAATTTTCAAAAATTAATTAATGATCTTTCTCACATTATATGTGTAGAAGAAACTAATATTAATTGATCTTATACAACAGAATAACAAAATATCATAGTTATGCATGCTAAATTTGATGAGTGTAATTGTTTGTTACCATATATTACACACTTATGCCTTTAGTTTAGCCCTTTACTCTAACTTTACTAATTTTTTAAAAAAGCACTCGTCAAATCTAGCTGTATATATTAATATTGCCAAAGCGGGCGCTAAAAAGTCTTGATTTAGAGGAGGTAGCGAAAAATAGCCATGATAGAAATGGATTTACTGTTCATCGGCGCTAAATTGAAATAACATAAAGGTTGAAGAGCGCTATGGGCTATAGTGGGGATATTGCAGGGATATATCGTCTTTAACCGCATAGCTATATAGCATCAATCGCCTTCTCTCTTCCAGCTCGTCTCTTCATAGAATTCGGTAACCTGAACTTGTAAAACCCAGTCTGATCCGAGCGTTGCAATTTCCAGGATCAGGTGAACCACTGTGAGAAAAACTCACAAAGTTTAAGGGTGTCATCCAACTTGATTTTAAGGTCAAAATATTTTCAAAACAAAAGGATAATCGTAAGATCAATCAACACATAAACACGGATGATTTTTACCTTATGATAACCCAAAACATTTTGAAATCATTTTTTTTAATATTATAGTAATGTCTTAAAATGGCAATCTAGCAGAACACTTGCATCTCATACTCCACAAACATAGTATACTATCAAAACTGTGGGCTCTTATTGGAGATTAGATTCCGACAAGCAAGGTACGGGACCACCTTCCGATTGTGTATCTCTAGAGAGGAATACATTGGGTTAAACAGGAACATTTTGCAACCCAGGGTAAATATAATCGGCCATTCACTTCGCTTGAATGTTTCAAATATATTATCACCTATGGTTATTAGCAACATAACCATTCCCGGCGATATAGAAGCGAAAAGAAGAAAAAATATGAATATTAACTAGATGATGACAATACATCATAATAGGAGCAACCCATATAGCCATGCGATCTACTCGATTTTATACATTTCCCGGTTGATGGGGCATGAGGTTTAAATCTTCATTTAGAACACCTGGCCACCATTCACTTTCAATACCACATCGTCAGATCCGCCAAATATCACTAATTGACGTCCGCAAAAATAATCTAGTTGTTAAGCTATGAAAAGTGCACTACTCCACCATCAACTATAGTACGTTTGAAGAAATCAACGTACGTGATCCCTTTGGAGATACTCTGTCAAACGTCTGTCTATACAAGTCATCCAAGAACAAGATGAACCGAAGGCACCCTCTTACCACATCCTTATACAGGAATCATGCTAAGGATCAGTAGCGACTAGCCCTTGCAATCTGAAAGACTCCAATACAATAGAACCACTATTGAAATATCTCTGGAAGCCTATCAGAGAGATTTGACAAATAATCCTTTCAGTCATAATAATCAACGGTCTTTAATTGATTCGTCTTTAATTGGCATCTTTTACGTACTTGCTGGTTTGGAATGATTTTTGAATATAAATTTGATCCCGGTCTTTCTGTACCAACAATCCTATAGACCAGATTTAGTAGTTGGTTATTTAACCATCAAATAAACAACCATTCATCCATAAAATAAAATAAATTTACTGATTTGGTACCTAACATCATTTAGCCTTTTTAATTAACCAGTCATTTATTAATTATTAAAACTTCAAATTCAAAAAAAATCCCTTTCTTATTAGATATAATAAAATTCAATTATAATTCACTTCTACTCATTAGACCCTCATTGTAAATTGGTAAGTGAATAAATATCTCAGTATCAACCCCGAAGGCCGAAACCAACATCAGATTGACACCTCGAAATTTACTTAACTCAACCAATGTACAATAAGTTCCAATTTCATAAAACCACATCATATTTCCTTTTTACCATTTTTCAAAACAATTATATTACTTTATAATATCAATAATCATTTCCACATTTTGTTTAAAATATTATTTTATGAAATCAACTAAATAATTCAACTTAACTTCTATAAATAAATATTACAGATTCCATTTCAAACCCTTCACCTTTCATTTACAAAAATCCTTAATCTTCCATTTATAATTTATAAAGTCCTTAACCCTTTTATTTATAAATAACTTGATCATGTACATATAAATATCTTAAACACTCATTTATAAATATCTCAACCATTCATTAAAATTTAACTCAGTTCGAAAAATTCCTTTATTTTATAAAACCATTCCACAACTCTTCCCATATAACTCAGTTTATATGAATTTCCATTTATAACTCTTTTTGGCAATCTTGCCTTGAAATCCCATTTATTAGACATTCATCTCATTCCCCAATGTACCAAATATTCATATTCTATTTTCGATTCCATTTATTCGCTAATCCTACTCATTAAAACTCATTTAACTACATTTCATATATTTAAAAACAACGTTGTGAAAATGTTCCTTAATTACAAAAAAAAAATCACCTTTTCAGAACTTTCAAATCAATTCCATTAATCCATTTCAATATTTTAGAATCCTTTAAAATTCCATTTGCGTCACTTAATCCCTTCTTCGCAATCATTTCAACATTCCCATTTCATTTATACTGCTTAACTATTTATTCATTAGTATCTTGGAATTCCAATTAATTTATAATTAAACAGTTTTGAAAACATAAATAAATCTTCGAAGTTTATTTCCAAAATAAAATCGTATTTCAAACATATATAAATATAATTTTGAAAACAATCACAATCGATTTAATAATGATTTAAAAATCCTTTGTTTTCATCGATGGTACTGAAGAGGTAAATATCTGTTAAAGTACCAAATCATGAAATATAAACCAATTTCACATCCAAATGAATACAATGAATCATGTTGATAAACATTATCAATATTAGTGAGGAATCATGTTGGAATCCTCCAACTCGTCAATCCCTGCATCACAATTCCATACTATTCAATGTATTATATTATAATAAAATTTAACAACTACTGTAAGGAATTCAGTTGGATCCGTCCAATCTGTTATTCCCTGCCTCCAAATAGGTTACCTCAAATAAAATCATTTAACAAAAATTATTAAATTCAAACTAATAACGATAAATAATGACTATTTAACATCAATCAATTTATATTAACAAACAATTCAAACAATTAAATTAAACACATTTATATTATTATAAACGTGACCAATAAGATAAATTACCTTAGTTGGTTCTAATAGTTAAATAATGATTAGGTTTTTCACTGAAATTAAACAACGTTTAACTTCATCATTTTAATTAATATATGCATATATATTTAACAAACAATCAACCATTATCAACGATAACACGCAATTATAAAACCCGACATATATAAAATATAAGCGGAAAGAACCGAGTGAGTTTGATTTCATTCCTTTGTTAAAATAGTTTGTTTCAGTTAAATTAAACAGACATTTAATTTAACTAAAATTCACAGTTCATTCCAATCACATCCAATTTTGTTCCATGATGTAGGTTTTGTCGAGATGATTCCAACGACACTTGGTTTGTCCAATTCTAATCACATATGGAATAGTTATTAACATTTATATTTAATACAATTTAATTATTAAATTAATTTCCTTAATTATATACTTTAATTCTTACATTTTGGATGAATTCTCTAATTACTTGATTAATATAAAACATGGCCGATTAACTTCAAATTTGCAACAAGGCTGACCCGACCTCTTTTCCTTAATTATTTAAATAATTAGTTAACTAATCTTTGTATTAAAATAGGTCTACAATCTTCTTCCATCTATTTAGCCTTCATCATGTTCTTCTTCTAATCATGATAACCTACTACAAGTTATAAAGATTTTTAGTCCATAATTTAATTAAATAGTAAATTCCCTTAATTGATATTTAATTAACTTTAATTTTAAATAATACTTTGGGTTAAGGATATTAGGCCCGACTATTTTGTCTTCGAATTCGTTCCTCTTCAGCTGCTAAGTTTCAAAACCACCGCCCACACACGTCTTCGTTCAAAGCAACTTCACCCATGAACGAACGCCACCGCCCCGCCGTACTTCGATCAGTGACCCCTCACGTAAGCGTCGGTGCCTCCTCTATGCTTGCCCCAAACCAAGATCCACTCGCTCACCTTCTCCGTCCATTGTCGGACCTCGAAAACTGCTAGTGTTGAACACGATTTCTGCCACCATAACTGCTGAAATCAAATCGCCACCGTCCAGAAGATGGATCTCAATGCCCTCTTCCTACTTACTGTTGAATAATTCATGAAATAACTCGAGGATCAGAACAAAAAGAGGGATAGAAATTGCAAGATTCTGGACATCGGTTCTGAAAAATGGCAGCCCAGAAATATGTTGACCACGCAGTAAAAATGATTGGGTTTTAATGATTGTTAGGGTGTATATATATAGTGATAGTTTATTATTATAATATTAATATTGAAACTCAAGCCTAAAGTATCATTTTAAAACCACCATAAGAGACTTCCGATTGAGGCGAAAATACCCATCCTAGCATAAAACGATATTTCGGACACGATGGAAAAGGTTTCGTTAAATTCGGATATCATCTTCGAAAATCCTTTTATAACTCATATATGTGAATAAACACACATTTAAAATGTGTATGATCATAAAATAAATCCAAGTATCTTGAAAATTGAAATATTACAAATATAAATCATTACGGATTTAGTAAAATTAGTTTTGTTGAAAACGGAGCTCATTAGATAATCGGTTAATCTTAATTTCCAATTTAAATCGACAAAATAATTAAATAAAAACCGAGGCATTTACAGGTACCGTTCTCACATAAGACATCGATTTGCCATAAAATTTGGTTTCGTACAATAATTTAATGTTACGATTCTAATGAAACTAATTTCATCGAAAACCGAGGTCGTTTGCAAAATGGTCATCTTAAGGCTTATGAATATCGATTAAAATATTATAAAATTCCAAATTAATCCGACTAAATAATAATAAATTATTATTATCGTAAATATTCAAATGGAAATATCATATAACTTCAAATATTAACAATATGGATTATAAAACTCAATATCATCAATTTCGAGTTAAAACGATATTTATTAATGACACTTTTTCGTCAAAACCAGAGATACAACTAAGGAAATGGTACTAAGGGAAAATTAGGTTTGTTTAGTTTTCATGAGTTTAAGTTAATTCACTGTTTCCTAGATATCAAGGTTCCGAGTCCAAAAGATTAGTTACTCTTACTTCAGTGGGATGAGCAACACGATTAAGCGACTTAAGAACCAACAGTTATCTTGGGACAAGGGTTCCCTAAGCACAACCCTCAATAAGGACTAAATGGCTTATTGGAAGGGGTTTCGTACAGACTTTGCGGAAATACTTAGGATTGTGAAGGAGCTTATGAACATGTCGAAAACACACAACAAGCGACACCAGCAATAATTAAGAAATTGCATGAGAAACTCGAAAGGAAATGTGCTAAGTATCGATTCACTCTTTATTGATCTTTGATTTAGAATACACAAGTGATTACAACCGAAATCCCCAATTTGATTTTAGAATTAGGGTTTACTCTATAAAAAAGAACACAAGAATGGGAATGAGGGAATCATCCCCAAAATGAGACCCTTGAGGTCTTATTTATAGACAAACCGGGGCCCCTTTTGTTATTGGGCCTGTAGTACCCCTGTCGGCTGCTTTTCTCTATGGTTCCAGAAAATTTGGCTTTCGGTTGTCTTTCCTTTACGTTTTGGGGGCTTTGCTTACGATTTCTCGAAGTGTCGGCTCATGCTCTCGAGAAGAGGGTTCCGGTCTGCAGAACACTTTTTTGCTGCCTATATTGGTCCTGAGTTCACCAGAGCGGATGGATTTCGGATGTAGGCTCCCGATTCTGTTGCTAACACTTTATAAGGCTTGTCTTCATGATTCAAGTGAAAAGCTACCGGGTTTGCCTACCTTGCCGGTATCGACACCATGCAAATTAGTGTGGATAGGTTGTCTCTTTTTGGGGTGCCGCCTTCTCTCTCGATAGACTCCCGAAGTGTAACCTTACCTTCCCGAGATGTTGTTTCCGGCATTGTGCTTGTTGCTTATTGGGGTAACTTCTCGAAGACCCACTAATGGAGGTCCCAATGAATGGCTCTCGGATGATCTCCCCATTACTTTAATGTTTCTGTCTCCTCATGTATCGCCATTAAGCAAATTAATACCGATAGCCTTTTGCTCTTCTTGGTCCCGGTTGATGGGATTGTTAGTTTACCTCTTCATTGGCTTCCGGTCTTGGGTGACCTCTTGTCACCCTTCCACCGTGCCAGGCTCATCTTGCTGATACCCCTTTATTTATGTAGGTTTAAAGCCTTTATCCTTAATAATAGTGCCAGTTGCACAAATCCTGGAATATTTCCTAATGTTGTGGCTTTCTCTTGTGTTGAACTTTCGTTTGACAGAAGACTCCTTTCTGCTTGTGGTGATCTGTCACCCTTTCATGGCCAGCCTGCTACAAATGCTTTATTTTGGTAGTAACATTTCCCCCCGCCCATTGAAGGGGTAGTATCGACTTTCCAAGTCAATTCTCCTTTCAATTTTGTTGTTGTACGACTCTTATTGCGTAAGGCCTCCAACTTTTCGCTTTTCCAGGGCAGATCTGGTTTGTCAATTTGATTTTATTCGTGCGGTCAAGATTGAAAGTTGATCTTTTGTCAGAAGCGCTTTCTCTTCCTCCTATGTCCTGCACAACATATTACAAAAGCGAGACCACTGTTCATAGATATTTCTCAAGTTTTCTTAAGAGTTTACACTCATCTTTACATAAATATTTTGAGTCCACTCACAGGCGTAGGTTGGCATCATGTTTTTAACCATTCTTAAGAAATTGATTAGAGATCGACACGTCTGATTTTGTTTAATCTCTAATGATATTTGGTATGGTGTCTAATGGATGATCTAATTAGTTGTATCTATTTCTATACATTATTGGGTCTAAAATGAAAAATTGTATGTAGAAGGTTGTTTTTGTCAATACATGATGCATTAGGTTGCCGATAAGAGTGAGACCCACACCTCTGTTGTTTATTTAAACGACTTTTGATTTTTTTTCCAATACCGCGGTTTACGCTTATTTGGCGCCCAACCCTATGGCTGCCGGTTTAGTAGTAAAAAAGCTATTGCAAGCTTATTCCTTCTTGGTTCCCATATCAATAATACCCAAAGTTCTTAAATAAAATGTTTTAACTGGGAGTTTGCTAATATCAGGTTTTGGGACAAGTCGGATCTTTGGCACTGATCTAATTAATCGTTTAATTCCAGTCAGTCTAATTTCCTTTCAGCATAGGCGATCTTTTTACAAATTTTGTCAATATTCGTCCTTACGATTGGCCTATGTGTTTAAAGGTTAAATTCCTAGTGTTCCTACGTTATATTACTCATCCACACATAACTTGCATGTATATTTATTAAAAGAAAATGAAACTAAGTTGCATATTATGGTATTATATCACATGGCAAGATCATGTTTGAGGTTCGACAATCGGGTAGTTCCAAGCTTGGAAAGTCTATTGAATTTCACCCGAAGCAGGCTTCCTTTCCTCAACGCTTTGATGAACCAGTTGCCTCAGATGTTGATGCATGCCATGTTCCGGCCTTGTCCGAGAAAAGGCCAACTTCTTTTGTTGATGGTGGTCCCTCCAACAGGCATAAAGATGCGAACTTTGGACCTTGTTCCTTTGGTGAAGGGACTGTTGTTGTGTCTGGTAATCAACCACCACTTAGTTCTATCGTCTCTTCCTTTGAAAATATCCCCAATGTTGATTTTTTCCCCCAACTAAGATGATAGGAAGTGACTTAGTTGCAGGCTTCCTCCTGGTGTCAGGTTCTCAAGATTTTTCAGATTTAAGAGGATGCAAGCGGACTTTACTTCCTTCGTATCATTATGGAAATCCTCTGGATCTTCCTTTGTCAACTTTCAACTTTGATGGTATTGTTAAATCTAATCTTCCTTCTATTGATGTTTTCAACATGTCAGAGTCGACTCCCCCTCCCAAATTGCTCGGATTTCTTCTTTCATCACCTTAAGCAAGAGATTTCTGTTTGTCCTTCACTTTTTCTAACTTCTTTCCACTCGTCTTCGCACGAGGGTTGGTATTTCTTTGATTCTTTTTCGAATATTTAAAGATTGGCATGTTTCATAAGCGGTGGTTGCCTCATCCTCCCTTGAAGCGAGTGATCTCAAAGAAGAAAATGTTGTGCTGGCGTCCTAGCTTCCTGATTTAAATGTAGAGAAGAGAAAAGTCTTGGAGATGTGAGAGCAACTGAGGACATCTTTAGGAAAAGAAAGAGAGCATAATCGTGCTTTGGCCGTTGAGGATTCGGTTTTTAAAGGTGAGCGGGCAGATATATTGGCTGTATATGCAAAGGAATTAGGGGTAAAGGAAAAAGCAATTGTTGTTGCTAAAAGAATAATCTATGAAGCTTCTGATAGGGATTACTCACTTTTAAAAGCGCATCTCCCAAATGTGCTAGCATAATGTTACGCGGAGGCTCTTTTCCTGGCTTGTCATGACAATTTTGAAAGGTTTCCATACATGGGTTTTCCGTCCCTTCATTCCTCTATCCAAAACAGAGTTATGAAAAGAATATATTTGGCCAAACGATGCATCGAGGTTCCTGAGAATAATGTAGTGAGGCCCGAGGATGTCCTATTTATTGAGAAACCACCAGAAAACCCAGAAAATGGTAGTGAGGAAGAATTGGTGCTCAATGTTGGTCGCGATGATGGAGAAGACCATAGCAACAAACTTGTTCTTAAGAGTAGAAGTTGCTCAGGTAGTAAAGTTGACATCACATTTCATTTGTCCATGCGAGATACCTTGGGCTTTGGAGATGCAAATGGTGATCTTTGTGTGCCCCCATTACTCTTTATAAGAATGACGCCTTTACTAAAGGAATGGTTTTCTCGGAATCTATCGAAAAGGAGCAAGTATTACATCCCATCTCCCTTATTTCTCAGGTATGAATTTTAGCCCTCACGTGACTCCTTTTTCCTGCATTGGGTTAGCTTACTTTGTTTTGAAACTCACTGACATTTGCCAAACATTATGGTATAGTTTCCCACTTTCGAAAGTGATTTCCATTTATCTATCATTATTATGGTAAAAACCTTGTTCTTACTAATGACGCTATTTTTAAGGATGATTTGTGTTCTTTCTCTAGGCCGAGGAAGGAATTTCTCACAACATCTCCCATTAAGTCCAGTAGGGAATGCTTTTTATAGGAACTTAAGCTTATCTATATGAAGTATCCTCGGCTCTCCTTTAATTTCTTGGGAGATAAGAAGGAGATAATACTAAAGAGACTTAGAGCCCACCATGCGCAGTTGATATGCAAAATGAACAAAAAATGTAAAGGAGGGAATGATTAAACTATAATTAGCATTTGTCTGCAAGAATGTTGAGTGACATCTGTACTAACCTCTTTGAATGAATAGTGTTATGACATGCCATTATAACCTATTTTCTGGAAATAAATCACATGAGTAGTTGCTTATGTATTTGTAAAAACAGGAGGAATTGACTAAGGATCCTCTCTCTTTTACCCAGAGGGATATGCGACCAGCTTTGATCCGAGAAGAATTCTCAAAGAGCCACCCTGTTATTGCTGATAACGGGTCTACTTTGCTTGGAGAACTGTCCACGGAGCACCTGAGTGAACAAATAAGTGTCTTAGAAAATGTACTAAAGCAGAAAGATAAGTTGTTTGCACAAAAGAGAGAGGTGAAGACAAATCCCTCCATCAATTTTGATCAAGAAAGGGATGAGCTACACCGTTGAATTGTTGATTTAGAAATCGAATGCAACCATGCATTAATAGAATGTAAAGCATGGGAATCCACATTTGGGTGGACCGCTGAATCCTCTGTATCCGATTATCTTCAAGCCTCGACAGAGTTTGGAGCTCCAGGATTCGAAATAAGCCATCATTTGTGAAACTTCCCCCTGGGTTAAATTATTCTTTTGTTAGTAGATGGTATCGGCGAGTAAAAGAAGACATGAAAGGTCTTTACGACAAAAGGCTTAGTGAGGACACACTCCGACACATTGACTTTTATGCAACCGAAGTCAAACGACTAAGGAAGGAAACACATGCCTAAGGAAAGGTAGCTTATTGTTTGGAAAGGGAAAATAAAACCCTGTGCGGCATGGGTAAGGCCTATAATTGGGCCTTAAAGTTACAACTTAGGCCCTCATTCCATTTGTGTAAAATTATAGAGAAATGGCAAAAGAATAATGAACTTTTATTTACTACGATTGCTCATGCAAACATTTGTTTCCTTCATGAGGGAAGTTTTAGGAAAATGGACTAAGTTTCCCTTTAATTGTTCGATTTTCTCTTGAGTAGCTCACAACATCACTTCGTAAGTTAACTTGTAAATGGGGTGTACATCCACTTGATATACAGCTTTTTTTATGTTTCGCACAAATAATAGTAGGCTAAATGTAAAGGGTTTGAGGAACTTACCTGAGTAATACAGAAGGTTCATGTCCTTGCTTGGAGGCTTTTTTGGTAATCGGGCTTCAGCCATTATGTCGATCGTATATCCACTTCCCGAGGATTAAAGCTTTGCAACCCAAATTCGGGTATTAAGAATGCATTTCCAGAAATTACCTCCTAAATAGTGATAGAATTTTGATTCTCTTCCCGGAGTAGGGTGCAAGACTAGGAATCTGCTTCTGACTATGGTGGGAGTCCGGTTTCCAACAGTGTTGATTGAGATCTGAATCGACCTAGATTCAGGTATTTAAGATAGGGTCAAAAGCCCACGTTTGGTAATAATTGAGAATAAACCCAGATTCATGTGCTTGGTAGAAGTCCCTAACTAACCCAGATTTGGGCGTATAAATTGAAAATCAGAATTCCACTTCTGGTATTTATAGAAGTCCCGAACTAACCCATATTTGGGCATTTAGAAACTGGAGACCAAAATTCCACTTCTGATATTAATGTGTCGTTACCCCCCCCCCTTTGAGTTTGATTTATGAAGCAAAGGTTGTACGTGCTTCTTGAGCCACTCTTTAGGCTTCTATTTGTCAAAGCAGAGGATATACGTGCTTTGTTGGCTAATCTCTAGGCCAGTGCATCCGCTGCGCTTGGTTAGCTTATCCACAAGCAGAGCCCAAGGACTTACCTGACCTCCCTCCAGGAGGCGCCATATCCTTACCATTATAAGTGATGATAAGATCTTAGATGCTTAAGTCGGACCATCGTAGACGAAAAATAAAGAATTACACTTTTAATGCTCTACTTTAGCCATCGTAGGCGGCGATAGAGACTTACACTCCACCCCCTCCAACGGGTGCCCTATCTTGACCATCATTAGCAAGGATAGGGGTTTGTGTTCCCTTCTGCGGGTAACGCAGAACATAAGAAAAGGTAGGATGTGCTCTTCTGCGAGTAGAGGTGGGATGTTCTTAATTCATAGTAGAGACCCGGCGTACTCTTCTGTGAGCAGAGGCAGACATGCTAATTAGATGCTCCATCACAACCATTTTTGGTGTGGGTCGGAGGGTTACGCTTTTGATGCTTTAACCTGACCCTTTCTGATTTGGGCATGGAGAAAGGCTTACACACCACCCCCCTCAGGGGAGTACCTTGCCGTGGCCAACTTGGCGATGACAAGGTTTTTCATCCTGTTTGTTTTAGCCCACCTTGGGTTATTTAGAATTGTAGAAGGGGTTTCCACACCCTTAGTCATGCAGACAATCCTCTAAGGACCTTTATTGGACTTAGTCTGACCCTTTTACAAACTCCCGTAGTTGTTCGTGATTGAGGAACTTAATGATCATCCCTTCGAGAATTCTGCAGCGGTTGGTTTCATGTCCATTTATCATGTGATAGATACAATAAGGCCCTCCCAATTTCCTTTCATACTTGGGCTTCTTTTTTGTAGATGGCCAATAATTGAGCTCGTTTCTGGTTAGGAAGTAGATATTTTCCAATGAAGTGGTATGGTAATATTCTTTAAGTAGCCTTGACATAAATTTCCTTTCTTGTTGTGGATACTCAACTCTTCTGTTACCGAGCCTTTTTATTCCATTCATACTCTTGTTTTCTCCATCAAAGATATGCTAAGATTGAGGACATATCCTTTTTGACCATTTGGAAGCGAAGTGGTTAAAATCATCTGTTATTTCTTCCTCGGACGCCATGTCTTTGATTTGTTTGTTGAGATCCTTCCTTATAGGAGTAAAAATGTTATAATTATTTGATGTAGATTCGCTTAGAGGAAAGGTTAGGGTTTTTTTCAGGTAGGAAGGGATACTGCTCCAATAATTAGAATCATATTGCTCTACTTCCCTTTTTCGATTAATTACTCGTAGAGCTTCCATTCTTAACATTTGTTCATCCATTACACTTGTGTCAGTGGTGGCTTAAATATCCATTTGAGATCCAGAAGACTGTCGTTGGTACCTCTTGCCCATGGTCTTGCTTCTTCAAAGCCTAGTCCAACCTCGGACGGAACATCACAGTTAAATATGTAGTTGTTAACCACAAGGCCGGAGGTTCAAGCCTCCCTTCTAGTGGAAAAATGTTAACGATATTTTTCATCAACGTCGAATATAGGGACGAGGAAGTGGTCCTAAGGGAAAATTAGGTTTGTTTAGCTTTTAGGAGTTCGAGTTCACCCTTTCTTATATATTAAGGTTTTGAGCCCAAAAGATTAGTTACTCTTCCCTCAATGGGGTGAGCATCACGCTTAAGCGACTTAAGAACCAACAGTTATCTTGGGACAAGGGTTCCCTAGGCACAACCCTCGATAAGGAGTAAGCAGTTTGTTGGAAGGGGCTTTGTACTGATTTTACGGAAGGGGTTAGTCTTGTGAAGGAGCTTATGAGCATGTCGAAAACACACAACAATCGACAACAACAATAATTAAGAAATCGCATGAGAAACTCGAAAGGAAATGTGCTAAATATCGATTCATTCTTTATTGATCTTTGATTTAGAATACACAAGTGATTACAACCGAAATCCGCAATTTGATTTTAGAATTAAGGTTTACTCTAGAAAAAAGAATATAAGAATGGGAATGAGGGAATCATCCCCAAAATGAGACCCCTGGGGTCTTAGTTATAGACAAATCGGGGCCTCTTTTGCTATTGGGCCTGCAGTACCCCTGTCACCCGCTTTTCTCTGTGGTTCCGGAAATTCTGGCTTTCAGTTGTCTTTTCCTTGTGTTTTGGTAGCTTTTCTTACGGCTTCTCGAAGTGTCGGCTAATGCACTCGAGAAGAGGGTTCTGGTCTGTAGAACTCTTTTTGACTGCCTATATTGGTCCCGAGTTTGCCGGAGCGGATGGATTTTGGATGTAGGCTCCCAGTTCTATTGCTAACACTTTGTGGGGATTGTCTTTATGATTCAAGTGAAAGGCTTCCTGGTTTGCCAACCTTGTTGGTATCGACACTAAGCAGACTAATGTGGATAGCTTGTCTCTTTTTGGGGTGCTGGCTTGTCTGTCGGTAGAATCCCAAAGTGTACCCTTGCCTTCCCGGGATGTTGCTTCCGGTGTTATGCTAGTTGCTTATTGGGGATAACTTATCGAAGACCAGCTAATGGAGGTCCTAGTGATTGGCTCTCGGATGATCTCCCCGTTATTTTAATGTTTCTATCTCCCCGTGTATCGGAATTAAGCAAATTAATACCGATAGCCTTTTGCTCTTCTTGATCCTGTTGATGGGATTATTGGATTTCCTCTTCATCGGCTTCCGATCTTGGGTGACCTCTCATCACCCTTCCACCGTGCCAGGTTCATCTTGCCGATACCCCTTTCTTTACGTGGGTTTTGAGCTCTTTC
Organism: Allium sativum; assembly: GCA_030737875.1. Taxonomy (NCBI): domain Eukaryota; kingdom Viridiplantae; phylum Streptophyta; class Magnoliopsida; order Asparagales; family Amaryllidaceae; genus Allium; species Allium sativum. The sequence goes on along the minus strand of CM060924.1, from coordinate 523,056,217 downwards.
TCCTTAATGATAGTGTCGGTTGCACAGCTCCCAAAATATTTCCCTACGCTATCAGCTTTCTCTTCTTTCGGACTTTCGTTTGACGGGAGACACCTTTCTACTTGTGGTGATTAGTTATGCTTTCACCGCAGGCCTACTCCAGATTCTTTATTTTGGTAATAACAGTATCCAAATTAGATTAAAAGCCATTTTAAATTAATTAAATATACGTTATGGTTTATTAATGATTTCTATAGCTACTTTTAAATTTTGAATTGGACATAACTAACAGTCAATAAACTGAAACCTCGATTTTTCTTTTTAATTATAAAATTATAATCAACTAGATTCGAACATTTATTGTTTCATGGAATTCTGACTTAAGACGGATTATGTATATTCAACTGAAGTTCATAACTCAATATTACTAACTACCGCCCCATTTCAAGCTCGTTTTAATTTATATATAAATTTATACATTCAAACTTCATTTTATAAATGAATTTAATATTCAAAACTATTTCTAAATAAATATTTAAAATAATAAAATAAATTATATATCCGACTACCAAAATATGGGACATTACATAGATTAACGAGAGTTAGTAGCTTCAATGGAATATAATGAAGTAAGTCAGAGAAATCAAAGATCGAGACATCAAATACAAACATTTTATAACCAAGGTTCTCATCATCAAAAAGAGGGAGATAGTTAGAGACTAAGATATTGATGATGATCGTTTTGATGACAACAACCTTGTTTCTACTTTGATATTATTATTATAAAATATATATTAACACTATTTTCTAGAATATATATATATATATATATGCATATATAGGAAAATCTATGAGGAATTTATTATTAATTAAAGATTTTATAATTCGAATAATCAAGATTTCAAATAGAAGAGTTCAAATTTTAAGACTTATCAGTATGAAGAAATCAAGAGTTCAAGAATTATAAAGTAAATGTGTCTAGAATTTCTGTTAAAACTCTTGTTAGCACCAGATTTTGTTTTCAAATTTAAATCCTAACTTTAAACTTAATACTGATTTTAAATTCTTTTCAAAAGATTTCAATTTTATTTTGATCTAGTTTTTCTAACGAATTCAAAATTACTTCCTTATTATAAATATATACTTCTTTATTTTTAAAAAAATATTTTATCCCTTGAATGTTATTTTCTAAACTCCTGAAAGCTATTCTCTATTTTTAAATTTATGTTTAAAAAGATTTCAAACTTAAGTTTTACTTACTAGTTTCATAATTACTTCAGTTTTTCAACTTTCTTGTTTATATTAAGTTTTAAGGTATTCAGAGTTCTATATTTATACTTTTATATCATTTTATATTTAGTTTCTTAAGTATTTTTATTATATTGTTATATAAGTTTTTAAAATATATTTTACATTGGAAATATTTTTTTAATATAAAGGAATATAGTTTGTTTTCACTCTGGATTCATCATAATTTATTTAAAAATTATTTACTTTGTTTAAAAATTCAAATTTTGATTTTGTACTAGCATATGTTGACATATCAAACATTATTTATTCTAGTTAGCACTATATTTTATTTTTGAATTTTGAAAAGAGGTATATTTTGAATGCAGACATTTTCAAAAACATTGTGACTATTGGAAACCTATAAATACCTTCCAGAATTCGTTTTTAATATCATTTCATCTCCTTCTTCCTCCCTAAACATTACACCAGTAGAATACTTTATTTCTTGACTTTCTGTACTTACGCTCTGCCGATTTTAATAAAAATCATATCATTCTTCTTCTCTTTCAATTCTAAATCAAAATCTCTCTGAATTCAAATGCTACTCAAGAGTTATAGGCTGTTTGTAATCAAAGATTGGGTGCCATGTTTAAAGTGACTGTGTGCATCTGTGACCCGAAAATCGATTGGTGTAAAGATGTTGCCCATAAATGAACTAAATCTCACTTTACTTGGAATTAGTTTGGGTGTGCCCTTGTAGTCCTTAAATCAAGGATTTTAACTAGATATTGTTGATTAAAAATCTGCATCAACCCTGCGTTCTGTGGGGATGGATGTAGGGGAGTTCCGAACCACTATAAAATCCCAATGTGTACTTTTCTTTTACTGTTTTACTTTTATTTTTCGCATTTTGTGATTTATTCTGTATTTGATATTATCTGTGATCTGCATACTGTTTTGTTTAATCCAAAATATTTCAATAAAATTAATAAATTACAGAAAATACTACTCACCCCCTCTAGTGTTTAACTTGATTTAAGATCTTTAATCTGCATCTCCAACATCTTTAGTCCCCAGATATAGTATTTGCCGAAAATTAAGTATGTCGATCGGTTGACAAAGTAATAATCATAACATTTTTATCAACATATTTAATACTTATTTATTACATGATCACAGATGATCGCTACTAACCAGCCTCATTCTCCATAATGCTTTTTTTAATACAGTATTAGCCGAGAATTAGCAGACGACGTTACTCGTTAAGGCTTTTTTAATATGGATCTTGGAGTTGGTTGTCACAAAGTGGGTTGCATCATAATGAATGGTTTGAATTCCCATTTAACTCTCTTTTTATAAAAGGGAGAAAATAACAAGTAAAAATTTATGTTGTCCATGAGGACATGGAAAACTGAGTCTAAGGAGTTTTCATCCATGATATGCTGGTCACAATAATTTAATGTTGAGACAAACGTGTAGATTTAGGTCTGAAACTTCATGGTTTAGATTATAGCTTGTTGGCAAGCAAACATTTTAAGGAAATGAATTTTCTGATGATGATCCAATCAAAATATCAATGATTCCATATTTTTGTACATTAGCTCATGATATTATTGCCATATTTTGTAATATATCTAAATGATATCTTTTTCATGTTAGGCACCTAGATTTCCAATTATAGGTCAAAATTTCAATAATTCCATCTTTTGCAGCATTTGATCACGACATTGTTAGCATATTTTGTGGTGTAGTCAAATGATCTTCAATTTTGGAAGTAATGTAAAGGAACCAAAAATGGTTGGCAGCTAGGAGGTTTCAATTAATATTTGATAATATAAATGTATCTTGTCAGAGAGTCCTCCATTGGTATTCGAGCATTTTCTATATACAGAGAGACATGGTCAAGAAATTCTAAGTTCAAATAATATATTAAGATGGCATGAAATGCATTTATTTGAAATATATACATGCATTCCCTTTGAATTCATTTACTGCCTTTCATCTCTCTTTTTTGCATTTAAATATATGTACTCTCACCGCCTTCCAATGTGTATTTCAAATAAAGAGTACAATATCCAATAGTTGACTTCATGTCACCTAGATCTAATGACCCATCTACATTAGCAACCCAGTGATATTGAAACTGCTGCTAGCTTTGATGTGTAGACCATAGTCCAACGTAGCTTTTAGATATCTAAGAATCCTTTCGACAGCTTTCCAATGTGTATCAAGTGGTTCTTGCATAAATTAACACACTCTGTTAACACTGTATGCTATATCTGGTCTAGTTATAGTTGCATATTGCAAAGAACTAATTATACTTCTGTATTGTTTTGAGTTATATATGGATTCTCCCTTGTTTTTGTTGATGCTAATCAATTGAGCCGGTTGACCATTTGCTTTATCCATTTGAGCCTTCGTCAATAGTTCAGATATGTACTTCCTTTGTGATAATATAATTTATGTTGATGAATTTGTAATCATCTCTATTCCCAGAAAGTAATTGAGTGACCGCAAATCTTTAAATGAGAGCAGCTTATCTTAATAGCTTACAAGATTGTTGATTTCTGTGTCATCATCTCCTATAATGATAAAATCATCAACATATATTAGTGTATATATAATTGAGAGACCATTAAATTTTGTGAATAAAGAGTTATCTGATTTGCTAGATTGAAAGCCCATATTATTCAACGTGGCTTTCATTCTATCAAACCATACTAAAGGAGTTTGTTTAAGACCATAAATGGCCTTTTTTTTAATTTGCACACATATTCTGGTTGCTGAATAAATTCTTCAAGTTGTTCCATGTGTACATCTTCCTGCAGTATTCCATTAAGGGCCACTTGTTGCTAACTGCAAATGAAAGAACAATTCTTTAAACACCCCAACTCTGTTAAGGTCACACACAAAGGGAATGCCTTAACTTCAGTGAAGCATTAAAGGTAAAAGATGCAGATAAATTACAAGACAGACAAGATAAAGCTGTGGAAAATAAAGTCATTTTATAAACAATGTGGTTCAGTCAAGCCTTTACAACAATCGTCTCAATCATACTTAAAAGTAATACATAAAACTTCTATCTTGATTCAAAAACTTAAAAGTATAAAAGAAGCATAAAAATAACAATGATATTCCCCAATAAAGTATGAACCAACCGTAGCAGTGGAAGAGAGAGTCCAAAGCAATACATCGACTATCTTCGAGCTTGGAAAGAAAACTGAGCTAAGAGGTAATATTTCCTCCCTGTGAACCGGGGGGGAAGGGGAGGGAACGGAAGAAAAGAGGCGAAACAAACTAGGTCAGTATTAAGTCTGGTAAGTCCAGTGACTTTCAGCATGTAAATAGGCAAAAAGCATCATGACATGAATAAACTGAATATAAGACAATACCGTGAGAACATGGATAACAAGATAACCTAAGATTTGCTTAAGATATGATAAGGCAAGATAAACTGAATGCACTTCTACTCTTTCTCTGCTTCGCTACTACCTTGTTATTCTGATTTCTATATCTCTGCACCCCCTAACTAGTGTCCCAACTAGTAATCTGTGTAAAATTATAATATGATAACGTGATCCCAATCCACGCAATTGTGGTAGCCTTCATGTGTACATCTAGTATGAGGATTGTAACACCCCACCTCCCTTAGGGTCACTCACAAAGGGAATGCACTAGGTTTGGTGAAGCATTATCGAGGTAAACATGCACAGAAATATTACAAGACAGAACATATATAAAACAGCGGAAGTAAAACAAATTTCATTACCTTATAAAATAAGGTCTAAAGCCTTTTACATCAGAATACATCAAAACCTGTCTTGCAATAGTAAAGAAGCATAAAACCTTTTCATAAATTATTTCCCAAAATAAAGCGGTGAAGCAGCCATAGTCAAGAGAAGACCAAGCTATACATGATGACCTTCAAGCATAAGAGGTCCGAACTAAACAACATCATTTCCTCCCTGAAAACCTGGGGGGAAACGGAAGACAAAGAGGCGAAAGAAAACAGGGTCAGTCATAAAGACTGGTAAGTCCTATCTACTTCCAGCATAAAAACAGGTAAAGGTAACATGACATGCATAAACTGAAAGTAAACATAAGGATGACGACAAGATAGATAAGCTAAACCAAGATAACCGGATGAACTACTGTAGCAAGATAAACTAAGGTATCATGATAAAATACGGTGTCAAGATAAATCAAGGTATCACATCGCCAGGTTTCTATCAAGTATACCACCCCAAGGTATCTATCATGTCTAACATATCACGGTATTTATCATGTATATTTGCTCTGCACCTTCTCGTACTAGTATCCCAACCCGCGTCATGTGTTAACTATGAATGTCCCTTGCCCAATGTCATGTAATGGTCCATGTCAACCTAGCATATATAGGTTTTTCCCAACTCGTATGTTTCTTTCCATGTATAAGTTCAGTCCTTTGCCATAGGCCGTACGGGCTTTCCCATGTAAATCTATACCACCTCAACGTAGTACCATTTTATCCTTGAAGTTGTTTTGGACTGCTACCCTTGATTTGGTTATGTTTTCTTACCATGAACTATCGCGTGTTCACTTAGGATTTATGCCACCTAGGACCACTAGGGATTATGCTACCTAATGAACGTTTCCGTGTCTCGGTTTGGGTTCAAGCCACCTAGGGCCACTAGGGATTATGCCACCCGTCAACCACGCCCCTTATCCTACGTATGTATCGTGAATCGTTTTCCATGTCTAGACGCAAAAGTATCTCAATGTGCCATCCGAGTTCCGTGCCAGGGCAAATCAAGAAATACGGAACTCGGTCGGGAGCTTTAAGTCATCTGCCGATGCAGATATGAAGGTCTGTTTTTGTATCCGTGGTTATGGTCCCACGTGACCACTCCCTCAACTACTGAAAGGCAATCCAAGAAAAATCATGTATGAGAACTACATCCCAGCCCCACTATAGCCCCACTTTCCTATGGGCCACCCTCACCCATAACTCGATAGCAAGTATATGGTCTGTTGGAAGTTCTCTGCCTTTCCGTACGTACACGATTGACTAAAGATGGTAGGTAGTCGGCGACGCGCTATCCAGGGCAAAAATCAAGTATCGTCGACTCCACGCTAATCCATCCCCGTCTTTAGGTTGCTCACACAGCAACCAAGGCATACTCTTGGCTCTTCTACCGCAGACCTTAACCTCTGTGAGGCCAGGTTTCATGGACCATCTGCCACCTCACAGAGGGATACCAAGAGTACCCTCATGTCCCCCAAAGCAACCGCTTCGTTACCCAGCTCGCTGGAGCTTTTTATCCAAGTCAGATAAGTTGCTCCTCCTCGTATACTAAGCGATGACCTACCGTATCAGGTTACTCATCTATTTATGAACTAGTCCCATGTCCTTGGCTAAGAATTATTACTTAGTTATTCTTAACTAAGGTTTACCACTTAGCTTCTTTTCCCGTTATCCTTGTTAATCCCGGCTTTCCACCTAGTCCCCTGAACTAGGGTTTTTTCTAATGGGTTAAGTATTGTCGTTTAAGTTCATGACTTAACCTGCCTACGAATCATGTCAAGATTTGGCTAAGTATACAAGTCCAAGACCTAGCCCTACAAGTTGGTTAAGTATACCAAGAAGCTCATGACTTAACCCTATTCAATCATCAAGTCAAATTGGTTAAGTATTTGTTTATCTTAACCCTATCAGATTATCGTGTTAGATTGGTTAAGCATAGATTATCTTAACCTCATCGGATTATCGAGTCGGATTGGTTAAGTATAGGTTAACTTAACCCCGTCCACTAATCGTATTATAATGGTTAAGTATATTTAAACGGTCTGGTGACTTAATCCTATCAAGTTCTCATATTAGATTGGTTAAGTATGGTTGCTTAACCCCATCAAATCATCATGTATAATTGATTAAGTATAAGTTACTTGACCTCATTGAATTACCAAGTTTAGATTGGTTAAGTATTTAACTTAACCCCATCGAATTACCGTGTTTAGATTGGTTAAGTGTAAGTTACTTAACCTCCTCTAATTACCGTGTTTAGATTAGTTAAGTGTAGGTTACTTAACCCCATCTAATTACCGTGTTTAGATTAGTTAAGTATAGATTACTTAACCCTATCTAATTACCAAGTTTAGATTAGTTAAGTATAGATTACTTAACCCTATCTAATTACCAAGTTGGATTAGTTAAGTGTAAATTGACCTAACCCCATCCCCTAACTGTATTTTACGGTTAAGTGTCATTAAGAAATCAAGTCTGGTTTCACTTAACCTACCCATTCATGTCATATCGGTTAAGTGTCATCAATCAAGTTTTCTTACCCTTATCATGTGGCATTAATTAAATTAATGCACTCTCAACCTCTCACATTAGACCTTGTTGTGGTTACTAGTTAAGCCGGGCGGGTCCGGGTAGTTTTACACCACAACCTAGTCTAACCTCGGGTTTTAAGTGCTATATGACCAACTACTCACATTGGGTCCTATTGTTTGTAGCCACTAGTTAAGCCGGGCGGGTCCGGGTAGATTTATGCTACAAACTCAACCCAACCTCGAGTTGGCCACTTTCATGTTTGGTCTAGTGTCATATTACACTTACAACCCATACGTATCTAGTTTCAAGTACCATGTTTACCCTACATGTCATGTCCACATTTAGGTGTATCATGAGTGTCATGAAATCCCATGTCAAATTATCATGTCATAATCACGCTCGTCTATCCTACCCCAAATCGTGTTTCCAACCCAAGTAAAAGCGAGTCAACATAGTAAGGATACTATGCTACATATTGGCCTCAAAACATGCACGATGCCAAAAGGGATTGGCCACAAACATGCATGGTATCATAAGGGGTTTGGCCTCAAAATATGCATAGCATCATAAGGGGTTTGGCCTCAAAATATGCATAGCATCATAAGGGGTTTTTGGCCACAAACATGCATAGTATCATAAGGGAATTTGGCCACAAACATGCATAGTATCATAAGGGAATTTGGCCACAAACATGCATGATAACATAAGGGGTTTGGGTTCATTTACATGCATAAGCCCCAAAATCAAGTCTTTGCCAATGTTTCAAAAGTCAAATGGTTCCCAAGGTTCATGCTAACATTCCATAGATAAAGATTCAAACTTGCAAGATAAACTAGGTTAAACATAACATGAGTGGCATGCTTAAGTCGCTAAAACTTAGCCCAAGGTCATAGATCATTAAAAGGGGCAAAATTAGGTTCACATAGGCTAGCATACTTATGTTTCATTGCATTTTATTCCATGTCATATTAGAACCACCGTTAGAATCTACAAGTAGCTAGAACTTGCATAGCGAGGCTTAGGGAAGGATCATGCATCGTCTTGATGAAGAAAGGTGGCTCCTTTGTTGAAGAATCGTCATGAAACTTGCATAGCAACGTTGATTCACTCCCTTGATTTGATGTAGCAAGCTAGCACCTTTGATTCGGATCCGATTTGAATGCATTAGCTCTTGGAGTTGGAGATGGAGGCCATGATCAAGATAGATTTTGGCGGCACTTCATGGCATGAGTGATTTGTGAGGGTTTAGGGTAGGCTGAGGGGTATTTTTATAGAGATTAGGAATAGTTTAGGCCCTTAGATTAACCCTAGGATAGATCTGAGCCTTTAAAATCCGTCACAAGCCTCCAAACATGTCTTGAGGAACAAGTCAGGTGCATCCAGGCCAAACTGGCCGACCACCCAAGTCGACGGGGGTGTCGACTGGGCAGTCGACACCACCTGGGGTGTGTCGACTCCCAAGTCGACTCCCCAGTCGACTTGGGGGTGGAGGGAATTTTCCCGCCTCTTCTGCTTGGCTGAATTTGAATTCTGAATTCAAATTTGAACTGTTTTTGAACTTGAAATTTTCTGAAAACTTTGACGGACCATAACTTGGTCATACGGACTCCGATTTTCGAAAACTCGGACTCTATTTCGCGTATTTTTCCGAGACGAACTCAATGGCGCAACCCATTTCTCCTGATTCTGATTTTATAATTAAATTCTGCCTTGATTCTTGTCTTAGCATGTTATAAAAATCCGGGTTGTTACATTCTCCCCAACTTAAAGGATTTCGTCCCCGAAATCTCCAAGTTAGGAAGAACGTATCCTACCATCCATCATCCATCTACTCAAAACATCATCCACAGGAAACCATGGTACTTAAAAGATTCCTAATGCTTTATGAACACATGCAGAAAGTGTGTGTATATGTTCCTTAGCTAATGCTAATGATTAGGCCTAAATGATCTTTCTAATGCAAAATATGTTTAGTGCCCTGAATCCAACATGTATGCAAATAGTCCTAGTCATATAAGTACTACATGCATGCACAAACATTCATTCATATGCAACGTCCGCATGACAACACATTAACTTTCAAACAAGTATAGATACTCGTGCATATGCAATGCAAAATGTGAGTGTGTCGATCTAGTATCTAACGTGTATTCGTGCATCCACGAGCAACCACTTGCAACCATTTGCAACCATATCAATCATAACATGTCTCAAATACATGTTTACATCCATAGAGTTCTACCTAAGGTTCCCAAGATAGGATCGAGAAGATAAACAAGACAAACTCCTTACGGGGTTTGCAACAGAAACAGGACCGAGAGGATATCCACCAAGCGATAGCATGCAAGTAAGCTCTACAAGTGAACCAGGGATCAAAGATATACTCTTAAAAAGAGACATAATGCGCGCGTCTAAGCCGCATTTCCATGAGCTTAATTCCATTGTGCCTTGACCGCCTTTGACTTCATGATTTCATAGCTCCTTGATTCCTATTTCCAAGGTATGAGTTGGAACTCATTTCAATGTCGCCTCTCGTTCCCTTTTCACTTATTCTTTTCTAGAATCCTTGGCTCGACCATAACTGCGTACTCATGGTTTCATGCAAGCTTTTCAACAATTCACTAGTGAATTCTGGATCTCGTTTACCGATGCCAATCCATGTTACCACGTGCACTTACTAGGGTGATTCATATAACCCATGCTTAAGCGAGATGAACCATCCGCCTTATTGGCGAACGTTACTCGATCGGATCAGAGATTTCCGATAAACGCATCAAGAGATTCTAGGTAACTAACCATGACAGAACCCAAAAGGTTACACGAGACTTCGAGGGTATTACCAAGGCAAGTTAAGAGTTTAACTACCCTCCTTTCAAGACTGAGAATGGCATCCCTTACTGGATAACCACTTCATCCCTAGAATCCATCCATAGCTCAACAATAGAAGCATTGCTTCTAATCTCAACACTTGGCATTTACACTCTCAATTCCAAACAAGTCAGGAATAAATGGACCGACTCTCCAACCAGATTTTGGGAAAAAAGTGGGATATTCTACCATGCTAGTACTAAGGTGCAGAGACTTAACTATCGAAGCAGACTTAAATGATGCGATGATCAAAATAAAGTCTAGACGGGATGATAGAAAAGAAAGGCTAAACCTTTAACAGAAACGGTACCATTCCTCTTAGGTACGCTAGAAATGAGAGCATACAATTGCCCTTTAGCTGATCTTGTCCTTATCTTCCTTTGTGGATCAAGCCATACCAACAAGTTGCTTATTCTTAAGCCCGTGTCCTTTATCCTTGCTCTTATTATCCCTTCTTATAACTTCGGTAACAGTCTCTCGAGAACTTCCTCCATCGCACGGGAAAACACTTACGTAGCTAGACAAGGATTAGTCGCAGTTAAAACTACTGTGACTACAGATGGAGGAAAGAAAGGAAAAGAGGTTCAATCAAGGAAATAAAGGATAGTGCTAATGGCTTTTGAGGAATAGCCTTTAAAAAAACTTTTCTTGAAAAATGCTTCTTTGTAAACGGTTTCTCAAATAGTTTTCAGAAGGTTTTAAAAACTTCTGCCCAGTCTGGTAACCTTCTGCTCTGATACCAAATGTAACACCCCACCTCCCCTAGGGTCACTCGCAATGGGAATGCACTAGGTTTGGTGAAGCATTATCGAGGTAAACATGCACAGAAATATTACAAGACAGAACATATATAAAATAGCGGAAGTAAAACAAATTTCATTACCTTATAAAATAAGGTCTAAAGCCTTTTACATCAGAATACATCAAAACCTGTCTTGCAATAGTAAAGAAGCATAAAACCTTTTCATAAATTATTCCCCTAAATAAAGCGGTGAAGCAGCCATAGCCAAGAGAAGACCAAGCTATACATGATGACCTTCAAGCATAAGAGGTCCGAACTAAACAACATCATTTCCTCCCTGAAAACCTGGGGGGAAACGGAAGACAAAGAGGCGAAAGAAAACGGGGTCAGTCATAAAGACTGGTAAGTCCTATCTACTTCCAGCATAAAAACAGGTAAAGGTAACATGACATGCATAAACTGAAAGTAAACATAAGGATGACGACAAGATAGATAAGCTAAACCAAGATAACCGGATGAACTACTGTAGCAAGATAAACTAAGGTATCATGATAAACTATGGTGTCAAGATAAATCAAGGTATCACATCGTCAGGTTTCTATCAAGTATACCACCCCAAGGTATCTATCATGTCTAACATACCACGGTATTTATCATGTATATTTGCTCTGCACCTTATCGTACTAGTATCCCAACCCGCGTCATGTGTTAACTATGAATGTCCCTTGCCCAATGTCATGTAATGGTCCATGTTAACCTAGCATATATAGGTTTTTCCCAACTCGTATGTTTTTTTCCATGTATAAGTTCAGTCCTTTGCCGTAGGCCGTACGGGCTTTCCCATGTAAATCTATACCACCTCAACGTAGTACCATTTTATCCTTGAAGTTGTTTTGGACTGCTACCCTTGATCTGGTTATGTTTTCTTACCATGAACTATCGCGTGTTCACTTAGGATTTATGCCACCTAGGACCACTAGGGATTATGCTACCTAATGAACGTTTCCGTGTCTCGGTTTGGGTTCAAGCCACCTAGGGCCACTAGGGATTATGCCACCCGTCAACCACGCCCTTTATCCCACGTATGTATCGTGAATCGTTTTCCATGTCTAGACGCACAAGTATCTCAATGTGCCATCCGAGTTCCGTGCCAGGGCAAATCAAGAAATACGGAACTCGGTCGGGAGCTTTAAGTCATCTGCCGATGCAGATATCAAGGTCTGTTTTTGTATCCGTGGTTATGGTCCCACGTGACCACTCCCTCAACTACCGAAAGGCAATCCAAGAAAAATCATGTATGAGAACTACATCCCGACCCCACTATAGCCCCACTTTCCTATGGGCCACCCTCACCCATAACTCGATAGCAAGTATATGGTCTGTTGGAAGTTCTCTGCCTTTCCGTACGTACACGATTGACTAAAGATGGTAGGTAGTCGGCGACGCGCTATCCAAGGCAAAAATCAAGTATCGTCGACTCCACGCTAATCCATCCCCGTCTTTAGGTTGCTCGCACAACAACCAAGGCATACTCTTGGCTCTTCTACCGCAGACCTTAACCTCTGTGAGGCCAGGTTTCATGGACCATCTGCCACCTCACAGAGGGATACCAAGAGTACCCTCAAGTCCCCCAAAGCTACCGCTTCGTTACCCATCTCGCTGGAGCTTTTTATCCAAGTCAGATAAGTTGCTCCTCCTCGTATACTAAGCGATGACCTACCGTATCAGGTTACTCATCTATTTATGAACTAGTCCCATGTCCTTGGCTAAGAATTATTACTTAGTTATTCTTAACTAAGGTTTACCACTTAGCTTCTTTTCCCGTTATCCTTGTTAATCCCGGCTTTCCACCTAGTCCCCTGAACTAGGGTTTTGTCTAATTGGTTAAGTATTGTCGTTTAAGTTCATGACTTAACCTGCCTACGAATCATGTCAAGATTTGGCTAAGTATACAAGTCCAACACCTAGCCCTACAAGTTGGTTAAGTATACCAAGAAGCTCATGACTTAACCCTATTCAATCATCAAGTCAAATTGGTTAAGTATTTGTTTATCTTAACCCTATCAGATTATCGTGTTAGATTGGTTAAGCATAGATTATCTTAACCTCATCGGATTATCGAGTCGGATTGGTTAAGTATAGGTTAACTTAACCCCGTCCACTAATCGTATTATAATGATTAAGTATATTTAAATGGTCTGGTGACTTAACCCTATCAAGTTCTCATATTAGATTGGTTAAGTATGGTTGCTTAACCCCATCAAATCATCATGTATAATTGATTAAGTATAAGTTACTTAACTTCATTGAATTACCAAGTTTAGATTGGTTAAGTATTTAACTTAACCCCACCGAATTACCGTGTTTAGATTGGTTAAGTGTAAGTTACTTAACCTCGTCTAATTACCGTGTATAGATTAGTTAAGTGTAGGTTACTTAACCCCATCTGATTACTGTGTTTAGATTAGTTAAGTATAGATTACTTAACCCTATCTAATTACCAAGTTTAGATTAGTTAAGTATAGATTACTTAACCCTATCTAATTACCAAGTTGGATTAGTTAAGTGTAAATTGACTTAACCCCATCCCCTAACTGTATTTTACGGTTAAGTGTCATTAAGAAATCAAGTCTGGTTTCACTTAACCTACCTATTCATGTCATATCGGTTAAGTGTCATCAATCAAGTTTTCTTAACCTTATCATGTGGCATTAATTAAATTAATGCATTCTCAACCTCTCACATTAGACCTTGTTGTGGTTACTAGTTAAGCCGGGCGGGTCCGGGTAGTTTTACACCACAACCTAGTCTAACCTCGGGTTTTAAGTGCTATATGACCAACTACTCACATTGGGTCCTATTGTTTGTAGCCATTAGTTAAGCCGGGCGGGTCCGGGTAGATTTATGCTACAAACTCAACCCAACCTCGAGTTGGCCACTTTCATGTTTGTTCTAGTGTCATATTACACTTACAACCCAAACGTGTCTAGTTTCAAGTACCATGTTTATCCCACATGTCATGTCCACATTTAGGTGTATCATGAGTGTCATGAAATCCCATGTCAAATTATCATGTCATAATCACGGTCGTCTATCCTACCCCAAATCGTGTTTCCAACCCAAGTAAAAGCGAGTCAACATAGTAAGGATACTATGCTACATATTGGCCTCAAAACATGCACGATGCCAAAAGGGATTGGCCACAAACATGCATGGTATTATAAGGGGTTTGGCCTCAAAATATGCATAGCATCATAAGGGGTTTTTGGCCTCAAACATGCATAGCATCATAAGGGGTTTTTGGCCACAAACATGCATAGTATCATAAGGGAATTTGGCCACAAACATGCATAGTATCATAAGGGAATTTGGCCACAAACATGCATAGTATCATAAGGGAATTTGGCCACAAACATGCATGATAACATAAGGGGTTTGGGTTCATTTTACATGCATAAGCCCCAAAATCAAGTCTTTGCCAATGTTTCACAAGTCAAATGGTTCCCAAGGTTCATGCTAACATTCCATAGATAAAGATTCAAACTTGCAAGATAAACTAGGTTAAACATAACATGAGTGGCATGATTAAGTCGCTAAAACTTAGCCCAAGGTCATAGATCATTAAAAGGGGAAAAATTAGGTTCACATAGGCTAGCATACTTATGTTTCATTGCATTTTATTCCATGTCACATTAGAACCACCGTTAGAATCTACAAGTAGCTAGAACTTACATAGCGAGGCTTAGGGAAGGATCATGCATCGTCTTGAAGAAGAAAGGTGGCTCCTTTGTTGAAGAACCGTCATGAAACTTGCACAGCAACGTTGATTCACTCCCTTGATTTGATGTAGCAAGCTAGCACCTTTGATTCGGATCCGATTTGAATGCATTAGCTCTTGGAGTTGGAGATGGAGGCCATGATCAAGATAGATTTTGGCGGCACTTCGTGGCATGAGTGATTTGTGAGGGTTTAGGGTAGGCTTAGGGGTATTTTTATAGAGATTAGGAATAGTTTAGGCCCTTAGATTAACCCTAGGATAGATCTGAGCCTTTAAAATCCGTCATAAGCCTCCAAACATGTCTTGAGGAACAAGTCAGGTGCACCCAGGCCAAACTGGCCGACCACCCAAGTTGACAGGGGTGTCGACTGGGCAGTCGACACCACCTGGGGTGTGTCGACTCCCAAGTCGACTCCCCAGTCGACTTGGGGGTGGCGGGAATTTTTCCCGCCTCTTCTGCTTGGCTGAATTTGAATTCTGAATTCAAATTTGAACTGTTTTTGAACTTGAAATTTTCTGAAAACTTTGACGGGCCATAACTTGGTCATACGGACTCCGATTTTCGAAAACTCGGACTCTATTTCGCGTATTTTTCCGAGACGAACGCAATGGCGCAACCCGTTTCTTCTGATTCAGATTTTATAATTAAATTCTGCCTTGATTCTTGTCTTAGCATGTTACAAAAATCCGGGTTGTTACAAGGATCTTACCTCAATCAGCCTAATTGCCACAAAAATGTTAGATGTACCCTTACTACCCTATCGATCGGCTCCCTACATGTATTAATGTTCCATGTGTCTGTGTTAATCGTCCCTCTCTTGCGTGTAGATACTCTGTGTTGGTCCCACCATAAGGTGTATCAGTCTCTATGATAGCGACCAAACATGATTCAAGATGCACAGTGTATAACTACTGGTACCCAGTGCCTGCTTTTTCCCACGCCGGAGTACGTGCACGCCCGTAATCCTTCGGAACCTACACTAACGTACCCTTGCCGCTATTTTGATGGCTTATGATCAGCCCAGTAATCGTGCCCCACCCTGCCTAGTTCAGAGTACCATGACACATCTATGTGGGTTACTGCTGAAATGGGTCCCCGATACTAAGGTTTCCTACTGGTTAAGTTTGTAGGCCTATATATACAAATATTACCCACCTACGCGAGATGTACTTAACCCTCCCACTGATTCAAACATGTTTATTTAACGGTTAAGTTTGTGGGCCTATATATACTAATATTACCCACCAACCCAATATGTACTTAACCCTCCCACTGATTCAAGCATGTTTATTTAATGGTTAAGTTTGTGGGCCTATATTTACTAATATTACCCACCAACCCAATATGTACTTAACCCTCCCACACATTATGCCATATTGGTTAAGTGTTGTCCACTGATGTTAACTTAACCCACCCACACATCATGTCATGTTGGTTAAGTGTTTCTTATTAACTTAACCCTTCTCACTCATCATGTTGGATTGGTTAAGTGTTTCCTGTTAACTTAACCCTACTCTTTCATCATGTTATATTGGTTAAGTATTTCCCATTAACTTAACCCTATTCGTTCATCAAGTTATATTGGTTAAGTATCTCTTGTTAACTTAACCCCACGCATTCAACATGTTGCATTGGTTAATTGTCATCAATCAAATTCAAGTTAACTTAACCCACCCACTTGTCATGTTACGATGGTTATGTGTTGCCTTCTTGTGTTAACTTAATCCTACCACAAATCATGTTATATTAGTTAAGTGTTGTCCTCTCGTGTTAACTTAACACTTCTCATTCATCATGTTATGTTAGTTAAGTGTTGCTTTCTTGTTTTAACTTTACCCTACCACACATCATGTTATATTGGTTAAGTGTTGCCTTCTTGTGTTAACTTAACCCTACTCATTCATCATGTTATATCAGTTAAGTGTTGTCCTCTCATGTTAACATAACATTTCCCATTCGTCATGTTATATTGGTTAAGTGTTGCTTTCTTGTTTTAACTTAACCCTATAACACATCATGTTATATTAGCCTGTCTTGTTTATTAGCATTAATTCATTCATTAACGCCTTAACCTCTCACATTGGAACTGTTGTTTGCGGTTGCTGGATGTGCCCGGCAGTTCCGGGCAGACTTCTACCGTAGACTCATTCTAACCTCGGATTTTTGGGCTAAATGTGCTAACCTCTCACATTAGATCTATGTTGTTGCAGTTACTGGATGTGTCGGGCGGTTCCGGGCAGTTTTACACTGCAACTCAATCTAACCTTGGGTTAGGCATGTTTATCTTTTAGCATATTTACCATACATGTTCAAATCTAGATTTTATATGCTAATCATCCCAAATTCACAAAACTAGTCATGTTCCAATTCTCAAGTTATACCCCAACAAAGCTAATTTCAAGTTATGCCCCACAAAATCAAATTCAAGTTATCACTCAAAATATGTTACACCCAATCTTCCCAATTTTGCAACAATAGTCATGCCCCAAAATTACAATATTCATTATACTTGGCGTCCTAGCCAATAGTTAGGCCCAATATAGATTTAATATTCCAATTTACATTTTTCTCCCAACCTAGGTTTAATGTTTCAAGTTACCCCAAATTCGGAATAATAAAAATCATGCCCAAACCTTGATTTATATGCAAATTAACTCATCTTGCAGTTATAACGATAATAATGATCAATATAAATTACAAGTTATATCCAAATCTCAGTTACATGTTATGCCCAAATCTCAATTACAAGTTATGCCCAAACCTCAATTACAAGTTACGCCCAATAGTACAAAAAAAATAGATTAGGCCCAATTCCCTCGTATTCCAATCGTGTGTGTGTATATATATATATATATATATATATATATATATATATATATATAACAAGCTTTCGTCTAGGTTCGAGACAACCTAGATCCATAATAAAAGGGGAAGAAGAGGAAACATAAAAGATTAGGCATAAAATAGCCATACAACGCTATATTTGATAATAGCAATATCAAGAACATAAAGGAAGTATCGGTCTGAATAAAATTACACCGCAGGCATAAATCTGATAGATTAGATTTGAATAACATCGTAGGCACAAATCTAATAAAATAGATTTGAATAACATCGCAGGCACAGGTCTGATAAAATAGATAGGACAAATTTGAAAGGATTATCTCATAATCAGGTATAGCTTGGATTCATATTATTACATGCAAAGAATTTCAATTAAGAATTCACATCTGAAAGTAAATTGAACTTACGAAACAAAGAAAAAATCTTGTTTTCTGGGATCTGTTTTCTGAAACTGAAAAGCTATCCTTTGATGTAGACTATCGATTCCCTAATTTAGATTTGATTCGTAGCTTCTAACTTGTTTTCTAGTTTTAGGGAAGACTGAAGGCTACACTAGTTTGGCTATGGACAACATGACTACTCCTTGAAATGAAATTGTGTGGTTTAGGGTTGAGGGTTGGGGTTGTTTATATAGAAGTTTAAATTAACGTAAGCCGTTAGATCAACCTAGGAGATATCAGAACCATCCAGACCAATTAGAGCTATCCAGAAACCGCCACATATGCCCTAGTGACTCAGCAACAAGTCAGAAATTGTCACTGTTCGGATCTGGCTAAGGAGGTCGACACCCCAGTCGACACCCCCCTTGGGGGGTCGACACCAATGTCGACCCCTCTGGGGGGAGTCGACCCCTATAGGCGGGAATTTTCCCGCCCATCTAATTCTCGTAATTTTGAAATTCGAACTACTTTCTGAATTAATTATTATTTATATTTAATTTTCTGATTAAACTAGAAATCTTTTGAACTCCATAACTTCTTTATACGGAGTCCGATTCACGCAAACTCGGACTCTATCTCAAGCAGAATTCCGAGATAAACGCATTGGCGCAACACGTTTCCCTTAATTCCCACTTTTTAAATTAAGTATTCTTTAATATTCACATAAAATACAGGGTGTTACATTCTCCCCTCCTTAAAGGATTTCGTCCCCGAAATCTTCAACTCAAGAAGATTGTATATCCTACCATCCAATCGTCCATCTACTCAACCATCAAACACATGCATCCATTGTCCTAAAAAAGACTTCTAATGCTTTCGTGACTGTTTGCATAGTGTGTGTGTATGTCCTTATCTAATGCGAAATCAGGCGGTCTACTGATTCAGTTGACCTCGTTAATGCGAATTATGTCAGTGCTATGAGTCCACTATGTATGCAATCATTCCTAATCATACCTCCACATGAGTGCATGATCATTCATACAAATGCGGCATCCATATGTTAACACATCAAGTTTCAATCCATATACAAATACATAAATGCATATGCAATATGAAAGTGACTGAGTGAATCTAGTACCTAATGTGTTTGTATGTATCCACGAGCAACCACTTGCAACCATCAACCATAACATGTTTCAAACACATGTTTACATCCATTGGCTTCTACCTAAGGGTTGAGGATAGGAGTGAGAGGATATACTTAAAAGATAAAGAATAGCATGCAAATAAACTTTACAGAAAAA
This sequence comes from Allium sativum, assembly GCA_030737875.1. NCBI lineage: Eukaryota > Viridiplantae > Streptophyta > Magnoliopsida > Asparagales > Amaryllidaceae > Allium > Allium sativum. Next base: position 523,036,775 of record CM060924.1, on the reverse strand, counting down.
GAGAGATCAAGGATATACCCTCAAAAAGGGTATGATGCACATATCTAGTCTTCAGTCTTCTAAGTTGCATCTTCTTGAGCTTCACTCCATATTGCTCTGACTGTCTTAACTTCATGATTGCGTAGCTTCTTAATTTCTGTTTCCAGAATATGCGTTGGAACTCATTTCACTGTCGCCTCTCATTCCACCTTTTCTTCTTAGAGTATACTTGGCACTACAACTTCTACTATGTCATGCTAACATTCCCAGAACTATCTCTTGAAAATAAATAGATGTTAACCATGTTACTAAGTGTATATACTAAGATGATTAGATTCTTCTTCATCAATCTAGTAAGTGGGGTCGATACCATTATAAAGTCCTTAATTAACTTCTTATATTAGCCCTCTAGTCCAAGAAAGCTTCTTACTTCTGTTACATTCCTTGGGACCTTCCAGTCTTGCATCGCAACTACTTTTGCGGGATATACTACTATCCCTTCTTTGGGCACCACATGTCCTAGAAACCTTACTTCTTCTCTCCAAAAATGACATTTTTGGAGAACTTCGCCTTAAGTTGATGCGCTTGGAGTGTATCTGAGACTTCCCTTAGATGCAAAGCATGTTCTTCCTCATTCCAAAATATCATCTATGCACAAGTGAAGTGAACCATCCGCCTTTGTAATGAAAACGACTGGAGCACCCCATTCAAAAATACTTCGCCTTATGAACCCTTTTTCAAGTAATTCTTTTACTTGTTTACTGAGCCCTTCCTTTCCCTTGGATTCATGTGTCGTACAGGTAATGCAACTGGTTTTGCATTGTCAACTAGATATATGCGGAAGTCTATATCGCGTTTTAGGGGATAAACCCCTAACCTAATCAAAAACATCTGCGTACTCATGGACTACTCTAACGGATCACAAATCTTGATAGATGCATCAAGTGATTCTAGGTAGCTAAGCCTAACTTATCCCTTAAGATCCCACGAAATCTCAAGGGTATTCCCGAAGCAAGTCAAAATCTAACTACCCTCCTTTCGCAATTACCAGCTAACCAATCCATGCCTAGAATCAACCCATAGCCCATGAAACCAAAAACATAAGCATTACACTCAAACTCAATACTTAACATAGCTATTCTCAAATCCTTACAAACCAAAGATAAACGAGTCGAACCACCAATCGGATTTGAGACAATAATGGGATCTTCTATTATACAAGTACTAAGGTGAAGAGACTAAACTATGGAAGCAGATATAAACGAATGTGAAGCACTAAAATCAAAAAGAGTACTAACAGGATGATCAAAAAGAAAAACTAGACTTTTTCAACAGAAACTTTACTACCTCTCTCTCAGGTACGCTGGCGGTGAGAGCATGCACTTGCCCTCCTGAAAATCATGTCCTTAGTTCTTTCCCTTGTCCTTAATTATATGACCCGTTATAAAGACACTTCCTCTTTTTTTAGGTTTTCCTATTCTTTCTTCCCCTCTTGTCCTGTGATTCTTCCACTTACACCTCTTTCTTTTTACCTCCTTTGTGAACCAAGTCTATATCCATGAGTTCCTCACCCTTGGGTTGTGCTCCTTAGCCAAACTCCCTCATTCTCATCTTTGCCATCCTTGTGTAACTTGTTGAAAAGTCTCTTGAAAGCTGCCTCCATCGCACGGAAATCCCTACAAAGCTTGAAAGAAAATTAGTCGTAGGTGAAACTATTGCAGCTATAGATGGAAGTTGGGCACTTCTTTTCCCTTTGATAGATGTCGTAGTCTCATCAAGCCTACGGAACCATGCCGCGATGAGGTTAACTCCCAGAAAGCCAGGAGCCCCTGAGACTCAGGAAAGAAGGAAACAAGGATTCAAACAGAGGATCAAAAGATAGTGCGTATGGCTTTGGGGAATATGCCTTTAAAACAAAACATTTCTTTGGAAAATGCTTCTTTTAAAACCGTTTTGAAAATAATTTTTCAGATCTTTTAACTAATAACCTTCAGCTCTGATACCAAGTGAAACACCCCACCTCCGTTAAGGTCACACACAAAGGGAATGCCTTAACTTCAATGAAGCATTATAGGTAAAAGATGTAGATAAATTACAAGACAGACAAGATAAAGCTGTGGAAAATAAAGTCATTTTATAAACAATGTGGTTCAGTCAAGCTTTTACAACAATTGTCTCAATCATACTTAAAAGTTATACATAAAACTTCTATCTTGATTCAAAAACTTCCAAGTATAAAAGAAGCATAAAAATAACAATGATATTCCCCAATAAAGCATGAACCATCCATAGCAGTGGAAGAGAGAGTCCAAAGCAATACATCGACTATCTTCGAGCTTGGAAAGAAAATTGAGCTAAGCGGTAATATTCCCTTCCTGTGAACCGGGGGAAACGGAAGAAAAGAGGCGAAACAAACTAGGTCAGACATTAGTTAGGTAAGTCCAGTGACTTTCAGCATGTAAATAGGCAAAAGCATCATGACATGAATAAACCGAATATAAGACAATACCGTGATAACATAGATAACAAGATAACCTAAGATTTGCATAAGATATGATAAGGCAAGATAAAGTGAATGCACTTCTACTCTTTCTCTGCTTCGCTACTACCTTGTTATTCTGATTTCTATACCTCTGCACCCCCTAACTAGTGTCCCAACTAGTAATCTGTGTAAAATGATAATATGATAATGTGATCCCAATCCCCGCAATTGTGGTAGCCTTCAGGTGTGCATCTAGTATGAGGATTTTACCTCAATCATCCTAATTGCCATAAAGATGTTAGATGTACCCTTACTACCCTATCGATCGGCTTCCTACTTGCATTAATGTTCCATGTGTCTGTGTCAATCGGCCCTCTCTTGCATGTAGATACCCTGTGCTGGTCCTACCATAAGGTGTATCAGTCCGTATGATAGCAGTCCGACATGATTCAAGATGCACAGTGTACAACTACTGGTACCCAGTGCCTGCTTTTTCCCACTCCGGAGTACGTGCACACCCGTAATCCGTCGGAACCTACACTAACGTACCCCCTACCGCTATTTTGACCGCTTATAATCAGCCCAATAATCGTGCCCCACCTTCCAAGTTCAGGGTACCATGATACATCTATATGGGTTACTGCTGAAATGGGTCCCCGTTACTAGGGTTTCCTACTGCTTAAGTTTGTGGGCCTATTTATATAAATATTACCCACCTACGTGAGATGTACTTAACCCTCCCACTGATTCAAACATGTTTATTTAACGGTTAAGTTTGTGGGACTATATATACTAATATTACCCACCAACCCGATATGTACTTAACCCTCCCACTGATTCAAGCATGTTTATTTAATGGTTAAGTTTGTGGGCTGATATTTACTAATATTACCCACCAACCCAATATGTACTGAACCCTCCCATACATTATGCCATATTGGTTAAGTGTTGTCCACTGATGTTAACTTAACCCACCAACTCATCATGTCATGTTGGTTAAATGTTTCTTATTAACTTAACCCTTCTCGCTCATCATGTTGGATTGGTTAGGTGTTTCCTATTAACTTAACCATATTCTTTCATCATGTTATATTGGTTAAGTATTTCCCATTAACTTAACCCTATTCGTTCATCAAGTTATATTGGTTAAGTATCTCTTATTAACTTAACCCTACACGTTCATCATTTTGCATTGGTTAAGTGTCATCAATCAAATTCAAGTTAACTTAACTCACCCACTTGTCATGTTACGCTGGTTAAGTGTTGCCTTCTTGTGTTAACTTAATCCTACCACAAATCATGTTATATTGGTTAAGTGTTGTCTTCTCGTGTTAACTTAACCCTTCCCATTCATCGTGTTATGTTGGTTAAGTGTTGCTCTCTTGTTTTAACTTAACCCTACCACACATCAAGTTATATTGGTCAAGTGTTGCCTTCTTGTGTTAACTTAACCCTACTCATTCATCATGTTATATCGGTTAAGAGTTGTCCTCTCATGTTTACTTAACCTTTCCCATTCGTCATGTTATATTGGTTAAGTGTTGCTTTCTTGTTTTAACTTAACCCTACCACATATCATGTTATATTAGCTTGTCTTGTTTATTAGCATTATTCATTAATTAACGCCTTAACTTCTCACATTAGAACTGTTGTTTGCAGTTGCTGGATGTGCCGGGCGGTTACGGGCAGAATTCTACCGTAAACTCATTGTAACCTCGAGTTTTTGGGCTAAATGCGCTAACCTCTCATATTAGATCTGTGTTGTTGCGGTTACTAGATGTGCCGAGCGGTTCTGGGCAGTTTTACACTGCAACTCAATCTAACCTCGGGTTAGGCATGCTTATCTTTTAGCATATTTACCATACATGTTCAAATCTAGATTTTATATGCTAATCGTCCCAAATTCACAAAACTAGTCATGTTCCAATTCTCAAGTTATACCCCAACAAAGCTAATTTCAAGTTATGCCCCACAAATTCAAATTCAAGTTATTACTCAAAATAGGTTACACCCAATCTTCCCAATTTTGCAATAATAGTCATGTCCCAAAATTACAATATTCATTATACTTGGCGTCCCAGCCAATAGTTAGGCCCAATCTAGATTTAATATTCTAATTTACATTTTTTCCCCAATCTAGGTCTATTATTTCAAGTTACCCCAAATTCAGAACAATAACAATCATGCTCAAAACTTGATTTATATGCAAATTAACCCATCTTGCAGTTATAACGATAATAATGCCCAATATCAATTACAAGTTATACCCAAATCTCAGTCACAAGTTATGCCCAAATCTCAATTACAAGTTATGCCCAAACCTCAATTACAAGTTACGCCCAATTATACAAAAAAATATAGATTAGACCCAATTCCCCCATATTCCAATCGTATATATATATATATATATATATATATATATATATATATATATATATATAACAAGCTTTCGTCTAGGTTCGAGACAACCTAGATCCATAATAAAAGGGTAAGAAGAGGAAACATAAAAGATTAGGCATAAAATAGCCATACAACGCAAGATTTGATAATAGCAATATTAGGAACATAAAAGAAGTATAGATCTTAATAAAATTACATCGCAGGCATAAATCTGATAGATTAGATTTGAATAACATCACAGGCACAAATCTGATAAAATAGATTAGAATAACATCGTAGGCATAGATTTGATAAAATAGATAGGATAAATCTAAAAGGATTATCTCATAATCAGGTATAGCTTGGATTCATATTATTTCATGCCAAGAATTTCAATTAAGAATTCACATCTGAAAGTAACTTGAACTTATGAAACAAAGGACAAATCTTGCTTTCTGGGATCTGTTTTCTGAAACTGAAAAGCTATCCTTTGATGTAGACTATCGATTCTCTAATTTAGATTTGATTCATAGCTTCTAACTTGTTTTCTAGTTTTAGTGAAGACTAAAGGCTACACTAGTTTGGCCATGGACAGCATGATGGCTCCTTGAAATGAAATTGTGTGGTTTAGGGTTGAGCGTTGGGGTTGTTTATATAGAAGTTTAAATTAACGTAAGTCGTTAGATCAACCTAAGAGAAATCGGAACCATCCAGACCAATTAGAGCTATCCAGAAACTGCCACCTATGCCCTAGTGACTCAGCAATAAGTCAGAAATTGTCACTGTTCGGATCTGGCTGAGGGGGTCGACACCTACCGGGGGGTCGACACCCCAGTTGACACCCCTCTTGCGGGGGTCGACACCTATGTCGACAACCCCCGGGGGGAGTCGACCCTTATGGGTGGGAATTTTCCCGCCCAGATGATTCTCAGAATTTTGAAATTCGAACTACTTTTTGAATTAATTATTATTTATATTTAATTTTTTGATTAAACTAGAAATCTTCTGAACTCTATAACTTCTTCATACGGGGTCTGATTTACGCAAACTCGGACTCTATCTCAAGCAGAATTCTGAGACGAACGCAATGGCGCAAACGATTTCCCTTAATTCCAACTTTTAAAATTAAATATTCTTTAATATTCATAGAAAATACAGGGTGTTACAATTCTAAAAGTTGGTTTCACCACTAATGTGAAAGTTTCCTTGTAGTCAAAGTCTTATTGTTATGTTAAGACTTTAGCCACCAACCTTGCTTTGTATCTATTAGTGGATCCATCTGACTTCCTTTTTATTCTGTAAATCCATTTACACGTGATAATATTTTTGTCTTTTGGTGGCTTTACTAATTCCTATGTTTTATTTTGCACGAGGGATTGATACTCGGTACCCATAGCTTTCTTCCAATGAGTATCAACTTTAACCTGATTAAAACAACTTTCTTCCAATGAGTATCAACTTTAGCTTGATCAAAACAGGCAGTTGTTCATGAACAGTAACAACACAATATGTTTTAGATTTGAATATCCTACTCTTTGCTCTAGTAACCATAGGATGTGTTGATGTAACTTGAGGTTGAGCACATGGCTGTTCCTCTACTTCTGTACTGTTTGAATTATTATCTTGATTTTCATTCTGATGATCACTAACAATTTCTTCTAGACTTTGCAGTCTAGGTGATCCATCATATTGACTTTGTGGCTGAATAGTGTCATCACCAAGTAATGTTATACTATCACATGTCTTGCTAGTTTCACCTGCACTTGCTGGCTCAAAGTACGCAGATATTGGTGGTATAGAAATATTGTGTCAAGTATTTTGTTTGAAGTTTTAATATTCCCATAATGATATGGTAAAATTCTCTCATTAAACATAACATGTCTACTAATATATATTCTTCCATTATTATCTAAACACTTATACCTTTTTTGATCTTCTGCATGGCCTATAAATGTACAAGGCATTGACCTATATTCAAACTTGTGCCTATTATAAATTCTGAGATATGGATAATGCAAACATCCAAATGTTTTTAAGAAATTGTAGTCAGGTTTAACATTATATAGCTTTTCATGACGACTTATTCCATTTAAGTACTTTAGTTAGCAAGTTATCTATCAAATAAACTGCTATACTGAACGAATTTGCCCAAAATTTTAATGGCATCTTTGCATGAGATAATAATGTTAATCCTGATTCAACAATATGTTTATGTTTCCTTTTGACAGGACTATTTTGTTCAGAAGTATAAGGACAAGTTGTTCTTTGAACAATCCCTTTTTTAGAAAGTAATTCTTCAATGTTTTGTACTTTTTAAGAAAGTAATTCTTAAATGTTTTGTACTCAGTACCCCCATCAGACTGAAATACTTTTACTTGACATTCAGTCTATTTTTCCACTTGAGTAATATAATGCATAACGGTATTATAAGTATTAGACTTGGACTTTAAAAAATACTTCCATGTGTATCTACTGTATGCATCTACAAAAGAAATATAATATTCATATCCATGATCAAAATTTATTGGGGTAGAACCCTACAAGTCAGTAGCAATCAAGAATATTCAGTGGTAGAATAAATAAATGGCAGTTTATGGCTTTTTCCCGTTTGATAATATGTGCGTATGTGAGGAATAGTAATACTATCAAACTTTGTATTGCTTTTTGCAAGAATTTTTTTAAAAGTACTTGTACTTGGATAACCAAGTTTATTGTGCCATAGATCAAACACATTACTTCAAATATCTATATAACTCTCACTGAGATTATAGTTCACTTTTCTTGCTTCTATTTTGTTGTAGTTGTCCTGATTGGACACATGCAGTCCCTTTACTTCATTTCCCTGCAACAAGACAGTTTTAGTAAGTATATCTTTAACTAAATAGTAATTTGGAAAGAATTCAAAATAAACCTGATTATCCTTTGCAAATTGAGATACACTCAGTAATTTCTTTTTAATACTCGGAACCCTTAATAGACTATTCAAAAGCCAGTGTTTGTTTCCATTTATATATCCACTACCTCTATGAGTAATATGTATAGACTTACCATTCCACATGCACATTAATTTATTACCTATGTATTCCTTGCATCCAAGATTTAAATTTTCTAAATTTTTGATTAGTTGAGTTGCAACACCTAAATCAGGGTACCAATTTTCATCATTGATGTGATCTACACCGATGGTTTCATTTTGATTAGTTGATTTAAAGTCCATCTGCATATTCTAATCACTTTGAACTTGAGAAACATTAGCATTTGATTGTTATTTCTTTTATTGCCACTACCTTGATTTTAGGAGTATAATCCAAATTAAATCTGAAATAACACTTGAGTGTTGTATGACCCCCTTTTCAAAAATTTTGACATTTGGGCCTGTTATTATTGAAATTTCTTCCTCTAGATCTGTTACTGAAACCACCTCTTTGCACTTGTTGATTTGGCCTTTGCTCTTTATTTTTATAGCTATTTGTATAATTAACTAATACATCAGATTCTTTAGGTCTTTTACTATTAATTTTTGCTTCATGAGAAAGAAGTATAGAATGTACTTCATCCATTGGTGGTGTTACCCTTTGAGAAGAAATTGTAACTTCTACAGCTTCATGCTCATTGCTTAGACTAGTACGAACAATTAAAACTTGTTCAGACTCGGGCATCTTATGTCCTGTAGCTTCTAATTAATCACATAGTGTCTTGATCTTTGATAAGTGAACTCTCATGTTGTCATTTTCTTTCTTGGTGTTCTGAAGCTGCATTCTGAAATGCATAGTTTTGGCTTGAGATTGAGAAATAAAATTCTTTCCAACACATGCCCAAATTTCTTGGGATGACTTACACCCAACAACTTATGACATAAGATTGTTGCTTATAGATGAAAGCAACCAAGCACTGATTAACCTATCTTGTCTATGGTATTTGACATATTTTTCATTGGTTACTACTTCGTTTTCTTGTATTTTAATGGTATGTCAATAGTACCATGAAAGTGTCCTTCCACACCATTCCCTTGAATTGTTGTTTTTTTCCATAGCAGATAATTGCTTTCAATAAATTTTACTATAACAAGCTGACTTTTGTGGACTTATTACATTTTTTATAAGTTGTTAAACAGATGCAACTAAAGTTGTTTGTTGATTTTGAGATGACTGATTTGCTGATGCAGTTGATCTAATTACTAGAATTGAATCACCCATTATGCTTAAAATTGAATAGAATATTTAAAACTAAAATAGGCAGAATCAAATTGAAGAGATATCACTTTCTTGATGCCAAAAATCGAAGATCTTCACTTCAGGTAATCTGCAACCTATTGCCTACCAAGTGATGAAAGAAATTTGATGACTGGCACTAGTATGGAAATTTCTTGAACTGATTTCTTAGTTTTCTTGGTGACTAAATTTTATTTTCTCTTAAATATCTGCTTAGGCTTAAATGATTTAGATCTGATGCAGCCAGTAGATGAACTTGGCAAGGCACTTATCTGAATTATGGCCAATTCTCAAATGATAAGTTATCAACTCAGATGGGAGGGTAAACCGAAATGATGAAAACTTTTTGATCGTTTTAAAAAATAAATCTCCGGAAAGGTTGGATTAATGGATGATAGATATTGTTAAGCTTTTTGCTCTAATACCATGAAAGAAAAGATGACAATCGAAAAAACCACTGAGGAATTTTATTGAGGAAGATTGATTTCAAATACAAATGATGCAGAGAAATTACGAAATGATTTTGAATGATACAAGCATTTGTTACAGCAGTTTATATATACAGACAAACAGAAACTTGGGTTTAAGTTTTTTTGGGCTTTGTTTTTATATATCATTGAATGGGCTTCGGCTTTGTACTGAATAAGATAACAAACGACTTGAATGTAATATTGATTATAACTGATGAAATATATGTGAGTATGTGAGCCACCTTTATCTTTACTTCTACATTTTATTTCCATTATAATATTAATGGCGCTTGTATATTAAAAGAAAAAAAATCATAACATTAAGAATTTTAGTTGTCTATACAACCGAGGATAAGTTTAGGTATCGTTTGACTGCTAACAATATGGAGATCAAAAAAGAAGATTGATATCATTTTGTTGTCATTTATTTTAGTTTATTGAGAATGTTTATGATGTATAATTTAAGAATTTAAAACAATTTAGATATTAACTTAACTATTATTTAGCCAAAAAAGTATAAATAATAACTATTAAACCAACAACCATTACAAACCATGTATGAATAATAACTCAACCTTATTTTTATAGCTTCAAACAGTGAATCCTTCATTGTTGCATTACTGCTTAATGTTTACTACCATTAGGTGAAGATAGATCAGTCGCGGTAGGTTCTTTCTAGCGATTTTGAATTATTAACTTTATGTTATTACTATTACCAATATGTTTGGCACATCTGTCGGACGTTTGTGAAGAATAGCTGAAGCATATTTGTTTATTGAAACAATGATCATGATATGAAAAGATAGTACTAATATTGAAGCTAACTTATTCTTCTTATATGAGATAGTACAAACATATTCTCACATTACTTATTCTCACTTTTTATGTATTTAGAAAGCAAAAAAATTTGTAAAGTATGGATGATGATGAAACTAATTGGTTTTCATACCAAACAGTAATAGAAAGGATTTTTTTTAAAAAAAAAGAACTTTACATATCGATAATCAGTCATACATCTAGGGAAATGAGTACACGAAATACGCTGAATATGCCAAACACCTGAGTAAGAATTAAATTCATAGAGAGCATTGAAAAAATGTAGGAAAAATTATATACTATGTTATAAATCTACTATATGAGAACACGTATGTACCCATTTGTACAACAGAAGCAGTTTGTGCGACAATACCATTTACATCTTGCTAAATCTTCATTTGTAACTTAATAAATTAAAATAAGCACAGAGGAGACAATTAATTATTATTGAAGAAAAAATAATAAATTGATTAACTTATAGATAACTAGGCTTAAAAGAGCTCCAAAGTAAGAAAACAAATTAGTAGTCTAATATAAATGCACACGTTTAACACGACTTATCTTTCAAGCAAATATGTATTAGAATGAAAAAATTATTTTTGCTTACTAGCTATAACATATCATATTTCCACATTATCATGAAAATCGTTTCACAACTTTTTTTATGAAAAAGTTAATGAATATAGATGTTAGATATATTTAAGTGAAAATTAGGCACACATTCCTAAAAGCAAACTTAATTAGGCTCACATCCGGTCTTAAACTTATTATAAATTAGGTCCCTATATTTCAAAAGTAGCTCAAAAAATGAATAAAAAATACAAAAATTATCATTTCAATATATTATGCATTCGACAGAAAAATCGTTCAAAAAAAAATCAAAAAACACACAAAAAAACATAAAAAAATCAGCGAAATTTGCAGTTAAATGCATAATATTATGCAAGAATTCCAATTTATTGCATATATATGTGCAAGTATTCCAGCGTAGCATCCGCGTTTGATTATTTTCCCATACTTCTGTGCAAGCATTACATCATTCTTGCATAAAAATAGGCAATATTTAATAATAGTGCAATTCAGTTCATTTTTATTTGCATTCAAGTGTGCAAGTAAATCCGAAACATGCACACATGTGCGCAACATATCTGCAGGCAAACCGTTAGCAAAATGTCCTTTATGCAATAATTGCATATATGTATGCAGGTATTGGCAATACTTGCATATATATATATATATATATATATATATATATATATATATATATGCAACTATTTTTTTTCTTGGCATGGACTTCTGGTATTATTTCCAGATTTTAGAATTTTTTTTTAAATCATGGCCGCACTTTTTTCTGGAAGAATATGAGGGAGGCGAAACGAAATAAGGAGGCGGAATCATAAAAGAAGGAAGTAGATCCAAGAAAATAGAAGGCACCAATTCAAAAATAGGGGGTGGATTTATATTTTAAACTATGACTGGATGCGAGCCTAATTTTGAAACTTAATAGAGATCTGTAAAAAACGCACCCTATATTTAAATCTCCAACAAAAAAGTGAGAAATGATACTCTAAATATCATTTTGTACATTATAATCTTAGATCTGGGAGACCAAATCACCTAATAATCGTAGTACCTGAAATTTGTTAATTGAATGGTAGCATTCTTGTTATCCAGCGTGGTAAAAGTGCATATAATGGAAGATATGCAGTATTATACTACTGTTTGTTGTAAACCACACATATATCATGGTCAATGCATCAATAAGGAAAACAAAGCAACAAAATAAAAGTAATTGTCCCACTACTAGAGGAACGGTGTACTCCAATGCCCTGTTTCCAATGACCCTCAGTAGCTTCCAACGGCTCGTTGAATTCGAAGCCAATGGAAATTGATAGAATAAAGACCATTTGCAACCATTGGAAGCCGTAGGAAATTCCCCGCATATTTTCCAGAAACCGCGACTTGCTACTCATTCCTTATATTCATCATCCCTAATTCGATTTTTCCCCTAGTTCCACCATTTCATTACCTCCAATTTCGCTACCACCACCCCAACAACCACCCCAACCACCTCTGAGGCTATCTACAAGCGGCTTTAACCCCTCTCCATCCACTTAGCTACCCGAATCGGTAATTTTCCTAAAACTTTTTTTTAGTTTTTTTTTTTAATTTAGGGTTTAAATTAAATTCTGATTGATTCTTAGTTGTTAGTTTATGTATATTACATCATGCCATCCCCTAATTCTGTTATTATTGCCATAATGACAAAAATATTATTGATTGAATTTTTTTCTAATTTAGTATATTGCGTTAGTTTATGTTGATTTGGTTAGTATTGGATGTATGTATATGATAAAACCTGCAAATAGTATAATTTATGCAAGCACGAATTTTATAATATGTTGGGAGTGATCTTAGTTTTAGAAAATTTGTGCGAACACGAGTTTTGTGCTTTTGGCGCAAACAAGCGAATTTATTTGGTGTAAAAATTAAATGATTTTGATAGGAATCATCGTAGTTATTATTTAGTACATATGTATTATAACGGTAAAATATAAACAAATATTTAAAGAAATTATATTTTATCTAAATTTAATATAAACAAATATTTAAACCCTTAGATATTATTTGGCCCTGTCTAATGAGTGTTGTATATGATCGTTGTATGGATATTCGTTTTATCTACAGAACGGACATCTCTATTTTTTTAATATACCATTTGCCGAATTTTTTCTTGTATTGGATAAGTTACAAACACTATAAAGTAATTATATCTCGTAACTCAAGTCATTTTAAGCGGTTCACAAAATTTCAACAATATTTCCTTTAGTTCTTGTGTACACGCATTTGTGTACGATACAAGGGACATTGGGAAAGTGTTGCCGAAATTTTATGAAATCGTTTAAAATGATATGATTTACGGACTGTAATTACTATCTTGTTTGTAATGGGAAGTAGGATGACTGACCATCAAAGAAGACACATAAGTGTCAATGAACCAGTAGTAGTTTATTTGAAATAAAATTTCTAAAAAAATATATATAATTTAGTACATGTTTACTAAATAAGTAAATAAAATTTAAACAAAATATAAAATTTATGATTAATCTTTTTATTACCTCATTATAGGTTTTAAAGTAGGAAAATTGGTCAATTACTTTATTAATCAAAGTTGGATGTATCAAAGAAGGGAAATTAGTGATGCAATAGGTGAACATTTTCAAAATGAGTGTTCATCGAATTAGCTTTAAGTAATATAGGAAACAATAAAAAAATCATTGTCCATGTAATAGGTGCAAACTGTTGAACTATTTAATACCAAATATGGTTAAGATTCATTTGCGCCAATATGGTTTCATACCCGATTATTTGCTATGGGATCATCGTGGAGAAATTGTAGCCTCAATAATCAAGAACAGACAGTAGAGGTCATTAATAATGAAGTTAGTACGAATCTCATAGAAAATGTGGTTGAAGACGTTGTTCAATCAATGTTCCCTATGGTTTAAATTGATAATGATGATGTTAACGTTCAAAGAGGAAGCAAATGTTGAAGATGAAAATATATATGATTTATTAGATCATGCTAAAAAATCTCTTTGGAATGAATGTAAAAGTGGCACTAAATTATCGATAACTGCATATTACATTGTAATGGAATCAAAATACAATCTTACGAAAGCTAGATTTTTGGCTATTGTTCAAGCTATTAAAAGCCATATGACATCCCATAATTTAATGTGTGAAAATTATTATGAAGTGAAAAAACTTATGTCATCTTTTGGTTTGTCGTATCGAAAAATAGATATATGTTTAAATGGCTGCATGTAGTATTGGGAAGAAGACATCAATCTTAGAAATTGCAAAATATGCAATAAAGAAAGATAAAAACCAAGGAAAAAGAAGTTTCGTACAAGCGTATGATTATTTATCACTACAACAAAAACAACATATTACAACTTCAATTTTACAACGGTGATAAAAGCACCGTTGTAATAAATGTTTTTTTACAACTTTTCCCCGAAAAGTTGTAATAAACTTATTTTTAACAACTGTGTTATTTTGACAGTCGTAATAAAAGTCTATCACAACCTTTATTTTTTAACTGTTGTAACATATGACTATATTTTAATATAATTAACTACTAATAATTAATATTTAATAAATTTATATTGATTATTTATAATTAATAACTAATAATTACTATTAATAATCAATTAGGAAGTAATACTTATTATTAGTATTTAATATTTAATAGTTATGGGTAATAATTATATTTAACATCTAATATTTCATGTAAGGAACCTTTCTTTTGTGACAGTTGCAATATATATTTATTTTTAACAATTCTTATATTAACATTTAAGAATAATAATTAATATTAAATATTAATTTTATAAACTTATAATAATTATTAATTACTGCTTAATAATTAATAAATTGAAGCTATTTTTAAATAATTATTGTTAAGTATTTAATAGTTAATATCTAGTAAAATATACATAATAATTAAGATGCAATAATAACTAAGAAGAAATAATAGATAATTAGATAATAATTAAATATTATCATATAATATTAATAACTACCCATGAATAATAAAATTAATAGTTAATTTGAAAGATGGAATAATTTTTCTTAACAATTAGTAATTAATAATTATTAGTCAATTGATAATTATTTGATTAATAATCAATAAATAAGTATTAATTGCACAATTTAATTAATAATTAACAAATAATTCATTGTTAAATCCTAGTAATTAATGCGTCTGATTTAATGGTATGTAACGCAAGATGATAGGCTAAAGAAACGCAAATTTCGTTGCTCCAAAGAACAAAATTTCTTGGCTCCAAAACGAAATTTCTTGGCTCCAAAACAAAAATTTCGAATGTAATCACATCTCCCTCTCTCCCGACGTTCTTCTTCTTCCAAACGTTCTTATTCCAAGCAAAAATTTTGGATGTAATCACTTCGCCCTTATAACCTCGTAATAAATTCTACCACTAGCCTCCAGACTTTCTTCCATACCTTAATCCAAATTCGAGATCTGTTAAATTATCCATACCCAAAACCCACTAAAATTATCCAGACCGAACCCAATTGGAAGAGGAGGCGCCGCTTCCTTTTTACATCCGGAGGTGAATTTCTTTTCGGGTCTGCGGTGTATCCGTTCGAAGTAGCTGAATCGTAGCTATTTGGTTGAGTTTTCAGATGAAAACCTCAGTGTCCAGGCCGAAGGAGCTGCTTCCGTTTGGTACTTTTTTTTTCATTTTTTTGTGTGGTTCTATTTGGTTTGTTATGATTATATTTATTCTGTTTGCTTCACAAACACTATCGTACCATGGATTTTTAAACATTCTTTTACACTAAATGAATTGAAGATGTTAGAGAGTCAGCTCAGCATTGATTGATTCAATTTCTATTACCTATTCTTTTGTTTTAGAAAATAGTGTGTGTTTCACAAAGTTGGGGGCACCATGATAACCATCTTTGGATCCCGAAGGCCTCTTAGATGGATGAACTTGTTTATTAATGAGGGATTGTCCTTCCTCAGTTTATTTATGGGTTGATTTAACTGATTGTTTGTTAAACTACGATTCATCCCTGTTTCCGCATGTTTGAACTTTTGACCTAAGACCTATGAACTGATTTGTCATCCTTTTCCTAGGATATTTCTTTCCACTATCCATCTTCTTCCCAAATAAGAGGGATTCTTAATGCAGTAGAGTTGACTGGCACTAAAACTGGTACTGGAAGTTATGTCCAACCTATATTTAAAGTCAAATTCAGATTTTGTACAATTTTAAATATTAGAATTCAACTGCAAGATATGCTTCTTAAACTGGAAAATTGTTGTGCCAACAAGCATTGAAATAGTTATTTTTTAAGTTAGATTTGGTTGTAATTGCATTACTATTCAATACTTTTTCATGGAGTAACATGTTTATCTCATTTGTTGTTATGTTTGAATGTTTCAGTTACCTAAAGTTAATATTTATTGGAAAGAAGAATAACGAGAGATGATTGTTTGGTGGATGGACTCCAACTCATGAATCAGGTTGTACTGCTTTGACTGTTATTTTCATCCTTCTTTATCATCACGCAAGCTATACAGTTTAGTACAATCATGAAAATGAAGCAATTATCTTGATCTTTATAACTGAAATATGTTGATTTCAATAATATATAGACTGCATATGCAGTAAGAACGATCAAAATTATGGCAGCATATAAATGAAACAGTGTCAAACAATGATTCGTCTGGCTGTTAGTGTGGATTACAACTGTGATATGTTTAATTCAGGTCGAATAGGACTAAATAATAGGCACCGTTAATGCGAAATGCATTAAGAGAATTTTAAATTATGTTATTGTTGGACTATTCCCTTTTCTCTTTTTAATGACTGAGAAGTTTCAAGTTTGTTACTTTTGAGATTATTGAAAAGATTAATTAACTTAAAAACTTTTTTCCACCATTGATATTTTTTGCATATGATTACCATCGTTATTTGAAATCGTATGAAAGGGACTAAAGTTGAGTTTTGTCCATGATGCAAAATGACCTAGGACCGGCCATGGTTGAGGCTTATGTTATGTGAACTTGTCCAGGTATGATTTCATTTCGGCATGGATTATAAAAGAAAAACTTGGTTGAAACTCATGATTTGTTGCGTGTCCACGTATGTCGACTCTTATATATATATATATATATATATATATATATATATATATATATATATGTGTGTGTGTGTGTGTGTGTATCTATGTGTATGTATATCTATATATGTGTATGTATGTATGTATGTATGTATGTATGTATGTATGTATGTATGTGTGTATATATATATATTGTAACTTGTGTATATAATGCTAGTTATGTTTGATGTTATTAAGATTTTGTATTGTTGGCTTAAAAAAACACTTTCTTTTCTTTTTACTAACAAACATATTCTTTTGCAACAGGTCTCACAGCACTACAGTGAACTTGCACCAACAAGATAAATGGCATAAAGATTTTATTGTCTTCGACTTGTGTACTCCAGTAGGAATTGCAATTTTTTGTGGATAATTTGTGCTTGTACTAAGTTTTTTTGTAATGGGCAAGTATGTAACAGTGCATGAAATATTTTCTAAAACTTATTGTTTGTAATATCGAAAATTTGAGTATTTTAATAATTTTATTTGCAAATAACTGTAATATCTGATTTGCTTGTGGAATATTGCTATATTTATTGTATTGGTCATTTTAGTTGCAAAAGGTGCCTATTTTTTTTTAAAAATGCAACTGTCAATCACAACGGTGCATAACAGTTGTAATAGATATTTTTACAACGGTGCATAACTATTGTAATAAAGTTTATTACAACGGTGGGAAACAGCTGTAAAATATACATATTACAACGGTGTCGCAACAGTGCAAAAAAGTTGTAAAAGATTTTGGTCTATTACAACTTCTTAATAGACGACGGTGGCTCCACCGTTGTAAAATGTCTTTTACAACTGTTTTCCACCGTTGTAATATGGTCAATTTGTTGTAGTGTATCCACCACTCCCAGACTTCAACGGTTATATGCATCACCTATAACAGCGCATCATATAAGAAGGCATAGTGTGAGATAACCTCAAGAAGGTACATCGACACACTCATCCGATGGAGAAGCATGGAAATATTTTGACAAGAAATATCCTGATTTCGCAGCGGAGTGTCGCAATGTTAGACAACATTTATGTACAGATGGCTTCTCACCATTTTCTCACTTTGTTTCTAAATATTCATCTTGCCTATAATAATCACACCTCGCAATGTACACACGTGGATGTGTATGAAAACCCCATATATGTTTTCCATAATTTCCATCCCTGACCCAGATGATCTGACACATGGCAATGATGTTTGCATATAATCGTTAATCGAAGAGTTGAAAAAACTATGGTATGAAGGAGTTAAGAAAACCGATGTACAAAAACGAAAATTTTATGAATGTTCGCTTCCTTGTTATGGACTATTAGCGATTTTCCTACATATGCAATGCTTTAGGTTGGTGTACAACCGGTTGTTTTGGTTGTCCTTATTGTATGGAAGAAACACAATCATTTTCGTTATCGCATGGGAAAAAAATTCATGGTTTGATTGTAATCGAAGTTTTCTTCATATTAATCATCCTTTTAGAAGAGACAAAAAATAACTTCATGGCCAATAGACATGAGACTCTACGACCACCAACTGTTTGGTTAAGCGAGGATATATATGAGCTTGTGAAAGATTATCCAAAGATACGCAAAATTGAAAAACAAACTGAAATTCAAGGTAAATGGATGATTCATGACTGGTGCAAACATAGTATATTCTGGGAATTGCCTTATTGGAAAAATCTCTTAATCCTTCATAACATTGATGAGATGTATAACGAAAAAAATGTATTTGATAATGTGTTTAATACTGGTTTGAATGTGAAGTGCAAGACTAAGGACGATCAGAAATCTAGACGTGCGAGGAAATTTGCAATCGTCTCGAGCTTCAGATGAAGCCCCATGATAGTAAAAAAACCAAAGCATCTATGAACTAGACAACGACCAAGTAAAAGTACTGTTAAAATGGGTAGAAGGATTATGATTTTCCGATGGAATTTCCTTTAATCTTCATATATGTGACAACTATAAAAACGGAAGGCTGATTGGGATGAAAAGCCATGATTGTCATGTAATGATGGAAAATTTATTACCCGTCGCTTTCAAAGAATTTTTACCCATAAAAATTTGGAAGGTATAATGGAACTTAGTTTATATTGCAAGGAGCTTTGTTCAGCTACGTTAAAAGTTGACTGCCTATTTGAATTTGAAGAAAAAAATCCATATATTGCTCTGCAAACTGGAGAAAATATTTCCTTCGAGTTTCTTTAATGTAATGGAGCATTTACCAGTTCATCTTCCATATGAATCACGTCTTCGAGGTCTTATGCAATATGGATGGATGTACCCATTCGAAAGGTATGTTACTATACAAAGTATTCAAACGTTACAGAAGTTAATATGAATCGAACTATTTTTTATTAGGTACTTAAATCATTTATAGAAAAAGTGAGACAAAAACCTCGAGTTGAAGGTTCCAGTTGCAAATCATACATCAAAGGAGAAGCTTATTTCTTTTTCTCTCATTATTCTAATGACCATGTAAACTTATCATTTGGAAGCGTTTTGCGTAATGATGAGGGTGTTGAACAAGATTCTTCTTCTGAAGCAACATTATCTATTTTTAAACAACATGGCCGACATGCTGGAAAATGTGTGGAAATTTGGCTAGATGACAAAGATTACCATGTAGCACACACATATTTTTCTTAATTGTCCGGAAGTTGCACCAAATGTTAGGTAATGATTTTTTACAAGTTTTGTTAAACGTAAGTAGCACGTGTTAATAATAATGCCACATATCATGTTTGTGTTTGTAGTATTTGTGAATCACAAAATCCAATCGGCAATTTGAGCAATGATTTCAGTACTTGGTTAAGAAACTATGTTTCTGATCCCACAAATCATGTGCTTGACGAAGGACTAAAACATTTGGCGTTTGGACCGAAAAGAAAAGTTAAAATGTATCCAATATTTTTCGTAAATGGATATAAATTCAACACCAAAGAACATGGTGCTGAAAAATTAACAAACAATACTAGTGTGTTTGTTAAAGGCAGTGAAGATCCTAGTAATCATATAAATGACTTTCATGGCACATTAACTCAGATTTTGCAATTGACATATTTTACAAGGCCCCAAAGGATGTTTATTTGTTTAGATGCAACTGGTTCAGAAATGTTCTAGGTTCTAGTATTAACATGCACCCAAATTATGATCTTATAAAAATTAAGCATAACTCGCGTTCTCAAAAGTAGGACCCTTTTGTACTAGTCAAACAAGCCATACGAGCTTATTATGCCCCTTATCGATCTCTATAAAGGGATAAAGCAGACTGATCTATGGTTTGTAAAACCAAGGTAAGATTTATGTTTGATGGAAAGAATATACCTAATGAACAAGCCTATCAAGGAGATCTGGAGGAATATATTGAAATAGCAATTACGGACGATCAAACTGATTTTGGACCTTTAAATGATGAGACAAATGTATTAGTCGAAGCATTTGAGAGTGCAGAGGAAAATGACATAGAACATGAAACCGAGTCTGAATCAGAAAACGACAAAGACTGAGTTATATCTTTTAATTTTACAATTATTCACATTACATTTACCTACATTTAATATTGTGTGTATGTAAGTTATACAATTTTAATGACAACAAGTGTATAATCACATATGAACACATACACAACATGGCACATGTGTAGCATGTATTACTTTTTTAACAGTTCATTATATCATAATTATTATGAATTTTATATGTATCAATGCAACAGGTATATTATGTCTGGCTCTATCTCTCGATGATATGGCTCTTCCCACCAGGCCGATGAGAGTAGTAGCGACCCACTAGCTCGTCCAGGTGTGCACTTAAAGCCTTAGGCTGACCATACGTAAGTATCAAAATTAGCAGCATGACAATTTAATTTTTGGTACAGGATATATCTATAATTTTCTAAAGTTCTAATTTATGTTTAACGTATGGGGTTTGAGTCGGAGCCATCTCAGGTGATGTTGAATATTTCTAAGGATGCATGCATGGATAGATTGACCGATTTCTGGTTTAAGTGGAGCAGGATGCCCGACACCATGAGAGAGACTATCTGGCAAGATTTTCTAGTAAGTTTATACCACCATACAAAATGATTAAATAAAATAAATAATTAGTAATAGTTTCTCAATTTATAGGGCACGACAGGTTTGCAAGAGACCGACATCAGCCTAGTTCAGCGACATAGGAACTCAAAGGTCGCTAAGAATTATAGGAAAAAAATGAAGGAGATAAAAAAATAGGAAAGAAACCACAGTGGATGAGCAATGAAGTATTTAATAAGATGGTTAAGTGGTGGGACATGGACGAGTTCAAGGTAAATTTTTAATGAATCTCATTTATTTATTTTATCTATTATTAAATAATTAGTCAATGTACATTTGCAGGCGGAGTCGGCAACAAATAGGGGAAGAAATCCAGTAACTCATCATGGAGGATCTAAGTCTTCCCACCATCACCGTGAGGACTTGGCAAATTTATCAATTATTACATTTGAATATTGATCAGTTCAGTAATTAACTATGTTGAATTGAATTATCCAATTTATCAATTGCAGGAAAGAGCTCGTGGACATGTCATGTCCTACATGGGTGTATTTGCTAACACCCATGCATCCAGGAAAGTAAACGAGGTTGGCAACGTCATATATCAGTAGGGTAATCATGATAGGGCGACAACTGCGTATGTATGCATATTTTAAATTCTATTACTCACATCGATAAGTTTATTAATTACTAGCTAATGTAAAATAAAAACAACATTCTACTATTTTTCAATTGGAATTATTTTGCATTATAGGCAAGGTTTCAGGAGGCACGTGCTCATGCGCTTGAGGAGTCTGGTCGTGATGAGTTGACACTTGTTACTACCAAATTCAACACCAAAATAGGCTATCGGTGAAGGGGTATTGAATTGCTACTAGCATAAGGGAATGATCTGAGAGCATAAACCCGGTACCAGAATAAAAACGAAAGCATAAGAAGAACAATGGTGACAAAAAACGACCATCACCATCCTGGAAGGGGACAACTTAGAACTGGCAAGGAAAAAGGATACCTACAGGGTAGTTCTGAAATAGAAGACAAATAATGTGAAGTCAATTTCGGGAGAAAATAAGAAAGAAAGAACGACAACACGTGATCCAAGATTAAAGACTTGACAAGGAACAAAGCAAAGGGAGCCAAAAGGGCTATCGACATTAATTCACTTAATGCCAATACAAAAAGAGATGAAAGACAATAAAGGAACAAAAGGGCGAAACACAAGCGTCCCGAAGACTCCCTACCGGACTCAAAGCTTGTCGGCTACCTAGAAACAACTTAAACAGGAAGTACACGGAAAGCACCTTTCCGGAATACCAAAAACCAACCTTAGAGATTCACCGAGAGAAAGCTAAAATCTCTATGAAGAAGAGCCATCCATGTTAATTCCTTAATGACAATATCAAAAGGGGTAACGGCTCCAGGAACGTAAGCTATCAAGGCACCAAGGCAAACATCATAAAGACTTATAAACAAGACTGAAGCTTATCTCCAAAAGCCAGAGGCCATACCCGATGATGTCCATACCAATAGGCTTGGTATCCAAACGGAAGGTATAAGCAAATTCAAAGAGAAGCACCAAAGACAGGAACCACTTTTCCGAAAGCAAAGACCAACACACTATAGGCTATGTCACATCTCACAACAACATCCGGGACCCAAGCAACCGAAACCGACAGATGTAAAATGACTGAAACA
The DNA here is from genome assembly GCA_030737875.1 of Allium sativum. Taxonomy (NCBI): domain Eukaryota; kingdom Viridiplantae; phylum Streptophyta; class Magnoliopsida; order Asparagales; family Amaryllidaceae; genus Allium; species Allium sativum. The sequence goes on along the minus strand of CM060924.1, from coordinate 523,014,013 downwards.
CAGTGTTGCACACGAAATATGCCTTTGTTGACCTAATGTCAAAAGGGGTCCTGATTTGTCTACAAATAAGACTCCAAGGGTCACATTTTGGAGTCCGGATTCTTATTTCTCAATCTTGTAATCTTTTTTTAAGAGCAAACCTAATTTCTAAATCAGTTTGGGGATTCTCTTTGTAAACAGTTGTATACTTAAATTAGTGAGCAATAAAGAGTGGATTGGCACTTAGCATAATTTTCATGAGTTGTTTAACTTCTTCCGTAACATATTACCTTATGCTTCCTATATAACAATGGGTTCTTACCTAAGTCCTAACATTTTATCAAGATTGTTTAAAAACCCATTCTATATGCAATTTAGTTTTCTTTCTTATGGTGAGCCTACGGAACCTTTATCCTAAGGTAACTAATGATCCTTGAGTCTTGTAAGCATGATACTCACCTCTTGAGGGAAGAGTAACTAATCTTCAGGCTTAAGACCTCGATATCTAGAAAATGGTGAACTAACAAAAGTTGAAGGAACTAGATAATCCCATTTTCCCTTAGGTCCATTTCCTTAGACCTATATCCGGTATTGACGAAAAATATCATTAAAATTTTGGCGCTAGAAGGAGGGCTTGAACCTCCGACCTTGTGGTTAACCCAATCCCATAACTAACTGTGATGCTCCGTCCCCAATTAAACTAGGCTTTGAAGAAGTAGAAACCATGAATAGAAAGTCTCTATGAGTAACTACCGAGTGGCCCATGGTTACATCAAGTGTTAATGAACCATGGACTATCAAAAGGCAAAGGATTAAGTTGGAAGCCTTGCATATCAAAAATAATGAAAAAGAAGTAAAGCCTTATAATCCTAACTATTAGAGCATCAACCCTTTCCATTTAGGACAAACCCCAATCTTTTTCCTATCATTCTACGTCAAAGGAGTGCAACCCATTTATCCATATACAGGAAGCCATTCAAGCACATGCTAAGGGAACAATATTTGGACAAAGGATTGAGAAAGGATTCAATCACCTCGTCCCAGAAGGGTTTAAGAAGGTTACACCTCTACCTCAAGACACAACTAAAAGGAAATTTAAATACAAAGAAAAGACTATGGAATTGAGTAATAAAAGAGTTAAGTCCCAACGTTGGAAGAAAGCCTTCAAACCAAGATTCCCAAAAGGATGTGAGCTTACTACATCAGTTAAGAGTATCTACTTCCTTACTAAGCACGAGTTAGACTTTTGGCCATCATTAAGGAAGAAACCCAAGAATGAAGCTTAGTTGGGAGGGCCTTATTGCTACTATCATATGATGAACAAGAATGGAACCAATCATTGTAGAGTCCTGGAAGGAACTTTTTTAGTCAAGGAAAACTACATAGATATGTAAAGAAGACATGGTCAACTACAGCAGCAAATTCTTTGAAGAAAGAATGCTTACATAACTAAGGGTATGGAAACCCTCTAAAAATTTGGAATAAGCTGGAAAGGGTTGCAAGTGGATAAAAAACCATTGTCATCGCCAAGTTAGCCTAGGCAAGGCACCCCTCGGAGGGAGTGGTGGTGTGTAAGCCTTGATCCGGGCCCAAATCAGAAAAGCCAGGTTAAAGAATGAAAAACATAAGCCTCCGATCCACACCAGAAATGGTTAAGAAATAGCATCTATTTAGCATGCCTGCCTCTGCTCGTAGAAGAGTACGCCCTACCTCTGCTATGAACTAAGCACGTCCTACCTCTACTTGTAGAAGAGCACGTCCTACCTCTGTTTATGTTCTATATTACCCGCAGAAGGAAAGGAAACACCAACACTTATGATCGCCTACGATATCCATGATAAGGCACCCCTTGGAGGAGGGTGGAGTGTAAGCCTCTATCATCGCCTACGATGGCCAGGGTAGAGAAACAAAAGAGTAAGCCTTAATTACGCATCTACGATGGCTCATTTAAGTATTTAAGCCTTTATCATCGCCTAAGATGGTCGGGGTAAGGCTCCTCCTGGAGGGAGGTCGACCATGCTTGAGGATAAGCTAACCGAGCGCACCAGGAACACAAGCCCAGAGAGTGTCCTATAAAGCACATACATCCTCTGCTTTGACAATCAAAAGTCGAGAGGGTGGCTCACGAAGCATGTACATCCTTTGCTTCATCAATTAAACCCCAAAGGAGGTAACAAAACTAATTTACAAAAGGGGATTTCTAGTCTTTTATCTTTAAATTCCAAATTTGTGTTGTTTCGGTACTTCTATCAATTACCAGAAGTGGACATCTTATCTTCTGCCAAATTCTCGAATCTGGGTTGGTTCGGGACTTCTATTAATGGCCAAAGAATGAACTCATGGCCTTTCGTCAAACATTTGAGCCCAAAGTGGGGATCAAAGCTTCTGATTGTTACCAAAAGAAGTATTCTGGACATCTTTTATTAATACCATAATATGGGTTATGAAGGCTCTGATTCTCACTCTTGTCAAAGAGCTTACAAAACATGATTTAGTTGGGAATTCTAAGTCTGCTATCAGAAAGCTTTCAAACAAAGAAAGTAATATTGCGTCTTGCTTAGGGAGATTTCTTAAACTTATTGTATATAAATTGCTATTATCCATGTGAAATACAAGCAAAAATCCCATATCAAGTAGTACACACAATTTACAAATTTATTTACAAAGATTACTTCATGGATTATCCGAATAAGTGTGCATGGACATTATAATTACAAATGCGATCATGTACTTTGCTCCTCTTCATCCTCATGTAAAAGGGGATTAGTAGCATGAGGAATAAGGATGCTTAGAAGCTCATTAAACTTGCGTACCTTTCTTCCATTCTCATTAAGGTTGTTTGAGGGTTGTTTGAAGTTTCAAAGCCCTATTACAAGCTCTACGCATAGGCCTTAGAGACTTATTAACATTCTCTAAATTGGATATTCTCACGTGTAAATCATGTCTTTCCTCTTGTAAATGTCCAAACAGAGAAAGGTAATGGTTGATGCGACGAAACATATCCTTATTAAGCTTTGTATCGTAAATACCTTTCATCTCAGCTATCACTCAATTATGCCACTTGGAAATGATAGATGCATCTAACCCTTGAGGAGGGTTCTTCAAATAAAAATACTTTTGAGAAGCTGGAGCCTTATACCCAGTCATAGTTTCAAAAGACTGAGACACTGTTACGATAGGAATTTTTTTGAAGGAATATTCCATGTCTTACAAATTTCATTAGCATTATCTAATTCAATTTCCATGCTAGCTACCCACCAACGCAATCCTGTTAGCTCATTCTTAAAATCAATATATGGTTTGGTATTTATATATTTCTTTAATCCAAGGATAAATCTACTCTTTTCTTCAAATTGACCTTTCAAAGTATCCACCTTTTCATTCAAATGCTTGACCATCAAGTTCTGATGTAAACTCTCTCTTTCCCAGGAGGCGGAGGATCCCTTTTTAAGAATGCTACTTTTCTCTGCCTCTATTAATATTTCATCCCCGATTGGGGAATTTCATGTTGATCTACCTACTCATAAAAATAGGAAGTAGTCGTGCATAAGTTTTTTTTACTCACAAAAGAAAACAAAAAATGGTATTATACTTCTCAATAAAAGTTTTGCATGAACTTTACTCAAAACCAGATTTTAATCGGTTTGACAGACATACAAACCAAAAAGAGTTCCAATAATTTAAACTTACTTATCAGTATATTCATCATTTATATATCATCTCAGCATGTTCAATCCTAAGTCCTTTTAAAATCATCTCACGGTCTTCACCCAGAAAGTTAAAGAGGAATTGAGGGTATTTCGTATAAATGCTCTTAAGATCTCTTAGGAAGTGTTTTGTTTCAAGTACATGTGATGAAATTGTTGAAAATTCTTTTTCAATCTAGATATTGAACGTAACACATCCTCACGAAAAACAAGTTTCTACCATAATATAAATAGGAAAATCAGCAACCATGCACAACAGTAGGATTACCAGTACACTTATACATGCATGACAACAAGTTTACAAATACTTCTCATGTTCATAGTGAATTGACCTCTTAAACAGCTTAGTAATAATCCTATTCTTGTTGTACTCAAGCTTTTCTAGAGGGAGGTCCTTAGGGATTGAAAGAATCCTTGGAAGGTTCAAACATGGCCCTGGGTGTGGATCACTTCTAAATTCGTCTAGATAATGTCGGTGGAGGCAACATATCAAACTCCCACTAAGATCCCCTAGAAAGGAAAAGTATACTATGGTGTATCACTTATAAATCTCATACAAAAATTCACTAGGATATCTCTATTCTCAATCAACATCCTAAACAGAGTCATTAGCTCCTTGTTTTCCTCCAAAATGGTTTCCCTATGCTTTCGTGCTTTCTTTAGCCTAAGTGCAGCTTCATGCTCTTTATAAAACCTAAGTCTAGAAGAAATCTTGTCAAGATCGTGATATTTTCGTAACAAGTTGTTATATACTTTAACAATCTTTCTTGCTCTATGTGGGACCGGTTTATTTCCCTCTGTTTCTTATATAATTCTGCTCTAATTTGTGAAACAATATTTCTTTTGATTTATACAATGTAATAATAGGAAACTAGTTACCATCATATAATTAAGAAGAGAAAAAGCACTTCGAAAGTAAAAGCCATACTTGGGAAACATAAGCTTCAGGCTGGACAGACTGTTCTTTTCCTGATGACTCATGAATACTATCTTCATTAGCCAAAGGCACATTAGGGTCCCAAGCGGCATAGGTACCTATAACTTCAAGACTAGCTCCAACGGAATCATGTGAAGCTTCAGGGGCTGCATAAGGTGCACTCCCATCCTTGTTAGGATCATCTGGGTGATTACCGTGATCAGGTTCGTCGTCATCGTCATCCACATAATCATTGGCAATAGGCGTGTCTTCACCCTTATCATCAGAGGTATCAGTCAAATCCTCGATGAACAAGAAGTCTTCAGCCTTGAGTTTATCCCTCGTTGGCATCTCAATTTTCTGCTTAGCCAAACTGATCCTTTCCACGACTTTATCCCTAATGAAAGGAGAAACAGAGGTAAACTGAATCTCGGGAAATCTTTGAAAATTATCAGAAAAGGCAAGAAATAAAGCATCTTCATGGTTTTCGGTTTTAATCTACGGGAGATGGTCCTGCAACAACTTAGAAATCCTATCCTTTTCCTCATAAATTATCCACGCCGCATGAGAGAGCTTGTCGCCCCTCTTCTTAAGGTCATCAGTGTGAGTGACCACCATATCTGCCAGCTGATACTCAAAAGCTGAACTTGGTCAGATAAGAGACTCTTCGCTTTCCTTTCCTTCTCAAAATCTGCTCTGGCCCTCTTAAGAGAAGCCTTCAACCTTTCTCACTCATCTCTTAAAGCCATGTTTTCTTCCCGAAGTTGAGTAACCTCAGCAAAAGACGATAGGGAAATCATTTGGGACAAAAACCATCTTTTAGTTACATAAGTAAAAAATACGATCAGCTATCATGCGAATTCCAAGATAAAGAAAGGATTAAGAAAATAAAGTCTACACCGAAAGTTGTTGCTCAATTAGATGCTAATGAAAATCCCCTCAGTCCGAAGAAGCGGAAGGTAATGGAATATTGGTCACGTCAAGAGAAGAGAAAGCGAGCTTCACAAGATCGTTGAAATTCAAATATGTTAAAGGAAACCTAAGAGGGCTAATGTGGTGCTAAGTGGAAAGCGGAATCGTATCATATTTATCCTTGTCTGACGTACTTAGAGAAGTTGGCAGTGAAGCACGACCCACAAGCTCACGAGTAGAAATGTTCTCAGGAGAAGCACCGATATCTATAACCAGGTGGATGACAAAAGTGGTAGGACTAGGGACCTTTTGCTCAACAGTTGTGACAACAACATCTTGAGAGGTAGAAATAGAGATGTTATGCTTTAATCTCTTGGACGGTGGCTCAATTGTGGATTCCGCCAACCTCTTTAAAGAAACAACATCTGATTGGTCTAGGGAATCAATGGGAGATATAGCTTTAAACACTAAGGTTCCTGGTCAAGCATGGTTACAAAAATAAGGGCAAGGACGAAAAAACCTATGAACTAAAGTTGCTCCAAGAAAGGAAAAGGAATCTCAATCAAAATACACGGAAACAAGAAAGAAGAAGCACTGAATGCATGCGACCCCAAGGACAAATGTTTGAAACTAGTAAAATGAATGGGTGGTTGCCCGAAGATTTTCTGCCCAGCAAGAAGAAGGTAATATTGATAGACTTTGTCCAAAGTCAGCAAAACTAGTTAGCTTCTTGGCCCTTCGAACGTTTTAGAAATAACTTCAACAGCACAGGGTTCACTCTCCGTTAAAGCAATCTTCTTAGAAGCAGGATCTATAGAGAAAATTAAGTCAAGCAAAGAACAAGAAAAGTATGGCTACTTATGGAAAACAAGAAAACTCGCCAACGTCCTCAAATTTACCCAAAATGGCAGCAGGGCACTTGATGAAAAAGAATTGATCCTCCCAGGGTTTAGTCATGTTAATACTATTACTAATAATCTTCTTCAAAGGATTAGCACAAAATGGGCGAGTTTTCTCCTTTTAAGAATCAAAACAATGTTGAATATGGTTGGGAGTAAGGGAAGCCTGGCTAATACGAGTGCCAAAGTTTCAAGGCGTAAGAGCAAAGTGTAGGTGTTCGGCAGGAGTTGAACAAGGACAACTCCTAAGTCCCGTAAAATCCAAGAAATAAAAGTCGAGAAGGGAAAGGTGCCCCCAAGCCAGTTGTGAATGGCAGAATATGAAAGTATCCTTCTGGAGGGTTTCTGATGTAGTCTCGAGCAGTGGTAGAAACGACATCCATGCTAGACATCCCAAAGCTATCAATAATAGTTTTGCCTCGTCTTGGGAAACAATAAGAGACTCCTTTAAGGGAAATGGTCATTTCTTTTGGGAAGCGCTAGAATCACCAAATTTTGGCTGGCTAAGGCTCTTTTATTGGGCATAATGCTTCCAGGTGATATCATTTCATCACACATGTTTTGGCATTTCATTCTTTTACATATATATGCATATAGCATCCACGAGTGGGTAAAACGACATGAAAACTTGCTGATATTAAGAATTTGACTTGTTAAATATCAAGTTGATCATGAGAATTAATCTTTAAAAGGTGTATACATGAATCATGTACACTTAGAAACAATTGAGTCTTTGGTGATGATAAGATTAATTATCCCAATGCCAAAACCAAAAAGGTGAAAGGCAGATGTCTAGAAAAATTAGACTTCCAAGAGTTCCTGGTAATGGTTTAATTGGAACCAAGTAACCTATTATCAGCACCAAAGGGCTAATTGGTCTGGTACAAGAGAATTCAAACCCACAATCTTCTAGCATTAAGTTATCAAACTTTACCAAAATCCAAAAGAGAACATAACCTCAGCAGACCTTTCAGGTTGGTACGATCCCCACTAATGCGAAAGCTAAGTAAATACAAAAATTGGTGTCGCAAAATCCATAGCAAGAAGAATCGGTAACAACGGTATTGAGTTCACTTGTACCGAAAGTATTGCTTTGTAATAAAATTAACCATCTGCATGTAATTTTGCATTCTAAACCTCAAAAATATATTGAGAAAATAGGTAACTCATTTGATCACCATTAATAATTATCTAAGCTATTATCGTTGTTTAGCCCATACTAGATACATGAAAACCCTAATCGATTTCCTAACCTGTTTAAAAGCATGATTTAGATTACAATTTATAATCCGAATACAAATACTTACAAGGGGTCGATTTTGAATTTTGATAAACTTTGCGATTCTTAGAAAACAATGATCTTATTTAAGCAATTGATTTGCAGGCGGAAAAGTGGGAAGAAGAAGAAGAGTATTTATGTTAAAGTAACCTTTGAATCTCAACCATACAAGCAAGAGAAAATCAATGGATCAGATTGAAGGATACCAAGAGGCGGAAAGTCAAAGTACAGGAGAAAAGTTAGGATTTTGACTTGGAAAGTCAAAAGTACCCCTTCATAATGGGGACAAATATTGCTATCAAAATTCAACATCGAAACAGGCTATCGGTGAAGGGGTATCGAACCGCCACCAGCATAAGGGAATAATCCGAGAGCATAAACTCGACACTAGAATAAAACCGAAAGCATAAGAAGAACAACAGTGATAATAGACAACCGTCACCATCCTGGAAGGAGGGAACACAGAACCGGCAAGGAAAGGGGATACCAACAGGTAGTTCTAAAATAGAAGACAAATAATGTGAAGTCAATTTCATAAGTCAATCACCTCAAACCAGAAGAAAATAAGAAAGAAAGAAAGACAGCGCATGATCCGAGACCAAAGACTTGACAAAGAACAAAGAAAAGGGAGTTGAAAGGGCTTTCAGCATTAATTCACTTCATGCCGATAAAATAAGAGATGAAATACAATAAAGGAACAAAAGGGTGAAACACAAGCGTCCCGAAGACCAGCTACCAGACTCAAAACTTGTCGACTACCTAGAAGCAACTTCAACAGGAAGCACATCCAAAGCACCCTTTCGGATGACAAAAAACCCACTCAGAGATTCACCAAGAGCAAGCCAAAATCTCTATGAAGAAGAGCTGTCCGCATTAACGTGCTTAGTGTCGATACCGAAAGGGGTAACAGCTCCAGGAACGTAAGCGATCAAGCACGAAGACAAACATCATGAAGACTTATAAACAAGATCAAATCTTATCTCCGAAAGCCAGAGGCTATACCTAATGCTATCCATAAGAACAGGCTTGGTATCAATACAGAAGGTAGAAATATCTTCAAAGAGAAGCACCAAAGACTAGTACCATCTATTCAATAACAAAGACCAACACACTAAAGGCAATGTCATATCTCTCAACAACAGCCGAGACCCAGGCAATCAGAACTGACATGTGAAAAGTGGCCAAAACACATTGTTGTGCCCGGAAGAGGCCTTTGCTAACCCAGTCAAAAAGGGTCCTGATTTGTCTATAAATAAGACCCAAAGGGTCATATTTTGGAGGCCGAATTCTCCTTTCTCAATCCAGTATTCTTTTCTTCTAGCGTAAACCCTAATTTCTAAATCAATTTGGGGATTCTCTTTGTAAACACTTATATACTCAAATCAATGAGCAATAAAGTGTGGATCGATGCTTAACATAATTTTCATGAGTTGTTTAACTTCTTCTTTAAGAGATTACCTTAAGCTTCCTACACAACAATGGGTTCTTTCCTAAGTCCTAACCTTTCCTCAAGAATGTTCAAAAACCCCTTTCTACAAGCCGTTTAGCTTTCTATCTTGCGTTGATCCTAGGGATCCCTTATCCCAAGGTAACTGTTGGTCCTTGAGTCTCGTAATCGTGATACTCACCCCTTAGGGAAGAGTAACTAATATTCCGGCTTAAGACCTTGATAAGTACGAAATGGTGAGCTAACTCAAGTTTGAAGGAATTAGATAATCTCACTTTTTTCCTTAGGTCCATTTCCTTGGACCTTTCTCTGGTGTTGACAAAAAATATCTTTAACAACACCGGAGGAGGAAGACAACATATTTGATGCGGTTATGGATCCGTCGCAGCAGAGCAGACGTTTTGGCTTCGGTAAACTAATGGTAATTAATCATTTTGCATATATACAATAAATTAGCATTTAAATATATTGCATTATATTATTTTATATGCTGACATAACCGTTACTTGCAGGCTCGACAGGCTTAAAAGGCCCAAGATAGAGCAAAAATTAATGAGCTTAGAACCATGATTGATTTGCTGCAAGAGCAGAGTCGTCTGCAGAATATATAGATGGGAAAGCTAAATTAAAAGCTTGCGGAGTATGTGCACAATCATGGTACTCTTCCTTCGTCGTCTGCTGCTTCAGGAGGCGACGAAGATGATGCTTGAGTTATGTGTTTTTTTATTTTTATCATTGCACGATGTATTTATTGATTTAGAGGTGGTGAGTATTTTGTTTTGATGTTGTATATATTGTTAGAAGTGGAAGAGAATGATACTTTGGATATATTTTGATTGTTTTTATTTGGTTTGTAGACATTTAGCGTTGATGTGTTGGTTTTTGAGATGTTTGGGTGATATGTTTTGTATATATTGATTTATATTTGATTATATTGGTTGTTTATATTGTTATTGGTATATATATGTAAAATATGTATGGAATTGATTGGGAATGGGGTGGTTGAGAGGTAATAAGTTTGCTATTATAAAAAACACCTAATTTTTCCAACAGCTTCGAATGGTTTCCAACGGCTTATAGGTCATTCATTTGAAACGGTTTCCAATAGCTACGGACCATTTGAAGCCATTGGAAATGGTCCGCTGGATCCTTAAAAACTATTAGGCATCGTTAACTCTATTCCAATGGCTATTCCAACGGCTTCAAACAGCTGCCAACGGCTCTGAGCTATTGGAATAGCCGTATAATCTTGTAGTGCTCTCTGTTCAATGCAACTATTTATGGTTATTATTAATATAAAAATTCAAGTTTTTTCTGTTAATAATCAGTTCACCATTCCCGTTTAGAACATATAGAACAACACCTAGCAATTTCATCAATTACAGCATTGTTCCAAAAGGAAAAAAAGAGGAATGCAAAAGAAAAAACAATGCTTGAAGATAAATTCCAAGTACAAAGAGTAGTTGGACACAAAAAATGTTAGCTTAAAGAAGACTGGAGAGTGCTTGTAACTTAAAGAAGACCATAACAACATTTAGTCGTCAAGTTCTCTTTCTAAGTATTACTCGTAAACACCATGTAAGGTATACAGTGTCAAAATTTCTAATGCTTAAATTTTAGCAATAAAAATTAGATTAGTGACAGTCTCGGAGAATAACAATGAAACATTTGGAAGCTACCATATCAAATATAAAATACAACTACGTACATATCTTATCATATTAAAGAAATCAGTGGAAAAAACTAATCTAATGTCAAAATATGAAGGAAATGCAAACAAAATCAAATGTAAACAACCTTGCTGAATTATTTGCGTGCAATTTAATAAGAAGATTATTTAAAGGCACCCGCTATGACCTTTTGTGATGGAATCAAAGCATAAAAAAAATGGATAATCATCACGTTGTATTAAAAATTTTGCAAGGTAAAATATAAAGGGCAACTTACATAAGAACGACGAACCTGATACTTCACCCATGTAACTGAAGCGTCAACATCAAGCACACCTTAAATGTGGTTCAAATTGCACTCTGAGATCTGGAGATCATCTAGTATTGATAGAGAAAGTTTCAGCTGTATTATGAACGTGGTTCAATTGAATTTTAATTTGATCATTAACACTGCAAAACAACTGTTGGAAATTTTATGTGAATTATTAAAATATTGAGATAAATGTATGAATGGCTCCCTTATGTGAATAGTCCCACATCATGGGATTATATTGAAGAGACAAGTATTTATATTTGTTTCTTAGAAATTTTGTTGGGGCCTTGGGCTCCCAATGCATGCTTTGTTGTGAGGAGGGAGACCATGCATCATGACCACCACACACGGGTGCGCGCGACCGACCAACAGACTCGAATCGACTCGACCCGACCCGCCCCGGCCCGGTTCGGTTGGGTTCGGTTCGGGCTTGGGCTTGGGTCTTGGCTTTGTGGTGTAGACACTTATATTTTTGGTCCAGAAAACACTGCGTTTTTCGAACTATTTTTTAAATACATAAAATATTTCTGAGCCGACTTTTATTTATGAAGTGGTAAACTCTTGACCCAGTATTTTTCAGTAGTCCCTATTTTTCTTTCTCTGCCCAGTATTTTTGATTAACCCTAATCTCCGTCTATATATTATTTTCAGTTGTAGACGAGATTAACACAGAAAAAATATACTATTCCTCTCTTCTGCCATTAAAATATTCTTACAGAATTTTTCGAGCAGTTATTAATTTCGAAAGTGCAAATCTGCACTGATTTGTTGTGCAAAGCAAATCAGTTATTAATTTTAGAGAGGCTGTTTTATCCTAGAGGCGGCGGCGGAAGTACGAACTGGTTTTGCACCACCGACCAGATCGCCGAATCGTCTTCAAGAGAGCGACCTAGTCCGCGACTCAGCCATTGTTTCCCAACAATTTGAAGACAAAAAATGAAACAATGGCTTTGTCTGCTGCCTCATTCATTCTCGGCGACCTAATCTTAAATCGCACTGCTTAAGAACAAATTCAGTCAACTTGATCAGCATCTGGATCCTCGAGCTGGCGGTAGGGATCGGAGATCTGGACCCCATGGTAGTTGTCGATGATGATTCATCGCGACAAACGATTGGATAGTGAAGAGCTGGAATTGGCGAGCAGAACAAATTGGACCTGCTAGAGAGACTGCTCATCAAATTACAACCGGACAGTTGCATTATTTTCCAACAACGTTCTGCCGCAAGTGGTAGAAGAAGCTGGATAATAAAAGGAGTAATCAATTGGAGAATCAGACATCATGAAGGTACATTCTACTAACGGGATTTATTCTCTATGCTGATTATGTGCAATAAAACAAATATGGAACCATGAATGGTAGACAATTTTTAAACAGGATGTTGCTCATAATTGTTAGATCTAGGAATTTTCAAGTTACACCTAAGATAGTTCCAAATTTGCTTGGAATATGAGCAGTTAAGATAAAGAAGTTTTATGTCTTCATGAAGGTATTGAGCACAAATTACACTTAGGATCGGTAGATACATTCCAAGTGATAATTTTATCTTTGGTAGTGAACTTATTATTTGAAACCAGCAATGCGTTTAAGGACATTCTGGGAGCACATGTACAAACCCAAATCAAAGAATTTGACCGAACATGGTTCCATACTGAATTAAAATCAAAGTTTTCATTACCAATAGGCAACTAATGCTAGATATCACTGTCTTTTGTGAGATTTCCTCTGTGAGATACATAGCGTAAAGAATGCTTATGCAGATTTTGATTTTTTGACTTAGATCGATATTGAGTTCTAAGTATCTATTAAGACTGATAAATAAAAATGCAGAAATTAATTTTTCCTGTGATTCAGTTATGTTAGTCTCTGAGTTTATGAATATTTTTGTAACACCCCGCCTCCGCTAGGGTCACTCGCAAAGGAATGCACTAGCTTTAGAGGGGCATTATTGGTAAACATGCACAGAAATATCACAAGACAGAACATATATAAATAGCGGAAGTAAAATCAAACTTTCATAACATGAATAAATAAGGTCTAAAGCCTTTTACATCAGAGTACATCAAAACCTGTCTTGCAATAGTAAAGAAGCATAAAGACTTTTTAATAAATTATTCCCCAAGTAAAACAGTAAAGTAGCCATAGCCAAGAGAAGTCCAAGCCATCCATGATGACCTTCAAGCGGAAGAAGTCCGAACTAAACAGCATTGTTTCCTCCCTGAAACCTGGGGGGGGGGGAACGGAAGAAAAGAGGCGAAACAAAACGGGTCAGTCAAAAAGACTGAGTAAGTCCTATCTACTTCCAGTATAAAAACAGGTAAAGGTAACATGACATGCATAAACTGAAAGTAAACATAAGGATAACTACAAGATAGATAAACCAGGATAGCCGGTTGAACTACTGTGGCAAAGTAAACTAAGGTATCATGATAAACTACTGTGTTATGATAAGTCAAGGTATCACATCGTCGGATTTCTAACGAGTACATTATCCCAAGGTATCTACCCCGTCTAACATCCCACGGTATCTATTATGTATATTCTTCCTAGTTCTAACATGTATATTTGCTCTGCACCCTCTGTACTAGTATCCCAGCCTTGTTATGTGTTAACCATGAATGTCCCTTACTCAAAGTCGTGTAATTGTCCATGTCAACCTAATATATCGCATATATAGGTTACTCAAATCATATGTTTCTTTCCATGTATATAAGTTCAGTCCTTTGCCGTACCTCATACGGGCTTCCTCATGTCGTATTATCCTTGAAATCGTTTGGACTGTCACCCTTGTTCTAGCTAGGCTCTTCCATATGAATCATCGTTTGAACTAATAGGACTTACGCCACCTAGCACCACTAGGGATTACGCTTACCTATTGCACGCTTTCGTATTTCGGTTTGGGTTAAACCACCTAGGCCACTAGGGATTACGCTAACCCTCAACCGCGCCCTTTTTCCCACGCATTCATCGTGAATCGTTTTTCTATTACTGCATGCACATGTATCACATCGTGCCACCCGAGTCCTGTCATAGGGCAAACCAAGAAATACAGGACTCGGTCGGGAGCTTTAGATTTATCTGCCGATGCAGATACTAAGGTCTGCTTTTCTACACGTGGCTATGGTCCCACGAGACCCCTCCCTCAACTAGTGAAAGGCAACACAAGAGAAAATCTTGCATGAGAACTACACTCCTGCCAGCCCACATCCTACGGCCTACCTCACCCATAATTAGATAGCAATTATGGTCTGTTGGGTGTTCCCTGCCTTTCCGTACGTACACGCTTGACTCAAGATGGTAGATGATCGACGAACTTGCTATCTCGGGCACCTTATGTATTCGTCGACTCACTGCTATCCACCCCAGTCTTTAGGTCGCTCGCATAGCAACCAAGGCATATTCTTGGTTCTTCTACCGCAGACCTCAACCTCTCGTGAGCCTAGTATAATGACCTGGCAGCTCACAGAGGGATCCCAAGAATATCCTCACGTTCCCCGAAGCCGCTGCTTCGTTACCCAATTCGTTGGCGCCTTTATCTAAATCAGATAGCCTGCTCCTTCACGCATACTTAAACGTTGACCTAACGTATCGGGTTACTAATCTATCCAAGAAATGGTCCAAATTTCCTTGACTAAGAATTATTACTTAGTTTCCCTTGACTAAGGTTTACCACATAGCCTTATTTCCATAATCCTTGTTAACTATGGTTATTTACCTAATCCTCCGAATTAGGGCTTATCTAATGGGTTATAAGTGTCACTTAAGTTCATAACATAGCCCGTCTACAAACCATGTCAAAATTGGCTAAGTATACAAGTCCAAGACTTAACCCTACAAACCATGTAAGTATATCAAGGAATCCATGACTTAACCTCGTCTAATTATCATTTTAGATTGGTTAATTATATAAATTAACTTGACCTTGTCATCAAATCGGCCAAGCGTATTCAAGTGATTCGTGACTTAGCCTTATCATGTTTTCACGTTAGATTGGTTAAGTATAGATTAACTTAACCTCATCAAATTAATGAGTTAGATTGGTTAAGTATAGGTCACTTAACCTCATCAAATCATCGTGTTAAATTAGTTAAGTGTTTAACTTAACCCCATTAAATTACCAAGTTGGATTAATTAAGTCTAGGCTAACTTAACCCTATCCGATTTCCATGTTTAGATTAGTTAAGCCTAATCTTAACCCCATCCATCAACTGTATTATACGGTTAAGTGTCATTAAGAAAATTTACTTAACCTTATCACGTTATCGTGTTGGATTGATTAAGTGTTGGTTAACTTAATCCCGTCCATTAGTCGTATAAAAATGGTCAAGTGTCATTAGGCAAATCAAGTTACTTAACCTACCCAAGCTTACCATGTTTTGTTAAGTATCATTAGCCTAATCAAATTACTTAACCCATTTGTCCATATCATATTTGGTTAAGCCTCATTAATCAAATTAACTTAACCCTATTATGTGGCATTAATTTAATTAATGCACCCTCAACCTCTCACATTAGACCTTGTTGTGGTTACTAGTTAAGCCGGGCGGGTCCGGGTAGATTTACACCACAACTTAGTCTAACCTCGGGTCTTAAGCGCGACATGACCAACTTCTCACGTTGGGTCCTATTGTTTGCAACTACTAGTTAGGCCGGTCGGTTCCGGGTAGTTTTACGTTGCGAACTCAACCCAACCTCGAGTTGGCCATACTCATATTATCTAAGTTCATCATGTTTCCAAAACATGTTACAAGTTTTCGAGCATTTGGGTAGACCTAACTTAATAGGTAAATTCCCAAAGGGTAGACCTAACTTAATAGGTAAATTCCCAAGCTCATGTTTTTATGCATCCTTACATGTCATCTTCCATGTTATCTTTCAAGTCATATTTTCAAGTATAAACACATGTCATATTCAAGTTAAGATTTTGCGACATGTTCATGTTTATCTAACTACCCAAAATCGTGTTTTCCCAACGCAAGCAAAGCGAGTCAACATAGTAAGGATACTATGTCACATATTGGTCTCAAAACATGCATGATGCCAAAAAGGGCTTGGCTTCCACATGCATAACATCATAAAGGGATTGGCCATAGACATGCATAGTGTCATAAGGTAATTTGGCCACAAACATGCATATTATCAAAAAGGGATTTGGCCATAAACATGCACAACTTAAAAAGAGGGGATTGGCCACGAGCATGCATAATCTCATAAAGGATTTGGCCACAAACTTGCATGTTAGCATAAGGGGTTTGGGTTCATAAACATGCATAAGCCCCAAAATCTTGCCTTAGCCAATGTTTCATAAGTAAAGTGGTTCCTAAAGGTTCATGCTAGCATTTCATGCATAAAGATCCAAACTTGCAAGTTAAACTAGGTTATGCATAGCATGAGAGGCATAATTAAGTCACTCACATGGCCTAAGATCATAAATATGAACACAAGAGGCATGGTAAGGTTCATATAGATTCGCATAATCATGTTTAGCCTCATTTTATCCCATGTCAACATTAAAAATACCGTTTTGATCCAAAAGTAGCTAGAACTTACATAGTTAGGCCTAGGGAAAGGAGCATGAATCATCTTGGCTAAGAAAGGTGCCTCCTTTGTAGAAGAATCGTCATGGAACTCGCATAGCAATGTTGATTTGGCCTTGATTTGGTGTAGCAAGCTTGCACCTTTTGATTTGAACTTGATTTGAGTGCATAGGCTCTAGGGATTTGAGATGGAGGCCATGAGAGTAGAAATTTGGCCATAGTTTAGTTACATGAGTGAATAATGAGGGTTTAGGGGTAGGTTTAGGGTCTTTTTATAGAGATTAGGATAGTTTTAGGCCCTTAGATTAACCCTAGGACCAACCTGAACCGTCAGATTTCAAACCAGGCCCAAAAACCTAGCCAAGATAGAAAATAGGTGCACCAGACCAGAATCAGCCGACAGGGCAAGTCGACAGCCCTGTCGACATGCCTGTCGACATGCTTGTCGACATGCATGTCGACATGCCTATCGACATGCCTGTCGACATGTCTGGGCGGGAATTTTCCTGCCTGGCCCCATTTCTGCATGTTTCGAAATTCAAATTTCCCGAAAACTTCTTTGGGCCTTAACCGGGTCATACGGACTCCGATTTTCGAAAACTCGGACTCTATTTCGCGTATTTTTCCGAGACGAACGCAATGGCATAGCCCGTTTTACTTGATTCAGAATTTAAAATGAAATTCTGCCTTGATTCTCGTTTTAACATGTTATTGAAATACGGGTTGTTACATTCTCCCCACCTTTTAGGATTTCGTCCCCGAAATCTCTAAGTTAGGAAGAACATATCCTACCATCCATCTACTCAAAACATCATCCACAAGCAACCATTGTCCTTAGATGATTTCTAATGCTGTATGAATATATGCAAAACGTGTGTGTACATGTTCCTTAGCTAATGCTAATGGTCAGGCCTGGATAATCTTTCTAATGCAAAAGTATGTATAGTGCCATGAATCCAACATGTATGCAAATAGTCCTAATCATATAAATACTATATGCATGCACAATCATTCATTCATATGCAACAACCGCATGATGACACATCCAATTTCATCCATAAACAAGTATAAATACTCGTGCATATGCAATATGAAATGTGACCGAGTCGAGCTAGCATCTAATGTGTATACGCGCATCCACGAGCAACCACTTGCAACCACTTGCAACCATATCAATCATAACATGTTTCAAATACATGTTTACATCCATAGGGTTCTACCTAGGATTCCCTGAAACAGGGTCGAGAAGATAAACAAGACAAAAATCCTTATGGGGTTTGTAACAGGAAATAGGACCGAGAGGGTGTCCACAAAAGATAGCCTACAAGTAAGCTCTACAGGTGAACCGAGGATCAAAGATATACTCTTAAAAAGAGATGTGATGCGCGCGTCCAAGTCGCATTTCCATGAGCTTAATTCCATCAGGCCTTGACCGCCTTTGACTTCATGATTTCGTAGCTCCTTGATTCCTATTTCCAAAGTATGAGTCGGAACTCTTTTCACTGTCGCCTCTCATTCCACTTCCCTTTATTCTTTCCCTAGTATACTTGGCTCAACCATATCTACGTACTCATGCCAGCTCTCCAAAATTCACTAGTGAATTCTGGATCTCGCTTTTCCGATGCCAATCCATGTTGCCAAGAGTTCTTACTGGGGTGATTGCCATAACCCATGCATAATCGAAACGAACCATCCGCCTTAGCGGTGAACACCATTCGATCGGGTTTCTAATTTCCAACAAAGGCATCTAGGGATTCTAAGTAACTAATCATGACAGAACCCAAAAGGTTACGCGATGCTTCAAGGGTATTACCAAAGCAAGCCAAGAGTCTAACTACCCTTCTTCTAAAACCGAGAGTGGCACCCCTTACTGGATAACCACTTCATCCCTAGAATTCATCCACAACTTATAAACATAAGCATTATTTCCAAGCTCAACACTTGATATAGACATTCTCAAATCCAAACAAGCCATGAGTAAATGGACCGATCTTCCAATAGGACTTGAGACAAAAGCGGGATCCTCTACTACGCTAGTACTAGGGTGCAGAGACTCAACTATCGGAGCGGACTTAAAAGATGCGGTGATCAAAACAAAGTCCCGACAGGATGATAGAGAAGAAAAGCTAAACCTTTAACAAGATCGTTACCCTCCTTCTGAGGTACCCTAGAAATGAGAGCATACTATTGCCCTCCCAAAGATCTTGTCCTTGTCCCATGATACTTAACTATCCATCCCGTTTCACTACGCCAAAGGTACCCTCTCGTCATGGGTTTCATTGTTCATCTTTCTCCCTCCTTTTAGGACTCAGCCATACCAACATGTTGCTTATCCCTGAGCTCGTATCCTTTATCCTTGTTCTTACTATCCTTTCATGCATAACTCTACAACGGTCTCTCGAGAACCACCTCCATCGTACGGGAAACACTTACGCAGCTAGAAAGACTAGTCGTAGTCAAAACCACTGTGACTACAGATGGAGGAAAGGAAGGAAAAGAGATTCAATCAAGGAAACAAGGATAATGCTAATGGCCTTGGGGAATAGCCTTTTTCTTTTTAAAAGAAAATTTTCTTGAAAAATGCTTCTTTCTAAACGGTTTTTCAAATAATTTTCAGAAGGTCTTTAAAAATTTTTTTGCCCAGCCTGGTAACCTTCTGCTCTGATACCAAATGTAACACCCCGCCTCCGCTAGGGTCACTCGCAAAGGAATGCACTAGCTTTAGAGGGGCATTATTGGTAAACATGCACAGAAATATCACAAGACAGAACATATATAAATGGCGGAAGTAAAATCAAACTTTCATAACATGAATAAATAAGGTCTAAAGCCTTTTACATCAGAGTACATCAAAACCTGTCTTGCAATAGTAAAGAAGCATAAAGACTTTTTAATAAATTATTCCCCAAGTAAAACAGTAAAGTAGCCATAGCCAAGAGAAGTCCAAGCCATCCATGATGACCTTCAAGCGGAAGAAGTCCGAACTAAACAGCATTGTTTCCTCCCTGAAACCTGGGGGGGGGGAAACGGAAGAAAAGAGGCGAAACAAAACGGGTCAGTCAAAAAAACTGAGTAAGTCCTATCTACTTCCAGTATAAAAACAGGTAAAGGTAACATGACATGCATAAACTGAAAGTAAACATAAGGATAACTACAAGATAGATAAACCAGGATAGCCGGTTGAACTACTGTGGCAAAGTAAACTAAGGTATCATGATAAACTACTGTGTTATGATAAGTCAAGGTATCACATCGTCGGATTTCTAACGAGTACATTATCCCAAGGTATCTACCCCGTCTAACATCCCACGGTATCTATTATGTATATTCTTCCTAGTTCTAACATGTATATTTGCTCTGCACCCTCTGTACTAGTATCCCAGCCTTGTTATGTGTTAACCATGAATGTCCCTTACTCAAAGTCATGTAATGGTCCATGTCAACCTAATATATCACATATATAGGTTACTCAAATCATATGTTTCTTTCCATGTATATAAGTTCAGTCCTTTGCCGTACCTCGTACGGGCTTCCTCATGTCGTATTATCCTTGAAATCGTTTGGACTGTCACCCTTGTTCTAGCTAGGCTCTTCCATATGAATCATCGTTTGAACTAATAGGACTTACGCCACCTAGCACCACTAGGGATTACGCTTACCTATTGCACGCTTTCGTATTTCGGTTTGGGTTAAACCACCTAGGCCACTAGGGATTACGCTAACCCTCAACCGCGCCCTTTTTCCCACGCATTCATCGTGAATCGTTTTTCTATTACTGCATGCACATGTATCACATCGTGCCACCCGAGTCCTGTCATAGGGCAAACCAAGAAATACAGGACTCGGTCGGGAGCTTTAGATTTATCTGCCGATGCAGATACTAAGGTCTGCTTTTCTACACGTGGCAATGGTCCCACGAGACCCCTCCCTCAACTAGTGAAAGGCAACACAAGAGAAAATCTTGCATGAGAACTACACTCCGGCCAGCCCACATCCTACGGCCTACCTCACCCATAATTAGATAGCAATTATGGTCTGTTGGGTGTTCCCTGCCTTTCCGTACGTACACGC
Source organism: Allium sativum (assembly GCA_030737875.1). Classification (NCBI taxonomy): domain Eukaryota; kingdom Viridiplantae; phylum Streptophyta; class Magnoliopsida; order Asparagales; family Amaryllidaceae; genus Allium; species Allium sativum. Next base: position 522,993,284 of record CM060924.1, on the reverse strand, counting down.
TTGACTCAAGATGGTAGATGATCGACGAACTTGCTATCTCGGGCACCTTATGTATTCGTCGACTCACTGCTATCCACCCCAGTCTTTAGGTCGCTCGCATAGCAACCAAGGCATATTCTTGGTTCTTCTACCGCAGACCTCAACCTCTCGTGAGCCTAGTATAATGACCTGGCAGCTCACAGAGGGATCCCAAGAATATCCTCACGTTCCCCGAAGCCGCTGCTTCGTTACCCAATTCGTTGGCGCCTTTATCTAAATCAGATAGCCTGCTCCTTCACGCATACTTAAACGTTGACCTAACGTATCGGGTTACTAATCTATCCAAGAAATGGTCCAAATTTCCTTGACTAAGAATTATTACTTAGTTTCCCTTGACTAAGGTTTACCACATAGCCTTATTTCCATAATCCTTGTTAACTATGGTTATTTACCTAATCCTCCGAATTAGGGCTTATCTAATGGGTTATAAGTGTCACTTAAGTTCATAACATAGCCCGTCTACAAACCATGTCAAAATTGGCTAAGTATACAAGTCCAAGACTTAACCCTACAAACCATGTAAGTATATCAAGGAATCCATGACTTAACCTCGTCTAATTATCATTTTAGATTGGTTAATTATATAAATTAACTTGACCTTGTCATCAAATCGGCCAAGCGTATTCAAGTGATTCGTGACTTAGCCTTATCATGTTTTCACGTTAGATTGGTTAAGTATAGATTAACTTAACCTCATCAAATTAATGAGTTAGATTGGTTAAGTATAGGTCACTTAACCTCATCAAATCATCGTGTTAAATTAGTTAAGTGTTTAACTTAACCCCATTAGATTACCAAGTTGGATTAATTAAGTCTAGGCTAACTTAACCCTATCCGATTTCCATGTTTAGATTAGTTAAGCCTAATCTTAACCCCATCCATCAACTGTATTATACGGTTAAGTGTCATTAAGAAAATTTACTTAACCTTATCACGTTATTGTGTTGGATTGATTAAGTGTTGGTTAACTTAATCCCGTCCACTAGTCGTATAAAAATGGTCAAGTGTCATTAGGCAAATCAAGTTACTTAACCTACCCAAGCTTATCATGTTTTGTTAAGTATCATTAGCCTAATCAAATTACTTAACCCATTTGTCCATATCATATTTGGTTAAGCCTCATTAATCAAATTAACTTAACCCTATTATGTGGCATTAATTTAATTAATGCACCCTCAACCTCTCACATTAGACCTTGTTGTGGTTACTAGTTAAGCCGGGCGGGTCCGGGTAGATTTACACCACAACTTAGTCTAACCTCGGGTCTTAAGCGCGACATGACCAACTTCTCACGTTGGGTCCTATTGTTTGCAACTACTAGTTAGGCCGGTCGGTTCCGGGTAGTTTTACGTTGCGAACTCAACCCAACCTCGAGTTGGCCATACTCATATTATCTAAGTTCATCATGTTTCCAAAACATGTTACAAGTTTTCGAGCATTTGGGTAGACCTAACTTAATAGGTAAATTCCCAAAGGGTAGACCTAACTTAATAGGTAAATTCCCAAGCTCATGTTTTTATGCATCCTTACATGTCATCTTCCATGTTATCTTTCAAGTCATATTTTCAAGTATAAACACATGTCATATTCAAGTTAAGATTTTGCGACATGTTCATGTTTATCTAACTACCCAAAATCGTGTTTTCCCAACGCAAGCAAAGCGAGTCAACATAGTAAGGATACTATGTCACATATTGGTCTCAAAACATGCATGATGCCAAAAAGGGCTTGGCTTCCACATGCATAACATCATAAAGGGATTGGCCATAGACATGCATAGTGTCATAAGGTAATTTGGCCACAAACATGCATATTATCAAAAAGGGATTTGGCCATAAACATGCACAACTTAAAAAGAGGGGATTGGCCACGAGCATGCATAATCTCATAAAGGATTTGGCCACAAACTTGCATGTTAGCATAAGGGGTTTGGGTTCATAAACATGCATAAGCCCCAAAATCTTGCCTTAGCCAATGTTTCATAAGTAAAGTGGTTCCTAAAGGTTCATGCTAGCATTTCATGCATAAAGATCCAAACTTGCAAGTTAAACTAGGTTATGCATAACATGAGAGGCATGATTAAGTCACTCACATGGCCTAAGATCATAAATATGAACACAAGAGGCATGGTAAGGTTCATATAGATTCGCATAATCATGTTTAGCCTCATTTTATCCCATGTCAACATTAAAAATACCGTTTTGATCCAAAAGTAGCTAGAACTTACATAGTTAGGCCTAGGGAAAGGAGCATGAATCATCTTGGCTAAGAAAGGTGCCTCCTTTGTAGAAGAATCGTCATGGAACTCGCATAGCAATGTTGATTTGGCCTTGATTTGGTGTAGCAAGCTTGCACCTTTTGATTTGAACTTGATTTGAGTGCATAGACTCTAGGGATTTGAGATGGAGGCCATGAGAGTAGAAATTTGGCCATAGTTTAGTTACATGAGTGAATAATGAGGGTTTAGGGGTAGGTTTAGGGTCTTTTTATAGAGATTAGGATAGTTTTAGGCCCTTAGATTAACCCTAGGACCAACCTGAACCGTCAGATTTCAAACCAGGCCCAAAAACCTAGCCAAGATAGAAAATAGGTGCACCAGACCAGAATCAGCCGACAGGGCAAGTCGACAGCCCTGTCGACATGCCTGTCGACATGCCTGTCGACATGCATGTCGACATGCCTGTCGACATGCCTGTCGACATGTCTGGGCGGGAATTTTCCCGCCTGGCCCCATTTCTGCATGTTTCGAAATTCAAATTTCCCGAAAACTTCTTTGGGCCTTAACCGGGTCATACGGACTCCGATTTTCGAAAACTCGGACTCTATTTCGCGTATTTTTCCGAGACGAACGCAATGGCATAGCCCGTTTTACTTGATTCAGAATTTAAAATGAAATTCTGCCTTGATTCTCGTTTTAACATGTTATTGAAATACGGGTTGTTACAATTTTTCTATGAGAAATATAAATTCTCAAACATATGAACATTTAAAATAGTAAGCATCCACAACCGGCCAGTAAATAAAAGAATGGAATCCGCAAGGAAACCATAAACGACAGCAACAACCAACCCAAATGAATGATTCTGGACAGTTATTCTATAATACAAATGTAGAAAACCAGGTCATATGGCACAAAAGTGTCGGAACAGGCCAGACCCTGCACCGCAGGTAAACCTGACTGAGGAGCCTCTGATGGTTATGATTACCGAGATTCAACTTGTTGGTGAATCAGAGGGTTGGTGGGTAGACATTGGTGTTTCTCGCCATGTTTGCTATGATCGTGATATATTCACAATATACACGGTTGCTGACGATCAGAAAGTGTGTTGTGAGATCCTCACACCACTTAAGCTGTAGAGACTGGTAATAATGAAAATAAAGCATATGATTTGAAAGACATTGATTCTTAAAGATGTGATGCATCTGATATGTTTGAAACATTCAAAATTGAAATCAAGCAAATAGGAAAATTAAGAGACTACATAGTGATAGAGGAACAGAATACGAATCAAATTCTATTCTGGATTTTTTTATGTGATATATTGTACATAAGAGAACTGCACCCTATTCACCTGAAATGAACGGTAAAGCTGAAAAAATACGACCTTTACCGAATTAGTAATTGTCATTTTATTAAATTTCGGTGCAGCAACACATTAGTGGGGGGGGTATTTTATATACTGTATGTTATGTTCTGAATAGAATCCCCAAATCTAAGAATAAAATTTCGCCTTATGAAATTTTAGAGAAATATAAATCCAATATGTCAAACTTTAGAACTTGGGGTTGCTTAGCATATGTTCGCACTCCAGACCCTAAGAGAATAAAATTGGCAAGTAAATCATACGAATGTGTATTTATAAGCTATGCTGTTAATAGCAAAGCATACAGAATTTATGACCTAAATACACATAATATATTTTGAATTTAATGATGCCAATTTTTATGAAACGAAATTTCCTTTTAAATTAAGGAATAGTGAGGGCACATCAAGTATGCCTATTAGAACAGAACTTAATAAAAGTTCTGAAACTGAACCTAGAAAATGTAAAAGAGCAAGAACCGTAAAAGATTTGGTTCATATTTTTGTGCTTTTACTATAGAGGAGGATCCCTTAAACCTCCAAGAGGCCTTATATTCTTTAGATGCCGTTTTTTTGGCAAGAGGCTATAAATAATGAGATGGATTCTCTGGAATCCAATAAGGCTTGGCATTTGATAGATTTACCTCCTGGTTGTAAATCTATAGGCTGTATATGGGTACATAAAAAGAAATTAAAAGACTGATAGCACTATTGATAAATATAAAGTACGACTAGTAGCTAAAGGTTTTAAACAAAAAGAAAATATATATTTCTTCAACGCTTTTCACCTTTAACTAGAATTACATTCATTCGGCTATTAATCTCACTTATCACTATTCATAATTTATTAATACACCAAATGGATGTGAAAACCGCATTTTGAATGGTGAATTAGACGAAGAAATTTATATAGACCAGTCTGAAGGATTTGTAGTACATGATCAAGAACATAAAGTATGCAAATTAGATAAATCATTATATGGTTTAAAACAACACCTAAACAATGGCATGAAAAATTTGATAACTTTAATCATTTCACATGGTTTTAAAGTTAATGAAAGTGATAAATGCATTTATTACAAATCTGAGAATGACATTTGCACTATTATATGCTTTTATGTACATGACCTACTCATTTTTGGGTCAAACATTCATGCCATAAACTCAGTCAAATCCTTATTAAGTGTCAGTTTTGATATGAAAGATCTAGGTGAGGCGAGTGTAATCCTTGATATTAAAATTACTAGGTCCGAAAAAAGGATTTTCTTTGGATCAATCTCATTATATTGAGAAGTCTCTAAAGAAAGACAATTACTTTGACTGTAAATCTGCATGTACATTATACGATCCCAGTGCAAAGATATTTAAGAACACTTGTGAAGGTGTAAGATAGTCAAAGTAAGCGAGCATCATTGGCTGCCTTCAGATGCCACTGATTGTATTAGACCCGACATTGCCTATGTCGTGGGATTATTATGCATGTTAACTAGTAGACCTAGTATAGAGCATTGACATGCTATTGAAAGGGTCATAAGATACCTTAAACGAGCCATGAACTTTGGATTGCATTATGAAAAGTTTCCAGCTGTACTTGAAGGATATTCTGATACAGACTGGAATACTTTATCTGTTGATTCAAAAACGACCAGCGGTTATATATTTAGCATCGCTGGAGAAGCTGTCTCTTGAAAATCCAAGAAACATACTATTTTGACTTAGTCTACTATAGAGACTAAGATAATAGCACTAGCAACAGCTAGTGAAGAAGTAGAGAACTAAAGAAACCTGCTAGTTGAGATCCCTATATGGGAAAAAATAGACACTAGTGGTGTAATCGATTGTGATAGTTCCGTGGCTATTGCAAAAAGTATAGAACCGTTATAACAACTGTAGAAAACGATGTCGTAAGCACAATACTGTAAAAGAACATCACATATATAGTGATAAAAAATTTGACGACTATTGAAATAAAAATAGAACCGATATTACAACGGTAAGAAATAACAGTCGTATGCAAAGTATTGTTAGAGAACATCATATATAAGGTGTTGATAATTTGGCAGAACCTTTGACGAAAGGACTGTCTAGAAAGAAAGTCCTTAATAATTCTAAAAGAATGGGACTATTGCCATGTGATTGTGGAATCACGCACAATGGTAACCCGACCTAAATGACTGGAGATCTCAAAAACTAGGTTCAATGGGTAAAAACAAGTTGTGTAGTGATAGTAGATGAACATGCTATTTTAGATTAAGAAGCATGTATTCCTGAAGTGATTAGAGGATGAGTTAATAAAAACTCTTAATGAATTCTATACTCTATTTGGAGTGGAGTACCAACCTTCAGGGGTGCTCTTGATAGACTCACCTTTGTGAATGTGGAAATGTGGTCGTTTCCTATGAAGTTTTGGGCAAAACTTCTAGAGTGTTCACTAAACTGGGATAGACGTGCATGGCCATAAAAACACGGGCTTATTTGATTGCACTATAGAAAAGATTGTGTGTGGTTTGATGTTAGGAATAGAGTTCAAGACTACGTGTCACTCCAGTAAAAACTGAATCTTATTCACTATGCAAAGATTCAAGTCGGATGACACCTTTGTTTATGCACAGTCTTACGTTTTTTAGAAACTGCTCGATAATATTTTAAAAATTCAAGTGGCGGATTGTTGGAAATTTTATGTGAATTATTAACATATTGAAATAAGTGTATAAATGGCTCTCTTACGTGAATAGTCCCACATTTAACATTTCACGTATGATTTGAAATCAATGCATAATAAAATAGGATAATTTAGAAATTAGGGTTACCTATTTCATAAATCGGAGCTTGAATCAGATTGTTTGCTTGGCTCCTTTTCTACTTCTTCGTAATGGGTTCCTTCTCCTTCCAGTTGGGCAGCTTTTCCATCCTCACGCCATTACATTTAACACAAATTTATGTCGTTCGTTCTTTTTATTCACGCATTTCTGTCTTGTCTGTATTTTTTCCTAAGCAATTTTATGCCTCCGCGACATTGCTGCCCTGTGCAATGGCCCAGTTAGCACTGAGCAAGGGCCAACTATGATTTTTCCAATTGATTTTGTGATAATTTGAGGTTACCTAGCAAGGTATCGGAGCAGGTTTAATTCTTGTGCACATAGCTGCCACACTTGTCCATGACACCCAATAAGATCCACGTCTTAGGCTCAGGATATGCCATACGTCCGGGCGTGTGTTGATATAAGTCCTACATCGAGGAATTTATATAATAAATTATGTATAAGTATTAAGAGTCCACCATTCACGTTGCCAATTGGTTTTGTGATCATTTGGGATTCTCTAACATAAACTTACTGTTTTTTTTGCGTTGTATTGATTAGAATGGACACGAGATCTAAAAAATATGGTTTACTAATTGTTGACGTAGGGAGTTTTTGATTTATTCGCGCGCACCAACCCCCGAGTGTATGTTTAGTAGAAACACAATAATCCAAATCTAAGGTAATAAAATGCAGGGAGAACACAATTTTTTATAGTGGTTAGTCACTAACGCCTACGTCTACTTTATAGTAGTCATTCATCATATAATTGTTGATTACAATTGTGGTACAAGTTCGACAATATTTGTTATAAAGCATTGCAATAGAACAATAGACTGTTTGTTAATTTTAATTTTTTGATCAAAATGCCCTTCTTCTTCTTCATCGAGTGAAAAACATGTTGACTTAGTCAGCAATGCCTAAAAAGTAGCTTCAATGTCAAAGAGATCCAAAAATATCCAAAACAGTCCAAAAGCAGTTTAAATGTCCAAGGAAATGTTTAAGAAATCTAAAAGTTTCCAAAACAGTCCAAAAAGTAGTGAATGTCCAAAAGTTAAAAGAAACGTTTGTGCAATGTTTTAGAGGTCCATGTCATGTCCAACGTTCATGGAGAAGAAGATGGCTGCCATTAATGATGCTTAAGAGCTCCCAGAAATCCCAAATACCAAACGAGAACCAACTACTTTGAATGCCAAGCTTAGGGATATTTATAGGTGAGTATTGAGTGTATCAGCCTAAATTTCGTATCCGTGAGGGATATGAAATTAGCGTCCCTGAGGGATATGAAATTCACGTCCCAAAATCGGAGTTGAAAAACCAAAGTTATGTTGAAAATCTGGTGGAAACGCATGTCGATCAGGCAAAAACAGGTGATCGACACGATAAAAACCCGAAATACGTGATTTTCCACTTTTCTGGCACATTTGCCACTTTGCCAATTTCGAATCCCTAAAAAATCATGGAAAACGCGTGTCTGGCAAGCAAAACAGTGATCCACGCGTGTATTCATTGTGCCAGGTCAGTTTGCCACTTCCCTTTGGCATTTGCCATATTTTGAATCCCTGTTGAATCTGCCAATTTTCGTATCACTTGACGACGATACAAACACATGGAAATTTCGAATCCTTTTGAGTCCATCACCCCTTTTTGTGTACCAGATTTCGCATCTCAAATTTCGAATCCCTCTTGCCTTGCTAAATTTTCTAAATTTGCCAAGAGATCGGCCTATGTCCGGCATGCATATTTGGGTGAAATGAACGTGTTCCAACACTTTTCGAATGTGTCAAGCGTATAAAGTTTATTAGATTTATCAAATTTTCCAGGGTGATCAGACAAGGTTTTGCACGTGGTTTTTGGCGTTTTCTCCTTCCGATCAGGCCTTTTTGACGTGCCAAATCAGTTTTTGTCCATTTACCAGATTTCAATATCGTGAGTCACGCAAGCCATTTTTCGCGATCATGCCATGCTGATCAGCTGTTTTTGAGTACGCGACACTTTTTTTTTTTTTTTTTGCAAAATGGCAGATCTTGATGTCGTGGGCTGCGCAAGCTATTTTTAGTAATCGTACCATGCCGATCAGTTGAGTTGTTTTTGAGTGCACGATATTGTTTTTGGCCAAACGTTAGATTTTTGATCTCGTGAGTCGCGCAAGCCATTTTTCGTGATTGTGCCATGCCGATCAACTGAGCTATTTTTGAGTGCGTCACATTGGTTTTTGCCAAATTCGCTATTTTGATGCTATGAGTCGTGCAAGTCAATTTTCATGATTTTATCACGCCGATAAGTTGTTTTTGAGTGCGCGAAACTATTTTTTTTCCAAATGCCAGATTTTGATGCGGTGAGCCACGGAAGCCATTTTTCATGATTGTTACCATGCCGATCAGCTGTTTTTGGGTGCACGTGACACGATTTTTCCATAATCCATATATTATTACACGATGAGTTTTGCCACGTGACCGAACCAAAGTGCTCAAGCATTTTGAGCTATTCAGACCGAGTAGATCACGTATTTATACTGCACCATTTTTTCCATGTCTATCGACGATAATTTTATGAATTGATGTCATTTCCAATCCTTTCTAACAACATGTCGCGACTTCGATTGAATCGCTTTATGTTTTCTGACGACATTATTAACGCTTGAGCATGTTGTCAATCAAAATCTTGACGTGTGACAGCTTTGGCCAAAAGCGAGTCAATACTAATTCCTCCTCCTCCAACGGGTTCTTAAAGCTCTTGTCAAATTCTAACTCTTGTATGATGAATATCCTACAAAATTAAAATAATGACTTTTAGAAGCAGGGTAGGACATCTTATATCAAAATAAAATGACAAATTAGAGAATGGAGAGCACATTCGATGCCATTGAAAAGGACTGTATGTCATCTTTTATACCTTAACCAAAAGCGATCATACTAAGGTAGTGTAGAAAAAAATTCACAAACCCTCTTCCCAAAAACTACCTAACTACTACAGAGAAGGTACTTTGAAAGTAAAAAATAGTTAATTTTGGATTATAGTGACCATCAAACCAATTGTCGCTTAAGATTAGCCGGGTGGGGACTGGGTGGGGAATATGCACGGAAGTTAGTTGAACAATGTATGTATATTCAATAGAAAATTTACTCTTTCCTAATAGTTTCCATTCCAAATTAAAGAAAAGGTTGTTTTGGAAGTTTGAAAAGGCTTTATTGTGGAAAGGATTGCAAGATAATAGATGAAAAGAAAAAATACACGTTTTGTATAAAAGAAAATAATTATGATTTCGTATGTGAAATACTATCATGAAAGTTGGAATCTACTACTCGAATGACAACTCCAAAGCCCTACTGTCATCATAAGTTATTGCTCTAGCAAATTACTATGCTGCACAACCTCCAGCCAGTTGCCGCTGCTAATTCAGCGCATACTTCCTCTACGCTTCTGCCTCTCATAGCCCTGCTTGGCTATTTGAAGATTGCCACCCGTTGCCTACTCGCAGACTAAGCTATGCTTTGCTGCTGCCATTCTATTTGGTTGTGTCACTTGGATGTTATGGTTTGCTAATGGCAGAAGTAGGTTTGATACAATTTCCTATATGTCCAGAAGAAGCTGCACTTCTGCAAATGGACATAGCAGAGGCGGAGGAATACTTGAAGAAGAAAGGGGTTGATGTGGGTTCTAGTTAAAGCAAAACCTAACTTCCTCTCCTCCCAAACATTGGATTTTGGATTTACACCTTTCTTAGTTCACTTATAAACCAAAGGAATGTTTAAATTATTTTATTACTTTTTCTTTCTTTTTCCTTTCGTGGGCCAATGGAATTTTTTTTGAATGGTGTTTGCCCTTGTTATCCTAAAATTGATATTTGGTAGCAATCAGACTTTTCAGACCAATTTAATGGCCTATTTTTGGAATTTTCCTTGATGCTTCCAAAAACAATTTTTTTTTTAAAATAGTATTACTATGAAAGTTGAATAAAATGGCTATTTACAATATGAACTGCCTAAAGAGTATAAACTTCAATGTTAAAAAAATGCTAGAAATGATTAGTCATCAGGATTGGTCAAATCTGATGAACTTCGAATACAAAGATTTGCAAGATTAGGAATTAGAAATATGATTTCTATGAGTAAACTTACTCTAAAATTTGACTAAAAAGACTATTGCAACGTGAACCACTTACATGGTATGATCTTCAAATTTAAAAGGAAAATAAAAAATTGTGTGTCGGAAACAATTGCTTTTAGTACAAACAAATACTTGTTAAAATTGAAAAAATCTACTGAACTTTGAATAAAAAGATTTGTAGGATTAGAAGATAATAAAAAATGATTTACTATAAGTTATATTATTATGAAATTTGAACAATATAGCCTATTTGAAATGTGAATTATTTACACAAAATGGACTTCAAATTACATTAACAAGCATGTGTTTATATATTTACCTTAACAACATCCTTCAGATATTCTTATTTATGAATATCAAGCTAGCTACTGATAATCATCACTACAACAAAAAACACTTTTCGCAACAGGCAATATCTGTTGCAGTAGACCAATCGCAACAGGCCCGCGCCTGTTGGTACAGCCAGAGTTGTAAAAAGTATGTCTCTTTTCGCAACATTTCATGCCTGTTGCAATAAGACGTTGCGGTATACTTTTTTGCAACTGGCCTTTATTGTTGCAACAGATCGTTTTGCAACAACAAATGACAGTTGTAAACCTATAGTAGGCATTCCCCAAACAAGATACCACAACTATTTTTGACAGTTGCAAAATCTTTTGCAATTGTCTTAAGTTGTTGCAACAGGTCTGCAATTCACCGATAACCACATTCAATAATTTACTGTAATAACGATAAGATATATTACAAAAAAAATAAACATATGCTCCAAAAAGCATTGACAAAACAATAGATACACACATAATATAAACGCGGTCCATACATAATATTATTTCAAGTTACATTCAAAGTTTAGCATAGTAACAAACATGATCCATACATAACATAAACGCATACTGTACCAATAATTCCAAAATGTAGTTCAACATAACACTTAAAAGCTAAAAAGCACATACTACTCTAGTAAAACAAAGTCTTTGTGCCAAGCCACAGTTGTTCCGACGACCTCTTGAATGGTGTACATCTCCGAATTTGGCCTTAGTAGAAAAGCTTCAAGATCCACAGCTATGTTAACTCATACCTATGAAAACAATACACATTAAACTTCTAATTTTAACGCAAACAATGAAAGCATAAACCAACATACTATGAAAAAAAATGAATTAGACATACAAATAGCCGAATTTGAAACAAAGTATGGTATAGCTACCAGATACAGCAAGCCATTTAATAAAAAAAAATTGTGGACATACAAATAGTAATTATAATAGAACAGTGTAAGATTTGATAAAATGAAAAAGAAATAACTTACATTTGTATGGTGATGTGAATTATAAGATTGTGTTTCTCCCATGCATCCCATTTCAAAAACCTACAATGCGACACTTATTATGACTAGAATTATATTACATAAAAAGACTTCAACACCACATGTATGAAACACGATAACTAAAAGCCTATATATGTATTTATATTTTTACCAGGAGCTCGAATAGGAGGGGTAGATGCTTGGTTAATAGGCTACATATACATACATACATATATATACATATACATACATACATATACATATATATATATATATATGACATCATCTTGTTTGATACTCAATAAATGTCACATAAAAATAAGTCCACGTCAAATAAATATCAATAAATGGTAACTAGAAATGAGTTCATACGGACAAAGGCAAAATTTGCAGAGTTTTGCGTCAACACCGTGACTCCGCTAATGACATAATGTTTTTTTCTTTTGCAGCTTCCAAAGTATAACTGCTTGTAGCAGTTGTGCCTTTTTTTGGGTGCTAATACCATGACCAGTTTGTCTTTTACTTGGTTACCTGAAATGTCTTCTTAATGTATCAATAATATCATTATTTATAACAGTAACTGTACACCTTAACGCCTCCATAATTCAAATTTGGTTACCAACTTTCGTGTTTATACTTGTTATTTCTCCACTTGATCATGTAAATGTCAAATTTAAGCATCACGGTGGTCAGAATAATGACTGAAAATTGAACTAAACCTGCCTCCGTTTATGACCAGTGAGAGTTTCTTACATGAATGTACATTACAATCATAAAAGAGCACTTTTCAGATAGTCAAAATAATACTGCAAACTGAATTAAACTTGTTCCCATTTATGCATGAATAAATTTTAGTAATTCAGATACAACGTCAAATAAAAGAAACACTTACATCTTTTACTATAAAACACAGTAGTCAAAAATGAGACTTGTTTAATTTCTAAAAGGATAACACAACTTTCAAAAGTTAACAATACAAACCAAAAAAAATCATAATCTTATAACATATGTGGAATCAAAAATAGTGCATGCCATTTTTTTTCTTTTTCAAGAGTAAAATGAATGTCAGGTTACAATCTACTGCACAATAGACTATTTGATGATGAAATAGTTGAAATGGTTAGCAACATAAACTGAAAGGTAAAAGGAACATGAAAAGTAAAAAAAAGCATTGAAAACCTGTTTTTTTAGCTTCCAGTCGGATCATTGATCCTCCCCATTGCCAGCCAGTATGTGCTAGCACTATTCTGACTGCATGTATTGCACTGACTTATCTTTGGGTTTATCGCTTACAAAATTTTGCAATAACACCTATAGGATCATTGCTTACAATAAGAACTAATGAAAACCAGTTAAACATGTTTCGATGAATTAAGTGCCTATTATTGAAATGATTTATTGGTAATTAGTTGAAATTTTTCATGAATGCATTAAATGTTAGACCCATTAGTTTATGTCAGTATTTTTTACTTTCACTTTTGTTGATGTTACCAACTTATATCTAATACAGTACCCCTAGTGTAATTCTAAACTACAAAGTAGTTCAAAATTTTATGGATATATATCAAAAGAAATTAGACTTTGATTTCAACGAAGTAGCCAACCAAGTTATAGTATTTATAAAAAAAGGTTTTGAGAATTGTAAATTTTATATAGTTTTAATTCGTTTAAAATAATAATTTAAGAAGGGTAAAAAATGGTTCTTTAACGATGATTAATAAAGGGGTACATTAAAATGATATATATCCAAAAAAAACCATTAGTACATACCTAAATATTAGTGTATCAGAAAAATAACCCCTTAAGAAAAAATACTGAAAGAGTGAATGTATAAAAAGGCAATACACTATAAAGGATAACAGAGAGCCAGACTTCAAACACGATGTAAGTAGCTTTAAATTAGTCAGCGGTTGCTCTGTTCTTCTTTTGGAGGGTGAAAAATAAATGTGGTCAAACGACTGGTGAGTGAGAACAACACAAACAAGAAATTAAACCCAGCTGACTCTTTGTTTACTAAGTGATTTATAGTGTATATAGTGTCTATGTACTAAGGTCTTACACTTGAAGTTACAAGGCCATAGGAAATCAACTAAATAAACATCCCCTCAAAATCGATTTTGTCATCATTTCAACTTAGTGATCAACGTAGGGCATTGTAGATTATTAGTTTACTTCAATCTTCATAAAGAGCACTGGTCTCGCAAATAAAATTTTAAAAACTATCACCACCATAGCCAAGTAAAAAGAGTCCACCATAGTGAGCATATATCTAAAATAAGGAATTAAAAACAAAGGGAGAATACTTATCTTTATATAAAGTTAAAAACAAAGGAATTAAAAACAAAGGGAGAATACTTACCTTGAACAGACCATAAAAACAACAGCAGCAGATTAGCCTCCAACAATGGGTGGTCCAGCACTATTAACAAGTACGCTAGCATCAGTAGAATCAGAAACAACAACATAAGGCTCAAAAACTAAGAGCAGCAACATAAGACCACCAGATTATGGGGACATAGCCAAATCAAATCAGAGAGCACCTAAGCTAGGTGCACGAGCAGGCAACGTAGGAACCTAGCGCTGTCCAACAATGCCGCCATAACCTGGCGTAGATCCTAGAATGGAAAATGGAGTCTGGAGAAGAAAAATATGAAGACTGGAAATTAGGATCTGAGCGTCGTGAAGGTCGCGATGTTCCATTGAGAAAGAAAACGTGAATCCCTAAATTGAAGACCTTAGCGGTAAAGGCAAATGAAAGTGGGTTATGGTGAACTCAAGAAATGATGGAGTGATTTAAGGAATTTATTCACTATTTTTTATACTAATCGTACTAGGACATATCAGGGTTATTGATTTTGGGGCTTTTTAGAGATTAGGGTTTTTGAGATATCAGGGATCTAGGAAGAAGAAGAGTCTGATTTAGAGAGTGGATTTCAATTATGAAGCGGGAAACGAAAAAATAGAAGCGGGACTACTAAATCTACGTACTGGTCAAGAAAAAAAATGTTAATTTGAAGTGGTGCAGGTTCACTATTTGGAGCTCGGTTGTATTTGGCCTTTTACAGTAAACCTAACTGTAAATGCACGTAAACCTAATCTCTTCATATGGGATTTTAATTATTAAAATTTTTAATTTAGAAATAATTATTTACAATTTTAAATTAACTTTTTATCATATAATGATTTGTAATTAATCAAGACTAATATTTAATAACACAATTTAATAATTTGTCTTTGATAATTATTTAATTCTTAAGAAGCATTAATCAATATTTACTTTTAATAATTAATGGTTAATCTTTAATATTTAAGAAGCAATACTAATTATCGATTATAATAATTATTAGGTACAAATGACCAAAAATTAAGTATATATTATTACTTGTGCATTATTATTTGAAACTATCAACAAATTAGTTAAGTATTAATAATTAATTATACAATACTATTAATTATTAAAAAATTATAAATTATTACTTAATAATTATTAAAAATAATTATAAACTATTAAAATATTACTCATTTATTATTAAAATTACTAGTTATAATTCATAATATAATATAAAATTAACTTAAAATTGTTAATCATTATTTATGAATTATCAAGTGTAATAAATTATTAAATAGTACAATTAGTATACATCATTATTTATACCTTATTACTAGAAATTATCATATAGTTATTATTTATGCAATACTAATAATAATTAAAATAATTATAAACAATTAGTGGTTAAAAATATCAGATCTTATTCCTAAATACAACTTATTAAAAATTAATTAACTATTATTTAATAGTAATTATTAATTATTAAAATTTGTCTAATTATTTGTTAATTATTACCTCGTGACTATAATTGAATACTAAGTACTAAATGTTAATCATTATGTATATGTTATTGATTATTAATAATAATTATTAATTATTACATACTTAGTTTTAATTATTACAACTTGTTAAAAATATGTTTATTGCAATTGACAAGGGAAAATGATTGTTTAAAAAAATCGCAACTAGCAGGAAATGTTAGTTGTAAAAAAGTATATATCACAACTGGCGAAAAGTCATAGTTGCTAAACATATGTCTTTAGCAATAGATAACCAAAGCAGTTGCGGAAAGTATGTTTTTTGCAACAGACATGGAAGCACAGTTGTTGAAAGTAAGTTTTTTGCAACAGGCATGGAAGCGCAGTTGCTGAAAGTAAGTTTTTTGCAACAGGCATGGAAGCGCAGTTGCTAAAAATCTGTTTTTGCAACTGGCTGAAAATGTCGGTTGTTAAATCACATTTATTGCAACTGCTAAGAAATGTCAGTTGCTAAATATCATTTATTGCAATTGCTATATGACGCCCGTTGCAAATAGCCAGTTGCAATAGGGTATTTTTCTTGTAGTGCATAAAAGAACATTAACAACCATTTTCTTCAAAACTAAAGTGAAAGCATAATGAACTGGTTGTGTTTGATTCAGTTCATTCTACTTCTTCATCAATTGTAGCATCTGACAGCATGGTAATATAAAAAATGATAATCAAATGCCTCATAATACTTTCATAGGAGAATCTGACGGAAACCATGCAAATTAATTAAATGAAATTATCTAAGACATAATAAGGTAGGTGGACCTAAATTAAATAATTAATTAATGTTTTTGAACCCTTGTTGAATCCTTGGTTACAATAAATTCTGAGTTCATGATAAAATCACTACAGCTATAAAAATCCAAGGAAGATGAAATTACAGTAGTTTCTACAGACGTATAGGCTAAACTTTCCGACATCATCATGAATTTGCGGCTTTAGCATACTAAAGGAGTCTGAATGCAAAAATCCCGCAAAGGCTAGAAAAGGTGAAGCTAAGCTTGAAGAGGAAACTGATGGATCCATCGGCTATTTATTGCATAGTGATTAAAAAATAATTGAAGAATACCTCGAACTAAAGTCGATCTGAGATGTTCGAAAACTTAGATCTGGTTCCATGAGTTATTTATCACATAGTGCTTTTTCTTCAGTGATCCATATCTTCAGTTTGTCTAGGTTGAAGGATAATATTTCCACTAATAGAAATGATGAGTTAGAGGGTTGTGGAAAAAATGCATGAAATGGTAATTTAGATAGTGGGGTTCATGGAGAAGAAGTGGAAATGAAAGTGTGGAATAGGGACCTAGTTGACAACAGATGAAACTGCCCCCATTAACCCAATATATGTTTACATATGTGTTAAAGCCATTTCAAAAGCTTCAAAATGAGGTATTTCTATTATATATAGATCATTAGCTTGGTCGATTCAAGTTAGAATGCATGGGGTTGTGCTAGTATTGATATCAATAATCTTGAATTTAGATTCAAAATTAAAGAGGTGTTTGGCTTAAAATGAGTTTTTTGTTTTGAGTTTTCAAGAGTAAGTGCAAAAAATGAAAGGTATGGAAGGACGATGCAAATGATGCAAGAAAGATGGGAAGGACCATAGAGAAAATGGATCAACGATGGAAGGATAAATTGTATTTCATGCTTCTCTTATCCGTCAAAACATGGGAAACAAATAAAAGTTGTTCTCAATTGTGTATTTTAACTTTGTTTTCTAAAATGATTGTTTTCCACAATATAAATGCGTTGTGCTTATTATTACATGAATGCAAATCAAAAGCTAAAGGACTATACTGGACACTACTTAAAATTCTAAAATATTCTTCAATTTTCGGTTTGTTTGGTCCATATCATTCATCATGCTTTTACCAACTAGACAAAGCAAATGTGCTGGGAGGGATGGAC
The DNA here is from genome assembly GCA_030737875.1 of Allium sativum. Lineage (NCBI taxonomy): Eukaryota > Viridiplantae > Streptophyta > Magnoliopsida > Asparagales > Amaryllidaceae > Allium > Allium sativum. Next base: position 522,975,676 of record CM060924.1, on the reverse strand, counting down.
ATAGTATCGCTCCATCACAACGTGTGTTCACTTTTAAAGGAAATGCACATAATGTAAATTTACTTTTATTGAAAAAATATTTTCTTACATTCGAATAAATGAAACAGTGCAATATAACAAAATATTTATACAAGGCGAGGATGCGTTGAAATATAAATAAAAGCTTAATAAGGTTGGGCCTAATCTTCATATCAATAGAGAAGTTTTGAATCATGGGAACGATATAACATAACAACTGCGACATTATTACGCCTCCAAAATTCAAACTAGGGTTTTCAATTTCCCTCTTTTCTCTGCCTCCATCAGTAACATGCAGATTCATTTTTAATTGCAGAAAGTTCTTCGATGATAATGCTTTTGTGAGTATGTCTGTCGTTTGGAAATAAGCTAGAACATGATTTACGTTCAATTTATGGGCCATCATTTTCTCATGCACAAAGTATAAATTAATTTCAATGTGTGTTGCTACCAAATTTTGACACTGAAACCAAATAGAGGTGAAGGGGTATTGGGGCACAACAAGCACAAGGAGAATTCCTCGGAAACACATGATCGACACCAAAGCACCAAAACAACTGAAACCGAAAGCAACAGGGGTAAGAAATTAGTCTGTGTTCTATCGATACCAACATGTGAAACGAAAGCTTATTATCGATATAGGAAGGATAGGGACAAGATAGTGTCGGTACCACCAAGCAGCCAGCAAAGTACAACTCGAAGTAATGTCAATGAAGACACCGAAAGTTATCAACCTGATATCAATTTTGGAAGCATACAGTTGGATACCGAAATCCAGAACCATGGAAGGGAAAGCACGAGACCTAGTTGGGTCGGGACAAAGAGTTATCTATACCAATATACTTAGTATCGATACTGCTACGAGAAGGCAGTTTCGAAGTCATTAGAAAGGATCCAGAAGCAATACAATTCGAAGCCGGCACCGGAACCAAAGATTGTTGATAAAGATTAAAGTTCATAAAATAGTACAAGAAGGAGAGGTCATCCACATTAACACCCTTAATGTCTATGCCAATACCAAGGAAGATACCAAATTCATAAGAGAGTATAAAGCAGTGCTTTCATGACCCTACCCAACCATGGTCCGACCTCGAATAACCCTGAACCATGGATCACTACGGTCCGGAACTCAATCAGACCTCAATTGTCCATGAACCTCGGTCGGACCTTAAAATCAATGGTTCAACCATTGATTTTAGGCAGTTGAATCACGATTCTTTTATTTTTCTCTTACATTTTCACCATGAAATTCTCTTGCATTCTCATCATTTGTATTAATTAGAAGAAAATAGTTAAATGTGCATTACAAAGATCACCATCATCATAAAAATTAACCACACGTTTCACCACTTCAATTTTCGTTGCTACTAGTTTCTCCAATATCACTGTAAAATTCATTATGTTTATCGTAATTAAACTTCTATAATTTTGCACTACTCTACCATGTACACAATGTAGTTTTGTTGATGTAGTTATGCACTACAACAGCACATAAATTCAGTGTAGAAAGCCAAGGTCATCTATAATTCATATATATATCATTTTTATTTCAATAATACTCCATATAAGTTGTTGATAAATGCATAAATTCTAGAAAAAGAAAATGCTGGTTTCAACGGTTTGACTGGTTGAACCATCAAAACCTTGAACCTTGAGTCCTAATGGTTCGGGTCACGATACGGTTATGAAAACTATTATATAAAGGCAACAATTAAAATCCACTAAAGTAGGGTAGAGCCTGGAGCTTACTATCAGAACATATGCTGTCGGAATAGAGGCTTCTTGTCAAAATCAAAACCAACATGGGAAGCTATAAGTACCAATTTTTTTGGTATTTATATGTTATACGGAGATGACACCAGAGTTACAAGCCACTAGAGATTGAGATAGGCACCTCGGAAGCAAAAAAGGGCTTGATACCGCCACTCAATAGCAACTGCCAAAGCTGAAAGCGTCAAAACTAGGTAGTCAAAAGGGGTAATTTTTCTAGACCCCATGGGTCTTATTTAAGGGGGCTTTTCCTTATTCCACAATCTTGTATTCAATTCTTAGACAGAAAACCCTAGTTTGTAAATCACTTTGGGGATTTTACTTGTAATAACTTATATACTCATGCAAATGATCAATAAAGAGATAATCAACACTTGTGATCAATTTTAAGCCTTTCCTTACTGCTTATGTTACTTACTCGCATTTTGCCTTTCCATGACAAAGCTTCATACATAAGCCTAATTACGAAAATAACCTTCCACAAGACGTTTAGCTTCCTAATTTGTTTTGCACTTAAGGAACCCTTATCCTAAGGTAATTGTTGGTCCTTAAGCTTCGTAAGCGTGATACTGACCTCTTTAAAGGAAGAGTAACTAACCTTCGGGCTTAAGACCTTGATATCGAGGAAAAAGTGAACTAACTCAAGCTTGTAGGAACTAAATAATCCATTAATCCGCTTTAGATCCATATCCTTAATCCTAATTCCAACATTGACGACAAATATCATTAACGATGTGTTTTATGCATGCATGTTGAATGAAGTTGGATAAGAGAGACGCGGTGCTCTAATTATCACACCAAATTACTGGTGTTCTGGTGGATTGAAACCCTAGTTCGAGAATAAGCGAGTTGATCCACATGATTTCTGTCATTGTGTTTGTTGCGGATCAGTATTCTGCTTCAGTACTTGAGCGGGTAATAGTTGGTTGCTTCGTCGAGCATCACGAGGTCGGGTCATATCCAGAAGTAGATCTTCGAACGTTTGGATCTGACGCCCAATCAGCTTTACTGTAAGCTTAAATATGTATGTCCTTACTTTCTTTTAATGTTAGACCCTAATAAAAAAAATCCCTTTAAGTATCGTAAAATGCATCTGGTAGCACACATGCTTTCACATAGAGGGTTTTATATATATGAACTGGTAAACCTTGCTGATACTGGAACATAATTCTGGTCTAGTGACAGTAACTTATTTGCAATACACCCACTATGCATCTGTAATGTTTGTTGTTGTTGATTGCTTCACCTCCTTGTTTTGACAATCACAAGGCATTGATCATGGGTATTGGCAATGGTTAGCTTTGTCCATTTTTGCGCAAATAAGTTATCCTGAAAAGCATTTCCATTAAGATAATATCACTTTTGATTTGGACTTTTGTATGACTCGTGTTCGTAGAATACAGTTTAATTTTCCTAAATTCTTTATGGACAAGGTCTGACTGAAGTAGCTCATTATGTCATTGAATTCTGCATTGTCACTTCCAGTTATTACGATATCATCAATATACACTAATATATATGTCACACAGTCATTTTTCCTTTTAATGTGAAGAACTATTAGACTTTAAAGTTGTAAAACCAAGTTTTTCAAAAGTGACTTCGAGTTTATCATACAAAACATTAATGCTTGTCTCAATCCATGTATAGCTTTGTGTAGTTTGAGAAATGATTCTTTTCCATCATTGTTGTTACACCATCTGGATGCTGCATATAAACTTCTTCTTGAATATCCTCATTTAGAAAGGCATTATAAACATCTAGTTGTCTTATACACCATTGTTTATGTTGAGCAATAGTGATAATGATTCTGATACTTGTTGGTTTCACCACTGGTGATAATGTCTCATTTAAATTCAATCCAAATTCTTGTAAGTACCCTTTAAAAACTAGCCTCTCTTTTTATTTTGATATACTTCCATCTGGATTCCTTTTTAATTTGTGGTCTACCTGCATCCTATTATATTCTTGCGACTAGGCGATGAAACCAAACTCCATATTTTATCTCTTATTAGGGCATTATATTTCTCAATCATTGCAATTTTCCAATTTTCACTTTTAATAGATTCATCATAGTTGATTGGTTCTCTGTCACTGAGACTAGCAGGATATAATTTTGGCTTGAACATGCCCCCTTTGGCCCTTGTCACCATCTGATGTTTATTATGTCATAGACTTGATTTTCATCTTGATTTCTTTTGCTTATAAACAAATCACTGCTATTGCCAGTGGCTTGTGCACCCATGCTTCCTTATGTTGTTTCATTGTTATCAGTTTGACTGGCATCATTAACTGGTTCTGTTGAACTATAACCTAACCTAGTTCTCGGCACAGTATAATTATCATCAGAACTATCATGACCCTTATGCTTGTTCTTATCCACAACACTTTCAGATAAGCTGGGTGATGGCACAATTATTATTTTAGAACTGATAATTCTTTTGGTAGTTTAAATCTTCTTTTTTCCAAAGGAAACACATGTTCATTAAACACAACATATCTTAGGATAAATAGTCTGCAACTGCAAATTAATTTTTTGAATTCTTTTTGGTTATTTGTATAAACTAAAAAAGTGCATGGTGTAGATCTCAGGCTTAATTTATGTTTATTATATGGTCTAAGGCAAGGAGAGCATAGGCATCCAAACTTTTTAGTTCATGATAGTTCGGTTAGACACCAACATCATTTCATGCGGACATTTGTTCTTTAAATCCTTAGTAGGGAGTCGATCTATTAGATAAATTGATGTTGTGAATGTCTCCATCCAAAATTTTAATGATAGAGATGCTTATGACATTAGTATCAGACCTATCTCTACAATGTACCTACGCTTTCTTTACACTAGGTCATTTTGTTCTGATGTTTATGGATATATCATTCCATGCATTATTCCCTTATTATCAAAGAATTTTTTAAGTGGTTTAAACTTCACACCACCATAAATTTGGATTGTTTTAACAGTTTGTTTGTTTATTTTCTATGAACATTACAAACTGCATTGTCATGTCGTATGCCTCTAATTTGGCTTTAAGAAAGTATATCTTGTAAATGCATCAACAAATGCGAGATAATACATGTGCTCGTGATCTGATTTCATTGGAGATGCCCTGCTCGTGATCAAAGAGCCTAATTCCAGATCTTCTCAACCCTGACTGACTCCTTCCTCGTTGAACTTATTGTTTCTAATATCGTGAGCATTTTCACCTTGTTGCTTTCTATACCTGTTGTTCAACTCATGTGACTGATCGCAGCTAATCATTGTCAGCCTAGCATCCTCTGTTATCTTGCTCTAGTAGGTGAATTTTGTTTGGTTTTTAGTCTAGTTCTTTTGCAATTTGGTTGTGTGGTGCTATGAAGGATTAGGCCAAATTTCCTTCTTTGGGTTGAGAGTGGTTTGTATCTTCCCAATTGCCTCTGCTTCTAAGCCCCACAGTTCGACTCTTAGTGCCTTTATCTTTTGGCTTAGATCAGGTGAGTGGAAGCTTGTGCTCATCCATTTACATCTAGCGCCCTTTATTCGTTGCTTATATCTTCGTCGATGCTGGATTTGAAAATTGTATCTCCTAAGCGTTAAGTTGTGCCTCTCTGTTTTCTACTGTACTCGTGATCAATTCTGGATCTTCAGCACTTGCAAGTCCACACCTTTATGGTATGGGTTATTCCGTTCTTACGGTGTAAGTTGTTTCTCAGCTTCTATTTGGTTTGCCTTGGTTCAACAGTGATTTGTTTACTTTGGATTCGACTGTTTTGTCGTTCACAGTTTGCTTTTGTTTCCAATTTGGTTGGATTTGTTATTAACTTGTGTTTTTTTTTATGTTCTAACTTATTGGTCGTCTCTTCGGCGTTGAAGTTGTCACCATGCTCTATGGCCTCTTAGCTTGCGTTGCTGTTTTCAACTTCTATGCTTTGGTCGTATTTTTTTGCATGTTATGTTTATAAGCATTTTTTTTGTGAAATTGCCTTCGATTTGGCTATGTAATTTTCTTGTTTATGCTCATACTGCCTGTGTGCAGTCATTAGTATTTTGGCTCCCTGCGTGGAGCATGCTTAATGGCCGGTCCACTTCAAAACCACTTGTAGCTGATAGGCCAACTACAAGTGACATGGTCCACTATAAAAAACCAGCTGGCTTTAAAAAAAAAAAAAAAAAAAAAAAAAAAAAAATCTTTATCTAGTAAGTCTATAAGCAGACAATATTTTGGTTGAAACTCAAAGTATACACTATTAGTTTTGGCAAATTGTGACATACTTATCAAAAATTTCCGTATTTTGGGGACTCTTGGTAAATTGCTGAGATAGAATTCCCTTTTTTGCTCTAATATTGCCACTACCAACATGTGTGCTATACTTATTGTTTCATGATTTCCCACACTAACTGAATGCATACCTATGTAACTCTTGTTACCTAGATTTAAATTCTAAAAACTATTTGGTAACATTTTTTTGTCGCACCGGAATTAGAGCACCACTCATCCAAATTTATGTCTTCTGATTTGTATGTTTCATCAGTATTAACACCCTACATCTGCATTCTTGTTTCCTCTACACTATTTCTTGACTGCCCCAATTATGCACATTTACATTGGGTCTATTATGGTTAGATTGGCTTTGTTGATTCATATTGTACTTAGTGTTGAATCTAAAATAACACTCATAGGCAACATGACTAGATTTCCCACATATTTGGCATTTGACTTTGGTATTACTGTTCCACCTATCACCTCTGCCTCTTTTGTGACAACTGCGGGAATCGAACCCCAACCTCTCGGGAAGCAATTTCATGCACTAATCGCTGTGCTAAAAGAATTTTGTTTTAGCTTTTCGAGAGGGGTGTTAAAGATTGCTCCTTAAAGAGCTAATGTCCTCGTTGGCACTATCACTCACCACCTATGCAATGTGCACGTAACCACATCAGCAACTCTACAATTGACATCAGCAGCATTTCACGCACAATTCCGGTTCGGTATTGACTATGATACCAAATGTAACAATGTATATCCATTCGATGGCCACCACCAATACCTCAATCGCTTGTTTTACGGCTAGCCTCTTGGTTGCACCAACACCAATCGAGATGTGTAGGGATAAAAGTCAATGCTTCATCTCAGATCACAAGGCGAGTACTGTTAAATTTGGTGATATGAAATCACAAATTGATTGGAACAAATTTGCAAAAAATGGAAAGTAAATATTTTTATAATGGGAATGCATTGATTGCATTTGATGAGGTGGTAGAGAAATAAATGAAGGGATTAATTTCTTCCATTTATGCTAAAGAAACTGATTGATTTACTTCCTAAGTTTGCACATTTGTTGTTATGGTAATTTTCCTCCATTATATTATTACCATATGTTGGTAATTTAATTGATGATTCACATAGATTTGCACTGGCTATATATTGAGGGGTAGACTTTAGTGTAAACCCATCCTGGTCTGGAGCCAATGATCTCCAATGGTGTCTCTTTTTGTTAAACCTGATTGAGGTTTGGATATGTAAACTCTTATTTTGTGATCTCTTGTAATTCTCTCATGTGGAATAAAATCTCTCTCTGTTAGACTGGACGTACACTATGATGATAGTGGAATCAGTATAAACATTGTGTGTCTCTTTATTTCTCTGTTATAGTTATTTGCTATTTACTTGATGTAATAGAATAATTGTTATCAGATTAGATTGATGTTCAATTGGCAAATCTAGATCATGTTAATTACGCTTCCGCATATGCTCAATTTTTATAACAGATTGGTATCAGAGCGAGGCGATTTGTTTTAAATTGTGCATCAATTATTTCTACAATGGTTGGTAGATTCAGTGGTGATTATGCTATTACTATTTTGGAGAAAAGGAGACTTTGGTGGAGGAGATTATGTCGAGAGTGAAGAGCGTTCCAATCTGGGAACTTTGACGTGATATGGAGTTTATTGTGAAGAAGCCCTCTGATATGGATGAGGGAAGATGGAAGAAGACGAAGAAAAAGGGAGATGACGGTTGAAGAACCTAGTCCACAACAAGGTGGAGAAGTTAATATGGTCACTGCTTATGGTCCTAAGGTGGAGGATCATGGTATCGACAGGGGTCTTCATGTTGATGATGCTCGAGGGATCCAAGATTATCAGGAAAGGAGGTCAGGTCAAATGATAGACGGGTGTCGAGATAGAGATCATTGTGGTTTAGACAGGGGTCTTCACGTTGATGATGCTCGAGGAATCCAGAGTGATCGAGCAAGGAGCTCAGATCAAGTGATAGACGGGTGTCGATGCAGAAAATCCACAAGGTGAAGATCCTTGTGGTATTACAAGAACTTTTAGAACGTTAGTGTAGCATGGTGCATCTCGAGGGGAAGATGCATCTTTGGCAGGCGGTGGGTTTGTGTTTGTAATGGTTTTAATTGAGAGAATTAAATTTTGGCCTTGGCGGTGTTGAGATTACTTTGGTGTCTGCCTTCTTTGTTATTTTGGATATTTGCAACATCTTTTGGCAGGCGGGGACGTAGTCTGAGCTCGTTAACAATTGTGCGATGGGGGGTGGCTTTGCTGGAACCCATTTGGTAAATATTCATTTTTTGGTGTATCTCGTTATGAGATTTTGATTGAAGGTGGGGTTCTGTTAAAGAGTTTTATGTTGTGAAGAGAATTTGATTGGAGATGGGGTGTTGCAGATATGTGATTTTGCATCAAGGTGGAGTGTTAAATTTGGTGATACAAAATCACAAATTGATTGGAACAAATTTGCAAAAAATGGAAAGTAAATATTTTTATAATGGGAATGCATTGATTGCATTTGATGAGGTGGTAGAGTAATAAATGAAGGGATTAATTTCTTCCATCTATGCGAAAGAAACTGATTGATTTACTTCCTATGTTTGCACATTTGTTGTTATGGTAATTTTCCTCCATTATATTCCCATATGTTGGTAATTTAATTGATGATTCACATAGATTTGCACTGGCTATATATTGAGGGGTAGACTTTAGTGTAAACCCATCCTGGTCTGGAGCCAGTGATCTCCAATGGTGTCTCTTCTAGTTAAACCTGATTGAGGTTTGGATATGTAAACTCTTATTTTGTGATCTCTTGTAATTCTCTCATGTGGAATAAAATCTCTCTCTGCTAGACTGGACGTACACTATGATGATAGTGGAACCAGTATAAACATTGTGTGCCTCTTTATTTCTCTGTTATAGTTATTTACTATTTACTTGATGTAATAGAATAATTGCTATCAGATTAGATTGATGTTCAATTGGCAAATCTAGATCCTGTTTATTACGCTTCCGCATATGCTCAGTTTTTATAAGAAGTACTCCCTACCAAGCGCAATAGAAACCAACTATGATACCAAATGTGACAACCGCGGTACTCGAACCCCCAACCTCTTGAAAAGCAATACCATGCACTATGTGTTAGCTTTTTGAGATGGGTGTTACATCTTTGGTTGGTATTACCCCTTTGAAATTGGAATTATTTTACTAGGTTGATTGAAATTTCCTTTTTGCTGACTTTTATTTCTTGAAGCAAAGGCATAGTTAATTGAGTAGTCTGCTTTTGCCAGTTTCTTTTGCTTGACTCTTCCTTCATGAGCAAGGAGGGTTGGATGAACTAACCGAAGATTAGGAACACTTCTTTGTGATGCAATAAAAGTCACCACTAACTCATAATCATTGTCTAAATCACCATATATATATATATATATATATATATATATATGAGATTTGCTATCTTTCAGAAATTTTTGTAAGGTGACCGCTCATTGGCATGTTGTCTTTCTTTAAGCTTTGCAATTGTCTCCTGTAATACATAATTCTTTCGGTGGATTGCGAGTTAAAAACTTTCTTAATAGCACACCATATTTTATATGTTATGTTGCTTCCAATGATTTGTGATAAAATTTGAAATTATAGATGATATCAGCCAAGATGCGAGTAGACTATCTTGTTTTTAATATCTTACATAATTTTGATTGCCAACAAGCTTACCTTCCTTGTCTTTTATCATGATAGGTGGTATCATCATGATGCCTTTGATGAAGTCTTGAAGCCCATAACTGTAGGATCTAGATTAACCTTAGAGGAGGGTGAATAGGGTTTATTGCAATTTTTGGGAATATAAAAATATCACAATTCAGATTACATTAGATTAAATAAATGCGGAAAATAAATGACATGGATTTTTCCCAGCTTCGATGAACCCCTGCATACTGATGCATTCCTCAAGGTTTCTACTAGAATTAAAATAATCTCTACTCTTACAATTTTCCTGTAAACTCACAACACCCTCTCCCAATTGTTCTAATCCTACGCTTAAAACTTTGCACTAGTATTTATCCCTAAGATCAGATTTTCCTGAATTACAAACATGTAACTCGTAAACCCTAACTATAACTCCTATAGCTAGACAAGCTAGTTTACAGAAAAAACTGAAAAATGAATTTAAAAGAAATACAACAAAAAAACATAAAATTAACACAAAGCCCTATATTAAAAACAAGACATAGGTCGGTTCCCTTTTTATTTTGCTTTGTCATTTGAGAGAAATGTTGGCTTCTCTTTTATTCTCCTCAATGGCTTAAACTCTTCAAACTAGGGTTCAGTGCTCCAAATCAAATCGCTACTCTTGTTTGCTCTGAAATTTTATTCTTTGATGTCTCTTGAATATTCGATGCACTTAATCGTATGATTTGGGCTTTGGCTTTGAGATCAAAACTTGTGAGTATTCTAAATTGTTTGACTTTTCTTATGCATGAAATTGTTTGCTTCATTTCGATACTTCCCGATGATGAATTGTAGGTAATTTATAGGGTTTACAAACCCTTAATTGTCTCTGATTTCTTTGCATGACACGCCGTGATTGCATTTGTGATTTCTAAAAACCCTTGATTGAATTTTATACTCCTAAAACAATTATAGCAAATTCTTGGAATGTTTTTGAATTTGAAAATTCATATTTATCCAAGACACATCTTTCGATTACGTTAATATAAACATTCGTGATTCTCTTCGATGTATTTGGTCTAGTTTTTGTCCCATTGTGAATTTGGAGAAATAAATGGTATTTTTAGTTGTCATATTTATTTATGCCACCATTGCGAAAAATAATTTCTTTCCATTGTTAAAACCAATGAGACTGCATTTCAAAATACAAAAGATAATTTCTTTTTCCTTTTAAAAAAAATCAAACTGTTTTCCCAATTCTCATTCATGATTGAACATCTGAAGTTCCTTGTGTTGATGCTGCTGTTTAAACAGGCTAGCTTGCTTGCCATGCAATTTTACTGTTTGAACTTGCCTTCTTGTGCACATATGTCTTGTTGCACCTATTCATTATCCATGTATCATATCCATGCTTCATCATTGCATTTTCCTTGACCATATTTTGGTATGACCTACCATATGCTTGTTTGTAGCCTTGTACTTAAGCCTTGTATGTGAGTTATGAATGCTTGCATATTTGATGCTGAAATTTTGACTGGTGCACCCCATTCGTTTGTGCATGCTTGGCCATGGTAAACTGTGCATCTTGCACTTTCTCTGACTTGAAATACACTTGAACTATGCATTCACCGATGTTTGACCATATTGCCCCTACACATTATCAATATATATATATATATTTTTGTGTGTGTGTGTGTGTGCATACACATGTATGCGTATAACATGTATCGTGCATGTGCATTTATATTTTTATTTACACTAGCAGACAATAAATGTGAGTTGAGGTTGGACTTTATCCCACATACCACTATAGCTGTGTTGAGGATGAACTGCTGGACACTACATCATACATGCTAATTAGGTTGTGTTCATAGCCGTATCTAATGCAATTAGGCACAGCTATAAGGAGTGTCAAAAAATGACATGTTAAATTATTATATACGACTTTAAACTGTATCTCACTAGTCATAACATATGACTCTTGGTCGCATCTAAATGGTTACTAGACACGATCTTAAACCGTATCTAATTATATATATGTGTGTGTATGTATATAAATATATAATATATATATATATATATATAAACAGAAACTGTAGCGCATATTTTTCATAACAGAAACACCATCACATATTTTTCATAAAACATCATATAACACAATTTATACAAAAGGATAACACAATTTACACTCAAAGCATATATAACAAGATTTGTCATAACATTAACACAATTTATACAAAGCATATACAATAAAAGGAATCTATCCAAGATTTTTTATCAAATTACAAAGTAAAAAAAAATAAAAGAAAAAAAAAACAGATCTGTAGGAGACCAGGAAGATTGAGCGTGTTGATCATATTGATCATGCTGATGAAACGTACGTTGCTATTAATCAAAACAGTGATGAGTAAGGTAGATGCTGATATATACATAATGTACAAAATTTATATGTTTCAAAGCAGTGATGAGCATAATTAAGCTAATTAACTATTGATGTGTGCACATTTTTTGCATATTCATGAAAATACCAAACAACTCATTACACAAAATTCAAGTATGAAATGGTAATGGCGACAAATCAGGTCAGTAATTATGACAACATGAAACAATTCCATGTATAACATGAATTAGCAACAAAACATGGCTAGTAAAGACACGGCACAGCAGAAATACATCAATGAGCATATGTAGACAAGTGAATAAGTGCATGAATTTCAAACAAACATAGTCACGCAAAAGGTATAGCGCTGAATATCAGTTACAAACGGTATAGCGCTGAATATCGGTTCGGACTAGAAACTTTGCAGAAAGGTATAGCGCTGTGAGACTCTAGATAATTCTGGCCTTCAATGGGAAAAATCCTTATGTCATCAATCAAAGTCTCTTGGTTTTTCATTCTGTTATCTGTAATATGACAGTTGTGATACGATCAGCTTACACATACAAGAGAAAAATAAGATAAATTTACCCATCCATTCTGAATGCTTATAACTCGAGTGTCCGATAACCAACCCTTGTTTCAAGAGTTGGGCTAATTAAACTAAACCTAACTGATGTCGAGTGATTATAAATCGAAAGACAAAATCGGACCATCACACTAACTCCACTGAATGTGACGGGGACTAAGTACAAACACTTATAGGGTTGATCACAGTGCCTAATCTCCAAGTCTACATAACTTAAGGCCACAAGCGAAAGGTCGATTTGAATGATGCTCAAACTTAAAAGCGACTAACTAATACGTACATGTAAGTGCCAGGGACAGATGCAATGGTAAGACTACTTGGGCTATAGCCCAGGTAAGTATTTACAAAATAAAAACACTATACGTAAAGTCGATTTGAAGTAGATTAATTTTTCAAAAAAAGGGAGTCTGGTCTTATCGCCATAATGTCGTTAGTGTTAATTATTAAATAGATTATTGTGCTCATATCACGTGAAGTAATTTTATTGCCTGGGTCATGTTTGAATCCTAGCTTCGTCCTTGAGTGTAACTAATTTGTAACTTAAAAGCGACCAACTAAAACTTAGAAAATATGTCCAAGTTTTTTGTTCATCTATCCAAAAGTTAGGGTTGTGCTTGCGTAAATTGGGCTAATAAAGGTCAGAAATAAGTAAATATAAAGAATATAAATTTACTTACGCACGTGCCTTCCATGTCAGTCTATCTTCCTCCTATTCCTTTTGCAAAATACTTGGCACGTCCCCTCTTGAATACCTCACATCAAGTTCCTTCTTATCAATGCCAGCGTTATGGATCAAGTAACGATCTTAAGCATCATTAGGCGCTATCAGATAGACCCAAAACCTCGTTAAATCCAGGTAGTGGAGGACCTATGCATTGAATATCAGTTATAAAAGGTAAGAATTTGTTTTCAGTCTAGGCAGCCTAAATTCATTGTAATAGTGGATAGGAGTCCAAAGCTAAGGTAGTAATAACTTAGTTCATGAACTCTTGTTGTGCTTAAAAAACATTGAATCTCTATTATGCAATCACTAAATAATCATGGACTTTTGTTGATCAAAAAGCAATATTCTTGGACATAACTAGCATTTTAAGGTCCAAATTTCTAGCTACACACAATACATATGGACACAATACATATGCAAATGTAAGAGTAAAATCAAACTACTATATGCGCACAATAATTATTGACATGGTTTTAGCAAGGCATCATACAAGTGCAAACAACATGCACAAGTGTAAAATTATATATACCTGCTCCAACGTCTAAAGAATCATCATCTTTGGATATCCTCAATACTCGACTTTCTGGTTAAGAATTTACTTGGTGATCCACCGGTGGATGCATTTTACCTCACGTGCAGGGTCAAATATCCATGCTTATTAGCTTTATTCAAGTGCTGAATGCGTCTTTACTTAACCTTTGGAAAAAACTGCTTTCACTTGCAACTTTCAGTTTCTTTGAAGAAGAATATGTAGTGCAATTTACTCTAGATAGTATCTGCTAAAAAGTAGGTGAAAGTTGCTAGTGAAAGTAGTTTTTTTGCTAAGGTTAAGTGAAGCGACATTTGATATTTGAAATAAAGCAAATAAACATGGATAAATGACCCTGTGCATGAGCTAAAATGTGTCCACCTAGTGGATTGCCCATTAAATTCTTAACCAGAAAGTCGAGTAATCATCCACTTCCAAATTTTCAGTAAACCTGTTAATATATTTTCAGTGAACCTGTTATCTCTCAAAACAGAGTAATCATTACAAAGTATGGTATAGTATGACAACATTATAACACAAAGTAGCAATCATGTGAAAATCAAACTATAACATTTTGTGATTTCTTACCAAAAAGAATCAAAATCCTTCAGATAATACATACCAATCAAAAACAAAATAAAAATACACTAATTGATACTTGAACTTGTCACAGTAAGACTAGAACTTATGACTGAGCTAATTCAAAATCTTTCAAATTGTGCCCTGCTATCAGGCATGCACAACATAATTCCATTGGAAGACATACTTCAGTACATTTAACATCTCAAAATTGGTTTCATTTTTAACCTTAGAGACAAATAAAAATAACGGTTTTTGTAAAATTAGAAACATACCTACTGTCGATCGACAGCTAGGGACCTAGGGTTGCTCGGTTTCGATCGAAGCAGAGGGCGCCTCGTCTCTATTAGAGGAGGAGATTCCAAAGAAATGTGGAGGGATGATTGGATGATCGAAAATCCTAATATTGGTTTTCAATTACCATTGAAGTAAAACAGAGGGAAGGGGGAGTGACCAAAATTTTTGTTCTAAATGATCAAAAGGTATGCATAATATGATACGCATTCGATTCGGCCCATAGCTGTATCAAATTAACCATTCCGGAGCTTTGCTGATGGATAGTTAGATTTAAGGTGTTTGGGGTGGTGTGGATCGTAAAATGTAGTTTGATATGAATGTGAGCACTACCAAATTTGATACAAGCCGTATTTTATCTTCGCATCCTTATGTACCAAATTTGTTGTTTTGGTGTAGTGGGGACAAGATATATAGCCTACATTGTGGTATTTACAGTGAATCACATTGAATATTACAAGTAGTCTAGACTCAAATAAATGTATATACATATCAGACCAAGTCTGGAAATATGATGAGAAACACACCAAAATTCTAAGGCAAATAAAACTTAAAAAAAATTTGTACTTGCTAGAATTTAAATCTATTTATTCTAGTTTACTGTGTGTATTCTTGTGATAGCTATATAGGTGACTAGACTGAATCTAAAGCAGACCGAAGACAAGCGTGTGTCAGTATACGAGTGTACCTGAGTCTGTACATGTAATTGAGTGAATATTTGACTGAGTGAATTCAGAATGTTGTAGTGAGGAACAAATGTAACAAATGAAATTAAATGTATTATATCACGGTGAAATATACAAATAGTGGAGTCAAAAATATGTACTATTCCAAACGTTGGAATAAAATATTTATTTGAAAAAAAACACTATTTGAATATTAAAATTCTTGTGCAATAGTATGTTATTCTAAAATAAATATTTATTTTTGTATGTGGAGAAATAGAATAATATAATTGCAAAAACATTTAGAAATAATATATGTTTGTTATCATCAAACAAAAAAACATATTGTTATATACAACAATAACCTCTTAATGTTGTTTCTACCTGATATTTTCAATACATGTAATTATCATCGTCCAGAGGAATGGTAATTACATGACTCTTTGGTCCAATTAGCCTATTAGCCGGTGATGTGGCACCAGTTGTGTTGATGCATGAAGTTGCTGAACTAATGGATCTGTTGCTCCCATCTATTACAGTGGAAGAGATCGAGGAAGTAGAAAGAGTAGAAATGTACTTCTTGAAAGTTGAAACTGTGAGGTAAGATAAATAAAGATCTTGGATGGCAAATTTGCATAAGAATGCAATTCTTGCAACTAAAACTCTGGTGCAATAAGACTGAGAAGCTATCAACGGGAAATTGATAGGAATGGTGCTATGTGAGGAGAAGGGTATTCTCTATTTCTCTTCGATGATGAAAATCAAACTGAGGAGACAAAAACAAACACAACCCCTTCTTTGAGCATATGTGCCTTCAACTACTATAGGATGACCAAAAAATGCTCGTCCAAGGAGATGTGCCATTAGGCAATTCGATGCTCTCATACATTAAAAGGAAATACAAAGAACGTAAATTTACTTTTATTGAAACAATCCTTTGTTACATTCGAATAAATGAAACAGTGAAATATAATGAGCTAATTAGGGAGAAGGACAAACTTTGCCGAAAAATTAGGCTGAAGGACACCAAGTTTTATTTTTAGTCTGCAGGACAAACTTTGAATCAAAATTAAGCTAAAGGAAAATGCTAAATGTAATTAGCATTATATTCAGTTTTTTACACTACACGAAAATGCTAAATGTAATTAGCATTATTCAGTTTTACACTGCAGGAAATGCTAATTATATTTAGCATTGTCCTTCAGCCTAATTTTTTTCAAAGTTTGTCCTTGTGCCTAAAAATAAAACTTGACGTCCTTCAGGCTAATTTTTTTCTAAAGTTTATCCTTATGCCTATTTTCCACAAATATAATTGTATATTTATACAAGGCGATAATGGGCTGAAGTATAAATAAAAGCTTAATGCCTGGGGCCCAGTCTTCATATCAATGGGTAAGATGTGAATTCAAGGAATGGTTTAACATAACAACTGTTGCTTTATTAGACATAACCTCCACTTCGGGTAGAAAAGTAGCACACATAAATTATGGTCCTCAAGAGATCTAGTGTGCATTTGGTTTACAATTTTCAATTTTGCGCTTTCGCACATAAAAAGGTACCGATGACGCACACATTTCATGAAAAACTATCATTTTACAAAACGAAGTTAAAACACAAAACAAAAAACAACTTTTTATTATTTTCCATATTTTTAGAAATAATGGAAAGACGATAACAAATTTATGCATCCACAATCATGTGGTCCTCTTCGTCACTCCCTCCATCTTTAATCCATCACCTCTACTGCACTTTAAATCTTCCCAATTTCGTAATTAACGTTGAAAACTAAAAACTAAAAACATAAAATAAACCAAACACTACCTTATTTTTTTATATAGGAGGAAGTCGTATAGACACACACACACACACACACACACTAGACTTATATTAAACCGACTACTTGTAGATGTTGGATTTGTTCAGCGGTTCTGAGCAGACTTCTACTATGAGAGGGATTAACCTCGTGTCATAGTGTTCTAAACTTAATGGCCCATGACACCCATACCACTCATATTAGCCAAACTTACTTGTGGTTGTTGGATTTGCCAGTTGGTTATGGGAAGACTTCTACTACAAGTGAAGACTAACCTTGTGTTTGTGTGTCATTAATTAATATATATAAGCCATTTACATACACACAAGCAACGATTATTATAGGGACATTAAAAATATTAAAATCTTATCCTAACGTATTAATTACGTCATTATTATGTTTAGTTATGCTAATTATGCTATATAAATATATAATTTAATACTTGCTATAAACATTAATTGCCATTCGAATTAAGAAACATTCTAACATTGAATTTTTCAATCATGTTCACATATAAGGCGTACAAGCCTAATTCCCATAATAAACTACTCTATTCATGGCATAATTAATGACAAGTAGCAAATGGGAAAATATCAAAACAAAGCATTCAAATTTTATCCTAGGCTTCTTAAAATTTTAGGTAATGAGGGAGAAACAAGGCGTTATATACATATATACATATTCAACATATATATATATATACACACACACACACACACAACACACACATAAACTTCTGTTTAAATCAAATTTGCCTTCTTTCTACATTGCACATAAAGTTGTTAATATTTGATTATTTCAAATTTGAATACGTTCAAATTCTCCATTAATAATGGAGATCTAAACCTATACCAATTCTGAAACCAAACCAAATCTTAGCCCTTTTACACCACAAACATTTTTAATTGATTTTTCATTGAAATAGGCAAATCCAACAAAATAAAAAGGATAATCACCAAATCATAATCGTATAATTTACAAACCCATAATTATTGATTGAAAAACTTACGACAAATAAAGATAGGAAATCTGGGTAGGTTATCATGATATTATCATGAAAACCCAAATCCCCTAGGCATATAGATTCATGTAAAATCTACAAAATAGAGGGAACAATCTAAACCAATTTTATATCCACTCATAGTTGTAGCAGTAATGAAAATATCAATGAACGGAACACTATATGCACGAATTGACGTTGTTCTCCAGTTCTGATTGCAGACCTATATGAAAGGACCCTATAAAATCGAGCCATCTACATAGATTTAGAATTCCAGAATGTTAATATAATAAGGATACAAATTAGAAAAGAAAATAGAAATAAAATTGTGATAGAAGAAGAAAACCTAATTTCTGGAATCTTAGCAACATAATGGAGGCACAAAGAAATGAAAAGGCTAGGGAATGATGTGGTGTTTATAGGAGTGTGGGTGAATAACGACCATTGGATTAATATAGATTAATCTCAACTGTCAATTTCCTATAAAACCAACTTTAATACTAGCCCAACACACTATCTCCACGCCTGGGTCGCTCCAAGCGGTCGACGTCCACCTATTTCGAAGGTTTATTCCTTGGTAACCAAGAATGTCCACCTCAATAAATATATTTATTAAGTGTAAAATTAATATTTTTGCCACGATCTCAAAACCCTGTACGATGGTGTTAAGGATAATCATTGGAATATAACACATTATTCATCATTAGCAGAGAACAGGTAATAGCATAAACAGAAAACAGAATAATTTACATCAATATGGCAGCGGAATCATAACATGTAATAAACATCAGAGTAGCACAGTGTAGGATACAACTTAGTGCATGAAAGTAAATGATTAGTCTACATCAAGATCACTGGTACATATACATCATAGATACATAATAGAAGCAAATCTGTCTACATCGCGATAAGTGGAATCATATACATGAAGTACTAATGGCGGAATATCAATAGCCAGAATACTGAGAAGTCAAGTCCTCGTCATACAAGCCAAAAGAGGCACTCCATGTTGTAATGTAAAAGCCAAAATATATCCTGCTACCTGTCACTAGGCTGCCCGTGTGAAAATAAGGACACCTGAGTTTGCAAGGTGAAACAAACTACGAGTTAGTCATGGGATTGGTATGAGAAATCCACTTAACTGATTAAACAACAATAATAAGGCAAATCATAGGACCATGCCACTTTCGCGAAATGGGTTTACTCCAATGATTGCCAGTACATGAAATAAAGTAAATTATTTAATCATCGCAATGCTTTTTATTAAAATGAAGCATTATAAGACTCATGTCCCATCACACAATGCAACGCAAGCCGGAGGATAGAGTTTTACCTTATAATGGCCAAGAAATGCTTGATACGTATAAAACAAAAGTATTTGATATTATTACTAGTGCATATATGTTTCAAAAGCAAATTCAATCATAAATATCAATCATAGACGGCATAGCTACCATATACTATGTCGCCATACTAGTTCTATAATCAAATCCGTAATTTCGTATTGGAAATTTGGATTCCATCATGAGTCGAGGCAAGGGGCAAGCTCCTCTCCGATTCGAGACACTCTAACAAATGTCTCAGGACCACACATAACGATCTTGGATCTTCAGGGCCGGTCCTCTCTTACTTTTGAGGATTGGCAATTCCTGAACACACGTTTCCCGGTCCTATCAGACCTCTATCCGAGGCGCCTCGCATTCCAACAACCACACAGGTAAAATAATATAAATGTCGGGGCTGGTACGTCACTGACATCACCCGTAGCTAGAAAGAAACATCGTGCTCTCCCTGCAGTCACTATCCCATTTTGACTCATACCGAGGTGTGAGGCTCGCGAATCAACGTTATACACAAAGCTATGCCACGTAGACTGTGCTTTGATCATCGACCACAAGACTTTGATTTTCAACAGAAGCCTTGATCATCTGCCACTTAGGCATGCCACACAGGCAATTCACTCCATGCGACTGATTTCTATCGATATATAACCTCTGAGCTCGTACGTCTCAGAGAAGGGCGCTAAGCAAGAGAATAAATTCTCCGCTGCCAAACAAATATATATTTAATACAGATCAATCAGCATAGAACAAAATCCAATGTTAGACACGCATCTATTTACAAGTTGGTTCTGGGTCTGAACGAAACCGGAGGCAGCTTATTCCTCACATATCCGTGCAATCAACAAGTACGTCCGGACGGCTACCACTTTAGCCCCATCAAGGTAGTTAGCTACTCCAATCATGAGCCTCGGTAGCACCCATCCATCCGATGTGAAGATCATCGGTCTTGAACCGTCTTCATATCTTCGACTTCTAATCGCCGATCAATTACTTGAAATGAGAATTAACTCGGCCTTTTCAAATAATTCACGTATATTTAGAATTCAAATCAATTCTGTCCATGGTCAAATTATTCGACATCCACAATTCAGTTAATTAGTATAATTTTCATGTCAACCACATTCAACCATCAAATGACAAGCAAACCAAGTATAATCGGTTTATTTCCATTCCATATCGTCTATAATATTTTATAATGATATATCGCCATTTTTATTTACTTAAAATGACCCTATTTAATTAAACGACGTTTCAGGTCATGCCAAGGCACTGGCGCTGTTTTTCTTCAAATTTAATTTACACATATCTAAAAATCTAACCGTTGGATTCCAACAAGGTTTATATCGTTGGAAATATATTTCTAAAGCGAACTCAACGGTTCCAGTTTCGTGAAAATCCGATGGTCGGATCTTTCGGTATAATCATTTAAAGTTACGATTTCAAAACGCGAACTACAGGGGCTCGATTCGTTTTATTTAATTTATATTTATATATATTAAATATAATTTATTCGACGATTTCAATATCATTTTCACTTCAAATATTTCACTAATGCCTTTAAATTTCATAAAATTTCGCCATAACCTCCTTTGTACGGGAAGGGGTTTGGAAATTTATTGTGCCGTATTAGGCACCCAATAAATCCTAAAAAGCATGCACATATTTATAGTGATATATTCTAGTGTCCACAGGGGAGTGTGTATAGATCACAACTCTAGAGAATAAATTCTTGTCAACCTATAAATGGTTTTTTTGCCATACCAACTAGAGAGACGTGTTTATTGTCAACTCCAGACCCATGTGGGGTTTTTATTAATCTGGCAAATTGCCGTTATATTTTATATAATTCATATCAGTCTTCGGTTCAACCTGAAGTATAGTCATCGCCATACAAGCCTCACGCTTATATGGTAATCTTCAAACTCGTCATATCAGCTCCAAATGCTAATGTGGTATATGATAGAGTATGCTATCTTCTTGCAGTATGCCATGTAGTGTAGTTCAAAATTAATTGTTACTATCCTATGGCGATGTTTATTATTACACATAGAACAACCAGCACTCTGCATCCAATGGCATTCACAGGAGTTAATATAATAATAAAATTGCGAAGCCAACTCATTAAGGTTTACCTATTTGTCGGGCACGCAAATAAATTCTTTACTCAACAGCTAATCCATTTTCCTGTTCAACACATGTATATATGTATGTGCAAAACTAAGCTAAAATAATATTTCTAGTGAACAAATGTTTATTTTCCATACATGGTTATTTTTAACACTTCCTAATTCGTATAAAAATGATATTCTTAGCGAACAAAAATATATTTCAACGCATGACTATTTTATTTAGTTCATATACATGTTAAAAATAAGATTCATAGCAAACCAATATTTATTTCAACACTTGTGTATTTTTAGTGAGTCGTATATATGATAAAAATGATATTTTTATCATCAGAAATATTTATTCAAAACATGAATGTTTTTAGCACTTCATATTCACAGTAAAAATGTAAATTTTATTGTTCAATTCATATATTCAACACATGAATGCTTTCGACTTCACACATATGATAAAAATATGATTTTTATCGTTCTAGTCCTTTATTCAACACATGAATGTTTTCTATACTTTATATATATAATAAAAATGTGATTTTTATTGTTAAAACAATTTATTTAAAACACAAATATTTTAAATAGTATATATATGTGATAAAATGTTATGTTTATCTTTCAAAGAATTTATTCAACACATGAATTTCTATTCAACATATGAATTTTTATTGAACACATGAATATGGTTTCAACACATGAAAATAGCTTCAACACATGAAAATAATTCTAACACATGAATATTATTGAAAATTTCAGCAGCATAACGGCATGGTATTTAAAACCGGCACCGTCCCGAGTACGGCTCCTCGCTCTACCTTAAAACCTCGCGGTTTTTGACAATGGGGATTTCATACATCTAGTTCGTACGCAGACGAGTATGTTTTTCTTTTCCACAACCTATTCTAATTTTGTTTCAACCACAAACGGGTATTTTTCAACCACAAACGGGTATTTTTCAACCACAATCCAACAATATAAACCACAAACAATCCTATCAACCATTCGCATTATTCACCAAATTTTTCACGCCAATTCACAATCAATAAATATCGTCCATGGTTTGTGGACGAGGGGAGCATATATATATATATATATATATATATATATATATATAAGTATATTTTATTTCCATTCCATCGCACATATGATTTATACAATGCATGTATAATTTATACATCGCTCATATAACTTATACAACACATGTATATAAGCTATACAACGCGTATATAACTTATAATTCACTTATATAATTTATATATCACATTTCCATTCGCATTTTGAATTTAGAGTTCTTACCTTGGTTTTCGAGATGTTAAAAATTGTAGCAAGCTCAGAAAAATCTCCAGACTCTTCTAGAATGTAGAGAGCGTCCTTACGGTTCCGATGTCTCCTATTTCATCGAATTTCGTTAACATATGTTAAAGATACGATTTTTTAGAAGTTTGCAACACTTAAAAGTGTAAAAATTAGTTTAAACCCATACAGGCCGTTACCTTTCTGTTTAGTTCAAAACTAGGTTCCGATCTAGCACTCAAACCGTTGCACGATTCGAGGATCGGGCTGCGCCACTTGGAAGACGAAGGAACGACATTCAAAACAAGGGCAGGGGGTCCACTTCGACGGGGTGTAGAAGGGGCAACGACACTATGAAGTCATCGACTTCAATGGGGCAGATCTCGACAACGGAGCAACGATGGGGGATGTACTTGGTACTGATTTGAAGAGGAAGGCGAGAGCTTTAAAAAGTTGAACGGTGGTAGTAGGTTTTGGCGAAGGGATTCGCCGGAAAATGGATGGGAATGGTGGAGCAACGGTCGTCGTCGAGATCAGGGGGGGAGATGGTTTCTGAGATATTTAAAAAAAAAATTATAAAGGAAAATTTCTATTGGCCGGTGTATATATATTTCAGAAAATTAGGGTCTTCATAAACGAACTCCTTTTCAAACCCAACGACTGTCGCCCCTAGCTAAATACCCCCATTCCGAACACAATGGGATATGTTTCGTCAGCCCATTTGACTATTATAGTCAGTTATTCTTCAAATTAAAGTATAAAACATTCAATATTTGATTTGAACGTACATTTTAATTTGCCGGGGCCACATACTGATTCTAAATATTCCCAGAAAAATTATCTAGCTATGTTGGGACAATACGGTCCCAACAAAATTGATTTCGTCGAATTCTGAGACAATTTGAAAAATGGCCATATTCTGGTCGATCCACTTTAACTGAAATCAACCAAACACATTTTCCTTTGCCACGCTCACATATTAACTTCAAAAATTGTGGAATTTGAAACCTAGCAATAATTTGACAACCCAGATCCAACAAAAGTGGTTTCATCGAAAACTGAGGTCGTTTGCAAAATTGCTATTTTCAAGGGCTATATATTCTCTATAGCGACCTTTCTGAAAATTCGTTTGGCCATAACTTTTGATTCTCGCTATGAAATTTTGATTTTTCAGATTCGTTAGAAAGATATTCATAAATAGATCTAAATATTTTTGGTTTCACTAAAATCCGTTTTATTTTGCACTCGGTACAGTCAATCAAAGTTTGAATTCAAATTTTGAAACTACCGCGCCATCTCAGGCCTTGTTTATAACTAAAAATAATTATATTTATTTTCAAACATCGATTCAAACATACTTTTCGTCGTTTATTATTTAAAATAATTTATTTTAAATATTTAAAATCCACTAAAATAGCCAAATTAAAAATTTTAAATTGGCTCAGATTTTTTGGGTTGTTACAATTTTACACTTTATTTTAACTCAATTTTTTACCCAAAAACACTCTTTGTCCCAAAATTTATTATTTGATTTTATTTTGCAACTTTCTATAACCAACTGACTCAAAATCCCAAAACACTCATTTTTAATTCAAAACTCATATATAAAGTTATTTTCGACTTCATATCACATAGTTATTCTTCATAAATCCTAATTTAACTTTGTTTTCATCCAAGCTACTTAGTTGATCATTTGAATTGATTAAATGATGTTTTTCTCTATAAAAATACAATCGAATTTCAAAACTCCCATTTAAATCTTAACTAAACCAGTTAAGTCCAATTATTATTTTAAGTGGCATTTAATTCTTATTAGCAAATTATAGTTCAGATTATAGTTCATTAATCACTAAAGCAGGTAATCAATTAAAGCTAGGGTCATTACAAACGATGTTGCAAACTTCAACATAACATTTAAACTACCAACATGATTTCAACACAAGAAAATAAATCGAATAATTTAATCTCCTTTACAAATTCAAAATATTTATTTATAAATTTTTGTAATGACCCACGCTTTCCACCGTTTTGAATTGAAAATAAAACCAACTCGAATCACTTAAAATAGCAAACTGTTATTATTACAGGGTTAAATATAGAATCATCACAGAAGCATTGACAAAGAATATTAGAATATCTGATAGTGGAACTTGCAGTGTAAGTACAATATAAACAAACATATAATACATAACATAGAAATTCATGTCATATATGTTAGAAAAGTGTGTGTCACATGTGTACAAATTTTATAACAAATAATTGTAAATTAATAGAGCAATCCTAATATTTCATTTGACATTCTAGCTGTGTCCAATTCACTTAATAATATGTTAGTCGTGAGTATATTTTTGAATTTTAATATCATTCAAAAACAAGATCAAACAAATAAATATTTTTTTACAAATTCACAAATACTATCAAATCTTCATATCGCTTAAAAATAAGATATATCATATAAATTATTGATTAATAATATATGTAAAAGTTAAAATTAAATTAATGATGTTGCAACTTAAAAAATAAAATCTAAACTAAAAAATTATTTAACCTAGATCCATAGATAAATATTTCTACAAATCATTATCTCTTGAATGTCTTAAAAACGTAAATATTTTAGGAAAAATGATTCAAGAGCAAAGCACATGTCATCATCAAAGTGTGTGTCATTAGGCTCACAATATATACCTAGATGGCTCGAGTTTGGTTTGTTTAGCACATATCATTCATCATGTTTGCTTACCAATTAGAATTTGTCAAATAATAAAGGGTTGATAAAAAGTATAGCTTTATTTAGCAAAATTGCAGTTTTAAGATAATAATGATAATATTACACTTCGAAGCTGTGTTTGCTTCGCTTCATTCGGCTCCGCCCTGATTCATACCTTTAGAGAAGAGCATGATACTAAGTAGCCTAGTATAAAGTGTTTTGACTAAGGACAAAGCGAAGGGGATGCTTCAAAGTAACGCTTCACTTTGCATAAGGGGACCGCTTTCTATAAATAGTTTCAAAAACAATCAATTCCATTTATTTCTTTTCAAAGTCGAAAATCTTTGCTTCACTCTGTTTTTTAAATTTTGTGTGGAGTCAGGTTTTAAAGGGTTTATGCCACTATTTTGCACAACTAAAGATCATGGGCTTGAAGCACTAGCTTATGCCACTATGTTTATTTCAACTCGAAGCAAACTTACATTTTTGTTTCTCTTTGATACGATAAAGGTGCAAAGCCAATCTAGTTTCACTTAAAGCTTTAAACACCTTATGTTTTCCATAGTTTTGATCTTATTATAGTAAATTGTGAAGCAATTCGAAGCAAAGCAAATCGTATCACATTGTTTAATTACTTATATTAATGGTTTTGGCTTAATTGTCATAAGTTTTTGAAGTATATTTTCCTAAGAAACTTTTATTATCATCAATAGAGAATCAAAGACAAATATTTTGGCATAATGCTTTACATAATGAAGGGTTATAAAAATCCTTGTTTTAAAGAAAGATCTTTAAGGAAATTGATATATTAATGGCCAATATTTTTCAAGGTAATATTAAGTATAATTAACCTAGGATTTTACAATAAGTTTATGTATTCCTATTTCTATTGGATACATGTGATATGGATGGATTCGGCTCAAAAGATTAGAATACCTCACAGACCAGATGTACAATGGAACCTTATACTTAGCTATCTCCTGTAGCTGAAATTTCTATGATTCCAGTGCATAAAGAAGAATCAGGTTATAACTAAAAGTAGGTTACGCATAGAAGGGAATACTCATTGAGATAATATTATTGTTAATTTAGCAAAACCATTAGGTTCTTAGTCAGTCTAGCAAAATTAAGGGATAAACGAAAGGTTAGATAGAAGGGATGTTTGAACAAGGTTGCCCAACATATTTATAATGGATGGTTAGAACAATTTGGTGAATCTGGTATAGCTTGTGTCAGCCATATATTTTGTAGTGATTCTAGCTAAACAATGACGATAAGATGAACAATCGAATTATCCTTGAGATGAGTAGTCGGGATCATCCGTGGGACATGCATGCATATGATTGTTTATGATATATTAATGATTATTATGTTTAATATTCGTTATGATTGTAGGTGCAACATAAATTGACTGGTTTAACTGATGATATTAGTGAGAACAATACTTGTTTCGCTTAACGGTATGGTTGAACTGGATATCTATTTATTTAAATTACAAATTATTATTCACATAATTGTTTATCTGACCTGAAGTTTTTTCCCTCTAACTCTCAACTACTCAGTTAAGTAGCTCGGAAGTAAGATTTCAGGTTTTTAGGTTTTTTGCGAATAAAGCCTGCAAGGATATGTAGGTGGCATCACTAACTCCTTATGAATAGTTTGAAATCCGTTTTGTTTTTCTTGAATGTTATAATAATGGATGTTATTATTAGTACTTTGATCAATTAAGGGGGCATATTCATTTATCGTGCTTGAAGTATTTATATTTTATCGAGAATTTGGGAAACGATTATGGAATTATGTATATAATGAAAATGAAATGTGAAACTTTTTCAAAGTTGTGTTTAAATTTTATTTCATATTCATGTGTTAGTGGTATTGATATGTTAAGGCATCCATGTTCAGTCGCTGAAAATTAATGCGATAGATGACTATAGTAACTGTAGCGCTTAGTTCCAGGCATCAGAACAAGGGATGTTACAAATAGCTATATAATTGATGAAAGATTGTTTAAACATTCCCTAAGGACACGATACCATTACCCACCTTATTCTGATACAAATTCACCTTAATAAGCATGACATTATCTAAATTAAGACAGTTTGTAGTCCTTGCAATATGTAGCATACCTTAAAATTTGATTTAAATATTTAAAACTTTTATTAGGGCTTTTTCTTTACAAAAATCAAATATTCCATTAAGCTTTTCCATCTTTGATATTCTACAATTTTGTAGTGTAGTGTTTTTGATTAATCAAATATAAACATTTATCTTATCATTGTTACAATGAGAAGCAAGACATCAAAGCATCAGTCGTCGAAATTCATAGTCTTACTGAAAAAGAAGTACATCATAAAACTTTCGTAAAATAATTTACAAATTAGGCTTCTTTATCTCAAAGCTCTCTAGTTCCACTTCTTCATAAGCAAAACAAAATTTATTGGTATGTTAGCATACTTTTTCCCCTTAAATAATCTCCTCCACCCACCTTGCAATTTTCCTTCGATGATTTTTTTACTAGATAGTCATAAGAAAAATAATTTCTTGTTATGTTTTCAATACAATTTGTGGTTGATTAACCATGAAACCTTAGATCGAACTAAGTGATCCATATTGATTTAAGTAAGAAGAAATCATAGAGAGAAAAAAGCAGAAGCATACCTAAATCCATAGTTTCTGTGATGAGCCAAAGGAAAAAAATCAAACTCTATGATATGATGATCCACTGTTACCGTACCTTATTCTTTCTAAGCTTTGTTTTATTAATGGTTAATCGGTTAGGTTATTTCAGCAGTAAATTAGTCTATGTCCCTTTGGACATTGTTAATCGATTGGTTCTTTTTTTACAATCACTAAACTGGCGCAATCCAAAATCACGTTGACTGGTGCAATTTCAGATTGCGCCCTAGGACAGAGTAATTTTATTTTTTTACTTCCAGTGAACTGACACAATCCGGGATTGTGCCAGTTTACACGTGTATCGGCGCAATCCGGGATTGCACCAGTGTGTTTTGGCCAACTCAGTGCTGAGTTGGCCAAAAATGGGCTATATTTGTAAGTTTTTGGAAAAGTGGGTTAAAAGTGAAACAAAATAAAAAAAGTAGGCTAAATTGAAAAAAAAAATCCCTATATCTATTAAATAATAGTAAAGCAGAAGAATTTCTAGCTTTCTCCTTAATTCTCTCAATTCTCTTAACTCTCCTAAATTGTCTCAATTCTCTCCACTCTCCTTAATTCTCTCAATTCTCTACACTCCCCTTATTTCTCTAGATTCTCCTTAAAACTCTAAAGATACTTTTTTAAATTAAAATAATAAAACAATATAAATAAATCTATATTATTATCTATACTATACTTAGTGAGCTAGGAATTCTTAGCTCTCCTCTCCACCACTCCACGCGTATTTGCAATCTCAAGCGTCTCGCTTTTAACTCTGCCCTTTTCCATCATCAGCTTAGCCCTAAATCGAATGGTTGTGCTCCCGTTGTCGCCCTGATGCCCTTTTTTTTCCCAAACCAATTGAGCGGTCTTCTCAAAACCTTCGCCATATGCAATTATGATTTTTGCCTCATCCATAGCTTTCTCTTACCAAGTAGCACCCTTCTCCCTTAGTCGTACGTCTTCCCAAAGTTGAGTATTTCGACGATTTCATCTCTCTAGGTACGGTTTTTTTATTTCTGTACTCAACCATGATCATCTAATTTTCGTTAACTTTAAATTTAGTTTAATCTGGTTTGATACTTGCTATATCAGTGAATCTGCGCGTCAGATGAACTGATAGTGAATCAAAAAAAAATTCCAGTTACTTTTCTCGTTATTACCGTCAACTATCTATGGCCTTATATGATACAATTTGTGCCATCAAAATTCATTTGTATAATACAATCTATAGAAAACGATGAATTTGATATATAGGTTTTTATTTGATCTTTTTATTTAACTAGGTTGATTGCACCAATTTTTTAATGCATTCTTATGTGAAGTTGATGAACAATTGTAAGATTTGCGACCAACCAACCTTATAACTCTTCACTTAATTATGCTATTTGAAGGATAACTTGAAACATGAAGGTATTTGATATTTGGATCTTAGTTCGTCAATTTTACAAAGTTTGACTATACTGCTTATTGCACATAATGTCATTTGTTGCACCTCCAGGTTATTAATAAAATTCAACACATATATTGCCCAGGTTTTTGACTAAGCGGCTCTAAGCTTTCTCAAATTGTAGATAGAACTATAGTTGTTTTTTTAATCTTATCGTATTCTAAATTATGCTAACCGCACGCTCAAAACAAATGATTTTACTGTTATGGTCTCCTGATTCATTTCAACCGGTTTTTCTTCTTCTTTCAAATATGGATAATTTTTCCATTTTCCCCACCCTTATGTTCTTCATGTTTTCATGTCTTCCTATTTTTTTTTTCCATCATAGGAAAAATAATAATCGAATAATATACATTAATTTTTTGTTTTACATCATAAGACTGCTTGCACTTGCTGCAAAAACATCAAAATATAATGAATATTGACCTAAAATTGACAGAGCATATGAGGAAGTCGTTGATTTGCAACCATGATGGTTTCATGTCCGATATACAGTCTGTGAACTAAATGCACTTTGTTTGGAACTCTTCCTGGTTTGTTTGAAATGAATTACACGAGCTTAATGAGTTTAACGACAAATATACTAAAATGATATTGGATCTAAGTTTGATTGATTTTTCTGTTACATCAAAATGTTGGATGATGTTGAGTTTCCAATGATATATTTAACTAGCATATGCTATGTAAGTTATATGGATTATGGAATACTAATAGTATGTTTCAGTTGGTAAATCTGAGTCTATAGTCAGATAAGTGGACAAGCGAACTAAATTTGACCTGCTTGCATGGTCGCTTTTAGTCAAAAATAGGTATGCATGGTTTTTATACTAAGCATTCAATTGATACCAAAGTCTTTTTTATTTTTGTGCTTATTGCATATTTTTTAATAAAAAAAATGACATTACATGAAATATTAAATGCATTTAGGACTATGTATTTTGTAATAATGAAACTAATGATGTTTTATGGAGATTTGTGCTTTTGAATCCAACAAGTTGTCTCAGAAATAAAACTTTATTTCAGGTAGCAGCGACACTGCTATTATATAGCGAATTCAAAATTCATTTCTATAATACAATCTATAGAAAATGATGAATTTGATATATATATATATATATATATATATATATATATAGGTTTTTTATTGATCTTTTTATTTAATTAGGTTGATTGCACCAATTTTTTAATGCATTCTTATGTGAAATTGATGAACAAATGTAAGATTTGCTACCAACCTATCCTACAACTATTCACTTATTTATGCTATTTGGAGAATAACATGAAACATGAAGGTATTTGATATCTGGATTCTTAGTTCGTCAGTGTTATAAAGTTTGAACATACTGTTTATTGTATGTAATGTCATTTTTTGCACCTCCAGATTATTAATAAAATTTAACACATGTATTGTCCAGGTTTTTCACTTGGCGGGTCTTAGCTTTCTCAAATCATGGATAGAACTATGGTTATTTTTAGTCTTATCGTATTCTAAATTATGTGAATGGCACAATTAAAACAAAAGTTTTTACTGGTACCGTCAGTTGATTCATTTCGACCAATTTTTTCCTTTTTTCAAATATTGAAATTTTCCATTTTCCCCACCCTTATTTTCTTCATGTTTTGATGTCTTCCATTTTTTGCTTTACATCATAGGAAAAATAATAATCAAATAATATACATTAATTTTTTATTTTATATCATAGGACTGCTTGCACTTGCTGCAAAAACATCAAAATATTATGAATATTGACCTTAAATTGACAACATATGAGGACGTTGTTGATTTGCACAATGGTTTCTACAACTCCCAAACAATGTCAATTTTTTCTAGGAGAAAGGATTAAGCTCTGGAGATATTCGCTAACAAATGAAGTACATGTTAACCAATTAACAGATCTATCCATATTGGGGAGCTCTCCTTCCTTATAGAATGACATCTTAATTTGAAACCATGACGAGCATATGATAGATAGTAGTATGAATGCTTGGTGCACATTTTCCACTCCAAATTAGATCTTATTTATAAATTTTGAGTCTCTAGCAAGTTAGCAAATGAAATAAGCGCTAGAATTTCATTTTTCTATTCTCTTTTCGTTATTGAGTCGAAACTTGCTAACCATGGTTGTGATTTTTCCTTGCATTTGATTCGAATTTTGTGCTATGGAAGGAGTTATTTCCATGATCAACTAGAGGTCAAAAGGTTAGGGTCATATATATCTTTCTGCATTTGAATCTTATTTAATTTGTAGCTTATCTTCATACTCTGCATATGCACTTTCATGAACTTCATAGTGTGGTCAGAGACCTTGAACTCTAATAGCACACAATAGCACAAAGATTTTTTCTACAAAAATGTTCTGATGTCACTGTTATGTTTTATCATCTAAATAAATCTATACTTAGGTCTTTTATACTTTACAGAACCACTTTGTATTTATACAAATATAATTTCTTATGATACATGGATCTTTGTACCATGGTATATATTAGTCAACATTTTTATGATTAAGCCGTATTGCGAAGCTGGGTTCATATCCTACATATGGCCACATACGGGTTAATTACAAGCCAAATTACTAAAGATATTGGTACAAATAAGCCTATGAACTAAATGCAATTTGTTTGGAACTCTTCCTGGTTTGTTTGAAATGAATTACACGAGCTTGACGACAAATATACTAAAATAATATTGGATCTAAGTTTTACTGATTTTTTCTGTTACATCAAAATGTTGCATGATGTTGAGTTTTAACGATATATTTAATTATCATATGCTATGTAAGTTATAAAGAAAACTGATAGTATTTTCGGTTGGTAAATTTTAGTCTATAGTCAGATAAGTGGACAAACGAACAAAGTCTAACCTGCTTGGATGGTCGCTTCTGGTCAGAAATAGGTGTGCATGATTTTTATACTACACATTCAATTGATACAGTCTTTTTTATTTTTGTGCTTACTGCATTTTTTTTTAATCAAAAAATGACATGACGTGAAATATTAAATGCATTCAGGCTATGTGTTTTGTAACAATGAAACTAATGATATTTTATGGAAGTTTGGGCTTTTTAGTGAAAGGGTATATTGTATCCTGAAATGTTAATTCTTATGATGTATGAGTATTATAAGGTTGTTTATGATGAACTTGTGCTAAAAAAAATTCTTGAAATTTGATCCATGTAAACTGTAATATGAACATGTCCATATTCTTTACAATTCAGCACAACATGAAAGAGGTTTCAAAAGCTAAGGTTAGCTCCACCGGTTAGCTGCACCCAAATTTGAAATTTTGCACGTTATTGTGGGTAAAAGTTCCATATATTTTTCTTCTTCACATCTCCTTTTATTTCTTTTTTTTTTTGAACTTTTGTATCCACCATTTTTGACCATGCTAAAGACAGTAAAACATTAAAGAGAAGTATAATGATAATAACAATAGGGTTTTTAGTCTCTTACCAAAAAAAAAATGTTCCATAAAAGCAAGTAGATAAAATATTATTCATAAGGACAAGTTTTAGTGTAAAAAGAGGAATTCAAGGTCCACTACAATTTATCCCTTTAGACTAAAATTTGTTCTTACAGACAAATTTTTAGTCTTTTGTCTTTATGTAATAATTTTTTTTTCATTTTGCCCTTCAGTACATTTTTCCTGATAATAAAAAAATATTATAAAATAAAATAAACTGCAAAAATGATATCAAGATTCAAAATTAACTAAATAGGACACCAGTTCGGATGTTATTGAACGGTATGCTTTTGCTACTAGCATATTAATAGCGGATTTGGCTAAGTGCAGCTTTTGCAGCTTGATTTTCGGGAGTAGTAATCATGGATTTACTAGACATATATGATTGTCCGTATTTATCATGATAACGTAGATAACAGTCAACTTTTTTGGTTAATGACCTTAAACTTAAGATTGATTACTTTATACCAATAAATTTAAACAGTGCGCTCAGTAAACGATTACAAATATTAAAGTCGTTCATACAAATTTTCAGATTAGATGATTTAGTAGGAATGCACTTTGATGTTTCTTTAATTAAAGTTGTTGATATTTGCATTGATGTTGAATATGTTATTTCAGGCTATTTTCTCTTATGTTTGTATCTGCATCTGAATCACGACAGCTAATGAATGTTATTTGCTTTATATGTATATGTGTGCTTTCTTCTTTCTAGAGGATAACATATCTTTGTTTTCAAAAAAACTAAAGTGCATACCTTACGGAAATTTTAGAATTGCCCAGAAAACCATCTCAATATCACATAATTTTGTACATTTACATCAATGATTTCAATTAATCACGTAAATGTTGGTTTTAAATTATTTGAATAAATTTGATTAATAATTATTCACTAATTTATCAAATAAATCCTTAAATGTTATGATTTCAATATGTACATCATATTCATATTAAAATAATGAAAAGTCAATATAGACACAAATTTTTTGTATAATTGGCGACGTAGTTAATCTCCACCATTAGAGCACCCTCTAAATTTTACCACTCCATATAAAGATAAAAAGATCAAGTGGCTCAGATTTTGTGTCGCCAACTATGCCTAATTTTGTGTTTAAATAATCGCTCTCTTAAAAAATTAATCAAGTGAATTTTTCATTTAAATATAAAAATATATAATTCAGATATCATAAATAGTATACATGAGTAACATCAACAAAGGTAATTTATTATTCATTTGTCTTAATAAATTTATCTGTATTGTAGAATTCTAATTTTAATTTTAAATATTCTATTTTGACATTTCTATAATTATGTGCACTTTATTGGTTGTTTACTAATTTTTTATATTTAGATCCTATGTATTTAAATTGCTTACGAAATCTCGAATTTAAAGTATTTTAATAATATATGTATTAGTTACATATATGTAGATTTACGTACTAATAAAAATCATAATAAAATTTCCATGTTTAACTATGTAGATGTATAGATCACATGCATACATTTATGTACATAAAAAACAATAATAAAGCTATTTTGTAAATAAATATATCATTTATGTACATAAACAATAAATTTATCACACACTACATTAAAAAATTATACTATTTTTAACTTCAAATAATTCTACCATAAGACCTATATAATTTTGTTATATAATCCTTCTCAATTTATTCAGATTATTTACTCTTAAGATAATATGTTTTAACCAATTACATCATTTCAAAGTTAACCTATTTTGAAAAGAAATAATTTTTTTTTATTATATCTAAATAATTAAAATATGTTAGTTTCAGCATAAACACTTGCTCAAAGTAATAAGAACAACAAAATTATTTTTTTACTTCAAACAAATAAAAGTTACATAATACATACCATATATAAACAACAACAACAATAATAATTTATAGTTTATTTATTTTGTCCGATTCATCATATGTTATATAATAAAGTTCCAATTTTAACAATAAAATTCTAAATACTATATTTTATAATATTATCGTGTGCAACGCACGGGTTACACACTCGTATAAAATATAAGTTCAATCAAGTAGTATGTGACTTTTTCATTTGCAGTTCACTCAAAAAATCGTGCTTTCGACACCTATCCACAAATGCATCTACCCCGATGTATCTTATGCAAAGAATAGAAAGAAAAAAAAAACAACGCACTGTTAAATCCTAAGGCCATGGTTTTTCTACTCCTCCACGTTCTTCTCCGAATGACCTCCACAAAGGCCAAAAGAAATCAAATCGACCAAAGCTTATCCTGTTAAACCACGATCCTACTATTTTCTACACCCTCGCCTTCTCCTTCCTCCTCTTTGACGCCGGTCCTAGAGCTAATCGGTCCCGATTTCAAACATCAACTCGTGCGCCCTGTGGAAGAGACAGGTAACTGCGCCTTTCCCTATTCGCCTCTTTCCATTGTTGTTCTTTGTCCTCCTCAGCTTAATCTGTTCCTCTTGCCTCAGCACTGTGCCTTCTCCTGCCTACCACAACCTAAATTTCCTAGCAGCGTCGCTTCTACCCAGATACTAATTTTCCCTATGCCAATTTCCACTACACTAGATCTGAATAACTGAATTCCAGACAATGGCATCATTGTATATGAAACCTGTATGCTTTGTAGGTCATAATTTATTTAGACAGTCTACAAATTATAGATGTCGGTGCTAATTGTTTAAAAAATTATTCCTCCATGCAATGCTTCATTTTGCACTACTCTTGCAATTTGAATAAATCTGTGGTATGGAGTTTAGTTTTATTGCTGCATAGGTTCAAGTTTGGTTTTGAATAAACTATTTGAGGTATAGTTGACATTTTCCCATTTCGAACCATAAAAATAGTGTGTTGTCTGGCCACCAAAACTAAAGGCCACCATAAAGAATATCATTTTCTTCTTTCAGCTACCGTACGTTAAAAATATTAATATGAACATGCACCCCACTACGGAACGAAAGCTTCGGTTTCTTCCTGTCGAATTTACAATCATATTTCGGTTGGTAGTAGCCGTACGGTTGCTTCCTGCCGAATTCATATTGTTAATTCGGTTGATTATGGCCGAATGAAGAAAAATGATGTGGTGGCCAGAAGTGTATAAAATATAATCAAGTTTATTAAATTTTGTGTGGTGGCCAGAAGAGTAAATTGGGGTGTGAATAGCAGCATTTTAAAAATATATAAGAAAGTAAATTCAAGTAAAAACTATCAACCGGTTAGCAATGTTACTCATAATGGTTGCAAAATATCTAAACAAAACCATGAACACATATGATTTTATTCGTGGTTCCTTCCCACAGACCGAAAGAATGCTCTTCCGAATTCTTGATTTGCTTGTTGCAATTCAAAGTTTCATTCTCCAAAATTAACTTCATATATTTGTTGCAATTCAACAATAACTTCTTTCTTGATTTATGTTAAATTAAAGATTATTTCTAAGCAAATATTAATCAAAACTTTAATTTCTTTCTTGATTTAAGCCAAATTAAAGGTTCTTTCTAAATGAATATTAATCAATCTCTTTGATTTTTTTATTGATAAAACAAGATTTTGATCGAATTTGTCTGCAAACTTAACAAGCTATGAAATCTTTTGTAAAATATCTAAAAAAAACAAAACCATGCTCAAATATGACGTTTTTCATGGTTTCTTCACACAGATTGAAAGAACGCTCTTCTTGATTCTTGCTGGATTTGTCGCGATTCAATAATATTTTTCGTTCAAAAAAAATAAAAAAATAACGTCTTATATTTATATCAAATCAAGAATAATTTATGAAAGAAATAAAGAGCATCGGAGGCAACATTGAAGAAAAGTTCTATTATTTCTAATGAAGATTTATACAAATTGTATAGAGTGGTATCAAATTGTATTGTATAGGGTGATTTTGTTAGCATGTCAGCTCTCTGATAATAAGCTGGAATGTGATTCACTAGTAAATTCTTCTTTTGGACTTGCTCTCGAGCAAAATAAATATCGATTTCTATATGTTTAGTTCGATTATGTTGAATAAGATCCGTTATCATATAAATTGTACTTATTTTGTCACACTAAATGATTGGATTCCTACTTGATGACAGTTCTAATTCCTTTAGTATTGATTGTAACCATAGATTTCAGCTGCGGTGCTAGCCACAATCTTATATTTTGCATCTTTGTTTGATCTTGAGGTGGTTGTTTGCTTTTTAGAACATCAAGAAATAAGGCTTTCTCCTACATAAATGCAATAACCTGAAATTGATTTTCTATCATCTATATCTGTACCCCAATCTGCATCTGAATAGACTGTAATGTTCAAACATTTGCTGCTTTTTAATGATATGCCAAAGTTGATTGTAGCCTTTAATGTCTAAGCATTCATTTTACAGTTGTCCAGCGCTCACTTCTGAGTTCCTGCAAAAATCGAGAAACTTTGTTAACACTGAAAGAGATGTAAGGTCGCGTTATAGTAGCATATTGTAATGCTCCTATAACCATTCCTGTATTGTTTAATGTTTAAAATAGCTTCCCCTGATCTTTGATAAATGCTGATTTGATATCATAGGAGTTGGTTGTCTATTTGCTTCATTCATGTTTGTTCTGTTCAGCTACTCTATAATATACTTTCTTTGGCAAAGGTGAATTTCTTTGTCTGATTTTTTATTAACTTATATTACAAGAAAATAGGACAATTCACCCAAGTCTTTTATTGAGAACTGAATGTTTAATTAGTCTGCTAATTTTTTGATTTCAGCTTCACTACTGCCTGTGATAATTAAATCATCCACATATACTAATATATAAGCAGTAGATGATTCCCTGATATTTGTGAATAATGATGTGTCTGATCTAGTAGGAACATATCCCAGTGTTGTTAAGATTGCCTTGAGTCTTTCGAACCATACCCTGGGGGTTTTCCTTAGTCCATAAATAACTATATTTAATTTGCATACAAGTGTTGGATCATGTATGTACCCTTATGGTTGTTGCATGAATACTTTTCCATGTAGATTCCCATTTAAAAATGCATTGTTTACATCTAACTACTTGATTTTTCAATTTTTGCTCCAGGCTAAGGTCAATATAAGTCTAATAGTTGAGGGTTTCTCAACTAGTGAAAATGTTTCCTTGTAGTCAAAACCAAATTCTCGTTTGAACCCCTTTGCAACCAGTCTTGCCTTGTATCTGTTAATGGATCCGTCTAGATTCTTTTTCAGTTTGTATACCCACTTGCATCCAATTATATTTTTATTGTTTGGTGTGTTTACAAGCTCCTATGTATTGTTATTCATCAGTGCTTGCTTCTTCATCCATGGCTTTTCTCCACCCTGTATATTTGACTGCTTTTTCATAATTGTTTGGTTCTTCTTCATTAACTACTACAGTGTAAACCTTTGGTTTAAATATGCCTCTTTTTTAGCTAGTTATCATTCGATGTCCAATTTGAGGTTGTGGTTGTTGAGGTGGTAAGTCATTTTGTCTACTATTGATAGATTGATTACTGTCATTGTTGGTCTCTTCTCTCATTGCTTCTAATTATCTGTAATCTGATCTTGAAGGTGATTGAATGGTGTGGTTAGTTTTCTTTGGTAGATCTTCACCAATTTCATCATAACTGTGGTGGCCTTCAGAGTCACTATCTCTTATTGCCACATGTAAATGATATTGTGCATATCAGGTATATTAACCTTTGGATTATATATTTTGGTTGTGGTTTGTATATCTGATCTGCTACGAGGAAAAGTGTTTTCTTCAAAAATAGCATGCATACTTGTAAATATTCTACCAGACTTGTCTATATAGCTAAACCCTTTTTTATTATTACAATAGCCTATGAATGTACAAGGTTTAGATCTATAATCAAGCTTGTGAGTATTATAAGGTCTTAAATAAAGAAAACATAGACAACCAAAGGTTTTCATACTGTTGTTATCAGGTTTTACATTAAATAACTTTTCTAGAGGAGTTGTATATTTCAGCACTTTAGTGGGCATTCTATTTATTAGATATACAACAGTACTGGAAGCATCAGGCCAAAATTTAAGTGGTAAAGATGCTTGAGCTAGTAATGTTAAACCTGGTTCAACTATGTGTATATGTTTTCTTTCTACTATACCATTCCACTTAGAAGTGTAAGGGCATGTCACTCTGTGTATAATGCCCTTATTTTTGAAATAATCAGCTAATGGTTTGTATTCTAATCCTCCATCTGAATGTATAATTTTAATCAGACTGTTTATTTGATTTTCAAACATTTTGATAAAATTTATGACAGCATTTTTAGTTTCAGACTTAGTTTTTAAGAAATATATCCAAGTATACCTACTATAAACATCTATAAACGATATATAATATTTATATTCATAATCAGAAAATATTGGAGATGAACCCACAGATCTGTAGTAATTAACTGGTCAGGTTTGGAATATTCAGTTATAGAATAAGAGAATGGTAATTTGTGGCTTTTCCCATATGACAATAATTGCATACATAAGGTAATTTTGCAGAAACAAATTTTATTTTATTATCATTAAGAATCTTGGTTGCAGTACTAGCACTAGGGTGCCCTAATTTATAATGCCATAAATCAAAGGTGTTTCTAATATGACTTTCATCAGTAATATCAATCAAATTACAATGTGGATGATCATTGATAGTGGGTTTATTGTTGGTGAGATTGAATTCATAGAGTCCATTCACAGCATTACCCTGTAGAAGAATTTCCCTAGTTCATATGTCTCTAACTACACAATGTTTAGGGAAGAATTCAAAATATACATCATTATCCCTAGCAAATTGAGATACACTAATTAGGTTTTTTTTTTTTTTAAATAGTGGGAACTCTTAATAAGTTATGTAAAAATAGTTGCCTATTTCCTGTTATACTACCAGTACCAATATGTGAAATTTTAACACACTTACCATTGCCCATGCTTATAGTTTGATCAACTTTATATTTTTTGTTTCCAACGTTCAGATTGTCCAGGTTGTTGGTAATATGATTACTGGCTCGTGAATTAGGATACCATGAATCATCTTGAATATGCTCAGCTTTGGCTTGTTTATTCTGATTTTTGGTAATGTCAACATGATTAGTTGCTACTCCATGTGCTTTAGCAACATTGGCAGTATAGTTGGTGTTTTCTTGGCTGTTGTTGTTGTCTTGATTTGCCGAATAGTTTGAATTGTATCGAAAACAACACCTGATGGCAGTGTGGCCAATTTTCTCACAAATTTGCCACATTGGTCGATCGTTGTTGCTGCTCCAACGTCCTCTTCCTTTACCACCTCTGCCTCTGGTGGTGAAGTTACCCCTTTGGAAATTTTGTTCACTTCTACTATTATTATTTGTTTGATTCACTATTACAAAACAAGTCATTTGCGTCAGTTTTCAATCTCTTTTTTCTTCTGTTTAACAATAGTAGCAAATGCAAACATCGCTATAGACATAAATTTTTTGCTACTAGTTTTCAGCCGTCACAGGTAACCTGTTGTTTGCGACAGGTCTTTGAAAAATCAGTCGCAAAAAGTCATTATATCGAGACGGCTGTACATCCATAACAGTAGCAAAAAACCCACAATTTTGCTTCTCAATGGTGTACAT
Source organism: Allium sativum (assembly GCA_030737875.1). Taxonomy (NCBI): domain Eukaryota; kingdom Viridiplantae; phylum Streptophyta; class Magnoliopsida; order Asparagales; family Amaryllidaceae; genus Allium; species Allium sativum. The sequence continues at coordinate 522,934,769 of CM060924.1, read as the reverse complement.
CTACGACTGGTGACTAAAGAAACCATCGCAAAATCTTGATGCTCTAGCGACTGTTTGTTTTACAACGGTAGCAAGCGGGTGTTACTTTACTTCCAAAACATGTTTAGTTTTGCTACGGTTGTTTATCACAGCAGTCGCAAAATATCTACCAATTATTTAATTCTAATATCAAAACTGAAATAAATGTCATACTACAACAAAACAATATTTACAGCAGAAAATGTACAAAAAAACATGTTTGTTATAATCAGTTCCAAACAAATATATAAAGCACTATTCTAGTAAGCAATTTGAACTGTTTACAATATTCTCAAATATATATATATATATATATATACACAAAAAAAGTATGGCTTACATGAGTATTTTATAAGGGTATTTTAATCAGAAGGACAATCGGCCTTAATAATTTATTCACAAGGAGCGGGCTTAAAAATTTATCAAAAACGACATAACACTAAAAATTTCCGTTGCTTATTCCTCTCTTTCGATTTCGTACAACGAAATCAGCAAATCAAAATTAACAAGATCATCTTATATGGCAATCGAATGAAATCAAATTCGCCATGTCTCGTACGGTCGATCATCAAAAATCAAGCGAACAGCAAAATTCAGCACCAAATCAATCTCAAAAATCAACCTCGATTGATTTTTTATTATTGTTGCTATAATCGTTATAATTTAATGTTCAGTTTTGCCAATTAGATTTTTTTTATTTCTCAAGGTGATTCACGGTTTTTGTTGGTTCTCCAATTTTAGTGATCGGCTATTCAGCAGTTGGGTATCAGTTTTATATTTTTTTAGGTATCATTTTTTTTTTTACTTAACACTGTTATATTCGTTTGTTATGTTTTTGATGTTGAATATATTGTGTAGTTGTACAATAGCGTTAACTTTGTATTACAATCCATCTTGTTTTGCTTTAATCAATCAAACTGTGATGTAAGTAATTTTTGTGTTACTTTTTATTTAAAACATTATAGCGGTTTTTAGGTATCATTTTTATATTTTTTTTTTTAGTATCATTTTTACTGTATTCAATGTACTATGTTTTTTAGTTACTTTTTGTTGCTGTATTAATTTTGTTGTTGTACTATTGCACTAGCTTTGTAATTCAATTGAACTTATTTCATTTTAATCAATCATATTGTGATGTAAACATTTTCTGTATTAGTTTTTTCGTTAAAATATTATAGCAGTTTTTAGGTATCAGTTTTATATTTTATCAGGTATCAGTTTTATGGTTTAGTGTATGAGAACTATGACAAGTAGGTAGATTTGAGTTGTTTGCTTTGGTAATTGATTTTTTTTGATACACAACATTAGTTCTAACTTATACCCACTGATAAAAAAATAATTAACACCCACCTACTCAATTCAAATGTCACAAAAATAATATTTATTCTCAATAATACCTACCGATTAAAAAGATAATAGCAATCAATTCAATTATCATAAAAATGAGATTATTCTCAATAATACACAATAATACCCACTTGTATCATATGATACCTACAATGATACATAATTGATATACTAGGATACTTTGTTTTCCTACACAATCTAAGTACATACAACACTGCTCCTCATTTCAGTCATGTATTCATGCATTTACTTTTACTTGTACGCAATCCAATCTTGAATTCAAGTAAATTCCAACAGCATGGAGTATCTGCAAGTATTTCATACGCAATCAAACCTGATACCAACATAATAATGTAAATTCAACTAGAAAATATAAAACTGATACCTAAAAAATAAAATAAAACTGATACCTAGAAACTGCTATGATGTAAATTCAACTAGAAAATATAAAACTGATACCTAAAATAATATAAACCTGATACCTAAAAATTGCTATGATGTAAATTCAACTAGAAAATATAAAACTGATACCTGTAAAAATATAAAACTGATACCTAAAAAAATACCGATACCTAAAAATTGCTATGATGTTAATTCAACTAGAAAATATAAAACTGATACCTAAAAAAATATAGAACCAATACCTAAAATCTGCTATGATATTTTAAAGAAAAACTAATACAAAAAATGTTTACATCACAGTTTGATTGATTAAAATGACATAATTTCGATTGAGTTGCAAAGCAAATGCAACAGTACAAGTACAAAACTAATATAGCACCCAAATTATTAACACAAAAGCATAACACTATTATTACAGGAAAACTGATACCTTAAAAAATGGCAAGCTGATACCTAAAAACTGATACTAAATTAACCATCCAAAAAAGTAATTTCTGTCGTTCATCTCTCTCGTTCAATTTTCTATGAAGAATTCACAAAATCAAAAATCACGAAATCATCTTTACTTTCTACCGAATCAAAATCTGCGGCACCTTCATGAATCGGCGAAGCCGATTGAGACGATAACATTAGGCAAATCGAATAAATTGAGGAGCTTGAACAATTCTGAAGATGATCGAACGAGAGAGATGTTTGTAGATCAAATCATGGAGAAAAAACCGTGTTGAAAAAATCGTGCGAGATAGAAATGACGACGAAGAAACAAGGCACGTGATTTAGGAAATTAAAATATAATTAGTGTATTGTCCTTTTGGTTAAATTTTTAATGGGTTGTCCTTATGAATAAAAAAAAGCCCTTAATTTTGTCCTTGAGATTATTTTTCTGATTTTATAATAATAGACATGCTAATGTTTTTCTTACAACTTAGTTTAATATTTATGAAGCTTCAAACTTGGTTGTATGTATTTAACTTTAAGAATCTCCTTTGTTATTGCACATGCACGTTAATAAATAGAAGGTATTAGTTCCAGATACAATAAATCAGATATTATATTGATGGATTTCCTATTTCATTTTTCTAATCAGATGTGATCAATAAAGTAGACATTACGTGATAGAAATTCCGTTAAAAATGGATAAATTATTACATTTATGTATTCCATCTTGGATGACAAATAATGTCGATATATATATATATATATATATATATAAACGGTCGCGACCATTGCCTGGAACACATCAGTACCAGAGACATGCAAGTTCTTATACATAAGCTTTGTATTATTAATAGTGAAAGAAATTAAAGATAAACACTGGACAAAAAATAATAATCAAGCATGGTGTAAAAAGAAGCCAATTCTTATCTCCCGAAACCCACTGTCCCCGTGTGCCCAACGGCCTTGATTTCTCTGATTTGCACCTTTTGTAATTAAGTCCTTCAACAATTGAGAGATTTAACTGCAAAAGGTGTAAAACAGGGGGCTGTGATTAGGTGGGCACACGGGGGGATAGGGGGTTTCGGGACAGAATAATTCACGCCGTGTAAAAACGCCTCATGAGCAAGGAAATTTTTATATCATGATTGCATCAACAATCGTAGGCAATGAATCATTAAATCATCACAGGCCGTTCTATAACTTACATTGATTTTACAAAATAAAAATAATTTTTTTACTATTTGAATATATAGGACCTCCGAATTCATGCAAATATTTATCATTGGATGATTCTTGAGTTTGACCTGCTGCCCTGAAAAATCAACAAATATAGGAAATCAATATTTGTTGATGTAGCCCTCTGATCTATTTGTAGTTAAAAATCTAGTTTTAATTCACTATCCATTCAATGTTCAGTTAATCAATTCAAATTCTCGTTACGTATGTACATGTTTTTTCAGAGGAATAACCAAATCAAGAGATGGTCATATGGTTTTGTTCAAAGGAATAACCAAATCAAGAGATAGTCATATACGCACAACAACTCATTCACTAATGCATGTATGTAAAATAATTGAAGGTAATTTTTATTCTAATCCACAATTTTAATAAGTTAATCCATCCTATAAAATAGCAACGTTGACTTTGAATGTTGTTTAAATTTTAATTACTTTATCCATCCTAAAAAAATGTCAACTACCTTTCTTCTTCTCAATTGTGCTTAGTATAATTCTTACTTCTAAAATCCTACATCTAAATCAAATTCTAAGTGTAGTACATCATTCAACATAATAACAGTAAGTAGTTTGTTTATTTTTAGTTTGAAGTTTAAGAAGAACAGAACATCGTTGGTCTTGATTATATATAAGAGCTTATGCCAACATGCTATTCCATTTTAGGCATCACAGAAGATGGAAGTCATGAAAATAAGACAAAAACCAGTAGAATAGTGAGTAGAATTTATGGCGGAAGTGCTTGCTCTTGATACAAAAAACCTATCATGCTTGGTCGCATATACAGGCAACCTCGTTTCCGTGTTTGCTATTGTGAAACTATGAATATATTAATTATTATAACTATTTAACCATGAATGTGTTGGTCATAGTTTTATATTTGCATTTTATGTTCTTCAATTGAAATACTCATTTGATGCACTAATTCTTCTAACCAGCACTTAAAATATGAGTGTGAGCTTAAAAGAACATTTACATAAAAATAACAGTTGCTTAATAAAGCTATAAAATACATTTGAAAGTGTTGTCCCCAAAAAACTCAATGAAGAACTAAACTATTAACAATCTTGAAAGTGTTATTTGTAATGCTTGAGTGATTCAAAAATGTGATTGTGAGAGAGATAGAAAGAGCGATGTAAAATATAAAGAGAGTGCTTGTATTGCATAAAAGATATTATACAAAATGATGCAATGATGTTCTGTATAAATAGCAATAATGGAAAGGCAAAACTTTAAGAAGAACATAAAAAAGATTTATCCTCCAAAATCCCCAAAAAATTAAGATCTATATGCAATATTGCAAGAAAACTCACATTTGATGTTTACATATTGAACTAGGTGAAAAAAATAAAAGAAAATATTTCATGTGGCTATGCAACTTCTATAGGGACAACAGGTTTTCCTTTTTTCTAAATAAAAGAAGAAATATTTAAGTTAATCCACTCGTGTATTAACTTACAAAATAGTTGTGGATAAACTTATTAAAGTAAAACGGTGGATTGACTAATTAAATTTGTGTATTAGAATAAAAATTATCATAATTAAGTCATGTCACTCTAATGCTCTAACGTGTGTGTGTGTATATATATATAAACAGATCACTAATACTCACTCTCAACAACATAAGTACCCACACATATATATTATATTTCTATGAATAGTGTCGGGGGTTATTTTAATTTACATCCAACATGGAAAAAAATACTAGACATCATAACACTATTTGTCCCTAAACAAAATTTGTTTAACATTCAAAATTAGCATGAAGATGTCATTTGGCACGTGTAAAGCTATACTAAACCATCTAGACGTGAAGGACAAACTAAACTCTTATGGAATGCCGTCAAATTTAAACTGAGTATTGTGTGTCCACGAAATCAAAACAAGAGAACATATTTTGTTGCAATGCACATGTTGAGTAAAATTGGATCAGAACAGAGAAGAAGTATCGTTTGAGGCACGTGCAGAACATTTTATCGTCCCCACTATATATATTGTTTTAATGGCAACGAGATTCCTCCAGGGTACAACAAATTGTTTGTTTTATTTACTCATAATAATATTATATAGACCCCAAACACATTGAGCCCAAGCCATTGTGTCATTCTCAAGCCCATGTTGTTTTATTTCACAATATTCTATTCCAAACATTAATATATAGGGAGAGATACTTCATAATATTTGGTGATGTGGGACAAATACTTATTTCATTCTTCCCAATAGCACATACAGTAAATATATGTGGACTTTAATGCGACTAAATCGAAGGCATATAAATCTGGTGAATAAACTGAAGACCCCATCCTTGCGTTTTCAGAACAGAATATGCTTTAAGATAAAACATTTGCAGTAATTACTACATCAGTCTGCCATTCTAGTTAAAGGGAACGACACCAAAACTCAAAGAACGCCATGGAACGTGCATGAAAATATATAGGGAAAATAGGTGAGCATGCTCAAACTCATGCGTAAATATTGGTGCACACTCAACAACCCATGTATGTATCATTGACACTCATACGCATGCACAACACTCTGTAACAGCCACAGCGCTCCCTAAATACATACACAACACTAACACAAACCTACTTGCACACGCAAGACAACACACCCACTCTGAAACATACCTAACATTTTGCGCACACATGCTGAAACACTCAGATAAACATACTTCTGCCTCAGGCCGTCATCATCATCATCATCTATATATTAATTTACTATTGCACTGCTGCTAGCAGCAGCAGCTATATATGCAACTTCTTTTTTAAGTGAAGAATAAGATGATGAATCAGTATAGAGGAGTTTCTTTCTTATTGAATAGAATTTCATTTTTAACAATGTTGGCTGACATTTGCAGAGTACATATATTAAACGATGGAGGTCTCATATTAACTATTTTATTTCTTAGTTTTACTTGTTGGTAACACTTCTACTTATAAAATTCTCAAGCAATACATATTTAATTATTCTAGAAACATTCATGTCTTGTAAGCTTGTATTTGTATCTGGAAGAAAATGATGCATTCACACTCATAATCTGCATTCACACTCATAATCTACTTCGGCATACCACTATCGGTACTGCCACAAAACCACTCAACTCCTTTCACCAATTTTGTAAATGATTTAAACAAACATTCAAATTCTTTAGCCAATACGACATGTTTGAGGTATAAACTTCAAAAATGCATGTTGCTTTGGGTAATCTGAGAAGTTTTTCGTTTTATTGCTTAATATATGAGACCAGTTGTATTGAGAATGCTACAAATTTCTAGAGAGTTCTAAAGAATCTAATAATACGCCTTATGTATTATTATTAAATAAGTTACTTGATGAATGTAGAATGTTCTCTCTAGAGAACTCTAATAATAAACAATTGTAATGAGGTGCCTATAAATATGAGTATGGACACATTGTAAGGTTGTAGCAAAATTTCTAATCAATAAAGTTCTTCCATTACAATATCTTTGAAGCCCTTTTCATCCAACTATTTCAACCAATAAACTATTCAACTATTTTCCCACTACAACAACTACTAACAAGTGGTATCAGAGCTTCGTTCATTCGCATATTGGGCCAAAAAAAAAAAAAAAATTGCAATCATTATAAGCTATGACAAACATTGTTCAGTCTCCATCAATTTCTTTTCCTATTTTTGCCGGTGAAAATTATGATTTTTGGAGCATAAAAATGAAGATATTTTTTAGTTCTCAAGATCTATGGGATATTGTAGACGAAGGATTCACTATTCCTGAAGATACTTCAACTCTTAGCCAAGCTCAAAAAAGGGAGCTAAAGGAAAATAAACAAAAAGATTCAAAAGCTTTATGTTTCCTACAACAAGCAGTGCCGACGCTATCTTTCCAAGAATAATTGGAGCTTCAAACGCCAAAGAAGCATGGACTACATTGCAGGAGGAGTTTCAAGGAAGTTCAAAGGTACGCACCATCAAACTTCAAACATTAAGGCGTGAGTTTGAATTAATAAAAATGAAGTAGTCGGAGACTGTAAAGGATTATTACTCCAAAATAAAAGAAATAGTTAGCCAAATAAGAGCTTATGGGATAATATTCTTGACAAGAGGATTGTTGAGAAAATTTTAATTTCAATTCCCCGTAAGTATGACCCCATCGTGGCTACGATCGAGCAAACTAAAGATCTGTCTACCTTAACGGTGACTGAATTAATGGTCTCCCTTGAAGCATTTGAACAAAGAATGAGCAGACATGACGAAGACTCGGTTGGAAATGCTTTTCAGTCGAAACTCAAGTTATCATCCCAAAATAAAGGATATGGAGGAAATAAAAATGATGGAGAAAATTCTAGAAACAAAGGAAATTCTAGAAATTTCTCAAAGAATAAACAAGATAAATATCCTCCATGTGGAATCTGTATGATGACAAATCACTTAGAGAAGTTCTGTCGGAATCGTGGAAAGCCACAATGTCTACACTGTAAGAAATATGGACATTTGGAGACGAATTGCTTTAGCCTAAATAAGCATCAAACAAATTTCGTCGAAGAGCATGGGTAGATTGATAGAAACCTCTAGTAAAATACCACCAGTACCCGTAACCCAGCGGATAAAGTACATTACATAGTACATTTTAGGGATTGGCGACTTACCCAAATTAATATACTAGGACTTTGGCACTGGACGTTCCCAAAATGGTTACTATCGGGCCGGGAGTAGCTCTGGGTGTACGAAGCGAGCAAAGAGCAGATACCCTGAGGGGCCCCGGAAAAGGAAAAACGAAAGATAGAGCACAACATCAATATGGTCGAGATCAACATCTTTTTTATGCTACCCAAGATTCCAGTGATGAAAATGGAGGAAACTGGTACTTGGATAGTGGTTGTAGCAATCACATGGTTAAAGATGGGAGCATCTTCAAGGATATTGATGATTCTGTCAAAGTAAAAGTACGATTGGGGAATGGCACTGTCGTGGAATCAAAAGGCAGAGGCACTGTTATGGTGGAAACAAAGAAAGGTACAAATTTATCAAAGATGTTTTACTTGTTCCAAATCTAAAAGAAAATTTGTTGAGCATTGACCAAATGATGGAGAAAGGCTACGCTCTTCACTTCGAAGGAGACATTTGCAAAATATATGACAATAACAATAAAAGACTAGAGATAGCCCAAGTAAAAATGGAGAAGAGAAATAGAAGTTTTCCAATAAGTTTTAAATATGCTACTAAATAGCCATGAAAGCATAAGTTGATGATTCATGGTTATGGCATCGAAGATTTGGCCACTTCAATATTCAATCCTTGAAATTGTTATATCTAAAGAATATGATGAGAGATTTTCTATATATAAAAGAAAATAATGAAGCCTGTGAAGGATGTCTTCTCGGAAAGCAACACAGATCATCATTTCCATCACGAAACACTTGGAGAGCAAAAGACTTTTGGAGTTAATTCACACTGACGTTTGTGGACCGATGAGAACACCCTCACTCCATAACAACAAGTATTTCATCCTCTTTATTGATGATTTCTCTAGAATGACATGGGTCTATTTCATTAAAGAAAAATCAGAAGTCTTTGGAGTATTCAAGAAGTTTAAGGCTCTTGTCGAAAATCAAAGTGGAAAACGCATAAAAAGGCTTCGTAGTGACTGTGGTACGGAGTACAACTCCCATGAGTTAGATAAATTTTGTGATGATGAAGGCATTGAGCGGCAACTTACAGTTGCATATACTCCACAACAAAATGGAGTATCTGAAAGAAAAAATCGCACAGTCATGGAGATGGCAAGATCAATGTTAAAGGAGAAGGGCTTACCCAACACTTTTTGGGCAGAAGCAGTTTATACTGTTGTCTATATACTCAACCGATGTCCAACTAGAGTAGTTGAAGACAAGACTCCTGTAGAAGCATGGAGTGGAAGAAAGCCAACAGCTAATCATCTAAGAGTTTTTGGATCTATATGCTATATTCATGTTCCAGATCAGAAGAGAAACAAACTAGAAGAGAAGACCATACGAGGAATCTTTCTGAGGTATAGCACACAATCGAAAGGATATAGAGTTTATAACTTGCAAACAAAGAAGCTGACGATTAGTCGAGATGTCGAGGTTGATGAGAATGCTTCTTTGAATTGGGATGAACAAAAAATTGAGACAAGAAACATTTCCGTTCCAGTACATCAATCTCATGAAGATGTGGAAGATATAGAAGAACCAACAGAAGAACTAGGTATGCCCCTTTCACCTCCTCAACAACAAACTTCCTCACCAGAGTCTACTCCAAGAAGAGTTAGATCTTTGGTAGATATATATGAAACTTGCAACATGGCTGTATTTGAACTAGAAAGCTATGAAGTAGCATCTAAGCAAGAAGTATGGGTCAAAGCAATGGAAAAAGAGATCAAAATGATTGAGAAGAATAATACTTGGGAGCTTGTAGATTGTCCTAAAGATAAAGAAATCGTTGGAGTGAAATGGGTTTATAAGACAAAACTAAACCCAGATGGCTCAATACAAAAACACAAGGCTAGGCTCGTAGCAAAGGGCTACTCACAACAATATGGAGTCGACTATAATGAGACATTTGCTCCAGTTGCACGTCTTGATACAATTAGAGCTTTAGTTGCTCTTTCAGCTCAGAAAGGATGGAATGTTTTTCAACTAGATGTCAAGTCAGCCTTCCTAAATGGAGTATTAGAAGAATAGATCTATGTGGAGCAACCGCAAGGCTTCGTAAGTAAAGGCGACGAAGACAAAGTGCTAAGACTAAGAAAAGCCTTATATGGCCTGAAGCAAGCACCTAGAGCATGGTACAATAGAATTGACCAATACTTCATTAATCAAGGATTTAGGAGGAGCAAGAGTGAGCCAACATTATACATCAATACATAAGGTCAGTATGATACTCTCATTGTCTCTCTATATGTTGATGATCTTATCTACATAGGAAACAATACAAAAATGATAACTGCATTCAAAGAAGTCATGATGAAAACATTCGAGATGACCGATCTTGGCTTGATGAATTACTTCCATGGCATCGAGGTGAAACAACATAAGGAAGGTATATTTATCTCTCAAAAGAAATATACCGAAGAACTATTAAAGAAATTTGGAATGAATGATTGCAAACCAGTTGCTACTCCACTCGTAACAAATGAGAAGTTGCAAAAGGATGACGGAGCCCCAAAAGCTGATGCATCTCGCAACAGAAGCTTGAGTGGAAGCCTACTATATCTTACTGCTACGCGACCGGATATTATGTACGCTACAAGTCTTTTATCAAGATTCATGCAGAGTCCAAGCAAATTCATCTTGGAGTTGCTAAAAGAGTTTTGAGATATTTATAAGGAACAAAGAAGTATGGAATATGGTCCAAAACCATGACCAACTCAAAGTTGATTGGGTACACCGACAGTGATTGGGCTGGTTCTATAGATGACATGAAAAGCACATCGGGCTATGCTTTTTCACTTGAATCAGGAATATTCTCATGGGCATCGAAGAAGCAAGCAACAGTTGCACAATCAACAGCAGAAGCAGAATATGTGGTAGCAGCTGAAGCAACAAGCCAAGCTATATGGTTACAGAGAATACTTGAAGATATGGGTGAACATCAAGGACAACCTATTACAATCTACTGTGACAACAAATCAGCAATAGCAATGACAAAGAATCCAGTTCATCATAGTCGAACTAAGCATATAGCTATCGAGTATCACTTCATCAAAGATGCAGAAGCGGCAAAAGAAATTCAGCTCAGGTACTGCAGGACAGAAGATCAAGTTGCAGACATCTTCACAAAGGTACTGCCAAGAGCAAGATTTGAGCAACTTCGAACTATTCTTGGAGTATCCGAAATTTACATCAAGGAGGAGTATTGAGAATGCTACAAATTTCTAGAGAGTTCTAAAGAAACTAATAATGTGCCTTATGTATTATAATTAAGTAAGTTACTTGATGAATGTAGAATGTTCTCTCTAGAGAACTCTAATAATAAGCAATTGTAATGAGGTGCCTATAAATATGAGTATGGGCACATTGTAAGGTTGTAGCAAAATTTCTAAGCAATAAAGTTCTTCCATTACAATATCTTTGAAGCCCTTTTCATCCAACTATTTCAACCAATCAACTATTCAACTATTTTCCTACTACAACAACTACTAACACCCTGGTCACTTGGACTATTAGGATTTACCTATATGATTTGAAATTTCCCTTGGTTAACTTAGTCTGGTTTGACAAAATTAACATAGTTCTTTTAACAAGAAACATGCATTAACTTCAGATATAAAATGCAATGATTTTGAGTCCTTATAATTTTACCGTTGAGAAGTTTGTAGCACTACATAGCCCTGTTATGAATTAGCCCTGAAACATTTATAATGTCAAATTCACTTGATTAATTTTTTATTCAAGAACTTAAAATCGGTACGTTTCACATTGTACACCCAACCGTGATCCATGTCCAAATGCTATAAATTAACACATAACAAAAGCAAAAAAAAAAAAAAAAAAAAAAAACTTAAGTGTTCTATTCAAAACAATCTTAATGATTGTAAAATTAAACAAAGACAAACATGTACACTATAAATAATTAGAGCTAACTGATTGAAACACATCACTTGGTTATTATTTTATTTTGTTATACTGAATGTTTGTTTGTATTTTTTGATAATACAAAATATGTAAAACATAATAGCTGAATTTTAATGCAAGAGCATCTATAAATTGTAAAACGTATAACAATTAAATGGTAGGCCTGTTACAAAATGTACCACTTGCATATATAAATATGTGCTCAAGCTGCTACATCTTCACAAAATTAAGATCTACACATATTCTATATGTATTTAGCTTGGGCCTTCAATTTTATATATAAAAGCAAGAGTTGCGTGGTATATATTCCAATGTACGACATTTACCAAAATCTTGTTTCATAAATCATAAGGAGAAAGGAAAGCAAGCATAAATAACAGCAGCCAACTCTCATGCATTAATTTAAATCCACTGCCAAAGTCAAGAGAAAGGATAAAGGAGAATTATAATGGATGAGGCAATATAACAAAGAGAAGAGGAAGGCTCACAAACCACAACACAAACATAACAGCTAACAATAAGAGGAAGAAAACAGGCAACACAACAACATGAACTGTTAAAGTTATATTGGTGCTTCAAAGTAATTAGTTCATGAATAATTAGAAGTGTAATAAATTATTTTAATAAGTTAGCACATGTGTCCTATTTGTGTGGTAGACGTGGTCTTGTTCTTATCTTACTAGCTTAAGTTTAGGAGGTAGTTGATATTTTTATCTTTTCTATTTAAAGCTTTGTATTTCTCATCCTTCAGTGTGAAGCAATAACAATGTAGTCGTACAATTATTATTCTACGTTCAATCTCTCTTCTCCTCTCTATATCAAATTCTAATACAAACAAGAGAGGTTAACTAAAAGTGCAAGGCTTATATTTTTGTTAAACATGTTATATCGATTGGTTTACTTTGCTCCTTCGCCTTTAGAAACTATTGAATATAATATTTTTGTCCTTCTGAACATTATCAATGAATCGTTACTTCTTCATTTTCATTTTGACATTTTAATTCCAACAAAATTTTTACATTAATCAGATGTTCAACGAATCGTTTCCCTATGGTGCTGTTGAATTGTAATGCACCGAAATCCCCTGATCTCCAGAGAGACGGAAAACCGCAGATTGTGTGAGAACACGATGCATCGGAACGCAGAACAACAGAATCATTCATTGCTATTACAACAATTACATCAGGGTATAAGAATATCAGAGTACGAATAAATATTACACAACGGAAAAAAAATATCAGAAATTAATAATTTACATAGCAGCGGAAATAAAATGTATAAATACAATGCACAACGGAAATACATCAACTACCACAACTGAAAGAAATACATGGATACAAAGCTTTCCGAATATAACTCTAACTGTAAACAAATATCTTTGATACTATTATAAGAGCATAGTGTATAAAACAACTTCAAATATAAATGTATCAATCATATACGACATAGGTACCATATATTATATCGTCATATAGGTTTACAACTAAAACCGGAAAATGACGTATTGGAAGTTAGATTTCCATCATGAGTCAAGGCAATGGATGGTCTCCTTACCGATTCGGATCATCTCTAGCAAGATGACCCAAGATCACACCTACAAGCAACACTTGGACCCTGCAAGGACGGTCCACACCTAAAATTTGTGGATTAGCTATTCCTGAACAATATGTTTCCCGGTCCTATCAGACCATCACTCGAGCCTTTTAGTCGGCACTATATCCGAGGAGCCTCGCAATCCATCATCCACATAAGTAAGAATGTCTGGGCTCCATACCATGACACAACATCTGGCTAGAAAGAAACGTATGCACTCCTTGCGTCTCTTATCCCTTTTCTGACTCATACCGAGGTGTGAGGCTCGCGAGTTAACGCTATACACAAAGCTATGCTAATTAAAGCCGTATTTTGATCATCAATCATAAGGCTCTGCTTTTCAGCAAAAGCTTTGATCATTTGCATCTTAGCATGCCACATTGTCAATCCATACCATACCAGATATATATTTAGCAAAGATCAATGAATATAGCACAAAATGCAATGTCAGACATAATCCATTCACAAGTCTGTTCTGGGTCTGAACGAAACCGAAAGCACTTTATTCCTCATCCCATATGTCCAATACAGGAGAGAGACCCTCACATATCCGAACAATCAACAAGCACGTCCGGACAACTACCACTATAACTCCTTCAAGGATGCAACTCCATACAGGGCATCAGTAGTGATCCATTCAATGTAAAGATTGTCGTTCTTGCACTGTCTTCAATATCTTCGACTTTTACTCATCGTAACAGTTATTCAGAATGGGTTAAACCCGCTCTTTCCAAATAACTTGTGCATCTTATAATCAAGTGATATATAAACACATCATACGCCTCATTCCAATTCAGAATATTCTTTTATTCAAATATTCATAACTCTGGGAAAGGTTCCTATAAATTTTATCAAAGATTTTAAATCATTTAAATCCCTTGTTTAAATCTTTCTTTGAAAACCATTGCAAAAGATTTTATTATATCTTTTCACAACCTGAACCAAATTAAGGTTTATATAACTAGTCGGGATTATCGAGCCTTACCAAAGTAATCGTTTATTTCATTTATCCCAATCCCAACCTATTCATCCAATGAAGCAAAACTGGTGGTATTCAATATTTAACACCCCTAGTGTTATCGGTAAATTTAAATACCACTTAACGTTTCAAATCTAATTAAAGATTCATTAAAACTCCAAATTAGTTTTAATCTTCAAAAATCAATACTTAATGATTATTCAACCTTTGGAAATTAATCTTGTCTTTACTTGGGTTAAAGAACAAATGTCATGTAAAAACACCATTTACAATAAATGCAAAATCAACTTCCATTTTATATGGAATCTTCACGGAAATCTAAGCCATTTATAGTCGATACGAATTTCCAAATCAGACTAATACTATAAGTGGAATAGCGGAGAAGCCTTTTAAATTCCATAAATAATAAACGTCATCCTTCACAGAAGCTCATTTCGATTATATGAATCGAATTCCATTCAATTCCAATTTAATTAAATAAACATGGAAACTTCTCTAAATCTTAATCAAAAGGTTCATTCCATTCACAAATGGTTTCAAGAACAATATTAATGAAAACACCATTCACGACAAACCCAAAAATCTCATTCTCCATTTAATTCCAATTTATATTGGAAACTTCTGGTTATGACAAAACTGTTCGTATATCCAATTTATTATTTCTAAAAATCATTAGATTTTTATTCTAGTTATCAACTGGTTCATTCAGATAAAAATACCTTTTATCTTTTCAAATGTGGAATATTTCATCCAAAATATTTCTAAATCATTTATTATGATTTTACATAATTTATTCATATGTTTAATAATTTTATCAAGACCCTTACAGTCGGTTTTCAATATCAGCCACCAAGCTACATCCATAGAGATATTTTCCAAAAAATGATTTGGACATATTTTGAAATCCAACCGTTTAAATTTAAATCTCATATATTCATTGGAAAGATCTTTTCGATACGAACCTAAAGGTTTGGAATTTAGGAGAATCAACCGGTTGGATCTCCCTTTACGTCCATTTCAAGTCAATGGTTGAAATTCGGGAATGGTCATTGTGTGATATGTTATATTCAAACCATTGAAATAAAAATATAATATATATCATCAATTCCCATTCAAAAACGTATTTTATAAAGTGTTTATAAATTCGTTTAAAAACGATTCCAAATTCCATTTCAATTTTTACTTAAAATTGAACATCCTATTATATTATGATCTCAAAGGATAATCTTTTTAAAATGTCATATTTTGAAATTCAGTCTTCTTAATATTCATTATAAAATGAATAAAATCGATATAAAAATCATATCTGGTTAAAATAGCGTTTATATACTTAACTCGACATCCTCATTTATTTTCATGTCTATCCAAAATTGAACATTATAAAAAATCAAACTTCTAATCTTCATTGAATATTACTTTATCAAAATATTTAAACTTATCCCGGATAGGAATAAATTTTCAATCAATATCCATACAAATAAATTTATATGGATTACATTCATCATATGCACCTAACAATAGTTGCAAACAATTATCAACATCCAAAATGACATCCAATGTGCATTTTATTTTCATATGAGTTTCAATCAAATAATTGATGCTCACATAAATTCGTTAACTAACCGATTAACTGAAATTTCACATAAGGGAGAAGTGTGAGTCAAATATCATCCCAAGACTCGTCTAGTGTTTTCAACCAACAACAATTATTTAATGAATCATTTATTTCATCACATTGGTTTTATTTAAATATGTGAACATAAACAAGCCGTTCAACTTGTAAATGTATTTTTACTTCAATTTTACTACTACAAATAACATGACATTTTTTTGTCAATCAATTAATTATTTTTAATCCTCATCCATATCACAACATAACCAATCATCCAATGCCATTTACGACGCCACAAGTGTCGTCCACGAAATATGAAATGCGAGTGTCACATATTCAAACAACGGTTCTAATGCAAATGATTTGTGAATAGTTCATGTGTTGAACTCCAAAAGGGATATTACATGCAATGGGTAATATAACCACATGACACAATCTCTACTTGCAACTTATTAATTTTCACTGCTTTACTTTGCAACTTAAAATGCATAACTAATTACTTTTCATGCAACTAAATTTCTAATGAGCTTAGATTTCTCACATTAAACATTAAGATATAAATTCTCAACTAATCTAAAAAAATCATCGTGACACTTCTTAAGTAGAATTTCTCATCACGAACTAGCTGTTTGTCGCTCTTCGCTTCTCGAATTCACTACTCGGGCTCTACAGCTTGCATACGACCTGAAATGTTCACCAAACATGGTCACCAACACGGAAACGTCATTCCGGACAAATTTCTCCTATAGTACTTTCTTCCAAAAATGCACGGATTCACTAGAAATTGCCAATCTTTACGCTAGGTCTGCGAACTTCAATCGCATTTTTCGAGCAGCTCCGAACTCTAAAATTCGATTTTGATATGTCATTTTCATAAAGAAAAATGAGATCTACGACTTTCGTTTATAGGGCCTTAGCCAGAAATGCACGGATCGGAAGCTATTGAGCGAAGAAGAGGAGGGAGTTATTTGCAAACGAGAATTTTGTGAAAAAGAGGGATTTTGGAGGAGGTGGGGCCCATGGCCGGAGGGGGAGGCCTAACTGGCGGTCAATGGCAGTGGGATGGTGGCTCGGGGTGATGGTGAGGCGCAGGGGAGGTGGCAGCTAGGGTTTTAGGGTTAGAGTTTTTTTTATAGAGAAGGAAGGAGAGAGAGAGAGAGAGAGAAGGAGGAGGAGGCTGATCGGCGACAACAGAGATAGCGGGTGCGGCAGCACGAAGGGAGGAGGGAGACCATTTTTTTATGAAGAAGGAGGAAAAGAGAAAGAGGAATAAGTGAAGGAGGAAGAAAAGAAGAGGGGGTTATGTGAAAATTTCTTCCTTTTTCACTCTGATCACCCGACTGCAAACGATCTTCGTTTGCCACGAAATTTGGACACGAGATAATACACGTGATGATGAGTCCAACGAATCAAGTTTCGTTGAATTCCGAGCTCGTTTGACCTTCTGTTAATTTCTCAAACAGACTCAAATAAGCTTCAAAAATGCGACATATCTTTTCTTCTTATACTCTCAAAAGCTAACTCCAAAAATTATGAAATTTTGGATTCTTCCATTATTTTACAATACGAATCCAGAAAAAAATTGAAATTGAATTCTGTGATCGTCTCAATAACGCTCCTTTGTAAACTGACTATCAGAAACGGGTTTACCTCCCATGGCCACACACTAACTCTGTTTCGTATGAAATTTGAAATCTGGCCATGACTTTTTATTTCGAATCCAACAAAATTGGTCTCGTCGAATTCTGAGCTCACCAGCAAAATTTCACTTTTAAGGGCTATGCGATGATTTCAAGAATCGAATTTTCAAATCCAATGCTTATAAATTAATTTAATAATTTTACTGAGTTTGTTTTATGCCAAATAAAATATAAAAACTAATTTTAAAATTATTATCAAATTTTATTTAGTAAAAATAACCAATTTATATTTTCATATTCATTATAAAAGCTTAAATCAAAATTTTAAATTGGTTCTGAAATTACGGGTTGTTGCAGCCTCCCCCGCTTAAAACTTTTTCGTCCTAAAAAAGAATGGAGATGAAAGTTGTTTAATTAACCAACTCAACAGTCATTCTGGCTTGAGTTCTTCAACTTTTCAGTTTCTAAGAACTTCTAAATTTCTCTAAAATTCGGCTAACACTCTAAATTTCTGAAAAATTTCTCCATAACCTCCTTTGCACGGGTTGATCTGAAAAATTTATTCAACCGTATTAGGCACCCAATGAATCATATATATCGCACACAAATCAATTGTGCGCACCTATTATGATTTACATACCCTGCTCCCTTTACACCCACCCGTTGTAACTAAAACAAGAAAGACGTGATGTGTGTATTTTTGTCATCTCAGGACCTACGTAGGGTTTGTTATTAAATCTTGCAATTTACCATTATAGGTTATTAAGTCCATAATCATTCCTCAGTACAACCTGTAATTCAGTCCTCGCCATACTAGTTTCTTGCTCATATGGTAATCAAAACCTCGTCATATAAGCACCAAATGCTTACATGGAATATGATATGCTATGTCATCTTTAGTAGTATGTTATGCGGTGTAGTCCATAATTTATTTGTTACTATCTTATGGTGTATGTTTTAAATTTTACACAGAACAACCATCACAACGCATCCAAATCACTCAAAGTAGTTATAATAAATAATAAAATTGCTCAACCAACTCATAAAGGAGCACCTGCTTATCGGGCACAAAATTTATTTCTCTACTCAACGCTAAGCCATTAACCTGCTCAATAAATATATACATATATATGCCTAATTCGAACTAGTTTTTAATTCAGTTTAACTTAATTTAAGTCAAATAAATAACAAGTGTTTTTGTATATTTAATGTCCAAAATCACCAAAGGTTCTGTCTAATTTATTTAAATCAGATGTCATAAGTAATCAAACAATCACACAAGTAATCTATTAATTAACTAACTTTCTAAACATATAACTTTTATATACTCAAAAATATATATTTTATAAGATTGGATTATATGTATAATCACAAATACGTTACTTATAAATGTGCCACTCTCAAATCATTGTAGGGCATTACTGACCCCATCTCTAATGAGTTTCTCATTCTAGGATACTGCTGATCCTATCCCTAATGAGTATTCTTAAAGAGAATGTTACTAATTCTATCTCTGACGAATTCTTTCGTTTGGTTCTATTGTGTCTTGTTCTCGAGCTTTGTAAACCAAAACTCTGACACCACGATTGTAACGAACCGAAATCCCCCGATCTCCGAAGAGACGGAAAAACGCGGATTGCATGAGAACACGACGCATATGAACATAGAATGACAGAACCTTTCATTTCTATTACAATAATTACATCAGAATACAAGAATATCAGAGTACGAATAAATATTACACAGTAGAAAAATAATAATATTAGAGATTAATAGTTTACATAGAAGCGGAAATAAAATGTATAAATACAATGTACAGTGGAAATATATCAACTACCACAACTAAAAGTAATACACGAATACAAAGCTTTTCGATTATAGCTCCAATTGTAAACCATGATCCTGTTAAATAGAAATCTGAAAAACCAAAACTACTAGTTGCCTGTGTGGAAAATATGGGCACCCAGAGTTTAGATGAAAACAATAAACTCCGAGTCAGTCATGGGACTGGTGCGAGAACTTAAAACAGTTATTAAACTTTTACTTTAAAATAGGATAAATCATGGGACCACGCCGTATGTCACGGAACGAGTTCACTCCCATGAATACTCTGAAATAAAACAATTTGTAAACAACACAATGCTTTTCGAAAAATGAGGCTATTATAAGACTCAGGTCCCATCACACAATGCAACACAAACCAAAGGATATAGTTTTACCTTATAATAGTCAAACATGCTTGGTACGTTTTAAAAACAAATATCTTTGATACTATTATAAGTGCATAGTGCATAAAGCAACTTCAAATATAAATGTATCAATCATAGACGGCATAGGTACCATATATTATGTCGCCATATACGTTTACAACTAAAACCGAAAAATGTCGTATTGGAAGTTGGATATCCATCATGAGTTAAGGCAAGGGATGGTCTCCTTACCGATTCGGATCAACTCTAACAAGATGACCCAGAATCACACCTATGGGCAACCCTTGGATCCTCCAAGGCTGGTCTACACCTAACATTTGTGGATTAGTTATTCCTGAACAATAGTTTTCCCGGTCCTATCAGACCTATTGCTCGAGCCTTTTAGTCGGCTCTATATCGGAGGCGCCTCACAATCCGTTATCCACATAAGTAAAAATGTCTGGGCTCCATACCATGACACAACTTCTAGCTAGAAAGAAACGTATGCACTCCTTGCGTCCCTTATCTCGTTTCTGACTCATATCGGGGTGTGAGATCGCGAATTAACGCTATACACAAAGCTATGCTAATTAAAGTCGTGCTTTGATCATCATCCACATGGCCTTTCTTTTCAACAAAAGCCTTGATCATTTGCATCTTAACATGCCACATTGTCAATCCATATCATACCATTGATTTCTGCCAATATATAACCTCTAAGCTTGTACGTATCAGAGAAGGGTGTTAAGTAAGAGAATAAATTCTCCACCACCAAACAGATATATATTTAACAGAGATCAATAAATATTGCACACAATATGAAGTCAGACACAATCCATTCACAAGTCCGTTCTGGGTCTAAACGAAACCGGAGGCACCTTGTTCCTCATCCCATATGTCTAATACAGGAGAAAGGCCCTTACATATCTGAACAATCAAGAAGTACGTCCAGACAACTACCACTATAACCCCTTCAAGGCTGCAACTCCATCCAGGGCATCACTAGTAATTCATTTGATGTGAAGATTGTCGGTCTTGCACCGTCTTCAATATCTTCGACTTGTACTCGTCGTAACAGTTATTCAGAATGGGTTAAACCCGGTCTTTCGGAATAACTTGCGCATCTTATAATCAAGTGATATATAAACACTTCATACGCCTCATTCCAATTCAGAATATTCTTTTAGTCAAATATTCATAACTATGGAAAATGTTCCCATAAATTTTTTCAAAGATTTTAATTCATTTAAACCTCTTGTTCAAATTTTTCTTTGAAAATCATTGCAAAAGATTTTATTATATCTTTTCACAACTTGAACCAAATTAAGGTTTATATAACTAGTCGGATTATCGAGCCTTACCTAAGCAATCATTTATTTCATTTATCCCAATCCCAACCTATTCATCCCATGGAGCAAAACTAGTTATACTCCATATTTAACACCCTTAGTGTTATCGGTAAATTTAATTACCACTTAACATTCCAAATCTAATTAAAGATTCATTAAAACTCCAACTTAGTTTTAATCTTTAAAAATCATTACATTGATTGTTCAACCTTTGGAAATTAATCTTGTCTTTACTTGGGTTAAAGAACAAATGTCAGGTAAAAACACCGTTCATAATAAACTCAAAATCAACTTCCATTTTATATGAAATCTTCACGGAAATCTGAACCATTTATAGTCGATATGAATTTCCATATTAGACTAATACTATAAGTGGAATAGCGGAGAAGCATTTTTAAATTCCATAAATAGTGAACGACTTCCTTCACAAAAGCTCATTTCGATTATTATGAATCGAATTCCATTCATTTCCAATTTAATTAAATAAACTAGAAAAGTTCTCTAAATCTTAATCAAAAAGTTCATTCCATTCACAAATAGGTTCAAGAACAGTATTAATGAAAATTCCATTCACGACAAACCCAAAAATCCCATTCTCCATTTAATTCCAATTTATATGCTGGAAACTTCTGGTTATGACAAAACTGTTCGCATATCCAATTTATTATTGCAAAATATCATTGGATTGCTATTTTAGTTATCAACTAGTTCATTTGGATAAAAATGCCTTGTATCATTTCAAATGTGGAATATTTCATCCAAATTCTTTCCAAATCATTTATTATGATTTTACATAATTTATTCACGTGTTTAATTAATTTATCAAGGTCCTTACAGTCAATTTCCAATATCGGCCACCGAACTACATCCATAACGACCTTTTCTGAAAACTAATTTGGACATATTTTGAAATCTAACAATTCAAAATTAAATCTCATTTATTCATTAGAAACATCTTTTCGATACGAACCCAACAGTTCCGTATTTAGGAGAATCCGATGGTCGGATCTCCCGTTACGTCCATTTCAAGTCAACGGTTGAAATTTGCGAACGGTCGCTATGCGATACGTTCTATTCAAAATACATACATACATATATATATACACACACACACGAGTGGAAACCCGTGCGATGCATGGAAGCATAAACTTTCGAGTGTTGTAGTTTGCATTTATGAATAAGCGGTGAGAACATATCATATAATAGCAAAATATATAATGTAAGTGATATATGTATGTGTTAGGATTCTACTATAGAAACTAAATTTTATAGCAAGAAGTAAATGATGCATGTATAGCGAGTAGGTACAGCTTGCACGTAGTGTAAACAATATCAAATTTTATGTATCTTTATTGGGTTGATGAAAAGATATATATACGAAATGATGAATTAAACAACCATATATGTGTTAATCTGCATTGTTTGAACACAATAATGATAAAAATATGAGTACGGTCAACTGTCTCAAAATAAAATCTATGTTGCATAGGCACTCATCCCAAATAATTAGACTTGTTTTTCGTAGAAGTTCTGCTGCCATAGAATGTTTTATGAATACATCTATTTCATTATTGTTATTTTTCAAACTTGTTAAATTATGGGTTTCAATTAATTCTTTTTTTGTTAACATCTTTTCAATATGAACACGTGTAAACATTTAATATTCATTGATATTACAATGATTGGTGATAATTTTATAGGATGCTATTTGCACAAAATTTACTTTTGTACATTTGGTCCACCAAGATTTAAGTAGTATGTAATATAAATTTAGTGAGTTGCTCTTTTATAATATGTAACTGGATCTTCTTGCTTTAAATTACAATTGTCTATTGAATCAAAAATTGTAATACCATTTACTGTTCTACTAAAAAAACGCATTAACCAAAAATGAATTTGAAGTTGATTTGCAGGTAGTCAGTTACCCATGAGATTGAAATTGTTTCATACTGACTTAATGCTAAATTAACAAAGCTTTTTATATAAAACAATCCATAATTATGCCTAATTTGCACATTAGTTTCTTAAATGTGAATGCAATTACTTTACTATTGATCATTTAAAAATGCAAGAAATAACAAATATCATATGGAAATAAAATAAAGTTAAGGAGATTTAACGTCATCAGGGAATGATGTGGTTAAGGAAATATAATACAGAATTAATAACATATAATTTAGCTGCATTTGGCTATAACAAAAGACAGTATTCTTTTATATAAATAATTGAAAAAGCAGTAAAAGTTACCTTCGATGGTACTCTTGTCAAAAAATTAATATATTCATGAATAACGTAATTTCGTAATCGTTTTCAAAATGCTAACTAATGTACATTTTTATGAACTGAAACTCTAAAAATATATTGATTATTGCAAGGATAAAAGGCAATGGTATGTTACCATAGAACAATGATATGTTAAGGAAACATGGTGAAATTAAGGAAAGCCAATCTTAAGGAATAATTTATTTAAGGAAATCTAATGCAAGGATATGTGATATAATATTCAAGATATAGCATACTATAATTTGCATTATGACAGTAGGAAGACGCAAGATTTTGAGTACAGGGAAGAATAATCAACTATTAATGCTATAAACCTTTTGTGCAGAAAATTACTATAATTTGGCGTTACCTGATTGAAGATAGAAAAATTGAGTAATATAACTAAAATGATGCCATCAAATCACTATGGTAGCTGAATCAATTAAAAAATTCAATGGATACAGAGAAAATATGCTAAATTTTCTGTTGTCAGCAAGATTTGTTGAAACTTCAATAGTTATCAATCCCACACAATAAAAAAAGCATAAAAACAATGTTTATGTGTATATTAGTTGTCTATTGCATTTTTTACTTAAGCATATGGAAAATATGCAGCGTTTCTTTATATCCTTCACTAAAATCAACTAGGCAAATTAATTTCGAAAACATTAACTTGAGGCAAGGAAAACATGATAAAAGGATATCAAACTTTACTTTTTTTTAATTCAAAGATGATTTGTATAATGAAGGATCAGCAATGACAACCGTTAAAGGTCTATGTGACCAAATTCAATTGTATATAATTGTTTCAATCACTAAATTCTAATATGGCCCATAAGATTCAAATCAAAATCAATTAAGAAAACTCACTGGTTATGCAGAAAAAATGCTAAATTTGTCATGATAAACTAATTTTCTTAAAACTTTGTCTATACTGCACCATAAAAAGGTCATAAAATAAAAATTAAAACCCAACCCATATGATACACACAACAAGCTTTCAGAATTAATCAAAACATTTGAATGATAAAGAGAGTTTTACTCATATTAGAATGATGAAGAGAATTAATCACTAAATTAATCTGTATACGTATAGATGGCATATAGGTTAGTACTCATATCAATACAACTTATTTGTCGCCGGACGTTGAGACATAAACAAAGATAAAGATAATTTTACTCGTTCAATATCTGTTACATTTGGGCAGTCTCACTATTTCAATATCTAATTTGTTTATTCAATTTTTGCGTCTCAAGAAAGTCTAGTCCAGTTGAAGTGTAGAATAATAAGATGCTTATCATGTATTAAAAAATTGGGCTATGACAAAATATTTAAAATTACATGATACGAAGTATGTATTATTATGAATATAATAGTTGTTTGGATATAGCTGTTAAGGATAACACTATTGTGTCAACTAATATACAAATTTGTTTACTGGTACCCACATTTCTTCATAAATGGAATTTTGAACATTACGCATTTTTGTAGAATAGTTTGGAAAGATTTTGACTGGAAATGTGACATGAAAAGGCATATTTATGTTGTAAATAAGCTGTAATATAACTATTTAATTATTTAATTGCAGTTAATATGTATTTTACCATGAATGTTTACATGATACATTTCTTTTAGTGTATATGCTGCAAGCAGAAGTGTACATATTGAAATCATGCATATCTGATGTTTAATATTAAAATTTTCAGGTTTTTTCTGAACGTAAGGGTAGTTAATATTAATAAGCGATGGGTTCACATAGTTTCTTTTTTTATACCTTATAATAACAGATGCACTGTATAAATATAGAATTAACATTATGCCTTATTTGTTAACATTTTAGTCAAAAAGAAAAAAAAAAGGTTAGATGAGAGCTGATTTTAGTGGGTCAAAAAGTCATGTCATGTTATAATTTATGGTATTATAGTTTTACCGAATCATGCAATTACAAATTACTAGCCATAATTCACCATAAATATGAGTGTCCATGAGATTACTTAATATAAAAATAGTGGGTAAGCAAATAAGTCAACCAATATTTAATTTATTTCTTGGTATCCAAATCTCTTCCCATAGTCAAACAATTAAAGAACGTGAAAGTGGGAGAGCAAAGTTACTGATACGCGTGATAACTAAATATAAGGCAAATGCGGATGAGGTGGCAATCAAAATATTAGGGGATGTGTTTAAACTAGGACGGTGGATTTGTTTATGCTGGATTAAATCAGAACCACTCTTTGTCTTGTTGTTTGTCCAAGGGGGGAATTTTATTATATTCTTCATAAATGGAATTTTGAACATTACGCATTTTTATAGAATAGTTTGGAAAGATTTAGAATGGAAATGTGACACGAAAAGGCATATTTTTGTTGTAAATAAGCTGTAATATAACTATTGAATTAATTATTTAATTGCAGTTAGTATGTATTTTACCATGAATGTTTACATGGTACATTTCTTTTAGTGTATATGCTGCAAGCAGAAGTGTACATATTGAATTCATGCATATTTGATGTTTAATATTTAATTTTTCATGTTTTTTTTGAACGTAAGGGTAGTTCAATATTAATAAGCGATGGGTTCACATAGTTTCTTTTTTTATACCTTATAATAATGGATGCACTGTATAAATATAGAATTAACATTATGCCTTATTTGTTAACATTTTAGTCAAAAAGAAAAAAAAAGGTTAGATGAGAGCTGATTTTAGTGGGTCAAAAAGCGATGTCATATTAAAATTTATGATATTATAGTTTTACCGAATCATGCAATTATTTTACGTTAAAGTCAAAAACAAATTACTGTCCACAATTTTTCACCATAAATATGAGTGTCCATGAGATTGCTTAATATAAAAATTATGTCAACCAATATTTAATTTATTTCCTGGTATCCAAATCTCTTCCTATAGTCAAACAATTAAAGAACGTGAAAGTGGGAGAGCAAAGTTACTGATACGCGTGATAACTAAATATAAGGCAAATGCGGATGAGGTGGCAATCAAAATATTAGGGGATGTGTTTAAATTAGGACGGTGGATTTGTTTTTGCGGGATTAAATCTGAACCACTCTTTGTCTTGTTGTTTGTCCAAGAGGGAAATTTTATTATATAGATATATATGTATGTATATGTATATGTCGTTGATTCCCATTCAAAAATGCATTTTATAAATTCGTTTATAAATGATTTTGATTTTAATTTTAATTTCCATTTCAATTTATAAATAAAATTGAACATCCCATTTTATTTTGATCTCAAAATGTCATATTTTAAAATTCAGTCTTCTCATTATTCATTACAAAAATAAATAAAATTGATACAAAAATCCTATATCGTTAAAATAACGTTTATATACTTAACTCGGCATCCTCACTTATTTATTTTCATGTCCATCCAAAATCGAACATTATAAAAAATCAAACTTCTAATCTTCATTAAATATTACTTTATAAAAATATTCATAATTATTCCAGATTGGAATAAAATTTTAACCAATATCCATATAAATAAATTTAGTGTGGTATTAAGGGCACCCTAATATGTTCTTCCTAATACCGCAACTAAAAAAATAACTCATTAAAAAATTTATGCTTCCTAACACCACATTACCCCTCCATTTTAATCTCCCACTCAGCCATTATTTGTCGAACTAATCACATACTTAGCCCTAATCTGAAAACCCTAAACAAGATTAATCGCTGTCTAATTCATCTTTCCCGCTTAAAAATTCAAATTCTTACCATTTGAAGATTTAATCTCTCACTTCTTCTTCTATTTTCTTCTTCCTACTCGATTAGGACACAGTTTGCTTACCTCTTCTCGTCATCATCAGAGTCGAAGTTTGTCAGAGACGAATGTTTTTTTGCTGATCGAATTTAATTTAGGTTATTTGAATGCAATAGCAGCGAGATGGAGAAATAAGAGTAATACGGTAGCAGCCCCTATTTTTTTATTGTTTGGTATTAGGAAGAGGGGAATACAGTTTTTCGTGGTATTTTTTAGTTACGGTATTAGGAAGAGGATATTGAGGTGCCCTTAGCACCACAATAAATTTTTATGCATTACATTCATCATATGCACCAAACAATAGTTGCAAACAACTATCAACATCCAAGATGACATCCAGTGTGCATTTTATTTTCATATGATCTTCAATCAAATAATTGACGCTCACAAAAATCCATCAATCAACCGATTAATAGAGACTTCACACAAGGGAGATGTGTGAGTCAAACATCATTCCAAGACCTGTGTGAGGTTTTCAACCAACAACAATTATTTAATGAATCATTTATTTTGTCACATTGATTTTGTTTAAATATGTGAATATAAACAAGCCGTTCAACTTGTAAATGTACTTTTACTCCAATTTTACTACTATAAATAACATGACATTTTTTGTCAATCAATTAATTATTTTTAATTCTCATCCATATCACAACATAACCAACTAGCCAATGCTATTTACGGCGCCACAAGTGTTCATCCACGGAGTACGAAATGCGAGTGTCACATATTCATATAACGCTTCTAATGCAAATGATTTGTGAATAGTTCTTGTGTTGAACTCCAAAAGGGGTATTACATGCAATGGGTAATAAAACCACATGATACAATTTCTAACTTGCAACTTACTAATTTTCGCTTCTTTAGTTCGCAACTTAAAATGCATAACTAATTACTTTTCATGCGACTAAATTTTTAATGAGCTTAGATTTTTCACATAAAATATTTAAGATACAAATTCTACCCCAAGCTAAACCAATCGTCACGACACTTCTTAAGTAGAATTTCTCATCGCGCACTCACCGTTTGTCGCTCTCCACTACTCGAATTCACTACTCGGGCTCTATAGTTTGCATACGACCTCCAATCTTCACCAAACATGGTCACCAACAAGGAAACGCCATTTCGGACAACTTTCTCCTAGTGCACTTTCTTCAAAAAATGCAAGGATTCGCCAGAAATCGTCAATCTTTGCTCTAGGTATGCGATTCAATTGCATTTTCCAAGCAGCTCCGAACTTCAAAACTCGATTTTGATATGTCAATTTCGTAGAAAAAAAAAAGAGATCTACGACTTTTGTTTGTAGGGCCTTAGCCAGAAATGCACCGATCGGAAGTTATTGAGCGAAGAAGAGGAGGCGATTGTTTACAAACGAGAATTTTGTGAAAAAGAGGATTTTGGAGGAGGTGGGGCCCACGGCCGGAGGGGGAGGCCTGACTGGCGATCAGTGGCAGTGGGATGGTGGCTGAGGGTGGGGGTGGCGGTGGTGGGGTGCGGGGGAGGTGGCAGCTAGGGTTTTAGGGTTAGGGTTTTTTTTGTGGAGAAGGAAGGAGAGAGAAAGAAGGCGGAGGAGGAGGGGGTTGATCGGTGGTAGCAGAGAAAGGGGTGCGGCAGCACCTAGGGATAAGGGAGGAGGGAGACCCATTTTTTATGAAGGAGGAAAAGAGAAAGAGGAAAAAATGAAGGGGGAAGAAAGGAAGAGGGGGTTATATGAAAATTTCTTCCTGTTTCACTCCGATCGCCCAATTTTAAACGATCTCCGTTTGCCACGAAATTCGAGCACGAGATAATACCCGTGATGACGAGTCCAACGAATCAGGTTTCGTCGAATTCCGAGTTCGTTTGACCTTCCGTTTAATTTCTCAAACAGGCTCAAATATGCTTCAAAAATGCGATTTTAGCGTACCTTTTCTTCTTGTACGCCCAAATGCTAACTCCAAGAATTATAAAATTTTGTATTCTACTATTATTTGACTATATGAATCTAGAAAAAAAAGTGAAATATAATTCTAAGATCGTCTCAAAAAAGTTCCTTTGTAAACTGACTGTCAGTTTTACCCCAAACGGGTTTTCCTCCCACGGCCACATACTAACTCCGTTTCGCGTGAAATTTGAAATCTAGCCATGACTTATTATTCCGAATCCAACAAAATTGGTCTCGTCGAATTCTGAGTTCGCTAGAAAAATTTCACATTTTAAGGGTTATGCGATGATTTTAATAATTGAATTTTCAAAATTTTCAAATCCAAGCTTTATAAATCAATTTAATAATTTTGGTGAGTTTGTTTTAAGTCACATAAAATATAAAAACTAATTTTAAAATTATTCTCAAATTTTATTTAGCAAAACTAGCCAATTAATATTTTCATATTCATTAAAATAACTTATATCAAAATTTTATATTGGTTCTGAAATTATGTGTTGTTACATGAATGCACCTTCATATGTAAATGAATCAAGGCGTGCACGATGACTTTGCTTGAGATGTGTTGTTTGATATACATCTAAAGTCAAGAAAAATGAAGTGTCGTTGTCAAGTGAGCGGAAGAAAAAAGTGTGTTCCTACCATGACAAAGCATGGTCATTTTTTTCCTCCCTTTTTTTCTTGTTTACACTATAATAGTTTCTTATTGCATTTGACAAATAATTTCTTAGGCATGTTCCACAAGCGCTATGCCGATAGTTAGCACATGAAATTTTTTGACAAATGACAAAATCCACCAACTATTCATTTAGTCATAAATATTTAATGTGAATTTGGTGAGATTAATGAAGTATAGACCACAACAAAAATTAATTGGATATGTTCCACCTACGTAATGACATATCCATTATGATTTGATTTTTATTCTTGCAAAAAAGTTTATAACATTCACTATGACCAATAAGAAAGACTGCCTCTTGTAAACGATCTTTAACTTGATTTGTTTCTTAGATATTTACTTAATTTGTTTTCTTCAAAATATCTCTACAAATCTTCTCAATGTCGATATTTTGTCAACATGTTAAAGTTTGATGTTTAACTAAATTTAGTGAAAAAATTATATTAAGTTCCATAAAAAATTAATCTTTTGCATCAATACCCCATTTTAATAAGTTTTTATTCACTACTATGAGTTACTGCTATAAATTGGTATAAATATATGTATTACATCTGGTTTTTATGGTGTAAAACAATTAGAAACATCAAAATCTCAAAGTTGAGCAACAAAAATCTAAAAAACTTTAGCATTCGATTCACAAAAATGACTTACCACTCCCATGACAAAGGGAATAAAAAGTGTTTTTGATGTATACAAAATTAAAGGCATAAATGTATGTAGTTACATAGCGCTTAGATTATGTAAACATAATATTTAAATATAATGCAATGCTTATACATGTGAAGCATATAATATGTAAGATTGTTTTTCTTCCTATTTCATGTAATGCCATATATAAAATCATTGTTAATTTCCCACATATAGGTGGCCCGCTCTCCATATGAGCTTTGATATGCAAATAAACAAAGGGTGTAATGTATATATGTTAGTCAAGTATACAAGATATGTCAAAACTATTGATAATATGAATCATATAAACAATGTGTAGAGTTTTGCACGTATATGTACAGCCAGAAATATATTGGACCCATGTAATAAGAAGCCTAACAACTTTGAAAATTATGTTGATCATTTGCTAACAAATTACAAAAGAAGAGCAACGTGCTTGCAGAAGAGGGAACAATATGTGAATGGAATCAAATGCACTGCCTCTTCAAGTACATCATCAGGTCACTTTGTTTCTTTTAACGGTCTAAGCAAAGTGTGTTCATTTTATAGGAGACTATCTATGGCCTATCTATTGAATATCGATCTATCCTATTTCAATAATTAATCCATCGTAAACCTTTCTAAAAATAAGTCTAAAGTTACCATATAAAAGCTATTTATAAAGTTCCTGTAAAATCTAAATTTTCATTAAGTCCCAATTTGCCTAAAAGGCTAAATTTTTACAATGTGTTTGGTTCACCATTTTCGGTTTTTCATTTTCGCTATAAATATAAAGAATTATTTAAATATACATAAACATTAGTGGTCAGCAATGGTATTTCTAATGCCTGCGTGATAAATATACATAAATAAAAAGGGGAAATAATATAAAGGGATGAAATGTAAAGAGTTATATAAATACATACCGCTGATGAAATAGTTTGATTAATGGGTCTGAGGGTCTCTCCGTCCTTGCGTAAAACAGAAGTTGAAACATCCTGGATCGTTTTCTGAATCTAGAGTTGATTATCGGAAACGAAGGATGGATCGATTTCTGAATCTGTGATCGATTTCTGGAAACGAAGGAGGGATTGATTTCTGGATGTGGGGTCGATTTCTGGAAATGGAGGAGGGATGGAAATGAAGAAGGGATTGATTTTTGGAAACGAACGAAGGGTGAAAAAGACAACGAATGTTTACATTTTGGGAATCAAGGATAAGCTAACGGAGGGGTAAAAAATTAGCCAAGGGCACCTCACTATGTTCTTCCTAATACCACGACTAAAAAATACCATAAGAATTAGCATTACAATCTTCTTAATACCACACACTTAAAAAATCGGGGCTAGCACAATATTTTACCTTATTTTTATTTCGCTCGATATTCGTTCTTTCTCATTTGTAAAACTGATCAACGAGCTAAACTCTATATCTATAACCGATCAACAAATTTGACGCCGCGATATACAAAAGCCGTGAATAGTGTTTTAATTAAGCAAACTATAAGAGAAAATGAGGGATTAGGATTTTTAAATCAACAAACAATTGAGAGATTATCATACAAATTTGAATTTTCCCGCAAGAGATGCGGAGAAGACAATGATTATGAGATATTAGGGTATTTAGATTAGCTTAGTACATGATTAGTTCGGCAAATAATGATTGAGTGAGAGATTATAATGGAGAGCTAATGTGATATTAGGAAGCATACAAAATTTAATGAGTTTTATTTTTTTAGTTGCGGTATTATGAAGAACATATTGGGGTGCCCTTAGCACCACACAAAAATTATTAGTTGTAGGTGAAAGGAGGAGGCAAATTGACGACGAATTTGGTATCGATATAAGCAAAACAGACGCAAAAATGTTTATTTTGCTACTGCTGTAAATAAAAATAGTCGCATATTAATTTTTAGTTACTTCCACATCTACTATTGCCATACTTGCTACTAAAATCGAATCAAACCTGTTGCAAATAATATTATTTGTGTCGGTTATTCAATCAACAACCGCAGATAAGGTGGCACAATATGCTGATGTTGTAGTAGTGGTTTTTGCTGTTATCATTTTTATTGACTGCATAATTGATAGTGAGGTTACTTTCTTGAGATTTCTTGCTTTCAGGTCTAGCTTTATGAGCTAAAAGAATTGAATGTACTTCATCTAGAGAAGAAAATTCCTTTTGTGAAGAGATAATAGCTTTGACAGCCTCATACTCTTCACTAAAACCATTGAGTATTGTTAGAATTTGTTCAAATTCTTGTACTTTATGACCAGCTACCTCTAACATGTCACAAACATATTTGATTTTGCTCAAGTATTCTCTCATGGTGGCATTATCTTTCTTTATCTTATGTAACTGCCTTTTAAACATTACTTTAGTTGTTGACTTATTGTTGAAAGCTTTTTCTATAATTGTCCATATCTCATTGGCACTTTTGCAGCCAATTACTTGCGACAGTAGACTTTGATTTATAAATGATAACAACCATGAACTGATTAAACGATCTTGCCTATGAAACCTCATATATTCTTCGTTGTTGATAATTTTTTTCTTTTGATCAGTGATAAATTTTTGGGGAATGGATAAGGTGCCCATGATGAATCCTTCGAGACTATACCCATGAATTGCAGTTTCGATTTGCAGTTTCCACAGTAAGTAATTATTTTCATTCAATTGTACACTAATTAGTTGTGATTGTGGACTAATTACTGCTTTAGTGAGTTTGTCTGCAGTTATTAGAGTTTCGATAGTCCCAGTGGCATTATCAGTAGCTGAGAAAGCAGTATCATTTGCCATGATGACCAACCAATGAATCAATCTAAAGATGAGCAGAACTCTTTCGAGTTGAAGAAGAGATGGATCGATGGCTTTTTAGCCTTAATAATGCTCTGATACCATGAAAGTAATAAAGAACATCGTAGGCAACATTGAAGAAAAGTTTTATTATTTCATAATTGTAATGAAGATTTATACAAATTGTATAGAATGATATCCTCCATTTATAATAATGTAAAGTAGAATAATTGGTTCATCCCATGTACAAAACAAAAAGGAAAGATGTAAAAATAGGCAAGTGCAGGTGACCGTTGTACAGACTATATGCGGTAATACTTGATATTAAAATATATTGTGCTTGCAAGCTTTCCTTTTATCACATCTTTCCTTTCTTAGTGCAGGTGATCGGTGCACTGGCTATATGTAGTAATACTTGATATTGAAATAGACTGTACACGCAAGCTCTTCTTTTATCACATCTTTCCATTTGTCATATCCATGCAAGCTTTCCTCTTATCACATCTTTCCTTTATTAATTTCATTTTGAATTTAAGTTGAATTAAAGATTCTTTCAAAACACTTTTAATCAATCTATTTTTTTATTTTTGTTATTGATAAAACTAGAACTTAATTGAATTCGTCAACGGATATTCATTCTTATTCATCTTAAAGTACATATGATATACATCATCCTTATATTACGGTTGAGACTTATTTTAGATACAGTTTGCAACTTTGAAATTTTATTGAAGTAAAATTTTAGAATATGTGTTACTTAGTCTTTTTTTCAATGTATTGTATTGTGTTAAACAATCTAAACATAACTTTTATGCGATGCGATGTTAACATCCTAAGACTTAAGCTTTATTGGAGATACTAATTCTATGTATTTCTCAATTTTCGTTGTTGTACTCTGGAGATTTTTAAAACTTATTGCTAATTGGCTTTTTTATCATTTACATACTAAATTCGTATAAACTTACCAATTTATGAATTCTTTTACCTAATAAATAAACAAAGTTATGAATACATGATTTTGTTCATGCTTCCTTTCCACAGACTGAAAGAACGGTCTTTTTGATTCATTTTAACCGTTAGTCGTCGACAATCACTACATAGTCTAAAGGCCAACTGTTCATAACATATGCATAATTTCCCCAATGTTTTTTCTTCTCACTTTTCACTTGGTAGATTTTCCTATTTATAGGAATCCCCTTTGTCCCTCTATTTCTCTTTTCATTTTCATTATGTTGATTTTTTTCTTAAGGAATTCCTCCATCTTGCTGATTTTGGACCCGATCCTGTTTGCTTACATCTACACCTTGAAAACTTAGTCGTAGCCAGATTTCATTTCAGTCGATGCTTTGTTTCAGGTATCTGTTTTCCCTAAGCTATGGTTTCTGGTTTTAACTTTTCTTCGTTTGGTTCTCATTTTTTCTTACCCACCCTCTTATACGGGGCCAATTGCTCTGTACCCAATCCCCTATACCCTAAGGCTGACAATGGATAACCGAAAAATCCGATATTAGTCCGCATCCGTATCCGAAAAGCGGATAAATATCCGATATTCGAAAAAGCGGATGCGAATACGGATACATAAATATCCGCATTCGAAAATTATCTTTTCGAATTTTTTTAACATTATGCTCAAAATTATATGTAATTTAGTACAATGAACCAGATTTATTTATTGTTTTACTAAGTCGAAGGTTTATATTATACGCACTAAATGCATATTAACCACTCCAATCTATTTCATTTCATCATATATGCTTATTTTTAACACTTTACAGGTCAAAGAAATTGAAAAATATTTATGTTAAACTATAAATTTTCATTTATATTTCTTGATTTATCGATCATTGGTGGATAGGATAATTATCCAATATCCGTCCGTATCCGCGGATATGAATATCCGATATCCGAAAATGATTTCGGATACGGATATAGCACTATCCTTATCTGAAAGTATCCGTTGACAGCCCTATGTACCCCATGTGCCCTCCAATCAAATTCCTTGATTTCCGTCTTTTTGCACTTAAACCTTTGAATTGTTGGAGGACTTAAATGCAAAAAGACGAAAATTAGGGGATTTGATTGGAGGGCATATGAGGGTACAGGGGATTAAGCACAGAGCAATTGGCCTCCTCCTATACAACTTCTTTTTTGCCCTATTTGAATGTGTGGTGATGTTGTCAGCAAGTTAGCTGTTAGAAGAGATTTTTTACAAGCATTCTATACCAGTTCAAGGATTCTTATATAAAAAATCTAAACAAAAATCATTAACATGTATGACTTTGTTTGTGTTCCTTCCCATAAACTAAACCAAAACTGTTTTTTGTTCCATTGTTGCCCAATTAAACTATTTAATATTATTGCTTCATGTTGATCCACTGCTACAACTATGTTGTTATTGATGCTTAAATAATAGATAAATTAATTGAATTATTTCTTTGGCCCACTTTTGAATTTCGGTTTTCTTATTTTTTTGTACCTATTACTCAGTATGGTTCATCTAAGCCAAAGTTAGCAGCTATGTAATATAGATAACGTGAATAGGCAACTTCAAAATTCTATCGAAGTAAAATTCTATATGTGTTATATAATTTTCTTTTTATGTTTCATATTGCGTTACACAACTTAAAATTAACCTTTGTGTGATATGATGTTAACATCTCAAGACTTAAGCTTTAATGGAAATCAAATTCTACTTGTTTGTCGATCTTCTTTGCTGTACACTCTTGGGTTTTTTTAAAAGTCTTGTTAATTGGTGTTTTTTTTTTATCATTTATATACTAAACTCAAATAAACTTACCAAGTTATGATTATTTTACATACTCTATAAACAAAATTATGAACACATTTGATTTTGTTCATGTTGTCTTTCCATGGACTATAAGAATGCTCTTATTGATTCATTTTGACCGTTAGTCGTCGACAATCGCTACACAATCCAAATGTCGACTATTCATAATATAAGGTAATTTCCCCTATCTGCCTTCTTCTCCTCTTTCCACTTTTCACTATGTTGATTTCCCTACTTTACAGGAATCCCCTTTGGCCCTCTAATTCACTTTTCATTTTCATTATGTTTGGTTTTTTTTAGGGAATTCCTCAAGCTCGCTGATTTGAACCCATTCTTATTGAACCTGTTCCTATATCTACACTTTGAGATCTTAGTCATAGCCAGGTTTCATTTCAGTCTATGCTTCGTTTCAGATGTCTTTTTTCCCTATGCTATGACTTTTGGTTTTAACCTTTTTTTGTTCTCATTTTTGCTTTATCCGACCCTCCAATACAACTTCTTTATTCCTGTACCTGAACGTGAGGTGATATTTTCGGCTAATCAGTCGTTCGATGAGTTTTTTTAAAAAGCTTTCTATAGCAGCTCATGGATTCTTATTTAATAGGTCTAAACAAAAACGATTAACATGTATGACTTTGTCTGTGTTCCTTCCCATAAACTGAACGAAAATTGTTTTTGGTCAAACCTTTTTCCCTTGGAATTAACTATGTGATAGTCTTGCTTCATGTTGATCCACTACCAGCTATGTTATTGATGCCTAAATAATGGAAAAATTAATTTTGAGTTATTTCTTTGGCTCTCTATTGATTTTTAGTTTTCTCATTCAGTTGTACCTGTTATTCTATATCAATACACCAGAAACAGCTTTTAACAGCGTTTGAGACCGTTGTAATAGGATATAACAACATGCTATATAACGACATGCTGTTGTAGGTATCTAACTTTTAAAAGCATTAAAAAACGCTATGAAAAAGACCCTATTTTACAGCGTTTATAGTGTGATGTTGGTAGTTTTTGACATATTTCCTAAATTATCTTTCATCGGTGGTTAATAAATGATGTTATTAACTTATAACAGCGTTAACAGACCACTGTCAAAAGCGCATTCATCCAGTTCTGCATTTCCAATAGCAATTTATAAACGTTGTTATCAAGTATTCAAATAATAATAGCATTAGATAAAGGCTGTTAATAAGTTTCAAGAGTAATGACAACATTAAATAAACTATGTCATGGCATTTATATTTTGCAGTACTATCAGAACATTTATGCACATACATATCAAGAACATTTAAATATATAACAAACAACTAATTTAATAACTTGTTTAAATCAAATACAAAAACTATAATATAAACGCAACTATTAATCATTTACATATACTATACAAAGCAATATTCATAAATAAAGACATCATCTATAAATCAAGTTTACATGATTTTCATAAACAAAATCAGTACCATAAGCTTTGTTTACACAATATCCATTGAACAATGCCACAATATCTATAAATAAAAAACAATATTCATAAAACAAGTTCGCTCCAAATACCAACAAAACGGACAACAACAAAAAATCATTTTCTTACTAAAAAAAGAAAGTGTTAATTTTTCTTTGCACCAATGATATTTAATTACCTACAATGAAGAAATTCAAATGTTGATAATTCTGCGAACAACACATGACACATTACAATCTTGGTTGCAAATAAAATGCTGATTCTACTAGCAGTACATGACATGAAAGCATATAATTCATTTAATGTACCATCGGTGGTTTAATAATCATAGTGATAGCCCTTTGTTTATAATAAAATAAAAGTTATCTTAGCTAAATATTTATAATACTAAGTTAATTATTATAAGTTTTCTTAATTTTTATAAATCTCAATTAATTTTTATAAAATTTATTTAACTTGGTTAATTAATTATTATTATTTTATAATATTTAAATAATTTTTTTATAAAAGTTAACTAATTAGTTTTTATTATTTATGATACTTAGTTAACTTAGTTAAAATTATCATTATTATAAACTTAGTTAACTTTTATAAAATTATTTAATTTGTTAAGATTTTATAATAAAATATTATTATGTTTATCATAAACTTATATTATTATTATTATAAACTTGTTAATTTTTATAAAACTTAATTAACTTGATTTAATTTTTCATAATTTATAGTTTCTTATTATTATTATAAGCTTATTTAATTATCATTATTATAAACCTGTTATTTTTTTAAAACTTATTTAACATGATTAAACTTTTATAACTTTATTTAATTTTTATAAAACTTAACTATATTTTTTACAAAATTTAGTAAACTTGGTTAAATAATTATTACAATAACTATTACTATTGTCATTATTATACATTTATAATACTTAGTTAATCTAATTATGAAATATATAATTTATTCCAATTATTATTTAAAAATCATAGTTAACTTCGTTAAATTATTGTTATAATGATTATAAATTTAGTTAATTTTAATAGAAATTAATTGAGTTGGTTAATTTTCATAATTTATTACTATAAACTTGTTTAATAGTTATTTTTATAAATTTGCTAGTCTTTATAAGACTTTATTAACTTTGTTGATATTTTATACTTTATTATTTGTTGACACCAAAAATTGGCACAACACCCAAGAAATGAATTTGTAGAGATTAAATGAAGACAAAAAAATGAAAAATGTAGAAAAGAGGGATCACACACAAATTTATAGTGGTTCAGCATTAATGAGCCTACGTCCACTTTATAATTCTTCTTATATCAGATAATCTTTTACAGTCGAATAGTTACAATGGTGGTATCATCAGAAAAATGCCAAAAGTCCCCTTTTCTTTGTCAAGAAGGCCTATTTGTAGATGCCAAAATATTCAAATTGGCTGAGACATGTGCCTTTTGATCCATGAATTTTAGAAGATCCTGAAGATGAGTTCATTTCGACATGATTTGAGTTGGCAACAATAGTGGCATCTGACTTCATCATAAAAGGAGTGTTTAATTGCATTCGAATAAGAGCGAGATCGAATCTTTTGGGGGATATTTGGCACAGTGCCGGAATAAATCCTGCTTAGTTAGTTTGGAAATTGTGGATTCCAACCAGTTCACACGTTGGGCCCTTGTGCATGGCTCATGGCTTAGGCGTCGATCGATTTGTCCATGGATCGGTTGATTCTGCAACTAGGATTGCACGGGCTTTCTTGTCATTTGGGTCGGATTCCTCAATTCCAATGGACCTTGATGGCCTTGCGAAAAGGCCGGTCAACACTTTGCCCCCCAAAGTATGTCGTATTAAGAACGGGGCATGCCTTGAATACATCATTCTAGATTATTTTTTGCTACAATGAAGATCGGAAATACGCATCTACAACAGTTAGAAATATTCTTTATGCGTTATATGGTCTAAGGGCCGACCAATCATTTCGCGAACCGACCATTAATTCAAGAAACATTAAAGCTCTGTCGTTATGCGTCCATTTGGTTAGTTCTAGCTCAAAAATGAATTGCCACGTCAGTCCTATGCCTGATTCAGTAGTCACATCTATAGGAGATGAAGAGTCCCCTCGTCTCATTATAAAAGGCTAGCCCACCATCTTTAATTACTTTTCACTTTTTACCACAACCGATTTCATTTCTTTAAAAGATTGGGAAAAATTCTCTTTGCCAATAAATCGAGATCTTCCTTTCTGATTCTTCCATAGGTATCAATATTCTCATTTCTTTAAGCATTGATCTTACGCGTAAAATTTTCCTTTTTTTGTCTTTTTCGCCTCAATTTGCACTCTGTATGATTTGTGATTTGGGTTGCCGGCGTTGAACTCGCCGGAGTAGTGGTTTGGTGACATGAAGATATTTATCTAGGATGCTGATGATGTGGGCGGTGGTGATTGGTGGTGAGAATGGAGTTATCTTTGTGAAAAAATTCCCTGCCTTTCTAAACTTTTCAAACTTCAAATTTTATGACACATGGCCACAGGAGTAAGGAAATGATAGTACAGAGACTAATAGGCAGGAATAATGGTCTTCGACTTGACCGGGTGGAAGAAAATAAAGGAGGGTGTTAAAAAATTAATACTTGCCAAATCAACATCGTAGAATAAGTGGTTTCGGCACATCATCCACTATAGAAGATAGTATACCTTCAAACTTCAACTCATCAAAACCGGAAATTGGAGGATTTTCAACCTTAACGAAAAGAGAAAGTAATGAATTGGAGGTATTACACTTGGCTCTGTAGAATGATACTACTAAAAGATTTATTGAAGAAGACTTGGCGCAAAGGTCCCTTGAAGAAGAGCCTTATGAGGCAGAATCAAAAGCAATGGAACCTCAAGAGTTTAGTAATCAAGCTAGATCTCCATCAAACCTATAGAGCAAAGTCCGTTTTCACAGAGAAACGATCAATCATCAAGAGAAATGGTCAGTGCAGAAGAAAGCATAAGCCTAAGGTGGCTAGGAGACTGGGAGTTACAGGGAATACCATTCTCCAAAGAGATAATGATGGTTGAAGTTCCATCTGGTATAAAGATGCCAAATCTTGCATATGATGGGACTATGGATCCCGAAAGCCACCTTTGCATCTTTGAGAATTATGTGGATGTATATAATGCTTCTGAAATGCCTCATTGCACGATTTTCCTGAAAACTCTTCGTGGAAAAGTTATCACGTGGTATAAATATTTTCATTGCTCGGTCATCACAACCTGGAAACAACTGTCCACGACATTCAGTACACAATTCCATATGAGGAAAGATCCAATAATCAAAATTTATGATCTAGCTAGAATCAAGCAGGAACCATAAGAGCAACTAGTTATTACCTAAATAGATTTGATATGGAGTCACTCAAAGTAAAGAGGGCAACAGATAGAGAAAAACTAATAGTTGTGCAATCGGGATTATTAGCACCATCCACCTTTCTGAAAGTGCTTACTTTAATAAATTGTGAAAGCTTAAGTGATTTTTATTCTAGAGCCGAAAAATTCATCTGTATGGAAGAGATGTTTAACACAAAGAAAACACTGCAACAGGGCCAAAAGGCAAAAGAGTTCAGTTCCAATGCTTTTGCATAAGAAGCTTCAAAATCAGGCAAAGAAAGGGATTATTGTTCTATCACAAGATAGAAGGACACAAAACTAGTCAATGTCATGATTTGAATAACATAATTCGAGCCAAAAAGGAGAAGAAAGCTTATTTGAGAGGTTTGAAGAAGGGCCAGTAAAGAAAATTGGTCGGAGGCACTGCAACATGGGATTAGAATTTAACAATAAACCTCCTATATCATATGATTACTTTCATTAGTATTTTTTTTCTCTTGCTTACAACCAAAAAAATATTAATGTAAATTTGAGTATTATTGTAGGTAAAAACCAAAACCTGTTAAAGCTTGTGAATGCAATGGGAGCTCAAAAGCGAGAGCTTAAAGAAAACAACACATGAATAGAGCATGACAAATTTGTTAGTCAACAACAAGCTTCGATGTAAGTTGCCTAAAGAAATATGCAAGAAGAGAATAGATGCTGATTGTTATTTTGATCAAATGGGATTCTCTAAAACTTTTATTTCCTATATCTTTAAATTTCATAAGTTGTCTTCATCACATATGTTATATTGACATATTTAAATTCTTCTATGAAAGGTGCGTAAAATACCCTTGAATAAACCTTTAGTGGAAAAGGCGAATCAATAAAGCCTTCAGTGGAAAAGGCAAACCAATAAAGCCTTTGGGAGAAAATGCGAAGAAATAAATCCATTGGTAGAAGGTGAATCAATATATATATATATATAATAAAAGAAATTAGCTTCCGAAGGGGAAGCATCATAAAAAGCAATTAACTTCTGAGGCGGAAGCATCATATAAAGAAATCAGCTTCCGAGGGGAAAGCATCACAAAAAAAAAAAAAATCAGCTTCCGAGGGGAAGCAACATAAAAAAATCTTCCAAAATGGAAGCATCATAAAAAATATAGCTTCTGAGAGGTGAAGTATCATAAAAAATACTTGCATTTCCTACGATGGAATCCCTTCGGATAAGGCTAAATACTAGCATTTCCTATGACGGAATCCCTTCAAGAAATGGCTAAATACTTAGGTCTCCACCAAGTGGAGCGTCTCCTAAGTGGGGTGAATAATAATAAGTTCACGCATCTTCCCATAGAGGGATTAGTGTAACTCTCTTTGAGATTATTCATTCATTTGCATATCCTGTGGGTTAGGAATGAGGCTGATGTTAGATACCAATAGCCGATTAGTCAAAAAGAACTTCTCAATGAATGATTGATAGTCAGATGACCTAACGGAACTTCTCGCCGACTGATTGTGGATTTAGATAACAAAACAGAACTACATGCTAAATGGTTAAATGATGTAACAATTGAATTGAACTACTGCTAAAGGGTCAAATGGTTAGAAACTGAAAGGAACTACTGCTGAATGACTAGTTAGTTTAGGATAGGATTAATTTATTTCGAAAGAAGTCATCTATATATGCATCCAAAAAGTAATTTCTCATAATATCCACGTTTTTCTCTGAATGAACTTCTGAGGAATTCATAAATAATTTACAGTTGTCTGATCAATGATATCTGCTTAACATTGTTCACATAGATGGTCTTAGAATAATTCTTGATGCTTATATTGGATGATTTTTTAATAATATTTGATGACTCCTCTGTACCTTCGTTAAAGCATTTTACTTAACTATGACATTTCATGGTAACTTCCAATTATGATATGATCCTCATATGTGAATTTATGATTCCTAATTTTCCTGAGTATAAGTCTTGGGATTTCTATTATTTTTAGATGTGGGTTTCTGATCTTCTATTTTGCCAAGCATATGTCTTAGAGATTTTATTATCTTCAAATATGGATTTCTGATTTCTATTTACCCAAGTGTGAGTTTCTGGGTTACTATAATTTCAAATGTGGATTTCTGATTTTCCATTTATCCAAGCATTAGTCTTGGGGTTTTACTAATTTCAGATGTGGATTTTTGATTTCTATTTACCCAAGTGTGAGGCTC
Source organism: Allium sativum (assembly GCA_030737875.1). Lineage (NCBI taxonomy): Eukaryota > Viridiplantae > Streptophyta > Magnoliopsida > Asparagales > Amaryllidaceae > Allium > Allium sativum. The sequence continues at coordinate 522,891,479 of CM060924.1, read as the reverse complement.
GGGGTTACTACTAATTTCAGATGTGAATTTCTAATTTCGTATTAACCCAAGTATGAGTCTTGGGGTTTATACTAATTACAGTTTGCAGGATTTTGACCTTCTATCATAAGTATTCGGATTTAGGTATTGGACTTTTATTATTGCTAAAAGGAATTCTGTTACACCAACTCAAATCTAAGCTTTGGACCTTTCCCTCATTATTCTAGATGAACATTCTGAACTTATAATACTTTCAAAAATGAACCCTTGTATTTATACTATTCTAACACTTGAATCCAGTTACAGATTTTCTATTCTAATTTCCAAGTATGAAGTTCTGGGCTTCTATCACCATCCCCAAGTATGGAATTTAAGCCAACAACTTTATTTACGAAAAGTGATTTTTTTTTCAAGTACACAGCTTAGTGCCTTAAGTCTTTTATTTGAAATCTCCAAATAAAGGTTATAGCTTCTTGATACCTCATTTAGGGAGGTTTTCTAAACTTATGTTATTTTCACTTCTTACTTCATTACCATAAGTTTTAATCAATAACATTGCTTGATACATTAAGTGAAATATTGAATGCTATTTTTGATCAAAAACAATGCTTGATACATTGTAAGCGAAATATTGAATGCTATGAAAATTATATTACTTTTATTAAGACATCATGTTTCTCATAAAACGAGATATTAGTCCTCAAATAATAAATAACCAAGTCTAGGCTTTGAGATCTCTATTGTGGACCTTTGAATTTCTATTACAAGTATCTATGTACGGATTCTGAGTCTGTTATTCCACATTTTCGAAAGATGAACTCATGATAACTGAATACCCAATTAAAAGTTTCGGGTTTCCCATTCCCCTTGATAGAAAAGCCTTAAGTTTTAAAGCTACCAGTACAAAGATCCACATGGATACATTATTTGGTTAACATGTTACATATTTAAACTCATATAAGACTCATAATTTTAGGGTTTAAATTCTAGTACTCTCTTTTAAGAAGGTTCAACTTTCTTCTTACATCCTTATCTTGAAGTATACGAAACTAATAACAAATATTACTTTAATGATTTTGAGCTAAAGAAACACAGTGCAAGAATCATGGCATTTTTGTCGTAAAGAACAATAGCCTCTTTATAAGGGGCTAACTGTTAACACCAAAATTTGCATCATCCAATTATAAAGAGGTAGAAGTTCAAAAGCCAGAAGAACAAAGGGCTTTAGGAAATGAACCCGAATACGAGTAGAAAAAACCTTGAAGGTTGCTAAGGCGATGTCGAAAGCAAAATTCGGGAGCTAGGAAACCGATAACAAGAGAAAAAGATTTAAGGACAGTTATATCGACACCAAGAGAAGAAAGCTAAGCTAATACTAGAGCACAAGGATATCAATCCGACACCAATAGCAGAAGACTAGGAGAAGCAACAACATTAACGCGAAGGTAGCAGGGAAGAAAGAGCAAAGTTTGGTGTCGGCACTGGCATACAGTAGAATACTAGCCTGGTGACGACACCGAAACTAGGAAAGAAAGTATATAAAGTCGATACCAAGATAACAAGTACATCAGATGGATACCAATGCAACAAAGTAAAAGAAGTAGTTAATCAAACTTCAAGGCCGATACCAAAACCATGATACCGAAGTGTTACTACAAAACTTAAACAATAAACCAGCTATCGGTGAAGGGGTATCTCAGATTGCAACTAGCTCAAAAAGAATGATTCGAAAGCATGGAACCAACATAAAGCTATTAATACAACTAAATACTAAAGAAGGAAAGGGGAAATTCAGCCAGTAGGCTATTGGCACCAGCATAAGGGAAGAAAGGCTTGGAACCGATACGAAAAGGACATATCAGCAAAGCAATGCCGATACCAAAAACCATCAGCAAAGAAGCAACTTCGAAAGCATTCCCTTTTGATACAAGAAGCAGATAATAAGGGATTGCTATAAGTTATTATCCGAAACATTAACAAGATGGGGCAAGGGACTATCGATACCAATTTGCTTGGTATCAATACCAACACCAAGAAACAACTTCAAAGTCACCAAGGGATGTGCCGAAAGCATGCTACCTCAAGACCGAAACCAACTCCAAAGACTCACCAAAAGTAAACTGAAGCTTATAAGAAGAAAGGGTATCCACGTTAATTTGCTTAGTGTCGATACCGAAAGAGAAGATGGTTCTGAAATCATAAGAAACAAAAGCACAAGAATAATAACCTGAAGACTGGCGATCAGGACAAAATCCTATCGTCTAGGCCAATAGCAGCTCTCGAAACTATATATGCCAATGGACTTGGTATCGATACATCATGGAAAAGCAGCATCAAAGTTAAGTTCCTAAAGCCGAAAATCGAAACTCCAAAAGCAAGATTAAACCCGATAACAGTGCTCAATTAAAAAAAAGGCGGTCGAAACCATGTTGCCGCATCTGAAAGAGGCTTCTTCGGAATTGACGTCAAAAGGGGAACCCAATTTGTCTATAAATAAGACCCAAGGGGTCTCAATTTAGGGGTCTTTTTCCTCATTCCACAACCTTGTACTCATTTCTAAGAGAGCAAACCCTATTATGTAAATCAAGTTGGGGATTTCTTATGTAACCTCCTCCATGAATAAAATCATCAAAGCCCTTAAAGTGGACGTAGGTTCAATCCGAACCGAACCACTATAAACCATTGTGTTCTCTACTATTTTGCATATTATATCGTTTATTGTTGTGCTTATGCATATATACTCTCTTCAACATAATCTTTCCAATAATTACCTAACTACCCTTAGTGCACATTTTAGTTCCAATTAGTGATGATTGTTTTAGCCCTATCCCAAAATAACTATTGAATCCTCAAGTCTCGTAAGCATGATACTCACCTCTTGAAGGAAGAGTAACTAATCTTCAAACTAATGGTCTTGATACCTAAGGAGTAGTAAGTTCAATCAAGCTCAAAAGGACTAGATTACTAAAATACCCTTCTACAAGTTGTTTATCTTCCTAATTTGTTTTGCACTTAGAAAACCCTTATCCCAAGGTAACCGAAAGTATGAGATTTATTTGTCACTGGTGTCTCTTCACATATTGTAGGTTACAAAGGAAATAAATTGTGTAATGAACACGAATTTTCAACCCCGAAAATCGATATACAACACCATGTCGACTATTCAAGAATCAAAAATACAAAAACGTTAATAGAAAGAAGTTAGAGGGTGAGAAATAGAAAGAAGTTAGAGGATAGGAAATAAAAAGAAAGAAAGTTAGAATAGAAGAGGAAGAAGAACATACAACGTCAGAGTAAAAAAAAATCACAGCGGAACGAATAAAATATATAACATAACTTTGAAATACAAATTTGTACTTGAATATACATATCATTATCAAAGTGCAGCACTTATAACACAGCGGAAATAAACAATTGCTATATAATCCGTAATCCTCTTGCTCCAAGCTCTCAGTACATATGTAAAATCCCGACTACTTGACCGCCCATACAAAATTGGGCACCCAAAATTTTAGAGAAAACAAAACAAAATAAACTCAGGGTCAGTCATGGGATTGGTGTGAGTAAAAAATTTAAAATAGTTTGGGAAATTAAACGATATCTCATTAGACCACGCCGTATAACATGGAACTGGTTTTTTCCTTATGAGAAATTAAAACACTTGATTTAATTTTCAAAATCCTTTTGAAAGAAATGATAATCTTTTTATCAAAACTCTTTTGATATTATAATAGTGTCTATCGACCACAACTAAATAATCATTTATTAGAACACTTTCATCTCACGTTCCACATACATAATATATATTCGAAAACCGCGGGCGCTTATTGGGTAATGAATTCCAACTAGCAAGTTATGGGACCACCTTCTGACAGTGTATCTCTAGAGAGGAATACACCAAGAACATCTTGTAACCCAGGCTAAACATGACTGATCACTCATTTCGGTTGAGTGTACCAAATGTATTATCACCAACGGTTGGGATCAACAACCGTTTCCCGAAAGGGACAACATTGAAATAGGTTAAAGAAGTAAATGAAATTTCTCTAGGTTAGGTGACAATACACCCTAATTGGGAGCTACCCACTTAGCCTTGTGACCTACCCTATTTTTACCATTTCCTGGTTGTGAGGCTTGAAGCCACGCTTATCTTTGACAGATCACATCTTTATTCACTTTGATTGTCACATCGTCATACCCGCCAAATCACAAATTGATTTCCCTAAAAATACCATGGGTATACAGCAAAGAGAAACGAATTCCCCTACCACCAAACGTAAATACATTTGAAGAGATCAACTTACATGATCTATTAAATATACTCTATCAGACATTCTTCCATACAGGTTGTCTTGGGACTGGACAAACCAAAGACACTATTCTGTAATCCATCTTAGGCAATTCTACCTAGGATTTTCCAGAATGGCCCTTGCATAAACTTTGTCTTCAATTATCTTCATCATATTTGATTCGCAACGCCAATGCCTATACGAAGTGGTTTTCAGATAATAAATCTGATCCCGGTCTCTTCGTATTGACAATGGAAAAACTGGTCAAAACTTTGATAGTCGGTTATTTAACTATCAAAGGAAAACATCTATACACACAACTATCTTATTTCCAAATGGAAATTTTATCGATCAATCATCAATCAAAATTTTTCACTTTTAAATTAATTCACTACAACAGATTTAACTTTTAATAGCACGTGAAAAATGCTATAATAGGTTATCATAGCATTAATGACGATGCTATAAAACGACGTGTAATAATAGTCCTGTTATATCTTATAGCTCAAATCTAAACGCTATAGTATTATACATTTTATAGCGCACGTTCACCAGCATGAAATGTTTTACATAGCGTTCTGACGTTGCAGTTATATTTTCGTACTAAAGTCTCAACTTATTTTTTTATAGTGTTTTCAATAATTTCATAGCACATATTCATTGTTGTGAAAAATGTTTTCCATTTTGTTTTTTTTTAAATCCGTTATTATCGAATTCCCTGTTGATATATAGCGTTCAGACCTTCCTATGTTAAATACTCGCTTTTTTTTTACAGATTAACACTATTTTCATAGCTCATATTCAATGATATGAAAAGTTTTCCACAAAGTTTACATTTTTTATAGCATTACACATTTTGATTCCATAAGAGGAGTTTTCCGCTATGGATACTTCTAGTATATATAGCGTTTTTAGTGTTTTCGTAGCACATATTCAATGGTATGAAAAAAATTTCCACACTATTTAAATTTTCATTTCACCTTTTATTTCCATTAGTGTGATTTTCCGCTATTAATATTTTTAATATATAGCACATATTTCAGCTATGATCTTTGTATAGCAAATATTTTTTTTAATTTGAGCGCAGTTCAAACAATTAAGCAACAAATTCTATCAATAGCAAAAAACTAATACTAAAAGCATATTTGATTTCAATTATAAAGTCATAGTTAATAAATCTATTAGTAAATATAGAAGTAGGTCAACATACATATTATTCAAACATCGTTTCAAAACAAGATTACATGAAAATTCATTTAGTCTTCATCTTGTAAGCTCGTCCAACTTCTAGAACCTGTAATTGAGCAATAAAATGAGAATTATATAAACAAAGACCACATTTTCTTCTTCTTCCGGAGATTTTTATATGACTATAATATTGGGTACATCTTAAAACGGAGGCATTTTATTTTTAAAACAGTTGTTAACTAGGAGGTATCAATGTATCAAACCATGTTGTTAACTAGGAGGTATCAAAGTATCAAACCATCGTAAGTTTGATAAACTTGATGACAGGCTATCGTGTATAGAGGTGAAATGAAGCCAGTGTTAAAAAGGCTAGAGCTAAGCATGTCTAAAGTGCTAAAGCCATCAAATGTTGAAGGAGAAAATTACTTCACCATTAGCTTACCTCATCAGCAATATCTTTTCCATCTTTAAGTTTTCCATAATATATAAATCAACAACTTCAATCATATAATCAACTACCTGCTTTAAGTAAGTTATGGAAAATGAGTCATGAATAGTTGGATGAAATAAATATTATGCGAAAGATAAATTGAGTGACTTACTAATTTTGTGGCAGAAATAAATCTGATCCCAAATATGTTAAAATCAAAGATTCTGTCTCGGTCTGATCCCAAATCTGATCATACTCTCCGATGATCAGCGACAACAACACTCAAAATTCAACACCACAATCCAAAACTGTTGCATATATTGACAATAACCTCATTGCCCCCATACCATCAACGACAACCACCGAACTCACTTCAAAAACCAACAACCTCCACTTCATCGACAATCCAACTAATACCTAGAGGCAACTTAGGTACTCTTAGATATCCAGACATCTCGAAGTCACTACTATAATACTACATAGTTACAAAAATTTCATAATCGAATCTCATTTCACTCCAAAAACACAAAAATCCTACTCCAATTTGTTTGTTCTCAAAACTTAAATGCCCTAAATGTGGAATAAAAATTTAAACTATGTAGGAGGATGTTTTGAGGTACATGGAGATCAATGCATTGCAAATGATGAATAAGCATACACTTCATATATATATATATATGTGTGTGTGTATGAAGAAATGTATATATGCATTTATGTAAATTTGTATTGACACAAGTGTTAGCCTGTTCTTTGACCAGGCCATCAAAAACTCAGATGATCAGGGTTTACATATGTTAGAGGGTAAAGCTCTCATACGTCATAAAACCAGAGCTCGGATCGGATGGATAGCTCGGATCAGACGGGTATAACAACACCAGTTCAGATCAAATCTAAGACTCTTAACCGAACTGCCTGAAGCACGCAACTTCCCTTCACTAGAGACCTATTCTTGTGCCTATTTACCTGGACCGATTGACACTTGTAAGCTCACGAATGAAGTCACATTCCCCACTTTCTCCATCACTTTCGAAGTCCTCCCTGATGTTGCCACGTGGCCACAAATTCCAACCAATTTTACACCTATAAATACACATACAATGCATCATTTGAGGGGGTTTCTAGCACTTCATTCATTAATGGCAGCCATGGCCGAATTCCTCAATCAATGACCTCCTTCTTCTCCAATGAAAATCAATAAATTCGGAAAGAATTATTCCTTATATTTGAGTGAGTGAATGTCAATATTCATTGTAATTGTAACTATGGAATGAAATGAGAAACTATGAAGTGGATATAGGCTCATTAACGCCGAACCACTATAAATCTCATGTGTTGATTGATTTTTCCCGTTTTCAGTTTTTGATTCCTCATAATTATCTGTAAAACATAATCAATTGGGTGTTAGGACCATTTTTTGGTCTAACATTTTGGTGCTTTCATTGAGAATGGACTAGTTCTCAATCATAGGTCTTCTCATCTACTAACGATGTTGTATTTCGTTAAGGGGAGATCTATATATGTCATGATCAATTCGGTTACTACTCGAGTACATAGATATTCGTGGCACTAAGGAAAAGAAGTTCGCAAATTTTGAACATGTTGAGAATTTGGGCTGGATTGACTTCACGTTGCCTTCGACAAACTTGTAGTTCTGCTCGGTTCGGATGGGGTTGGTGCGAACAGTTTATTTTCAAATACATCTCGGATTGGATAAGATTTGTGGGCTGAAAGGGCCTTGGATCGGATAGAGAAGAAGGTTTGAAGATTTCTGAAGTTGATGACATTCGGATCGGTGCCACGTGGCGATCATCTCGCTCGGTTCGGGATCAGAGGCTTGGAGATTATGATAGCGCAACAGAGACCGTGGGAAGATGGAAGGAAACCGCTCCGCATCTTCAGGAATGTGGAGTGTAATGGCTGTGTTGGCTCTCCTCGGTTCGGTTCAGATTGAATAGAGGATGCTCGGTTCGGATCGGATATAACTTGTCATCGACCCGACTTCTGACATCTGCAGCTAACCTGCATATTTAACCGCTATAGAAATAGGGTTCAGTCCGGGACCCGATCTGATCCGGATGACAAGACTCGACCCGATCCGGAAACTGTCCCGGACCGCAACCCAGAACAATAGAAAACTAAAATTCCGATCCGAACCGAAACTGCTGTTTTTGGGAGAAAATAATTTTTTTAGATCATTTCAGAAAAGGCTCCATCTTCTAAAATTGAAAAAATCGGTTAGGTCGATCGCCGCCGGGACTGTGGGGCCCCGGACCCCCACCAGAGCTACGCCCGGACCCGTTGACGGCTCACCTTCGGCTCGAAGCATGACTTACCTTCGGCTTGGCATGTATTTTGGCTAACATCAGTCACCAAAGCTTGTCAAAGATGATTAGATGGATAGTCTGAGAATATCACAACAAGATGGCAACGACTGGGATTCTTCCTAGAGCCATGACACCTACTTGCTTCAGTAAGCCAATGTAAGGAGCTATTGATTAGATTCAGCTTGCAGTCAGTGGCAGTATACGAGATAATGATTGTCTCATGGCAGCCTCCTCATCCATAGCCTCGGTGGTGTATTGATTTCACCGGTGCAACCGATGTTGCTCCCTAACGAGTAGTAACCACCTTATTTATGTTACTTGAACCTGTACAATCGGTGGAGCATCAAATGATGGTTATATGGAATAGTCCGAGTACTACTCCGAAGATGATTCATATGATCTTAGTGACCATGATTGTCGATAATGGGATACCAGAAAGCAGCTAAGGATCCCAACATCCCAAAGCTACATTTCAATTGTATGATATGATAAATGAAATATGTCCTGCGGATCACCTCCCGATGAACTTAGCTAACCTTTGTAATGGCTACTTGTTGTCGTCCGCATAAAGGAAGACTGGTTTCCATTGAATAAGGGTTAGGTCAACATACTTTGGTGCCCAGAGTTAGATACCAGTTGGAACACCACAATCCATGATTGGATCAATGGATCCTTGCCCGAATGATAGCAGCTTGACTGCTCACCAACCACCATATGACCTTGGTCAACAGATGAAAGCTTGAGATCAAAGTGAATATGAATCAATCATTAGATTTCTTCTTCATACTTCCGTTGTGACTGAACGCATCGACATTACTTGGAGCCTCGTAAGCTATTTAAGCTTATCTGATCAAGGTCTATACCGACCATCTCCAGCAAAATTCAGAGCTTATATTACACCCTAGTATCTATTGCTAAAAGCCCCAAACGAAGCCGGATTGGGAATGATACGTGATGACTAAGTTACTAGGAGAGCTTGTTGTTTGGCTGAATGGAATATGCTACGTAACAGAGACGGCACGGGACCCAAAAAAGCTTCCTATCCCGGTGAGATGGAGTGTGAAGGAGGCATGGGCTGAGCAAGAAAAGTGCACATCGTAGAAAAAATTGCACAATGGTCTTCCCGAAGATACAGATCCCAGAGAGGATGAAGATTCGGAATGCCTGAGGGTGACGTCCAACGATGCAACTTCCCAAAGATTAGAAAGCTCGCTTATAGCTTATTGATTGCTTCGAGATAACTCCGCCACTATTTTCAAGTTCATATGAGTGTGATACATACTGATTAGCCACTACGACAGGTCCTACAGCGACCCGAGGCATCTGGAAGATTGCTCAAATGGAACACCAAGTTGAACCAGTTTGGTTTTAATTTCCTCTCTAAGAAGTCCATATGGAGCCGAGCATTAGCCGATTTTATCGTTGAGGCCTCCATTCCCGAAGAGGATGTGTTAGATGAAGAAGATGGCCCTTTAAAACGAAAAATGAATACAAGCACCCGGTAGCTATATACAAACTGTGCAAAGAATGATCGATGACCCGGTGCCGGAGTCGTATTGGAAATTCCTGAAGGAAGATTCGAAAGGGATTCCAGTGAAGGGACCATGACTCGAAGCTTACCTAGAACGGGAATATGAGGTGTTGGAAGAACGAGAACATTACAACATATCTTATATTCCGAATACAGGAAATCAAAAGCGAATAATCTGGCCAACGTAGCAAGTTCTAATTATTCGGAAGAGATAGAGATGATCCTAATCGAGACACTTGGTAGTTGATCAAATATTGGAGACCGAATTCGGAAGAGAGTCATTGACAACTCCCTTTAGAAACTTCCTGCAGCATGGAGTGCTTCCGGTAAGGGGAAGTGAAGGGCGTACCATCGTTCGTTATGCCTCGAGATATGCCTCGAGATATGACATGTAGGACGACATTGCTCATTTCCCTTGAAAGGTTGTCCCAAGATAGACATCAACGAGTCTCATTGCCGATTACACTGCCCTGAATAACTCGACAAAATTACTAATTAGCCTCTCGCTAGATAGGAGACCAACACGGATGAAACTTCTGACGAACAACGTTTTGGAGTTAGAAAGTGAAATTAACAACTTCACTACCTTCATCAATTATTAGCCAAGTAACTCGTTCCTTCAAGCACTGGGGGCAGTCGGAGATTCGAGCGTGGATTTCTCGTAATTACGTTATCCAATTAAGACCTAATACATTATAAACTTGCATGGTCGACTGCCTCATTCTTGCCCGAAGATTGGTGAGTTAAAGATTTCAAACACTTAGCCTGGATTCCGATTGATTGTCTGCGCACCAACTCTTATTCCTGACGTGGGATCGAAGGCATACCAATGGATGGATGAGATATGAGTATCTCCCTAGCAGCCATATCCTACCTCCTAGCATGGAAATTGCAAAAGTTTATATAAGCATGAATCCATTGTTCTCCTGCCAGTTACCGTCCTAGCACCAACGTAATGATATGGTACCATTAGCGGTACAATCATGACTTTTTGATACTCAATCCTTGCCCTTAGCGTGGGGGCCAGTAGGCGATTCAAAGGAGTTGCGAATTTGTCCTTTTCTTACAGTATTTACCTAATTGCCTTTGTTGACCCTAGTCAAGGTCATTTCACTCTTGGGATCGCCATCCCACGACGGTTTGAAAAGACATTCATCACCAGTTAAAGATTTTGGCAGCTATCCCCGACGGAGATTGTCGAGGCAAAATAGACCTACAAAGAGCATGCAATGCCATTTTCGCATAGAATGATATTCATTCCTTTAACAAGATTACTATTTAACCATAACTCTTATATTTGCATGCTTTATGAGTTATTGATGTAATTAACTTAGATGAATTAATATGTGGATGATGTAGTACCTAGGATTTGATACCGATCAGACTTCTAACACCCGCATATAGAGTTATGGAGCAATATCATGACAAACTTGACTAAGTCGCTCGTTTACAAAGCCACACCCTCCACCTGAAAGAGGTTGTACATCTCAAGGTGGATCCAAGATGACCATCCACTCCTTGGCGCATACGTGGCAGAGCAAAAGACTCTAGTCCTTAGAGATTACATGAATCCAAATTACATGACTCGGTCCTATATTTGACTCCACCAGATTACATGAATCCAAATAAAGGAGGCAGCACTACCCCTTGATATGCTTACTTTTCAATATGCAATTTACTTTTACATTCTTCCTGAGTTATTGACATGACTAACTCATGCGATATGAATGATGCAGGTACACGAAGTTCGGTGCCAATCACTCCTCCCATAGATTGATCGGAGGAACGCAAAGCTTCTGCAAACATTTTTGAACCGTTTGCCTAACTAACTCTAGTCCTTAGAGATTGGATAGAAGATCAAACCTAGGACGAGTGTGATGGGCACCCATGAGTAAAGACCACTTCATCCATGACTCTAGCTCTCATGATTTGAGAGAACATTTAAAGGACGATATTGCAGCGTCCGACCAAACTCCATCCTACGAGTTGATAAGACAAGAGAAACTTGATTATTGCAAATGACCACCTCTACCCATGAATCGGAGATTAGGAGGTAGCGTATCGACGAGTGTGACCTGACCACTCGCCCGAAAAGCTCCAACTGCTAGAGTGAAGCATGGAGTATGGACTAAAGATCGAGTTCGAAAATGACACTCGAGCCGGCCGAATCCCGCTCTTGGGATTAGAGCGCAGAAGGAAATCCGTGGCGAATGAAATGACTATTCGCCTGATTAATTTTAACTCTCATGATTCGAGAGAGAGTGTAAAGGATGGGAAAACGATGTCCCAAAGGCATGATGGTGCACCACGAGTAAAGACCGCCTTGATTACACTCTACCCTTGGCATTCGATGGAGAGTATAAAGGAGCCAGGGACTGGCGCCACAAGAACTCCTACCCTGCTGAAGGATCAGGGAGTAGACTGAAAGCTGAGTTCGAACTCTATCCTGGGCATACAACAAGAGCGTATAAAGGCATGTTGATTAAATTCCATAAAAGGGCTCCTGCCCCGTTGTAGTATCGGGGGCAAGAGTGAAAGCTGAGCCCGAGCCCTTAAGTTCGAACTTAGGGGGCAATGCACTGTCGATCCTAATCAATCCTAAACAAGCCCTGGCTAGGCACTTCATTCATGATTGATTGGGGAGCATACACACATCACCCCTTTTAGACAAATTCTATATGATTTGTTTGATGCTATTTGATTGCAGGGATTCTGAATTGAAACCCTTATTTGATTGTGATAGGTTTTATTAACTATTACTTAGAGAGTCGCTTTGTTTACAGAATGCAGACTTGTACAAGATAACATGACAAGAATGCAAGGGCCGCACTCGCGACAATCGCAGCAGGCCAGTGGAAAACAAACAAAGGGCCATGTCCGGAAGGCTGATGCTGATGCCTAATGCTAAACTTCTCATGCGAACCAAGGCGATGACCCGAAAGGAGGCCTTGAGAGTGAATGGTTTAATGACGTGTCACATGACTTAAGGCCGCTTGAGAACCATGGAATGGATGCAGTGTGAACATCCATTTGCTAGTCCCGACTGGCTTCTCGATTGAAAGACCCAGGATAGGGAGGTATGCCATTACTTTGACTTCTAGCTTGCAAGGAAACGAATTGCCTGATACTTTGACTCAAGGGCTAAGAATAAGAAAGATAAAAATTTCTTCCATGCTGAGAATGTTGACGCAGAAGGCGCTAGTAATGAAGGAAGTCAACAGATTTCTTCTTGCGATGATCCCTCAGCTTATTAGACTAGATATGAAATGGATAGTGCCATTGCTGAGTTGAGAACCCAGATGCTCGGCAAGATGAACTTCTCCAGAAATGTCATAAAATGATGGATAACTTCTTTACTCAGATAAATGGAAGGCCGAGCAACTGCGACTTACTCGGTAAAGCGAGCACCATGGGAATTCAAGTGACAACGAACTTGGCTCAAATACTCCATGTTCCGCAGTTCAGATCACATGAGACCCTACGGCAAGTTGGCAATGTCATCTTGAATGAAAAAGGTGCAATCGACCTCCTTTCCAACATGTGCAGCATGTGACCTCTGACCATAACATTTTGGATGAAAACAGCGCAATGCAAAAGCCACTGTAAACTTAAACGGAGTCTGACCAACGTCTGCTCCAATTCTGATAAATACTTTGAATCCAATTCAACTTCAACATGAAGTTTCCCATTCCCTAATGCAGAAGGCAAGTGGAAGCATTTGAAGTGACTATAATCTGACTTTATTACCACCGGGATCCGATCCACAGAGCTTGGATGGGAGACCAAAGAATAACATGAGCTAGACACGAACAAATCATTTTGTATCAAACTCTAACTCACGACTTAATAAGGGAGTATGAATTCAGAGAAAACGTGGATTTAATGCTCACCGCATAGCAAAACCCCCATAGATAGGGGCATGGGATATAAGTTCCGAGTAACGTAATTTGATTATCCGCCGACTTTATGCACATTTACTACCATCGGAGCCTTGCGGGATCCCAGACTATAAACAAAAGAATGACTCGTCAAGACTAACCAGCATACATCCGAGCAGCAAATCCCAAAATTAATGGACAGAAGCCTGATTGACGGTTATTATATAAGCGGAACCAAAAAGTCAGAGACCGGCTCCCACCCACTTCAAGACTTCATGCTAGAAGCATCAGTACTAAATTGGACAATTGGCAAAACTTCTCAAAGACAAATACCAGATTGCCAATGTTAATTGATGCTTCACCAGAGGTGGCACACCTCAAGGGCGATGTGGGAAACATCAAACAAAACTCTTTGACCCGAGACATTAGGGATTTTAGAAATTCCCTAGACTTTAAGCTACCATTCCTAGATCTTGACTTACATTGTTGTTATATAATTTTTGGTGGCAAGCGTCCAAATTGATCAACCATTGGAATGCGTTGGTCACTCACTTCAATAAGATAAAGGTCCAGCGAGACCCTGCATTCGTTCCTCAAAAGATTCAACGCTGCAGCGAAACCAGTAGATCGACTGAACCATCTATGGTGTTTATAGTAGTAGTATCCGGTATTCTGGATAAGTCAAACTTCAAAGTCTCTCCGCAACAAGACCTCCCAAAAGGCTTTGGCAATTTCACCTCTGAAACAAACCTTAATATCTTTATACTATGAGATTCTCCTGGAAATGCTGGTGAATTCTATATTAAGACGGACAGATTCCTGTAGCAAGATCTCAATGTTTTCATGACAAAGAATGGAGCACCATATAGCTCTTGAAATGATAATGACAAAAAGAAAATCCTAGGAAAAGACCAATAGGAATGCACAATTGCAAAAAGGGCCAATTTCATTGATCGAACTAGTGATCTTGATTGTCAAGCTCAATGGAACCAAACATGAGAGATAGACTCAACAAGACCATGACTGCTATTTCAGTTTATACTAAAGCATGAATGAAGGAGCTCGAATAACTCCCTAACAACGTTCGCTCGCTTACATGACTGACGAGCTTACTTAACTCCGTGGTTGATGTAAGTATAGTATCTAAGCTTATTATCGCTCGATGATGCAACTCTCACTTTCTGACCAAAGAGATGGAATGACACCGACACAAATGTTATTCGACCATTCACGTATACAACCCTAACGCATGATGACTTAAGAAAGGAGTACAGAATGACACAGGTCGACTAAGATTGTTGAACCTGCAGCTCTAACCCGATGTGAAGAAAGAAAGTTTAAAGGCTAGAAGACTGGATATCCGATTAACCTGGTCCAATCCCCAACGATGCTGGGGGCATAAGCACAAACTTCTCTCATCATACACCGAGGTTTGGAGCATGAGCTTCAATTGATAGACTAGTTTTAAAGGCCTGTAGCACCCATGGAAGCAGTGCAATAATTTGATAAAGCCTTCTCAAGGATGGATGACTTTCCAAAAATATTCAGCTTGGCATATTCAAAGTATACCTCATCTTCGATAAAATGTACTTTAAGGGGCAAAATATTAGCCTGTTTTATGACCAGTCCACCCAAAACTCAAATGATCAAGGTTATATATGTTAGAGGTTAAAGCTCTCATACGTCCTAAAACCAGAGCTTAGATCGGATGGGATAGCTCAGATCGGATCGGATGGGGATAATAGCACAGGTTCAGATCGAATCTAAGCCTCCTAACCGAACTGCCTGAAGCACACAACTTCCCTTCACCAGAGACATATTCTTGTGCCTGTTTACCATGACCGATTGATACTTGAAAGATCACTAATGAAGCCACATTCCCCACTTTATTCCTCACTTTCGAAGTGTAATGGCCCACACATCTGTAGTGACCCGAAATTCCGGTCCAATTTGAGCTGACCAAATAACACAAGTCCAACCCCAATTACACTGTAAAATCAGAAAACTAATAGAAAGAAAACAGAGGGTGAGGAAAGATAAGATAGAAACTTATAATAGAAGAAGAAGAAGAAGAAGAACATACAACATCAGAGTAAACACGAATCTCACAGCGGAATGAATAAAATATAACATAACTTTGAAATAAAAGATTTTACTTGAATGTACATATCATTATCAAGTACAGCACTTACAACACAGCAGAATAATAATAATAGCTATATAATCCTGAAGCCTCCTGCTCCAGCTCTTCAAGTATATGTAAATCCCGACTACATGACTGCCCTTACAAAATTGAGCACCCAAGAGTTTAGGGAAAACAGAACAAAATAAACTCTGGGTTAGTCATGGGACTGGTATGAGTAAAAAAGTTTAAAACGGTTCGAACAAGTAAACGATATCTCATAAGACCACGCTGTATAACGGAACGGGTTTTTCCCTTATGAGAATCCAAAATATCTTTATATCAAAAACCTTTTGATATTATAGTAATGTCTATCACCCACAATATAATAATCATCTAGCAGAAACGCTTCATTCTCACGTTCCACATATATAGTATACAATCAAAACCGCAAGCACGTATTGGGTAATGGATTTCCAACTATGACAAGGTATGGAACCACCTTTCGCTAGTGTAACTCTAGAGAGGAATACACTGGGTTCAACAAGAACATCTTGCAACCCATCCACACATGACCAACCACTCATTTCGCTTGAGTGTATCGAATATATATCACCAACGGTTGGGATCAACAACCGTTCCCCGAATGGGATAGCATCAACAATAGATTTTTAGAAGTAAATGAAACTCTAGATCAGGTGATTATACATCCTAATAGGTGCGATCTACATAGCCATGCTGCCTGCCCGATTTCTGTCATTTACCGGTTGATGAGGCTTGAGGTTACGCCTTATCATCACATCAGATTCACATCGAATGCCACATTGTCAGATTCATCGAAAATCAATAATTGACGTCTACAACAGTACGTTATGTGTTAGCTAAAGAAGTTTCCTTCTCCACTTCCACTCTTGGTATGGTTGAAGAAATCAATGTACGTGACCTTTCTGGAAATACTCTGTCAGACATTCACCCATACAAGTCATCCAGAAACAGGATGAACCGAAGGCACTATTTAGTACATCCATCTTAGGCACTGTTATCTAAGACTTATACAATAGCCCTTGCACTTTACTCCGTCTTCAATTATCTTTGGCATATATGATTCGCAACGCTTATGCCAATATAGAGTGGTTCTTTGGATAATAATCCAACCGGTCTCTCCATATTAACAACGTTAAAATGGTCAAAAACTTCGATAGTCAGTGAGTTAACTATCAAAGAAAAACAAGTGTGCAAACAACGATATTATTTCCAGATGGAAATTCTATGAATCAATCATCAATCATATATATATATATATATATATATATATATATTCATAATTTCCTTATTTTCTATGTTTAGAAAATATACGTTAACGCTGGAAAACATTTCCATAACTTATTTACGTATCACTATTCTTCTACAACTATCAGTCTCTGATTGTAAACTAGTATAAGAACAATTCCCTAAGTACCAATCCCAAAGGTCGAAACCAACATCAGATAGACACTTAGGAAACCATTCAACTTAACAAGTCTCCAATCAATTTCTGATTTAGCTTAACTCCATTTCTTAACTCCTTATACATGAACATTCCCTTTTCTAATCCATATTTCCAATTTCAACATTTGATTACATTTCTGATTCTATTTGGAAAACATTTCTAAATCTTCTTTACTTGGATTTAAACAGATGTTTAAATCAACATCGCGATGACAACTCAAACCACTATACTTATTTACTAAAATCACTCAATCACTTTCACTCTCGAACCTTAACCATTTCTAAATTAAAAACGAAGTCAATCAAGTTGGGATATAACTACCTCTCAGACCTTAACTGAACAACATTTCAAATCTCGAAATAGGGTAAGTTCATCTTTTAACCCTTTAACACTTCCTTACGAACCCTCAGATTCTATTTATGAACCCCCTTCTTTTACAAGTTTACGTGATTATAACAATGGTGTTATAATCTCCTGCATCTGAAATATATTATCTTTAATATGACTTTTATTTCCTAACTCGAATAATATAACGATAACTAATTTATTTACTCCTATTCGGTTAACTCTAATCTAAAACTATTATTTTGATTAACTCCAAACTAATAACTCTTACTGGATTAACTCTTATTCGGATAACTTACTCAAATAACTTATATTCGATTTTCTTACTTTCGAATACTTATATTCGATAATCTCTTTCTTCGAATAAATCTTATTCGATTTAACTCCTGTCGAATAACTAGATTCGATCAACTCACTTCGAATATTTCTGATTCGATTATCTCACTTTGAATATCTCTGATTTGATTCACTTCTTCGAATAACTAAATTCGATTAACTCATTTCAACTCTATTCGAATAAACTAAATTCGATTAACTCCAACTGATTAACTCTAACTGGTTTAACTCTAACTGATTAACTCTAACTGGTTTAACTCTAACTGATTAACTCTAACTGGTTTAACTCTAACTGATTAACTCTAACTGATTAACTCTTCATTCTTATTTAGTTTCAGATGTCGATGTTGGAATCGATTCTTACTTCTCTATATAAGTCCTAACTTATATATATTCTATTTATCCAATGATAAATATTTACTTAATTTATAAATATTATTTATAAATTAATATGCCACATTTTCCTGTTTACTTCTTCATATAAGTTCAGACTTATATATCTCTTTATTTATCAATAGATAAATATTTCCTTTAATCATATCTTATTTGTTTTCCAAATAAATATCCCTTTCAATTCTATTTGTAAATGGGTTACAAATAATTTCCTTCTCTATTCTATTTGCAAATGGTTTGCAAATATCTCCCTTTCAATTCTATTTGCAAATGGTTTGCAAATATTTCCTATAAAATATATTATTTATTTATCCTAAATAAATAACCCCTTTTTTTATCTTATTTTCTAAATAAATAAATAATTCACTTAACATGTCCTATTTATATAAATAAATACCTCATTTAATACCTCCTATTTATTTAACAAATAAATATCTCCTATTTATCTTATTCTACTTATTCAACAAATAAATATCTCATTATCTTACCTTATTTATTTATCAAATAAATAATTCACTTTATAAATATTCCATTTATAAAGATTACCCTTCAGTTATAATTCCACTTAACAATATTCCCTATTTAAAAATATTCCCTTTATAAATAAGTTCCATTTCTAAATTCCCCATTTATAAATATCTCCATTTATAAAATCTTTGTTGATTTTATAAATATTTTCTCTTTTCTAAAAATCTCCTATTTATAAATATCCCAATTTATAAATATTTCTTATTTATAAATATTCCAGTTTATAAATATTATGTTTTCAATATCACTTTGGAAATCTCCTTTTCCCATTCCGATATTTTATGGTAGTTAACACATCAAATCACGATGACCAATACCACCCAAACACATATAACCAACCACAGATTATAAACTACACCATATATCACAATATATGAAAAACAGTAAAATAACTGTTGAGGAATCCAGTTGGCTTCCTCCAACCCGTTTTCCTGCATCCACAGATGTTATACAATATGATTATCATCACTTTCAATTCAATATGAATTATTCTGATTACAGAATCAATATATATAGATTTAACGGTTTATAAATATATATATATATATATATTTATAAAAATTCCACTAACTAACTAGCAGTTCAGTCAACAGTCAACACACAGTCAATCAGACAATTGTTAACAGTTCTAAAAATAACACATGAAAATATAAACTGTTCAGAGTTAGTGAGATTTACTCACATTGGACTGTTATCATTAAAAACGATTAACTTTCTTTGATTTAGACGGACAATTTATTTTACAATAAATTGTAATGAACTTCGATTCACTCCCCGTCAGTTTCATGGTGTAGCCACCGTCCAAACGATCCCAACGGATCCGACCGTTCGAAATTCTGATAAAGAATGCTCAAGTTATAACGATTATAAGTTACATGATATTTTAATTGAAAAATAACTTAATTTCAAAATGGGATCCACCTTACTTAAGGCCCATTACCACCTTTGAATACCCATAACCTCCTGCTCATCGTTCCTGCCATAGCCGACTTTTCCTAACAAATTACAGCTCGATTATTTCATTTAAACTTCGTTTCGGAATTACCATTCAACTCTCCTCTCAACCCTTAATCAGCCCGTCCCCAACTCGCATCACTCGATGGCCCAAATCGAGGTGCGAACTCTGGCTTTCTCCTCTGACTCCTGACGTCGCACTCCACTAATGACCATCGGAAATCCTCCAACCACTCGTACAGATGCGGTTTCCCCTCCCAATCCCGAAACTAAAGTCGGTTCTCACTCTCGATGCCACAAAACTCTCGACAACCTAACACTGGTTCCTACTATCCAAACTCGAGCTCGACGAAACATGACCACACCCAACCAAAAACATACCAGAACAAAGAGGATTGCATAATGATTTCAAATATATATATATGTATATAGATTTATGGATTTTTCTTTGAATTTCATTTGATTTTCTAAAGATTGCGTTTTGGGTTTAAAGGAGAGAAACCCGACGGCGCAACTTCGTTGATGACTTTAGGGTTAGGGAAAAGTTAATGGGGTATATATAGGGGATTTATAATTTTTTTATATTCAATATTATATTTATTTAAAAGCAACTGCTATTTTTATTTGTCCTCTAAAATTCCTGTGACCACATACGATAACCAAAAATCATGAAAATTGGCATGCAGCTACAGTTCGACATTACAGTCCTAATGAAACTAGTTTCGTCGAATTCTGACTCCGTTTGCTCACACAGCGCATTTTTAACCGTCAAAATACTAACTGTTTTCCACATTAAAAATCCTCATGGCCACACAGTGACCCCCAAAATCACGGAACTTGGTATCTAACAATAATTTGATGTTGCGGACCCAACAAAATTAGTTTCATCGAATTCCGACTCCGTTTGCAAAAGTGGCTATTTTAAAAGCTCTAAATAACCTATTTAAATATATAAATATATTTAAATAAAATTACATTAAACATTTATAATTACATATTATCGTATATATTCACAAACGATATCGTACAGCTCCAGAATATCATATCAGAGTTTATACTCGATATTCCCGAATTCCAGAATACCTCGATATTCAATATATATCGAAAACCCTTTTATAACATAAATAAAGCATTGCGAATTTCAGAGAAATTCCATTGCAACTTTTCTGAAATTTGATTTGGACATAAATCAAATTTTACACGATGAAATCCCGATTTTTCTCTTCCATCAGAAAGATATACTCCACCAGCTCCGTACATTTCTTGTTTCACAGAAATCCGATTTAAAACGAACTCTGTAAATTCAGTTGAAGTTCAAATCGCCAAATAGCGAACAGCCACGCCATTTCAAGCTCGATTATAATTATATTATAATCTATAAGTTCAACTATCGTTAATCAATTTTATTCGTTATTCAAATTCAATTCCAAACCGATTTATATACTTTGAATTGTCCAGTTCACACAATATTGTGAATTCCACAAATTCTGATTATTCTCTAAATTAAATATATTATTTAATTATTATTTTAATTAAATATTCACCATCATTTAATTCAATGACCATGAAATCCTTTTAATCCCCTTCTAAATAATTAAATAAATTAATTATTATATCGCTGAAAAATGTGGGTCATTACAACATCCATACTATCTGAGTTGACTAATAACACCACACGTCCAACCCAAATTGCACAGAAATACGAATTATTATTATAAAGAAGTTAAAGGATGAGAAATAGAAAGAAAGAAATATTAGAATAGAATAAAAACGAAGAACACAAACCTCACAGTGGAACGAATAAAATATATTATATAACATAACTTTTTGAAATACAAATCAGTAACTGTATCTACATACCATTATCAGAGCACAACAGTTATTCCTGGAATAGTTATAAACACCTGTTTCCAGATATCACATAGTACACAGCGGAAATATGATAGTCTATAGATAACTGGTGAAGCCTCATGCTTCCAGCTCTTCCAAGTGTATCTGAAAAAAATCCAGACTACTTGACTGCCCGTACAAATTTGGGCACCCAAGAGTGTAGGGAAAACAAACAAAATAAACTCTGGGTCAGTCATGGGACTGGTGTGAGTAAACTCCAGCCATTTGTTTAACTTTCAAAATCCTTTCGAAAGAAAGAATAATAGTAAGACCAGCCCACACATAAACATGGACAGTTTTTATCTTACTATAACCCAAAACACTTTGATACGAAAATCCAGTGCTATTATAATAGTGTCTAAATAAAATAAATAACAATCTAGCGGAACGCTTGCATCTCACCCTCCACATACATAGTATAAAATCAAAAACCGCAAGGCGCTTATTGGAGATTGGATTTCCGACATGACAAGGTATGGAACCACCTTCTGATAGTGTATCTCTAGAGAGGAATACACTGGGTTCAACAAGAACATCTTGCAACCCGGCCCACACATGACCGACCACTCATTTCGCTTAAGCGTATCAAATGTATATCACCAACAGTTGGGATCAGCAACCGTTTCCCGAATGGGACAACATCGACAGATTAAAAAAGTAAAAGGAATTTCTCTAGATAGGTGATTATACATCCTAATGGGAGCGATCCACATAGCCATGCTGCCTGCCCGATTTTTGTCATTTCCCGGTTGTTGAGGCCTGAGGCTAGGATTACTTCTCTCATTGATAACACAATTACTTTGAATGCCACATTATCAGATCCGTTAATCATTAATTGGTTTGCACAAATATTCTGGATATTATGTTAAGGGAATAAATCCATTGCAACCATATATATTTATACAGACCAACCCATGCGATCATTGGAAATACTTTGTTGGACATTCGTCCATTTACGTTCGTTTTGGCATTGAACGAAACCGAAGGCACAATTTCTATAAACAGAAAAAGTCCTTGCGCTCTACTCCGTCTTCGATTATCTTCATATAATCTGATTCGCAACGCTACTGCAAATACGGAGTGGTTCTTTGGATAATAATCCAACCGGTCTCTCCATATCGACACCGATGGTCAAAACTTCGATAGTCTGTGATTTAACTATCGAATAAAAATAAGTGTTCATTCAACATATCAAAAAAATCACTGTTTTAATTAATATTCCATTAATTAAATCTCTTCTCCATTTCCTTATCAATATTTGTTAAATGAATATTTTAAATTATCATTTTTGTCCTTTTAGCTATTTAGAAAACAATTCCATATATCGCCTCCTTTTATTTTCAATATGCAGAAAATATATTCTATTTATAATTGGAAAATATTCCAATTACTTATCTCTTTCCCGACCATTCATTTTTAGACTTAGGAAATATTTATAATCATATTTCCAAGATTTCACTTTCTTGGGTTAAAACGAATGTCATGTAAAACATCGTTACGACAACCCAAAACACAGCATTCAACTAACTCTTATTCAAACATTCCTCTTCGAGACTGGATCTTGTTATTTATAGGTTAAAAATGAAATCAATCAAGTTGGCGTATAACAACCTATCAGACCTTGACTGAAAACATCCTTAACTTCAAAATGGACAAGACCACTTACCTCGAATAATCAACATCATATAAAACCAATTCTCCATTTCTAAAACGTATATACAATTCCCTTTTTATTTCAAGATTATCGATTTCCTTTTTGTTTATAATATTCTATTTTCAAGTTCGTTTCCTTATCGAATTCTATATATATCGATACATTGATTTCTAACTATCAAAATTTCTTAAAGGTATTCTAAGTCCTTAAATTTCCGGAAAAATTCGCCATAACCTCCTTTGTACCGGGAGCATAGGGAAAATCCCCAAACCGCCACACAGGCCTCTCCATTTAAAAAGAAAATCAAAAAGCCAAGCGGCTAGCTGATACGGCGCAAAAAATTTCATATACGAATTAAATACATATATTTTTGTCGGGCATTCTAATATATATCTTCATTAACTTCATTCCATACCTATCTCATGTATATCCATACATTTCTAATTCATTTCAACTTAATACACTCATTTGAACTTAACTCGTTAATTAATTCGTTAACTAACTCTTTGTCTATTTCACTTGTATATTTGAATATAACATTTTTCAAATATATTTCAACTTACTCATAAACTAATTGAATTCCATTTTCCAACTCATGTTTCATATTTGATTCGAATATGAAGTCACAAGTAAATTTTACTTATTCAAAGTCAACTTGATTCAATCGTTTTAACTTAATTCATTAATCAGTTTGCTAATTAACTCTTTTGCCAATTTCACTTTGAACATGACATGTTCAAATATATTTTAACTTGTTTATACTCTAATTGAATTCTATTTTTCAATTCAAGTTCCCTATTCGATTTCGAATATATATTTACAATTCCAATTCACTTTCCAAGGTCTTATTTCGATTCAAAACTTTGATTAACAAATTTCTTTCTACTTAGTTAATTCTATTCAATAATCAAAAATATGATTATTGTTTTTCAAAAATCATTTCATTTACTTCACTTGAGTTCATATATATTTTATAACTCAAGTCTAGATTTTTCTAATGAAGATTCGGATTTTATTTCCTTAAAATCCTTTTATAAATTTAAATAGACCGTTATGGTTTTTAAACGATTACGGCGCTGCTTTTCTGAAAAATTGATTTTGACATAACTCAAAACTATACGACGAAATCCAGATTTTTCTCTTTCATTAGAAAATTATTATTCAACTGGTCCTGATGATTCTTGTCTCAAAGAATTCCGACTTCAACTGAGTTCTGTATACTCAATTGAAGTTCGAATCGCCAATTTATGAATTGTCGTGCTGCGGCGAGTTCGTTTCAATTTTATTTATATATATAAACTTTTAAACTTTATTTAAAATAAATTCAACTCCATCCTGATATATTTTTAATATATATATATATCAAATCCATTTCAACATAATATTTCCGATCTTCTAAAATTGTCGATTTTCCCTAACTTGGAAATAAATTTATTTATACTTCGATCTTCTATATTCAAATTCCATTTCAATTCTATTTAAATTTCCTATATTCAATTTCCATTTAAACTCTATTTGAATTGTATATTCAAATTCTCCTTTCAACTCTATTTGAATTTCATATATTCAATTTGCCATTTCAACTCTATTTGAATTTTCTATTTAAATTTTCTTTATTCAAATACTATATTCAAATTCTATATTCAATTTCTATTTGAATTTTCCTTTATATTTTCTATACTCATATTCTAAATTTGAATTCCGTTTGAATTTCTGTATTCAAACTCCATTTGAATTTCTATATTCAATTTCTATTTGAATTTTCCTTTATATTCATTCTTAAACAAGTCTCGATTTCAATTTCTTTTGAAATCTATATTTCTACTTTTGGAAAATAGATTTCCCTTTTCAATTTCACACTTGTATTTTTATTTCTGAATGACCCAATGATAATTCTTTTCACTTCATTTATAAACTTCGTTTATAAAAGAACTACTTGTTTTTTATTCTTTTAAAACAAGTTAATATTTTTATTCTATTCATATTTCAAATTCTATTTTATAAAAATAGAATTTCCCTTTTTAACTCTGGAAATTTCCCTTTTCGATATTTTTTAAAATATAAACATTTAAGCCCAGTGGTAATTAAACAACCAATTATTAATTTCAGGTTTTCTAACACATCATATATGACAGTATATATGCAAACAAATAAACAAACAGATAATATATTTTTGATGAATCCAGTTGGATTCTTCCAACCTGTTTTCCTGCATCCACAGACGTTAGTCAACATAGTAATACCCATCCTGCTTCGAGGCCGGATATCGCAGTATGAAGGTCATCCACTAATATATGTTGTGGGGCGCACAGGGAAATCATCCGCTATGGTACCGCGGGCATCCGCTAATGAGACTTTGGGAATCAATCCAACCATCAAACCAATATATATATATAATAGTCAACCCTAAATAACTAATATATTTAAAGTAACCAGAAAAATCCAAATAAGCAACAACAATTATTTTTAACGACATAAAAATAATTCAAATTAAGGTGAGTGAGATTTACTCACCAGGATTTTATTTGCAGCTCGCTCCATTTTTAAATCAAACTGAACGATGAACGATTTAATTTAAAATCCACTGTTAATCTTGAAAAATCCCAAAACCAATTCCATTGCGAAGATAGCTTTGTCACGGTTGTAACTCAACTATTTACGTTTGAATTTGATTCAGTATGAATAAATATTGTCATTACAAACCGAATACAAATTAAACTGATTTAATTTAATTAAAATAATTAACTAACTACTATTATAATTATTTTCCGAGGTTGTATATCTATAGAGTAAACATTATTAATTAACTAAATTAATTAAATCATTTACCTTAATTCTTGTTTAAATCACCTCCTTTCTAAATCAAATTCTCAACCTATTGCTCCTTACAAATTCTGAATCGATTACACCATTAACATCAGCATAATATACTCCACCTTTCTATCCTAACAATCTCACTCTGGAGTCCTTCTCCCTCCTTTGCAAGAGTCACTTCCTCCCTGTTTTTCACGTAGTCGTGACCAATCCTTGGAAATCACCAAACTCCCTTTTTGATTCATGATTCCATAAATTGAAATCACTGTTGAATTCCCCTAGCTTCCCTTTCCTTGTTCATCAACTTCAAATGAAATTCGAACCCCCAAAATAAAATCGCAAGACCCTAGTGTACTGTTAAGACTGTCGAGCCTCCCCATATTG
Organism: Allium sativum; assembly: GCA_030737875.1. Taxonomy (NCBI): domain Eukaryota; kingdom Viridiplantae; phylum Streptophyta; class Magnoliopsida; order Asparagales; family Amaryllidaceae; genus Allium; species Allium sativum. Next base: position 522,864,951 of record CM060924.1, on the reverse strand, counting down.
ATTCTGCATCATCTCGTTTTGAGCGAAGCCCTTCAGGGAACTTGCGCCTTTCGAACTCGCGAACCCCAAGTTTTGAACCACCAGCGATGAACGTTGAACCCCAAACTCGCCTCCCAAACAAAGATGCGATAATGATTTAAATCGAACTCTCCCAATATCGGCCTACTGACGCGCCTTCTTGCCTCGAACTTCCTAAACCATCGAGACAACCAATCTCCTTCTCAATCCCTGGTATGCCTCAGCCCTAGCATCTGCAGTTCCCAGGATCGATCGTCTCAAAGTTATATCGCACCAGATCTGAACATTGTCGGTTTTATGTGGAGTTTCAGTTATATGAAGAGAATGGATTTACAGAGGAGCGAAAAGCAATTTAAAAAGGGTAGTCACAATGTAAAAAGAGAACATCCAATTTTCTTTAGCTTGCATTTAATTCTTTTTCTTCAGAGGAAATCGAAATGAAAGGAAAGACATAGGGGGTGTTCCGTTATATAATAGGAGAAAGGGGGACGTGGAAAGGGGACATGAAGTACATGGAAAATCTTTATATTTATTTTAAAAAGATTTTCTAATTAATTTGATTTGATTTTGATTCGATATAAAGAGATCTTTTATTCTTTTTAAACAGATATCGATTTGGTTTTTGATTAGATTTCATATCCATTATAAATATCTCGGGGTTCACAATTAAAAATCGTGAACCGCTATTTTAGCGTACCGACTGTCATTCCAATGTAATAACGTTATTCTGAATTGAACAGTATATATTCTGAAATTTGATTTGAACGTAAATATAAAATAACCATATTAAATTAATATAATATAATTAAATTCATAAATAAATTTCTCGATAATATATTATTATTGATTACATTCACATAGAATTTATATTTATTATCTGAACTATTTTGATTCAGTTTAAATCTTCGAATTCAATTTTGCTTTGAATTACTATAATTAGATATATTCTAAATTAAATTATATTTGATTATTAAATCGATAACTCAATATAAAAATCCATTTATATTATCAAATCAATATTTAAAACCATATGTAATATTTAAAATAAACTATTCAAAAACCCGGGTTGTTACATTCTTCCCCCCTTAAAAGAATTTCGTCCCCGAAATTGCTAAGGTAGAAAAAATGCTACAGCCCATTATCTTTTCAAAATCCACTTATGTTGAAACTCAACTCTTCATATTTCAACAAAGTTTAATTCCTACAAAACTTTTGTTTTCATTCATATTCCACATCATATAGGCTTACATTCATTTAATCTGAGTGATTCGATAACTTCACATCCAATTCATATTCCATTCAATTTTCATTCAAATTGATTTTAATCAATCCATTCACTTCGATCCATTTAAGTTGGTTAAGTTAAATTTAAATTCCAGAATTCAAATACCCGGGTTCTTATTTCAAATCCTTTTGAAATCACATAAATATATACATATATTTATTATCCAACACAAATTCAAAACATTTGAAATTTCAAACCCACTTGTTTCCTTTCAAACAAATTTCCATCAAAACTTTTCTAAGGTAGTAATCCATCACTTAGAAACTTGAAAATGAACAGTGATGAAGCTGCAGTCATCATCAGAATCATTTCCCAACCACTGAAGTGAGTTCAGTGCTTTATTACTTTCAAAATCCATCTGAAATGGCTTCTATTAAAAATCCTTTTAAAACAAAGCTATATTATTTTAATAAACTTCAGAAAATATTTTCCAACTTCCCAGGATTTAAATTCCAAACTCTGGTTTGAATTCAATTTCAATTCATCTCAATTGTATATCTTATTCATATACAAGTTATATTTGGTTATCTATAACCCTTGCAATTTTATAATATTATCTGATTTTATATTAACAACCAACTCATCCATATTATAATAATTTCAAAAAATTATTCATTTCTATATCAAAATAGAATTTTGGGTAAAATTATTTCATTTACCCACTTTAAAACAATATATTGTGTTCAATCTTCTGTTCAAATATTTATAAACTCTTATCGACGTCGTGGCATCTCACGATTCGATCAAAATTCATAAACCACTCAACAGACAAGCCAACACAATATAAAACAATTTTTTAATATCAATTAACAAATACGCGCTCTCGTATATATACAATCAACTCATTCTTGGGTACTACTGACTCTATCTCTAATGAGCACAACCCAACAAAGCCTAGATATTCACTCAACCTAAGCTCTGATACCAACTGTAATGGTCCGCACATCCGTACTATCTGAGTTGACTAATAACACCACACGTCCAACCCAAATTGCACAGAAATACGAATCATTATTAGAAAGAAGTTTGAGGATGATAAATAAAAAGAAAGAAATATTAGAATAGAAGAAAAACGAAGAAAACAAATCTCACAGCGGAACGAATATAATATATTATATAACATAACTTTTTGAAATACAAATCAGTAACTGTATCTACATACCATTATCAGAGCACAACAGTTATTCCTGGAACAGTTATAAACACCTGTTTCCATATATCACATAGTACACAACGGAAATATGATAGTCTATAGCTAACTGGTGAAGCCTCCTGCTTCCAGCTCTTCCAAGTGAATCTGAAAAAATCCCCGACTACTTGACTGCATGTACAAATTTGGGTACCCAAGAGTTTAGGGAAAACAAACAAAATAAACTCTGAGTCAGTCATGGGACAATCCAAACCCAACGACTGTCGTCCCTTGCTAAATAACCCTTACCACTTACCACTTACGAACTCCAATCCAAACCCAACGACTGTCGTCCCCTGCTAAATAACCCCATTCCGAACACAATGGGATATGTTTCGGAGGCTCATTCGACTGTTTCAGTTAGTTTCTCTTCAAATTAAAATATAAAACATTCAATATGTGATTTGAACGTACATTTCAATTTGTCGGGGCCACAAACGGATCCCAAAAATTCCAGAAAAATAAATCTATCTATGTTTTGACGATTCGGTCTCAACAAAGTAAGTTTCGCTAAATTCTGAGACCGTTTGAAAAATGGCCATTTTCTGGTCGATCCAATTTAACTAAAATCAACCAAACACATTTTTCTTCGCCATGCTCACATATTAACTTCAAAAATTATGAAATTTTAAACCAAGCAATAATTTGACATCCCGGATCCAACAAAAGTGATTTTGTCGAATTCTGAGGTCGTTTGCAAAATGTCTATTTTCACGGGCTATATAAATTCTATAGCGACCTTTCTGAAAATTCATTTGGCCATAACTTTTGATTCCTGCTATGAAACTTCAATTTATCAGAATTGTTAGAAAGATAATCGTAAATAGTTTCAAATATTCTTGGTTTCACTAAAGTCCGTTTTATTTTGCACCCGGTAGAGTCCGTCAAAGTTTGAATTCAAAATTTCAAACTGCCGCGCCATTTCAGGCCTTGTTTATAATTGAAACAAATATATTGATTTTCAAACATCGATTCAAATAGACTTTTCATCGTAATTATTTAAAATAATTTATTTTAGATATTCAAAATTCACTAAAATAGCCAAATTAAAATTTTTTAATTGGTTCTGATTTTCTGGGTTGTTACAATCTCCCCCACTTAAAATCTTTTCGTCCCCTAAAAGGAACGAAGCCGAAAGTTGTTTAATTAACCAACTCAACTTTCATTTTGGCTTTCATTCTTCAACTTTTCAGTTTCTAAGAATTTTCAAATTCTTCAAAAATTTGGCTAACACCCTAAATTTTCAAAAAAATTCGCCATAACCTCCTTTGTACGGGGAGGGGTTTGGAAATTTATTAGGCCGTATTAGGTACCCAATAAATCCCAGTAAGCATGCACATATTTATAGTGATATATTCTGGTGTCCACAGGGGAGTGTGTATAGACCATAACTCCAGAGAATAAATTCTCGTCACCCTATAAATGGTTTTTGTGCCTTAATGACCAGAAAGACGTGTCTATTGTCATCTCCAGACCCATGTGGGGTTTTTATTAATCTTGCAATTTACTATCACATTTTATATAGTCCATATCAGTCATCAGTTCAACCTTTAATATATAGTCATCGCCACATAAGCCTCTCGCTCGTATGGTAAATCTTCAACCTCGTCACACAAGCTCCAAATGCTTGTGTGGTATATGACGAAGTATGCCTATCTTCAAGAAGTATGCCATGTAATGTAGTTCAAAATTAATTGTTACTATCCTATGGAGACATTTATTTATTACACACAGAATAACCAGCACTCCGCATCCAATGGCTTTCACAGGAGTTGATATAATAATAAAATTGTGCAACCAACTCATTAAGGTTTACCTATTTGTCGGGCACGCAAATAAATTCTATACTCAACAACTAATCCATTTACCTATTCAAACATATATAATGCACATGTATATATTTCTATCTATTTTTAAATCAGTTCAATACTTGATTCACTTGCATACATTTAACTTCATTCTCTTATTGATTAAATTAACTATCATTCTAATAATTTAATTAATCAAATCCACACTCACACAACACAAACAACAATCGATTTGTTTTTATCTTTCAAAAATATAATAATTAATTCATATACTCTTTTAAAATCATTCAGACTATATAATTAAAAAGTTTATATCCATGCAAAGAAAACAACAACAAAGTAGAGAACAACACGGAAATGCAAAATATGGTAAATGTACCTTGCACCAGAGTCAATCAGAGATATCTACCCTGCACTTAGGATAGGCTTTCTTAGTACTCTCCTCAGTTTCCCAAGTACAATCTCGCGGATCTCCACTCCGTTGCACTTTGACAAAGTGAACCTTCTTGTTCCTCAGCTCTTTTGTTTCTTTGCCAATAATCTTTAGCGGTTCTCTTCTCACAACCAATTCTGGAGTAATTTCCAAATACCATTGCGCGGCTTCTTCCACGATCAAGTATGGATCATGAACATGCTTTCGAAGTTGAGATACGTGAAATACATCATGTACTCCAGGCAACCAATTAGGCAGTTGAACCCTATAAGCGAGAGTTCCAATCCGTTCTAGAATAGGAAACAGACCAATAAATTTGGGCGCCAATTTCCCTGTTTTACCGAACTGGATTACTCCTCTCATCGGAGATACCTTCAAATACATGTGGTAGACAATAGCGAATGATAAATCTATTCTTCTCTTATCTGCATAGCTCTTCTGTCGGCTTTGAGTGGCTAGTAATCGTTTCTTAACGAAATCGACTTTGTCCGCAACTTCGCGAATCATATCAGGTCCCAATACGAGCCTATTACCAGGTTCTACCCAACAAGCAGGAGATCGGCACAGTCTACCATACAGTGCTTCGAATGGTGACACTGTCAGGCTCGCTTGGTAGCTATTGTTGTATGAGCACTCAGCCAAAAGCAAATGGTCTTCCCATGATCCGCCAAAATCAATAATACAAGCCCGCAATAAATCTTCTAGAATATGATTTACCCTCTCAGTTTGACCATCTATTTGAGGATGATATGCGGTGCTCAAGTTCAGTTTCGTTCCCAATTCTGCTTCGAATGCTTCCCAGAATTTACTAGCAAAAATCGGGTCACGATCGCTAACGATACTCATGGGAACTCCATGAAGTTTAACAATTTTTTTAAAATAAATCTACGCCAGTCTTTGAGCAGTTCTATTCGATCGGACAGGTATGAAATGAGCGGTCTTCGTGGGACGATCTACGATCACCCAAATACTGTCATTTCCTTTCCTGGTTCTGGGAAAACCATCTATGAAATCCATAGAAATCTGTTCCCACTTCCCACCTGGAATTTCCAACGGTTGCAACAATCCGGCGAGTTACTGTTGATTGCTTTTGACTTGTTGCAAGTGGAACACCGGCTAACATATATATAGATATCTCTTTTCATCGCCTTCCACCAGAAAGTTCGCTTGAGGTCATTATACATTTTACTAACCCCGGGGTGGATACATAGCTTGGACTTGTGACACTCGTCCAATACTTCTCTTTTGAGCTCAAGGTTGTTGGGAACACAGATCCTTCCTTTCAATCTCAGAACTCCTGCGCTATCCACTTGGAAACTGGAGACTTCGCCCCTTTAAATTCTTTTGATCGTCTCTTTAACAAAACTATCATCTTTCTGAAGAATAGATATTTTATCAATCAACGATGGTGTAATGGTAATTCTTGTGATGATCACATTCTTCCTATTGAGCGCATCAGCCACAACATTGGCTTTCCCCGTAGTATATAAAATATAAAGAACATATGCCACGAGAAATTCTAACCAACGCTGCTGCCTCATATTCAGATCCTTCTGGGTGAATAAATATTTCAATGATTGATGATCAGTATATAATTCAAATTTCTCACCCAATAGATAATGTCTCCAAATTTTCATAGCAAACACGATGGCTAACAATTCAAGATCGTGAGTTGCATAATTCTTTTCATGTGGCTTCAATTGACGGTTAGCAAAAGCGACTACCTGGCCTCTTTGCATTAATATTGCACCAAGACCTTCTTTAGAAGCATCTATCTAGACTTTCAAGTCTTGATTGCCATCACTAATTGTGAGCACTGGAGCAGTCGTCAATTTTAACTTTAGCTCTTGGAAAGCTGCCTCACATTCGGGAGTCTAGTTGAATCTCGAATGTTTCTTAGTAAGCTTTGTTAAGGGACTAGATATCTTCGAAAAATTCTTAACGAACTTCCGATAATAACTGGCCAACCCAAGAAAACTTCAGACTTCCGTAGGTGTACGAGGTTGTTTCCAATTGTGAATAGCAGTGATTTTACTGGGATCAACTGAAATTCCTTCCTTTGACACGACGTGACCAAGCCATTTGACTTCTTCTTGCTAGAATATACATTTGGAAAATTTTGCTTTTAAAACATTCTTTCTCAGAATCACTAACACTTGTTCCAAATGTTCTTCATGTTACTTTCTGACTTAGAGAAGATCAATATATCATCAATGAAAACCAGAACAAATTTATTCAATACTTCTCTGAATACCCTATTCATTAGATCGACAAAATAAGCTGGAGCATTACATAAGCCTCTAAATGCTGTCAAAGGAACACAATCTTTGGCAATACGAAGCTGATGAAAACCTGTAGCTAGGTCCATTCGTGAAAATACTTGTGCACCATTTAATCGATCTAACAAATCAACAATCCGCGGAAATTGATATTTGTTCTTCAGTGTATGCTTACTCAAATCACGATAATCCACACATAGTCTGAGAGTACCGTCTGAGTTCGGGACAAATACCACTGCTGCTCCCCAATCAAAGAAACTAGGTCTGATCTGACCTTTCCATACAAGCTGTCGAGTTTGACTTTCTAACTCTTCTTTTTCCTTCAAGGTCATTCTTCGAATAGCGTGTACTACTGGCCTTGCATTTGGAATTAAAGAGATTTTGAAATCAATTTCTCTACGCGGAGGTAAGCTAACAACTTCTTTGAACACATCCGTATAGTCCTTCACGGCAGGAGTATTTTCAATGTCGACCGGATTATTCTCCGGAATGACAGGAACATGTTCTAATTGAGAAAGACAAACATCCATAGCTGACCAAAAATCTTTTCTATCAGAATTCGGACCCTCGCATGGTATGGTTATATAGTCTCCTGATTTAATCTTCTCCTTAACGACTCTGTCGGCGCATTTAACCTCAGCTTCATATTTGGTTAACCAATCTAATCCCAGAATAAGATCAAATTCTGAGAAATTCATGACGATTGCGATGGTAGGGAACTGATAACGGGAAAAAGAAACAGGCACCCCACAAACCCAACTGAGATCGAGAGAACCCCCAACTGAATTATGGACAGTCATGGGTGTCTTGAGCTTTTTCGAATTCAAATCCAGTTTCTTAACCACATTCTTTGCAATAAAGCTTCGTGAAGCGCCTGCATCAAACAATTCTTTAACTGGGATATTTTTTATAGTAAGTGTGCCTTCTAAAACATCTGGCCTTCCCTGACTAGCTGAGGGTTCAAAAGTTTCTGCTACTTCATTTACTTGTACTATTTCAGATTTATCTAATAACAGGCAATCTCTGGCAAGATGACCTGTCTGGTGACACTTATAGCATTCCCTCATGCCATGCGATCTCTTTTGCTCCTTAGTGGGTTTAAATCCACTCTTCTTTCATTTGTTTCATGATTTGCAATTTATTGCTAAATGTCCCTACCCATTGCAGCTCGAGCATGTGGCAGTCGTTATTAGCACTTTCTCTGATTTAACCTTCTTTCGATTGACTTTAGGTTTGTTTCTGACCCCATACGTCGTACTTTCCTCAGGCTGTGAATTTGTCTCTGGGCTATAAGTTTCAAGTTTCTTTTTATTGCTAGAACTACACTCTTCTTCATCTTCCAAAAGGCCTTGCTTATCAAGATTTTCATACTGATAAGCCATGTATATCATTTCAGAAAAAGGAAGTTACACATAAGCAGTTACCTTACTTTGATACTTTCTTTGAAGCCCGTTAATAAACCTTAGATTCTTCATCTTTAGACTCTGAATTAAATGCAGGGCAAAACGAGAATTTCATTGAATTTCTTATGATATTCTAGAATAGTCATACCCCTTGTATCAAATAGTAGACTTCATCACTTAACCGCTCAGTTGCTTCTGGAGGAATAAATCTTTGATTGAAAATTTCCTTGAATCTATCCCAGGTGATATCACCTTCTGGATTATCTTTAATGATTGTTTCCCACCAGATTAACGCTTCTTCTTTGAGCGCCCAAGATGCCAGTAATCTTTTCTGATCATCTCTCAGCTTGAAACCTTCAAATATGCTCTCAGCAGAGCACATCCAGGCTTGAGTTTGAATAATAGATTCATAGCCCGAGAACGGTACTCCACCCAGATTTCGATATCTTTTCAACAGAGCTTCTATTTCAGATCCAGGCTGTGGGAGCACAACTGGCTCATTAATTTGCTGAGCCATAGGATTATTCCTTCTGCTTTTGCCACTCTTTTTTCTATGTCTGCAAATAGCAGACAAAGTGTCAGGTCAATAGAAAAGGTATTTTTAAGCAAAGAGACATATACTTTAATGTAAATGTGTCTACTGGGGTGTATTTCCTTCTGCCCCACTCATTTTAGGATCTCCTATCTGAAATGAGTGATCCGTCATAGAATACTGCTGGTTCCATTTCTGACGAGTTCGTTAATATGTTATATTCCAGAACTAAGCTTAACCAAAGCTCTGATACCACGATGTAACGACCCCAAACCCCGTTCCACGGTGGCAAGGGTAATCTTTGGAATATAACACATAAATAGATAACAACAAAACAGAAATAAATAAATACACCAGATAATGTACAATAGAATACACTGGATAAACATAATCATCAGAGTTACACACTATACAGGATCATACTTAGTACAAAATACAGTTTAGCTTTACATAAATGTCTATAGCAGAATCAAAACATAATATGTACAATAGAAGCTGAACAACATAAAAAGAAAGAAATGATAGAATCCATCTTTAGCTCCAGCTATCCAGAAAGTGCCTGCTAAAACCTGAATACAAGGCTTTCTGTGTAGAAATAGGGGCACCCGAGTATGCAAGTGAAACAAACTACGAGTCAGTCATGAGACTGATATGAGAAATCTACTCAACTTACTTTATAATATGGCCAATCACAGGACCACGATGCTAACGCGGAACGGGTATACTCCATTGGATTGCCCGTGCTTTAAAAAAAGTAAATCATTTAAACATCGCAATGCTTTTTATAAAAATGAAGCCATTATAAGACTCAGTTCCCATCACACAATGCAATGCAAACCGGAGGATAGAGTTTTAACTTATAATGGCCAAAATATGCTTGATACGAATAAAATAAAAGCATTTGATATTTTTACTAGTGTTTATATGTTTCAAAAACAATTTCAATCATAAGTATCAATCATAGACGGCATGAATGCCCCATACCACTATGTCACCATATACAGGTATATAATCAAAACCGCATGATGTCGTATTTGGAAATTGGATTTCCGTCATGAACCAAGGCAAGGGATCTTCCTTACCGCTTCGAGACGCTCTAGCCCGCCCCTTAGGCAAGTACTCTGTCAAGCCTTTGGATCGCCAGGGCCGGTACACCCGATGTGGACTAAAATGCATGAACACTGCGTTTCCCCGCCCTATGGGGCGTCACTGGTCATATCCGACCAAACGATCGGCTCCGAAGAGACTGAACTAACCGAAACCTCGCTTTCCATCATCCACATAAGTAAAATGCCCGGGCATGTAAAACCCAAAGCACCACTCCTAGCTAGAAGGAAATGCATGTTCTCCCTGAGGTCCTTCTCCCGTTTCTGGCTCATACCGGGGTGTGAGGCTCGCGAAACAACGCTAAACACAAAGCTAGCCATTCAAAGTTGTTCTTTGGTTATCAACCACAAAGCTCTGCTTTTCAACAAAAGCTTTGATCACAGCATCTCTTCATGCCATGTTGTCAATATACAACATCAGACACACATCCATTTACAAGTCCGTTCTGGGTCTGAACGAAACCGGAGGCACCATATACCTCGCACATCCGTACAATCAACAAGTACGTCTGGACGGCTACCACTTTAGCCCTCTTCAAGGTAGCTACTCCCATCGTGAGCATCAGTAGCACCCATCCATTCGATGTGAAGATCGTTGGTCTTGCACGGTCTTTATATCTTCGACTTCTAACCGTCGATCAATTATTTGCAATGAGAATTAACTCAACCTTTTCAAATAATTCACATATATTTAGAATTTCAAATCAATTCATTTCAATGGTTAAATTATTCGACATCGATAATTCTATTCTTTAATGTAATCTTCTCGTCAAACACATTCAACCATCAAATATCCAATAAACGGGTAAATTCAGTTTATTTTCATTCCATATCGTTTATACTATTTTTTCACGATTTATCGCTATTTTTATTTATATAAAAAGAGCCAATTTATATAAACAACGCTTCAGGCCAAAACGCGGCCATATCACTGTATTTCTCCAGATTTGATTTAGACGTATCCGAAAATCTAACCGTTGGATCTTTACAAATTTTATATCATTGGAAAGATCTTTTCAAAACGAATCCAATGGTTCTAGTTTTGGGAAAATCCGACGGTTGGATCTCTCGGTACAATCGTTTGAAGTTACGATTTCAAAATACGAACTGCAGCATCGTTATTCGATTTATTTTAATTATATATATATATATAATCGATTCTGGCGCTATTTTTCTTCAGATTTGAATTAAACATTCCAGACAATCCAACCATTGGATCTTTGCAAAGTTGGTGTCGTTGGAAGGATATTTCCAAAGCGAAACCAACGGTTTCGCTTTCGGGAAAATACAATGGTCGGATCTCCCGCAATAGTCGTTTGAAATCACGGTTTCAAAATACGAACTGCAGCATCGTTATTCGATTTATTTTAACTATATTTAAATATATATATATAATTCGTTCTTCGATTTCAAAAACCATTTCATTTCATATATGTGATAAAAATGATATTTTTATCTAACAGATATTTATTTCAACACATCACTATTTTTAACAATTCATATATACAATAAAAAATGTGATTTTTATTTGTAAAACAATTTATTTCAAAACACGATTATTTTATGTACTTCATATATACTATAAAAATGTGATTTTTATTTGTAAAACAATTTATTTCAAAACACGATTATTTTATATACTTCATATATACTATAAAAATGTGATTTTTTTATTTGTAAAACAATTTATTTCAACCATTCAATAAAAATGTCATTTTTACCGTCAAAACCATTTTATTTCATTTATTCGATAAAGATATTATTTTTATCGTTTAAACCATTTCATCTCATTCATTTGATAAAAATGTTATTTATCGTTCAAACCATTTCATCTCATTCATTCGATAAAAATGTCATTTTTATCGTTCAAACCATTTCATTTCATTTATCACATGAATATATTTTAATACATGAAAATAAATCAAACACAGAAATATTTCAGAAAATTTCGACAGCATAACGGCAGGGTAGTTAATACCAGCGCCGTCCCGAGTACGTCTCCTCGCTCTACCTTAAAGCCTCGCAACTTTTGACAATGAGGATTTCAATATCTAGTTCGTACGCAGACAAATTTTTCCCATATGGTAATCCTATTGGGATTTCAACCACAATAAATCATTTCAAATTAACCATTCATGATATTCACCAAATTTCATATCAACCAAATCCAAACAATATCACAACCAATATATATCGTATGTCGTCTGTGGACGAGGGGAGTATATATATATATACACTCATATATAAATATATTTCGATTTCATTTCAATATCATTTCAATTTCATTCAACACATATATGATTTCTACAACGCGTATATGATTTCTACAACGCATATATAACTTATACATCGACCATACAACTTATACAACGCTTATATATGAGGTGTACAACGCTTATATAACTTATACATCGACTATATAATTTTTACATCGTCATTTCCATATCGTTTATAAATCATAAATTTCAAACTGGGTTCCACTCCTCCAAAAATTGTAGAAGGCTCAGAAAAATATCCGGTCTCTTCCAAAATATAGAAGACGTCCACGCATACCCTTCTTGAATGTTCAAAAATTGAAGGCCACATACCCTTCTTGAATGTTCAAATCTAGGTTTTCAATTCTTGATAAACGGTGTAACGAGGCGTCGATCAGAAGGTACAACGTGGAAGAGCTTGGAATGGCGTGTCGGCGGGTCCCCTTTTTGATGAACGCGACGGCGTTGGTGAGGCTGGGCAGCGCGATGAACATTCAGAGTTTGAGGGGCTCATTCTCGATGTAGGATGAACGATAGGGGGTAAACCTTATATGGATTTGAAGAGGAGGAGGAGGGCTTCAAAAAGTTGCAAAGGGGCAGGGTGTAATTATGAGCGGATTGGCCGGAATATGGATGGGAAGCTTTGAACACTCCACCGTCGTCGATCGTAGGAGTATCGGGGAGAGAGAGGGTGATTTGGGAATTTGTGATTGGCCAAAGGAATTTTATTTTATTTATATATTTTTAAAATTCAAAAATACCCCTTACCACTTACGAACTCCAATCCAAACCCAACGACTATTGTCCCTAGCTAAATACCCCATTCCGAACACAATGGGATATGTTTCGTAGCCCATTTGACTGTTTCAGTCAGTTTCTCTTCAAATTGAAATATAAAACATTCAATATGTGATTTGAACGTACATTTCAATTTGCCGGGGCCACAAACGGATCCCAGAAATTCCAAAAAAATTAATCTAGCTATGTTTCGACGATACGGTCTCAACAAACTAGTTTCGTCGAATTCTTAGACCGTTTGAAAAATGTCCATTTTCTGGTCGATCCAATTTAACTAAAATCCACCAAACACATTTTCATTCGCCACGATCACATATTAACTTAAAAAATTATGGAATTTGAAACCTAGCAATAATTTGACATCCTGGATCCAACAAAAGTGGTTTCGTTGAATTCTGAGGTCGTTTGCGAAATGGCTATTTTCACGGGATATATAAATTCTATAGCGACCTTTCTGAAAATTCATTTGGCCATAACTTTTGATTCCCGCTATGAAACTTCAATTTTTCAGATTCGTTAGAATGATAATCATAAACAGATTTAAATACTCTTGGTTTCACTAAAATCCGTTTTATTTTGCACCCGGTACAGTTCGTCAAAGTTTGAATTCAAAATTTCAAACTGGCGCGCCATTTCAGGCCTTGTCTATAATTGAAATAAATATATTTATTTTCAAACATCGATTCAAATAGACTTTTCGTCATAATTATTTAAAATAATTTATTTTAAATATTCAAAATTCACTAAAATAGCAAAATTAAAAATTTTAAATTGGCTCTGATTTTCCGGGTTGTTACAATTTCTATAATTATTTTGTGTAGTATTGGGCATAGCAATGTAAGATGGTAAGAAACATATACGAAATAAGTTATACGATCCTCCCTGACCATTGACCATTAACAATAAGATTCAGCTAAGATAAAATCCGTAGAAGCATAAGTGGAAAGAATAATATATAACGACCTAGAAAATCTGAACCAATTTAAATTTTTTAAATTGGCTAAAATAGTTGATTTTAAATACTTAAAATAAATATTTTAAATAATAGCGATGAAAAGTGAGTTTGAATCGACAATTGAAAACGAATATAATTAATTCTAATTATAAACAAGGCCTGAAATGACGCTGTAGTTTCAAAAATTGAATTCAAACTTTGTCGGACTGTACCGGGTGCAAAACAAAACGGATTTGAGTGAAACCAAAAATATTTAAATCTGTTAGTGAGTACCTTTCTAAAAAATCTGAAAAATCGAAGTTTCATAGCGGAAAGCAAAAGTTATGGCCAAATGAATTTTCAGAAAGGTCGCTATGGAATTTATATAGCCCGTGAAATTGGCCATTTTGCATACGACCTCGGAATTCGACGAAACCACTTTTGTTGGATCCGGGATGGGAAGTTATTGCTAGGTTTCAAATTTCATAATTTTTGAAGCTAGTATGTGAGCGTGGCAAAGGAAAACGTGTTATGGTCAATTACAGTTAAATTGGATCGACCAGAAATGGGCCTTTTTGCAAACGGTCTCAGAATTCGATGAAACTAGTTTTTTTGGGACCGTATTATCAAAACATAGCTAGATTTATTTTTCTGAAATTTTTCGAATCAGTTTGTGGCCCTGGCAAATTGAAATGTACGTTCAAATTGAATATTGAATGTTATATATTTTAATTTGAAGGAAAACTGACTGAAACAGTCGAATGGGCCTACGAAACATATCCCATTGTGTTCGGAATGGGGGTAAAATGCTAGGGACGATAGTCGTTGGGTTTAGATTGGTGGTCGTGTCAGAAAACCCCTTTAAAACCCCCCGGCCAATCATAATTTTTATTAAAAAAAACCCTCATACTCCCTCTCCCCGACCGATCTGAAGGCGGAAAAGCCTTCCTCCCTTTCCGACCAGATTCCGGCCGATCCCCTTCGAATCAGCCATCGCTGCCGGTCTGCTTTTAAAGCTCTCCTCCCCCTCGTCACATCCATACCCGGTTTGATCCTCCTCGTCGCCCCTTTTGCCAGATCGAGACCCACGAAGTCGCCGCCTTCCGACCTCCGCCGCGAGTTCTTCCTGCCACCGAACTGGACGCGGGGACCATCAATCTGAGCGCCTCTCCTAGCCCTTCAAGGTGGCGCAGGTCGATCATCATATAGTGGCATGGATTTCGAGAAAAGGGCAAACCTAGTTTTGAACGAACGTGAGAGGTATAAGGCTAATTATTATTTCAACTATTCTATAGCACTTCTAAGCGCTACGGTTTTTGATTTCACTGTAAAAATCATATCTTTTTCGTTTCTTGGCGAAATTCAGTGAAACGAGAGACAGTGGATTCATGTGGACGTCCTCTACATTCTAGAAGAGACCGCATATTTTTCTAAGCCTTCTACTATTTTTGGTGGAGTGGAACCCAATGTGAGATTTCTAATTTATAAACGATATGGAAAACGACGATGTATAAATTATATAGTCGATGTATGAGTTATATAAGCGTTGTACACCTCTTGTATAAGTGTTGTATAAGTTGTACGTTCGATGTATAAGTTGTATATGCGTTGTAAAAATTATATATGTGTTGAAATAGAAGTGAATTGCTATATATATATATATATATATATATATATATATATATATATATATACACACGCCCCTCGTCCACAAACCATGGACGATATTTATTGGTTGTGATTGGTGTGAAAATTGAATGATAGCGAATGGTTGATTGGAATTGTTTGTCGTTGATATTGATTGATTGCGGTTGAAAAATACCCGTTTGTGGTTAAGAAATATTTGGTTGAAACCACATAGGATTAATTTGTGGAAATGAAATAAATATATACATGCCGCCTGCGTGCAAACTAGATGCATGATTCCCCATTGTCAAAAACCGCGAGGTTTTAAGGTAGAGCGAGGAGCCGTACTAGGGACGGTCCCGGTTTTAACTACCCTGCCGTTATGCTGCCGAAATTTTGAATAATATTCATGTGTTTGAATTATTTTCATTCGTTGAATTATTTTCATTCGTTGAATTGAAATTCATGTGTTGAATGGTGTTCGTGTTTTAAATATAAAAATCACATTTTTATCATCTATATGAACTATATAAAATAATCTTGTTTTGAAAGAAATTGTTTTATAATAAAAAACCTATTTTTATTACCTATATGAACTATATAAAATAATAGGTTTTGAAATGAATTGTTTTACAATAAAAATCACATTTTTATTATATACATGAATTGTTAAATATAGTGAAGTGTTGAAATAGAAGACAGTTGGATAAAAATATCATTTTTATCAAATGTATGAAAAGAATATAGTTTGAAATCGAAGAATCGATATATATATATATATATATATATATAGAATTGAAATATATCGAATAACTACGCTGTTGTTCGTATTTTGAAACCGTGATTTCAAACGATTATACCGGGAGATCCGACCATCGGATTTTCTTGAAATCGCAACCGTTGGGTTCGCTTTGGAAATATCTTTCCAACGGCACCAACTTTGTAAAAATCCAACGGTTGGATTGTCTGGAATGTTTGATTCAAATCTGAAGAAAAACAGCACCAGAATCGATTATATATATATATATAATTATACTTAATCGAATAACGACGCTGCAGTTCGTATTTTGAAATCGAAACTTCAAACGATTATACCGGGAGATCCGACCGTCGGAATATCCCGAAACTGGAACCGTTGGATTCGTTTTGAAAAGACCTTTCTAATGATGTAAATTTTGTGAAGATCCAACGGTTATATTTTCAGATATGTGTAAATCGAATCTGAAGAAAAACAGTGCCACGGTCGCGTTATGGCCCGAAGCGTCGTATTAAATAAATTGGCTATTTTAAAATAAACAAAAATAGCGATAAATCATTATAAAATATTATAAACGATATGGACGTGAAATTTAGAAATTAACTGAAGGTTGTCTAAATCGTTCTCTTACTGATTGACGGTTAGTGGCTAACGAATTGAAATGATGCTTGTGTATGTTAGTGTTGCACTTGTTTATTATATACGCGAGTTGCTCAGAAAGACCGGGTTTATCCCATTTTGAATAACTGAATCGACGATAAGGAATCGAAGATGAAGACGGTGGTCGAAGACCGGAGATCTTCACCTCGTTTGGATGGTAACCGAGGTCCTGATTGGGAGGCATCCCGAAATATGGATAATGAGTGGTGATCGTCCAGACGTACGTGGTGGTCGATGGGTTTGCGAGGTATATAGTGCCTCTGGTTTCATTCAGACCTAGTACATACTTGTAAATGGACTGTGTGTTTGACATTGGATTTTATTCTGTGTTGATTGATCTCTATTAAATATACATCTGTTTGGCGGCGGAGAATTTATTCATTTTCTTAACGCCCTTCTCTGAAACGCACGAGCTCAGAGGTTATATATCGATGGACATCAGTCGCATGGCATGAATTGCTAGTGTGGCATGCCTAAGTGGCAAATGATCAGGGCTTCTGTTGAAAAGCAAAGTTTTGTGGTGATGATCAAAGCACCGCCTGTGTGGCGTAGCTTTGTGTATAACGTGAATTCGCGAGCCTCACACCCCGGTATGAATCAGAAATGGGAGAAGGACCTCAGGGAGGGCATGCGTTTCCTTCTAGCTAGGAGTTGTGTCGGTGTTTTTACACGGCCTGACATTTTACTTATGTGGATGATGGATTGCGAGGCGCCTCAGATATATCGGTCGATCCGGGACCGATGGAGCCATTCGTTGGCTCATTGACGCCCCATAGGGCGGGGAAACGTATTGTTCAGGCATAATAATCCACATCGGTGGACCGGCCCTGACGATCAAAGGGGCAGTTGCGGTTGTTCCTGAGACACGGGCTAGAGCATCTCGAATTCGGTAAGGACTATATTTTGCCTCGGTTCATGACGGAAATCCAATTTCCAAATACGTGACTGTGCGGTTTTGATTGTATATATATATGGCGACATAGTGGCATGGGACGCTCATGTCGTCTATGATTGATAGTTGTGATTTAAAATTGTTTTCAAAACATATAAACACTAGCAATAATATCAAATGCCTTTGTTTTATTCGTATCAAGCATATTTTGGCCGTTATAAGGTAAAAACTCTATCCTCCGGTTTGCGTTGCATTATGTGATGGGAACTGAGTCTTATAATGGCTTCATTTTTATAAAAAGCATTGCGATGTTTAAAAGAAAAATTTGTTTTAAAAGCACCGGCAATCCAATGGAGTAAACCCGTTCCTCGAAAGTGGCGTGGTCCTGTGATTAGCCATATTATAAATGTGTTGAGTAGATTTCTCATACCAGTCCCATGACTGACTCGTAGTTTGTTTCACTTTCAAACTCGGGTGCCCCTTTTTCTACATGGGCAGCCTTGTATTCAGGTTTAGCTGGTTCTTTTTGGATAGTTGGAGCTGAAGATGGATTCGATCATTTATCTCTTTTTATGTTGTTCAGCTCCTATTGTACATTATGTTTTTTTTCCGCTTTAGACATTTATGTATATCTGAACTGCATTTGTACTAAATATGATCCTGTATACTGTGTAACTCTGATGATTACTTTTATCCAGTATATTCTATTGTTCATTATCTGGTGTATTTATTTAATTCTGTTCTGCTATTATCTGTTTCTGTGTTATATTCCATGGATTACCCTTGCTATCGTCAGTACGGGGTTTGGGGATGTCTCATAATAAAAACAATCCTTATCAATGGATAAATAGAAAAGATATAGATTACAAAATAGCTTCCTAGTGATCGAGGGCGATAATGAATGCAACATGAATTTGAAGATATCATGCTTCCTACATTAATTATCAGAGTGAATACAAGGAGAAAGTAAATTTTATCATGCATTTCCAGTGAAAAATGCATTATAGAGCAATTTTGAAATTCATGTAGTAGTAAACAGTACGTTGAAATTGTAAACAATGTGTGTGTATAATAGAAAATAATCATGTCATTGCTTTCTATCATTTCCAATCACACGTTAGTGCAGCATTAATGAGGTCTGTATAGGAAAAATCATTTATCAGCAAACGTCATTTGCTGAAGTGGTAATAATTTTGCACATATTTTACAATCAAAATTTTAGTAGTTTGTCAAAAAAATAGAGAGTTTAACGTACGCATTTATGGTACATAATCTATTTAGACAGGAAAGTTGAAAAAATGAAAGGGTAAAATTAAATAACCATAGTGTATATTAGATAACCACAATGCTGCATATTCCAAATACCAACCTGTATTTGTGATCATGGGGAGTTTAGTTTGAATGTAATGCAGTGAAGATTATGTACTAGTAAATTAAAATAATATTGTTGCATTTATTTATTAACTATGATCATCAAATATTTGGTATGCAGAAATCCGCTATCCAGCCAAAAGTTAAAAGTTACTGCAAGATTTAGTATCAGGCATTTGTGAATTTTGGCTACTACTAAGATAAGTAACCAAGGAAAGAGAAATGTGTGTGTATGTATAACTTTTTGCAACATAACTTCATGGAAAGGTCAAAGTAATACTAAATATATCAAATGGGTAGATACGTATAATACCATTGATAGTTAAATTAGGAAAAATATATTAATAATATTTTGGATATAAAAATTAGTGATGTAATGAATATATCTTAAACAAATGTAATTAATGTCTTGAACAATGGAAGCTAAACCGCCTTCCAGTTTGATAATTTCACTAACCAAGTTACCATAATCAACTGCAAAACAATTCATACATAGCAATGCCTCCGTTAAATACGTCTAGTTAGGAATATGACTACTAATTCAAAATCCATGATCAAGTTACCATAACCAAATACAACCAATCTAATAATTTCACCAATCAAGGTTTCATATATGAAAAATTAGAATTTAGAAACTAGAAATTGTTTTAATAATACAAATAGAATCAAACCATTTGAATAATACCAACCTGAAATATGCATCATAAAAATTCAATATTTCAAACTTGAAATAAAGCGGAAATGGAAAAACATTTTATAAATATACACATACACACTTGGTTTTAATTTGGCAGCTTTTGTTTTATTTTTGCCCACTTTGCTTTTTCACTCCCGCGTATCTAACGTGTGGGTATAACATAGTGGAATAAGTTCGTAAATAACAAATTGTAGAAGTTATTTTCTTACTTTATTTTATATAGCACAATTTATATGCTATTTTATTTTTTTTAATAACTTAATTATAGCACATTAGAGTAGAGCAACAACAGTCACAACAATCCAAAAATATTTGAATTATGGAAGTTATAAAGTTGAAATACTTGCTTGTTTTTTAATCGTTTTTCATTTTGAAATTGACCTTATTAGGGTAATATTATGTTTCATTTGATGTTAATACAACCCAAACATATACATATATATATAATAGAGCAAACACTTAAGTAGCTAGCATATAAACAACCAACACATGATGTATATAGGCATCAATTTTGTTATTAATTAGAGTATAATGAAGTAGACACAAAAAACTAGCACATAAAACATAAATTTATAAATAGATTTGTAAGAAAATAATATATGGCTAATTCATCTTAACTCATTTGAAAAAACCATATGTACACTTTATATGCTTTTAATGTCTTTTATTTAATAACCTATAAGGTGTAACATTTCATAGATATGAAAATTATGAACATATAAAAAATAGTGCCCTATTTCTATAATATGAACATCAAAAATCTTCTTCCAGAATCATAAATATGTGGTTCTATTATAAATTAAACATCCTACAAATAACTTGCTCAAGGAAAAATGTTCTGGTCAAACACCCATTTGTTTAGAATACATATATAGTCTAATCTATTGAGCTTGAATATAAAAAACCGAATCTTTAATAACATACGTAAGAAGGATGTTCACAACAAAATTAAAATCTTGACACATTGAAAGAAATATCCATATAATCCATAAATGTACTCTGTCATTCCAAAGCAGAAAACATATTAACACTTCTAGCTCTGCATATTTGGCTACTTGCATGCAATGTTCACACCAACTACGTATTAACAGTTCATTGTTCTCTTACGGTATCAATTTTTGGTCTGATTTATATCGATAGTTGAATAGATTATCACTGATACCTTAGATTATACAACAAACAAAAAAAATCACTTAATTAACCACATTCTGAATGAGTAATTAAATTATTGAATAGTTCCACTACTGATTTGGATGGATCTGACATGAATCGGAGATGGCGGCTAGTTTTTTTCATGGTCGCTGCTGCTGGAGTACTGAAAATCGATCATAGAAATGAACATAGGTTAAGAAATTAATTTGCAATCTATTTTAGATGATTAGGACTAGTCTACAGTGATCCACTGAATCGATGATGGTCCACTTATAGGATTTTGGAGCAAATCAATTGATTTGCTAATGTGCCGAATCGACGATGGTGGAATGTTGGAGTGAATTCGATATACTGGTTTTCCTGGAGGTTGTCGAGCGAAGTGAAAGAAATTAGGGATTCACGAGATTTTGGGTGAAGTGATGACAAAATTTTTATTTTCGCGGCTTTGCTTTTCACTTTATCTTTTGCTCCCGCCTTCTTGACACGTAGTACTAACATAGCGGAAGCTATATATAAGTAGCGCAATTTAAACCTTATTTACTTTACTTAATTTATATAGAACAATTTATTTTGTTATTTTCTTTTCTTTTATTATTTTGTTATAGCTCTTTAATATAAAGCTATGACGTAATGCAATGTATATCATATTTTTTTGTAGTGATTTATCATTAATTTATTCATTTCCCTATTTCTCTTTTCCATATATTCATCAAATATTTATTTTCTAAATTTAAAAAATATACGTTATTAATCATTGGAAAACATTTCCATCTCTTATCCACGCATCACTATCCTCTCACATCTATTAGTCTCTAATTGTAAACCAGTAAGAGAACAATTCCCTGAATATCAACCCCGAAGGCCGAAACCAACATCAGATCGATATCCAGAAAATCATTCAACTTAACTAATCTCTAGTTAGTTTATAATTTACTTAACTCCATTTAAATCTTCTTATCATATCATTGGTTATGCAACTCTCGGATTCAGTTTACGACTCAAATTCTTTTATGGAAAACATTGGTTATAACTATAGATTTATAATCCCTACTTCTGAAATATCTAAATTTAAATAAAGCTTCAATACCTTAATTTAAATAAATAAATAAATGATTTATTAAATAAATCTTGATTTAAAAACCAGAAAGTAAATAGTACTTTCCTACATTCGATACAGTCAAAATCTAATGCATAATTTTCTCTCGAAAGATCTCTATTCGATAACTCTCCTATGAATAATCATTATTCGATTAAGTCTCTTCGAATGACTTATATTCGATTAACTCTCTTCAAATAACTTATATTCGATTAACTCTCTTCGAATAACTTATATTCGACTAATCTCTTCGAATAACTTATATTTGATTATAAAATATCGGTTTCTTGTGGAACATTAATTATCTTGTCAAATCCCGATTTATTCAATATAAAATTTCCTAAATAAATTATTTTATAACATTTGGCTCAGTCTAATTCTAATTACAAATCTTTATGGATTTTATTTTAATCCTATTCATATTTTGAACATCGAAATAAATTCTATCGTTTCCTTTTTAAAACAATTCCCAAATTTCCATTTTAAATTCACTGTTGTATTTACAATCCGTATTATCCACATATGATTATTTTTATTTCAATTATAAACAGTGTTTATAAATCATACTACTTGTTTTATGTGTAAAGATGTTATTTATTTCTATCCCATTCGAAATTCCATTTCAATTTTTAAAAATAGATTTTCCCCTTTTCAAATTTCATATTCCATCCTTTATAACTCCCTTTATAAAGGTTAAGTTTACATTCCATCTTCAAATGTCGGTGTTAAAACCGATTTTTCACTTCCCTATATAAATTCAGACTTATATATTCAATTTATCGAATGATAAATATTTTACTTAATTTATAAACATCGTTATAAATTAATCTTCCTAATTTATCTGTTAAAACAAATTTCTATTTACAGTCTACTTTAAATCCATCTTCTCGTAGTTCTTTTATATCACGCCAATTTCCTTTTATAATTCTATTTATTTCCCCAAACAATTCCTTTTATAATTCTATTTATTTCCCAAATAATTCCTTTTATAATTCTATTTATTTTCCAAATAAATTCCTTTTATAATTCTATTTATTTTCCAAATAAATATTTTATTTTCAATATACGCTTTGAAAATTCCCTTTATCAATTCTAGTACTTCTTATGGTATTTAAATACCAAATAACAAGACCAATTTCATCATAATCAATCACAGATTATATATCATAATATATATAAAAACAGTAATATAAATATTGAGGAATCCAGTTGGATCCCTCCAACCTGTTTCGCTGCGTCCACAGATGTTAAACCATATAAGTAACATCAATTTCATTTCAATATAAAATATAATAATGCTGGATATTGTTAATATATATTGTTGAGTGTTGTGAGTTTACTTTGAGCGATCTGGTGATGTTACAAATTGTCATTGTTAGCCTTGCATATGGTTTGTATATCCATGGTAGTTTATATGTAAATTTTTCGGCGAATAATTAAATTTTGCGCTTAACTTTAATAAAAAAGAATCAGAATCAAGATTTGATTAATAATATATATATCGTTATCTATATTCTCAACCAATTAATTAGCTGTTCTACCAAATAGTCAACATACATAAATCAACCAACGTTTATCAATTCTAAAAATATGCTATAAAAATATAAACTGATCAGGGTTAGTGAGATTTACTCACATTGGTCGGTTACCGTTAAATAACGATAAGCGATCATCGATTTGATTCAAATCAAGAAATTTATTTTGCTATAAATTGTAACGAGCTTCCGTTCACTCCGACCATTGCGTAGCTCTCGTCTATACGATCCCAACGGATCTGACCGTTTGAAATTCTGGTACAGTATGGCGAAGTTATGAATTTTACAATCTATATGCAGTTTGAAAATAAATTAACACATCATTATTTATTAAATTAATTATAACCCTTAACCTTAATTATAATTATCCACATGTTAAACTATCCCCTAATTGCCCTCTTTGCCAAATACAAAACACGCTCCAGCCACACTTTAGAAGGAAACTTGTGATCTTCCAATCCATCTCTCCTCATTCTTGCATAAAAACCAAAACGGATAACACCAACTCCCTTCTCATCTCTTCGGCCCAACCTAAAATTTAAACCAACCGCTCTGAACAGCATCGTCTCCCCTCCTCGATATTGTTTCAACTACACAAGAAAAATGGCCATTTTCCATTTTTGTTCCTCCACTACTGGCTCTCCTCTTATCGAATAAATTAATAAAAATCACCAACACTCCTATCTTGAACTCCTCTTTCTCTCCATACTCTCGTTATCAAATTTGCACACCCATAACGATTTCCGTCATTCGCCCTTTTGCCACACTGTACAGATAATTCCGACACTATTAATTACCAAATCACCTAACTTTTCCTCACATCATGCTAAACTCCACACTGGAAATGAATACAACCCTCATTTTCATCATCAATGCTTCTACTTCTCACCTACCTTTGTCCTAGGTACATTGCCTAATTTCTAGCTAGTACAAATGATATCAAACCCAATATAAAGCAAATAGAATTGAAGCCTAGATGAAGACAAACTCGAAAATCACTATGCTTTAATTTATATTATTATATTTGAATTTCTAGAAAATTTTGAAGATCCATTTCCATGTTTGGAAATAAAATGAATGGCGGTGGAAAATGGTTTAACCGTGAAACAAGGATGGCTTAGGGTTGAGAGATAGTAGAGTATTTATAAGATAGTAAAATATTTTTATATTTGATTATTATATTTATTAATATTCTAACGGTGTCTATATTTTCCATTAAAAATTCCTATGATCACATACAATATCCGAATTCGATAAAAATGGATTTGCAGCTACAGCTCGACATTACGGACCCAACGAAACTTGTTTCGTTGAATTCCGAGCCCGTTTACTCACACAATATATTTTTAAAGTCAAATTATTGACTATTTTTCATTTTAAAATTCCGTACGACCACATACTAACTCAAAAAACCACGAAAATTGAAATATAACAATAGTTTAATATTCCGGATCCAACAAAATAAGTTTCGTAAAAAACAGAGGTTGTTTGCAAAAATGACTATTTTTAAAGCTATAAATAAACCCATTGAAATATTAATATACTTTAAAACAATTTAATTTAAAATTAATAAATTAAAATTATCATATA
Organism: Allium sativum; assembly: GCA_030737875.1. Lineage (NCBI taxonomy): Eukaryota > Viridiplantae > Streptophyta > Magnoliopsida > Asparagales > Amaryllidaceae > Allium > Allium sativum. The sequence goes on along the minus strand of CM060924.1, from coordinate 522,839,535 downwards.
TATTCACATAGAATATCATACAGCTCCAGAATATACATATCTGGATTTTTAACTTGTTATTTCAAATCCAGATTAAATCAGTATTCAGTTTATATTAAAAATCCTTTTATAATATAAATAAATCATTATAAATTATAAAGGAATTCCATAGCGACTTTTCGAAAATTTAATTTGGACATAACTCACATTCTACACGACAAAATCTCGATTTTTCTCTTCCACTAGAAAAATATAATTCACCAGCTTCCAACGTTTCTTATTTCACTGAAATCCGACTTAAAATGGATTCAGTATATTCGTTTAAAGTCCAAATCACCAAATTACGAAATACCGCGCCATTTTGAGCTCAATTATAATTATAATATAATTTTTACGTTCAATCTTTGTTTATTAAATATATTCATTATTATAATACAATTCTAAACCGAATTATATCTTATAAATAATCCAATTCACACAATATTGTGAATTCTACTATTTCTGACTATTTCGAAAATTAATATATTATTTAATTATTAATATTAATTAAATATTCAATATTATTTAATTAAACAACCATTTAAATCTCTAAATCACAATTTAAATAATTAAATTAATTAATTATTATACCATTAAAAATATGGGACGTTACATTCTTCCCCCCTTAAAATAATTTCGTCCTCGAAATTGCTAAGGTAGCAAACAAACCCTATTAACTAGGTTAAAAATCTTTTGGTTTACTTCTTAATTTCAGTTTCAACTGAACTAATCTTTACCAATTGAAATCTTAATTTATTTCTATAAATGAAAATTTTCAAAAATTCTAAAAAAAAATTAACATCTGAAATTTTCAAAAAAAATTGCCAACGTCTCCTTTGTACGGCTCCATCGGTACAACTACAACTCGCCTCTCTAGGCCTTCTGTAACCCAAAAGAAAATCAAATAGCCAAGCGGCTTACCAAATCGGCTCATAAAAATCTCATACTGTATGAAATATAAACTTTCACCTTTTTGTCGGGCATATCAATATATCTTTTTCATCTGCTATCAATTCAACACATACAAATGTTCTACCAACCAATTTCCAATCAATTTATCCTCAGATCCAATCATTCTCCTATACCAAAGTTGAATTTCATTTCAAACTCGAGTTCCATCCTTGATTACAAACGCTTAACTCACCAATCTAACTGCATTTCAGATTCCTATATCACAAATCCAATTTCTCTCGATATCATTCTAATCCAATTCAATTACCAATTAATCTTTAATTCGATTCCACTTCGCTTTCACAAATTTATATATAATTTGTTTTTATTTCAACAATCTCTTCCCAGGAGTTTTAAACAACTTACCTTTTTCAAAAATCAAATATTCTCCCCAGAAGATAAGGAATGCCAAAATGATGTAAGTAGGGCTGTTACTACTTTTTTTTAAAAGATAAAACGATGCACTCTTACATCAACACTGTTCTGGCCTTAATTCCTAAGACCAAGAATGCTGCTAGTATAGGTGATTTTAGACCTATAGCTTGTTGCAACACAATTTACAAATGTATTGCCAAAATTATAGCCACAAGAATCAAGAGTGTATTAGTTAATCTTATTTCTAAGAACCAAATTGCTTTCATAACTAAGAGGAATATTCTTGATAACGTGCTTATGGCACACGAACTTCTTAAAGGCTACAAAAGGAAGAACATATTGCTGAGGGCTATGCTTAAACTCAATATCAGAAAAGCGTTCAATTCCTTGCATTGGGATGCAGTCATTAGAATTTTACCATATATGAATTCCGGCTAATATTAGTTCTTGGATACACGCGTGCTTATCTACTGTTCACTTCTCGGTCAATGTTAATGGAAGTAATGTAGGATATTTGAAAAGGAAAATTGGGATAAGGCAGGGAGACCCCATGTCTCCTTACATTTTCATCTTTACGATGGAACTTTTGACTAGATTATTTGATGAAATAGTAGGGCAAGGAAAATTTCAACTGCATCCTAATTGCAAAGATCCCAAAATCACCTCCTTACTATTTGCAGATGAATTATGGTGTTTTGTAAACCTGACACCTCTACCATGATAAGTATCATGAGTACTTTGATTTTTAGAGAATCACAGGTTTATGCATCAATACTTCCAAATCTGAGCTTAACCTAGTTGAGTTTCGGTAGCAGCGGCAAATGAATTACATGTGATCACCGGTCTATGCATTAACCTAGATACAACAATATATCACGGTTTGCCTCTCTCAACTTCGAGGATAACTACCGCTCAATGTCTACCGCTATACGGTAAAATCACTAGCACTTTGGAATGCTGGTTTAACAAGTTTCTAAGCCAAGTTGGCAGGTTAGTTCTGGTAAAATCGGTAATCATTTCTATGCACTTTTATTTTCTAGAACGTGTATATTACCTAACAGATTACTGCAAATGATAAGATCAGCTTTCATGAAATTTTTCTGGAAAGGCTGTATACCTATGAAATACGTTGCGCCTATCTCTTTTAATTATATGGAGAAACCGATAGTTAAAGGCGAGTTGGGCATTATAAACACCATTCTTTGGAATAGGGCTGCTTTTACTAAACATATAAACAACTTACTTAACAATGGTGATAGCATCTGGGCCGACTGGTCTAGAAAACACATCCTTCATAACCAAAACTTCTGGACTATGACCCTTGCTTTGAATCTAAGTTGGACATGGATTTGTGTTTTCAAATTAAGAAAAGATATCCTTCCTTTTTTCAAATACAATGCTTCTTCATATTACAACATTAGCTTCTGGGAAGACCCATAGCTTGACCATCGTGTCATTATCAACTCTTTAATCCTTTTTCAGGAGAAGGTGCTCTCCGGTATTCATGAGCATGCCACGGTTGGTAACTATATCTTGCCTAGTACTTCTTCGGCCGCATGCAATGAAATCTGGTTACGGATTAATGCTTTACCTCTTTCGCCGGCGGTAGACAGAACTTCATGGCGGTGGACAGGTGATTCCTTTTCCATTAAACATATGTACTATAGTTTGTATGGGGTTAAATCTATGCATTGTTGTAGATGGCAGAGAGCTATATGGAAAGGAGCAAACAAGATTAGAGAAAACTTGTTCTTATGGAAAGTAATTCACAATGCTTTATTCACAAAAGTCAAGTTGTTGTCATGTGGATTCATGGTTCCTATTTACTGTGTTTTTTGCGGAGAAGAGCCATCAAATATTGGGCATCTTTTTTTTTTGAGTGTAAGCTAATCAACATGCTATGGACTGAAGTGATGGAAAAAGCAGACCGTGGTGATGTTGCCCAGCAATGTGAGGTTGAATGGGAGCGTATACGTAAGCATATTATGAAAAGGGATGTAAAGGCCAAGCTCATTTCTTTTGTATTAAAAAAATTCATTCTTATTAGGAGGATAATCGGAAATGATAGAGTATTTAACCATGACAAGGCTAGCGCTAATGAAGTGATCAAGAACATTGCCACGTAGAAGATGAGGAATGGCATACTGCAAATGTCTGAAGTGCTCGATCCGGGAATTTGGAGTTGAGGTTGTTTTCTTCAATTCTTTTTTATTGTGTTTTGATGTGTTGTTCTCTAGTGATTGGTAGCCGTGTTGCCTTGTTTTCTTTTTGCTTGTTTTTTTATATCTTTGTATCTATGTACTCGTCTTATGTTATCAATAAAGCGGTGGGGGACCATCCAACCCCGTCGTCTTTACCAAAAAAAATAAAAAAAATAAAATATTCCCTTTCGGAACCAAAATAACTTGCTTTCTCAAAACATTTCCAAAAACAATATGTTTGGTAGTAATTCATCACTTAGAACTCGAAAATGAGCACTGATGATGTGGCCAGCATCATCAGAGTTATTTCCCAGCGACTAAAGTGAGTTCAATACTATATCACATTCAAAACTCATTTTAAAACATTTCCATTTTGAAAATATCTCAAAATATCCATCTCAATGTTTGTAAAACAATTTAAAATCTCCTAGGATTTTAAAACTCTCATATATTCAATTCAAATCCATTTCTTCTCAAAAAAAAATTAGGAATTTTATTTCCTATTCAGATTTAATTTCATATTTAATCTATCTGATTTCATTCATTTACACTTAAATGAATTCTGATTGGCTATTTACATAACCATTTTATTTTTATAATCTAATTCGATTATAATGAAAACTAACACATAAAATATACTATAATAATTTTAATATCAATAATTCGTTTATATCAAAATATAATTTGGGTAAGATTGTTTCATTTACCCTCTTTTCAAAACATATTATGTCGGTTCATTGTTCTCGAGTGTTTTAGAAACCGCTACCGATACAATGGATCAAACAGATCGACCAGAACTCATAAATAACTCAACTAATAAATCTCCATAATAAAAAATCATTTGAAAACAAATACACGCTCATATATATACACTATAACGAAAATCCACAATAAACACTATAACGAAAATCCGCGTTCGTTAACCTTCAACTCTGATACCACTATAACGAACGCGGATTTTCGACCTCGAAATCGACATACAACTCCATGTCGACTGTTCAAGAATCGAAAATACCAGAACTTTAATAGAAAGAAGTTAAAGGGTGAGAAATAGTTAGAAAAAGTTAGAATAGAAGAGGAAGAAGAACATACAACACCATAGTAAACACGAATCTCACAGTGGAACGAATAAAATATACTATATAACATAACTTTGAAATACAAATCTGTACTTGAATATACATATCATTATTAAAGACAATACTTAAAACACAGCGGAAATAAATAGTTGTTATATAATCCTGAAGCCTCCTGGTCCAAGCTCTTAGTATATCTGTAAAATCCCGACTACTAGACTGCCCATACAAAACTAGGCACCCAAGATTTTAGAGAAAACAAAACAAAATAAACTCAGGGTCAGTCATGGGATTGGTGTGAGTAAACAATTTAAAATAGTTTAGGAAATTAAACGATATCTCATAAGACCACGCCGTATAACATGGTACTGGCTTTTCCCTTATGAGAATCCAAAACACTTGATTTAACTTTCAAAATCCTTTTGAAAGAAACGATAATCTTTATATCAAAACTCTTTTGATATTATAATAGTGTCAATCGACCACAACTAAATAATCATTTATCAGAACACTTTCATCTCACGTTCCACATACATAATATATAGTCGAAAACTGCGGGTGCTTATTGGGTATTGAATTCCAACTAGCAAGTTATGAGACCACCTTCCGACAGTGTATCTTTAGAGAGGAATAAATCGGGTTCAACAAGAATATCTTGAACCCAGGCTAATCATGAGCGGTCACTCATTTCGCTTGAGTATGTCGAATGTATTATCACCAACAGTTGGGATCAGCAAACCGTTTCCCAAAAGGGACAGCATCGGAATAGATTAAAGAAGTAAATGAAATTTTTCTAGATCAGGTGACAATACACCTTAATTAGGAGCTACCCACTTAGCCATACGACCTACCCGATTTTTACCATTTCCTGGTTATGAGGTTTGAAGCCACGCTTATCTCTGATAGATCACATCTTTATTCACTTTGAATGTCACATCGTCTTACCAGCCAAATCACAAATTGATTTCCCTAAAAATACCACCGGTATACAGCTAAGAGAAACAAATTCCTCCACCACCAAACGTAAATACTTTTAAAGAAATCAACTTACACGATCTATTAAATATACTCTGTCGGACATTCTTCCATACAGGTTGTCCTTGGACTGGACAAACCGAAGGCACTATTATGTAAATCCATCTTAAGAAATTTCTACCTAGGATTTGCCAGAACGACCCTTGCATAAACTCCATCTTCAATTATCTTCATTATATTAGATTCGCAATGCTATTGCCCATACGAAGTGGTTTTCAGATAATACATCTGCCCGGTCTCTCCGTATTGATAATGGAAAAAATGGTCAAAACTTTGATAGTCGATTATTTAACTATCAAAGGAAAACTTCTATACACACAACAATCTTATTTCCAAATGGAAATTTTATCGATCAATCATCGATCAGCATATTTCCCTTTTAAATTAATTTCTCATTAATTTATTCAATTGCTCATTTCCCTTTCCCATATATTAATCAAATCTTTATTTTCTAAATTTAGAAAATATACGTTATTAATCATTGGAAAACATTTCCATATCTCATCCACGCATCACTATCCTGTCACATCTACCAGTCTCTAATTGTAAGCTGGTAAGAGAACAATTCCCTGAATATCAATCCCAAAGGCCGAAAACAACATCAGATCGATATCCAGAAAATCATTCAACTTAATTATTCTCCAATTAGTTTCTAATTTCCTTAACTCCATTTAAATCTTGGTATCAGATCATTGCTTGTGCAACTCTCGGATTTAGTTTACGAATCCAATTCTCTTATGAAAAACATCGGTTATAACGATAGATTTATAATCCCTACTTCCGAAATATCTAACTTTAAATAAAACTTCTATAACTTAATTTAAATAAATAGAAAAATAAATGATTTATTAAATAGAAAAATCTTGATTTAAAAACCGGAAAGTAAATAATACTTTCCTACATTCGATACAGTCGAAATCTAATGCATAATTTTCTCTCGAAAGATCTCTATTCGATAACTCTCCTACGAATAATCATTATTCGATTAACTCTCTTCGAATAACTTATATTCGATTAACTCTCTTTGAATAACTTATATTCGATTAACTCTCTTCGAATAACTTATATTCGATTATAAAATTTCGGTTTCCAGCGGAACATTAATTATCTTGTCAAATCCCAATTTATTCAATAAATAATTTCTTAAATAAATTATTTTGTAACATTTTGCTTAGCCGAATTTTAATTACAAATCTTTATGGATTTTATTTTAATCCTATTCACATTTTAGACATCGAAATGAATTCTATCATTTCCTTTTTAAAACAATTCCCAATTTCCCGTTTTAAATTCACTATTTTATTTACAATCCACATTATCCACTAATAATTACTTTTATATCAATTATAAACATTGTTTATAAATCACACTACTTGTTTTATGTTTAAATAAGTTATTTGCATCCCATTCGAAATTTCATTTCTATTTTAAAAAATAGATTTTCCCCTTTTCAAATTTCATATTCCATTTTTTATAACTCCCTTTATAAAGGTTAATTTTACATTCCATTTTCAAATATCGGTGTTAAACTAATTTTTCACTTCTCTATATAAATTCATATTTATATATTTAATTTATCAAATGATAAATATTACATAGTTTATAAACATCGTTATAAATTAATCTTCCCAATTTATCTGTTAAAATAGATTTCTATTTACAATCTACTTTAAATCCATCTTCTCATAGTTCTTTTATATCTCGCCAATTTCCTCTTATAGTTCTATTTATTTCCCCAACTAATTTTTTTATAATTCTATTTATTTCCCAAATAATTCCTTTTAAAATTCAATTTATTTTCCAAATAAATTCCTTTTATAATTCTATTTATTTTCCAAATAAACATTTAATTTTCGATATACGCTTTGAAAATTCCCTTTATACATTCTAGTATTTTTTATGGTATTTAAAATACCAAATAACAAGTCAAGTGTCATCATAATCAATCATAGATTATATGTCACATTATATATCACAATATATATAAAAACAGTATTATAAATATTAAGGAATCCAGGTGGATTCCTCCAACTTATTTCCCTACATCCACAGATGTTAAACCATATAAACAACATCAATTTCATTTCAATATAAAATATTCTGATAACAAAATCAGAATTAATATTTGATTAACGATATATACATATATATGTATATTGTTATCTATATTCTCAACCAATTATTTAGCAGTTCATCCAAACAGTTAATGCATATTAATCAACCAACATTTAACAATTCTAAAATACGTTATAAAAACACAAACTGATCAGAATCAGTGAGACATTGGTCGATTATCGTTAAATAACGATAAGCGATCATCGATTTGATTCAGATCAGGAAATTTGTTTAGCTATAAATTGTAACGAGCTCCAATTCACTCCGAGTCAGTTCCATTGCATAGCCCTCATCTATGCGATCCCAACGGACCCGACCGTTCGAAATTCTGACACAGTATGGCAAAGTTATGAATTTTACAATCTATATGAAGTTTGAAAATAAATAAACACATCATTATTTATTAAATTAATTATAACCCTTAACCTTAATTATAATTATCCACGTGTTAAACTATCTCCTCATTACCTACTTTGCAAAATACAAAACACTCTCCAGCCACACTTCAGAAGGAAACTTGTCATGATCTTCCAATCCATCTGTCCTCGTTCTTGCATAAAAACCGAAACGGATAACACCAACTCCCTTCTCATCTCTTCGGCCCAACCCAAAATTTAAACCCACTGCTCAGAACAGCATCATCTCCCCTCCCTGATATCGTTTCAACCATATAGGAAAATGGCCATTTCCCATTTATGTTCCTCCACTACTGGCTCTCCTCTTATCGATTAAATTAATAAAAATCACCAACATTCCTATCTTGAACTCCTCTTTCTCTACATGCTCTCGTTATTAAACTTGCACTCCCATAACGATTTCAGTCGTTCGCCCTTTTCCTACACTGTACAGACAATATCGACACTGTTAATCACCAAATCACCCAAAATTTTCTCACATGATGCTAAACTCCACACTGATAATGAATACAACCCCCATTTTCATTATTGATGCTTCTACATCTTGCCTACCTTAGCCCTAGGTTCACTACCTAATTTCCTGTGAGTACAAATTATGTTGAACCCAATATAAAGTAGATAGAATTGAAGCCTAGATGAAGTCAAACTCGAAAATCACTTTGCTTTAATTTATAATATTATGTTTGATTTCTAGAAATTTTTGAAGATCCATTTCCACGTTTGGAAACAAAATGACTGGCAACGAAAAATGGTTTGACTATGAAACAAGGATGGCTTGGGGTTGAGGGATAGTAGATTATTTACTAGATAGTAAATTATTTTTATATTTGATTATTATATTTATTTATATTCCAACGCTGTCTATATTTTCCATTAAAAATTCCTATGATCAAATACAATATCCAAATTCGATAAAAATGGATTTGCAACTACATCTCGACATTATGGACCCAACGAAACTTGTTTCGTCGAATTTCAAGTCTGTTTACTCACACAACATATTTTTGAAGTCAAATTATCGACTGATTTTCACTTTAAAATTCCGTACGGCCACATACTGACTCCAAAAACAATGAAAATTGCAATGTAACAATAATTTAATATTCCAGATCCAACAAAATTAGTTTCGTCGAAAACAGAGGTGGTTTGCAAAAATGACTATTTTTAAAGCTCTAAATAAACCCATTTAAATATTATTATATTTAAAACAAGTTAATTTAATATTAATAAATTAATATTATCATATATATTCACATTGAATATCATATAGCTCCAAAATATACATATCTGGAGACTTCTATTTGGTATTTCAAATCCAGATTAAATCAGTATTTCAATTTATATTAAAAATCCTTTTATAATATAAGTAAATCATTATAAATTATAAGGGAATTCCTTAGTGACTTTTCAAAAATTTGATTTGGACATAACTCACAATCTACATGATGAAATCTCGATTTTTCTCTTCCATTAGAAAAATATAGTTCACCAGCTCCGAACGTTTCTTGTTTCATAGAAATCCGACTTAAAACGGATTCTATATAATCGTTCAAAGTTTGAATTGCCAAATTATGAAATACCGCGCCATTTCAAGCTCGATTATAATTATAATATAATTTATATGTTTAATCTTTGTTTTGTTAAATATATTCATCATTATAATTCAATTCTAAACTGAGTTATATCTTATAAATAATCCAATTCGCATAATATTGTGAATTCTACTCCGACTATATCGGAAATTAAATATATTATTTAATTACTAATATTAATTAAATATTTAATATTATTTAACTAAATAACCATTTAAATCTCTAAATCGCTATTTTAATAATTAAATTAATAAATTATTATATCGTTAAAAATACGGGATGCTACAAATTGATTGATTATGGCTGAAGTGACAATATTTATTTCTCATTCAAATTTCAAAAGTAAATCACAGAGGGAAAGAGAATAAACAGAAAGAAATTGCTGAATTATTAATCGTTTGACGCTAATTGTTCAAAAGTTTACGACTTTTCAATTTTCAAAACACATAATATTAAAATTTCAAAATTTAATAAACTTATTCAACATGCAGGCCAAAATAAATAGAACTAAAATATACATACGTGGAGTTGGTATGTTTCTTGAGAGAAATAATGAAGGGAAAGCAGGAATAACGGACGTAAATTTAAGGAATAAAAATACGTGAATAAAATAGGGTGTGTGAAAATAAAATAAAAGGAAAGAATTAATAGAATGAAGGGTAATAAATTAGTAGAATAAAAGAAAGAAATAAATGTGTGATTAATGGAGAAATAGAGTGGAGAGAAAGGAAGTAGTGAATTTGAGAAAAGTAGAAAACGAAGGGGAAAGAAAAATAAGCTTGCATGACATGTGAATGGGCAGCAAAATTATGTGCGTAATTTATTTTTCTAAAAAGAATTTAATAGGGAAGCATGGCTTTAATTGAGGAGAAGTTGGTGAAGAAGAATTGGAACGGGAAAGAAGAGGGGAAGAAGGAAATATCATGAAATATTTTGGAAAAGATAATTAAAAAGGAACGCGTCAATTTTTAGGATCTGAAATAGTGCGGCACTAAGGAAATAAAAAAGAGTGGAGGGACCTGAAGACGAATACAACTATTCACACTTCAAAATTTATTAATTAATGAACATTACACTTTGAATAGATAAGGGAAAGTGTTAAAGAGAATGGCCAAATATATATACAAATTTGTTGTCATAATTTTTTTCATCTAGAATATACACATTATTTTCAATCAATATTTTAGCAGAAATTAATAAACTTCATTAATAACATCATAAATTATATTTAAAACCATTTTAAATTCAATAGCTAAATTTAATTCAACAACTTAAATGGTTGAAATTTATGGGATGTTATAATCTCCCCCACTCAGAACTTTTCATCCTCGAAAAGGAGAGGTTGTCAAATAATATTCTTATGTATACAACGAAATATTTATACTAATATAAAATTTAGCTTGAACAAAATAACAGTAGGATTTTAAACTTGAAAATTCCATAAAATATAATTCATCGAAATTATTTGTTAATAAAACTTAAAGTCAAAATATGAAACAATTTCTTCAACATAAAATCTCAGTTTTATTTTAAAATTATTGAAATACTATATATTTCGTTCATATCGAATTATATTTCACTTCGGGATTTCAAAAATAAAAATCATTTTCGAAAAGTATTAAACATTTCACAAGCATAACAACAGATAAGCTACCCAGATCGAGATGTTTCTCCCAATAACAAGACCACTAGGCACAGGCTACGCTTGTATCAATATAAATAAATGACATCTCTCCATAGAACAGACCATCATTAAGGGCTTATAAACCACATCTTATGTTTCCATAGTCACGGGTTGCTCGCATCTTGGTAACATATCAAATCATTTCATATCCCGAAGTTATAAATCATTTCGCATAATAATTACAAATATTTTTTCATAATCCTTTAAAATATCCAGATTTAAGTCAATGAAATTTCTCTTTGTTTATAAAACAATTTTTTAAAAATTATAATATCTCAAATAGTTGGAAAATAATTTTTCATTCAATAATTGGGAAAATCAGATATATGACTGCTATCAAATTTTCAATTAAGTATTGTACAAATTCAAGCTTTTCAAATTCTAACCAACTATAACAACCAGCCTTTCGATCATAAGCCGGTAATTAAACCAACTCAAACTGTTCGAAATGGTAGACTGTAATCGCTTATGAGGTTTAAACAGAATCAGACATAGAATCAAAAAATAGAAAAACTACAATATCTCACAGTGAAAGCATTTTATACAGAATGTCGAAGTTATACAAAGTTTTATACAATAGAAGAATTTACATAAATTTTAATAGAATAAAATTTATAGAGTTTAGCTCATGATTAACATTCTTTTGCAAGTATTGACATCGAATGAAATTGTAATGACCCAGATTTTTGAACAGTTTATTTTAAATATTTAGTATGGTTTTAAATATTGAATTTATAATATAAATGGTATTTTGTTGGGTTATTGATTAAATAATCGAAATACGATTTATTTTGTTAATCATCGTAATACGAGAATTTAAAATAATTCAATTCGAGATTTAAAACGGAGTCAAAACAGTTCAGATAATAAATATAAACTCTATGTGAATGTAATCGATAATGATAATAATATATTATCGAGAAATTTATTTATTTATGAATTTAAATTATTTTATATCGATTTAAAATGATTATTCTATATGCGTTAAAATTAAATATTTAATTATATTCAATTCAGTTCATTATGACGCTATAACATTGGAACAACGGTCGGTGCGCTAAAATAGCGGTTCACGATTTTTAACTGTGAACCCCGAGATATTTGATTGTGGATAAGATCGAAATAGAATCGAAAATCAAATCGACATCTTTTTAAAAAAGAATAAAAGATCTCTTTATATCGAATCAAAATCAAATCATATTAGTTAGAAAATCTTTTCAATTAAATACAAAGATCTGCTTGTACGTTATGTTCCCCTCCTTCTCCTATTTAATCGCGATAAACTCCTCCCAAATTCATTCTTTCTTCGAAATCACTTCAAAAGCAAAATAAAAATGGCCTCGACATTTATCTCCGTTCAACCTAAAATCAAAGTATATCGAATGCAATACTACTGCTAATATTTTCCAACTCAATGGATTTCTATCCGTTTTCTGGAGCTCACCGCAACAGGGAGGATCGGGATTTCAATTCAGGAATTTGGCAAGTTCAACTTGAAGCAGCTTGGAGGGTCTCGACTTCGTGTTCTGTTACCTCGATTCCAAGTACTAGTCTCGAAACTGTGTAGGCTCATCATTAAAGGAGGGATTCAATTGGTCCAAGCTTCACCTGCTGTAACGACCTGCACTTTTGGCAGTCGAACATTTTATTTAATTTATTTAGTTTAAACATTTAAATTGGAATATAGATGGAATTAATATCTAATTCGCTATTTAAACAAAGTTCGACGTTATATATTTATATAATTATAAATAGAGCTTGAAAATAGCGCTGTAGTTTGAAAATTCGAGTTTGAACTTCAAATGGACATACAGAGTCCGATATAAGTCGGATTTCTGTGAAATAAGACACGCTGGGACCGTATTGACGATAATTTTCATATGAAAGAGAAAAATCCAGATTCCGTGTTATAGATTACAAGTTATGGCTAAATCAAAATTTGGAAAAAAACGCTGTGGAAATCGTTATTTAAAATATCGACCTTTAAAATGGCCGTTTTGCAAACGAACTCAGATTTCGACGAAATCAGTTTCATTGGAACCGTATCGTCAAATCATTATCAAAAAATCAAACTGCGTGGAAAACCATGTCGTATGAGACCACAACAACCGTAAATGCCCGTTCAAATTCTCTAACGCGTATTTAATTAAATAAAAGGAGTATTTGAGTGTAACTCGAGCAGACGATCGAATTAGGCCACGAAACCAGTCCCGTTGAGTTCGTATCGTCGATTAGAGTCAGAATAGCTATATAGTTTGTTGTTTTTAGAGACCGGATAATTTGGCTTTAAAAAGGGTAGGGCGGTTCCGGGTAAAAACAGCCTATCGGGCAAACAGTCTCAGAATGCGACGAAACTAGTGCCGTTGGGTTCGTATCGAAAAATTATTATAAGATTGCAAAGTTTCAAGTTGATTTGATTTATCTGGTGACTGTGGAAAAATTAAACGCGTGTTTATTTCTGGTTTTATAAAGGAATTTTTTTCAAACGATATCGGATTTCAACGAAACTTGTCCCATTGGATCCGGAATGTCTTTTTATACTAGGATTAGCATTTTTATTAGTAAATAGAAATCGACTATTATTAGTTTTACGTGTTACTTTACGACGAAGTTTCATTAATAATATTTTATTAATTTTATTTTCCTATATAAACCGTTACACTACGGAAACCCTAGCATTTGGGTCAACATATCATTGAGTGGTCAACGAAAATAGTGCCTCCAGTAATGGTTTGAACGGCTAGAATCTTGCTTATTTGTTCATCATTTTTCTTGAAATCCACTTATCCTTTCATGACTCGTTCAACCGGAGTATCGCTCATCTCTCTGAGCTTTCAACTTTGACCGGTGTTGATCTAGTTTGAAGAACAGGGGCGGCCGTATCGGAGGTTGGAAGGGGCGGTATTCGAAGCCCTTTAGCTGGCAGTAGGGTGACCTGGAACGGACGGGGTGCTGGTCGATGGGGTATGGAGGTGTGGCGCGTTTTTCGGTAGGACCAGATCAAAGTCCGGCGATCATAATCCAGCGCGGTGCTCGTTATTTTGGGTGAAGCCGGTTCGAAGCTGCTGTGTTGTGTACGTCTGTTGGAACCGCTGAAGGCAATCAAGAATACATGGTGTTAGGGCAGTAGGATATGGAAAAATCTAAATAAAGAATCAACCATTAGCCAACTTATTTCAGAATGAAGGGATTGGATCATTTTGGTTTTAAGGAACGGAGATTGAAGGCAGCGGTTGAACAGCGGGAAGAAGTATCGGCCTAAACATGGTTTGACTAAAACACAATTAAGTTCTGACTAAGTATATTAAGAAATTATTATTAATTTAAAAATAGTAACAACTGAGAGTTTATGCAGGAGCCTAAATGGGATCGAAATACAAAACCAGGAAGCAGAAGAGATTAAGTATGGGACCAAAATTTTCCAGGAGCGAATGAAAGTAAATTGACTAAGTGATTTATTAACAATAGTTAACTTATGGAACGTGTATTAACTTAGATGCGAATATGTTGCAGGCTTTGTTTGAATCTGGGTACCTGAACGAGCAAAGCGGAACAGATTATAATCGGCCAAAGTCTCCAGGATTTAAGAAGTAATTCATTTAATTAAAGTAATCAATTAGGGGTAATTTTATTTAAAGAAAGTAATCACCCAAAATAAAAATAAAATTACTTACAAATGTTTTTAATTTGTTCAGGTACTAACGGGAACAGAGGCAACGAAATGTTGAGAAGAAAGAACAGCGGTCGGGGTTACCGTTGATTTAAAAGTAATAAGTCAAATAAATTTATACTTAAAAGGATAAATTATTGAATTAAACATCGTGTGCTAAAATTAATAACATCTTATTATATGATCAGAATCTAGCAAATAAATAATGTTGAATCGTCGTGAAGAAAAGAACGTGATGGAACTGTTTTGATCAGGAATGGAGACAGTTGGAAATTACAGTTAAATTAAACGACTGTTTAATTTAACTATAACTGAACGGCTTCAACAAACCAAATCGAGGTGAGTTAAACTCACTCAGTTTTCCCGGTTATATTTTATATAAATTGGGTTTTTATTTTGTGTGCTCTACTTGCCAATGGTTGACTGATTTGCCAGTTAGATATTTATCTGTTGATTTAACCAATGAAATTAAACTGTGTTTAATTTCAGTGAAATACCAAATCGTTGTTTCAACGATTGGTTCCAATAAAGGTAACTTACCTTATTGGTCACGTTTATTTATAAACGTGTTCTAAAGGGTTGAATGGTTTGAATTGCTTGTGGTTGATGTTAAATGGTCGTTATTTATTTTATCAGTCAAACAAAACTGAATGTGGTAATTTGAGATAACCATTTGAATACAGGGAAGAACACATTGTAGGGACCCAACCGGATCCCTCAAATGTATTATTTATTTTCATATTATCATATATGAACTGATCTGTTTGTGTGATTGATTTGATGGTTGATTATTGACTGAATATTCAACATCTGTTTGGTTTAAACCAATGGGCGATATTGGTTAAGTGTTTGGCAGAGTATGGCCATTAAAATCAATCGGGTTATAGATAGTGATTCACCGTCAGGTGAATCGATAGAGCTGAAGTTATAAAATTTATTTTATAACTGAAGCTAGATTTTGAAATATAATATTTAAATAAAAGTTTGTTAGAGAGAAATAAATATTTGATTTATTTAAGACCTTGATTTATGATTAATTGGTTATAACATAAATTTTGATCAGATTTATAAGTATGAGGATAAGAAACAAATCGAATGGTAATTTTGGATAATTATTTTGTTAACAAACAAATAAATGGAAATTATTTAAATTAATTATATTTGTAATTAAATTAAAGTGAGAACAAATTGAAATTGATTATTGAAATATTCGAGTTTTGGGTTGACTAAGTTAACATTTTTAAATTGGAATTGATTTCTAAATTAGTTGGGTCGATGTAATCAAATAAAATAGTTTTAAACAATATTGTTTTAATTTTAATAAGTGTTTAAAAAGGGGATTTGGGTAAAAGGGCTTAAGATAAACCAGCATTTATATAAAGGAAGTTTGAAGTGTTATATCGTTAATTTTGAAGTAATGATTACCAGATATTTGGATTGAGAAAAAGAGGGAATTAAAATAATCTTTCCAAAGTAGGAATAATTGAATATATTTGAAAGGAGATTGGAAAAGATGAATTGGGGTTAAGTAATGGGTTATAGTGTTGTACAACCAAATCCAAGATACGATGGAAATTGTTTGAAATTTTAAATGGAATATTGGGTTTAATTGCAACTTATATTTATCTTAGGATGAGAACGGTGTTGATCAAGGTCTGAGAGGTAATTAAAATATCCCAACTTGAATAACATCGGGATTATCTGAAGATAGCATTAGTTGGTAATCGTAAGAGACGTTAGTGAATATGTTTGAAAATCTAAACAGCGATTTTAGCGCTGTTGTTATAATATATGTTTTGTGGATCTAATAGCGATTTTAGCGCTGTTGCTATGATAAATATTTTGTTAACCTAAACAGCGATTATAGCGCTGTTGTTTTGTAAATCTTAATAGTTATTATAACGCTATTGTTATAACATATGTGCTATAAATTTCCTTGTTAAAACTAATGGATTCCCCGATTTAAATAACCAAGAATGGTGTAACAAATATGTTGGGAGGAAGAATTTAGTGGGAGTTTGAGTATGATTATAATTTTTACTAAGTATTATAACATACTGGTTCTGAGGACATTACTATATAAGAATATAGTTAGTCAAGATAAAATTAGTCAAACATAGTTATTCGGGATGAGTGCCATTTCGTACGACTGCTAGCGTAATTCGCAGGGCTGCAGATAGCCTACGGCGGTCGGATGTTTCCTGAGGGAATCAGGCGTAACCATTGTGATCGCTGCGATCTAGAGTCAAGCGAATAGATTTAAGGCGAGTATTAGTTAATCGATAGGAGTTAAATAAGTCGAGTTAATCAGTTAAAGTTGACCAGTTAAAGTTAATCAATTTGAGTTAATCCATTAGAGTTAAATTGAATTAGAGTTATTCGAATATCGTATTTTCAATATTAAAAGAGTTAGAAGTTTTAACTCAATAAAAGTAAATCAGTTTGTTAAAGGCCAAGTGGTGCTGGATACTGAACTAGTGAACTCATTGGAGTGTCATGTTTGAAACACTGATTATTTTGATAGTTAAATCACCGACTATCAAACCCGCCCAATACGATTGTTGGTACGGAAAGACCGGGATCGAATTTATTCGAAAACCATTCCGACCAACAAATACGTGAAGATCTCAGAAGATGATCGAGATGGAGCATTGAAGACCGTGGATTTTCATAAACGGAAGGACCACTAATATTCTCTGCCTGGCAAGCAGAGATAAGCTGTGATTCTGTCGTTGTTGGATTCTACGGGTTGCAAGGACTTCTCGCTACTGATCCATGGGGTGATTCCTATATTGGATGCGGTAGGAGAGTGCCTTCGGTTCATCCTGTTCCTGGATGACCTGTATGGACGGATGTCTGACAGAGTATTTCAAAAGGGTCACGTACGTTGATTTCTTCAAACGTACGATAGTTGTTGGCGGGGAGTTGCCGTTCTCTTAGCTTCCAGCTAGAGTATTTTTGTGGACGTCAATTAGTGATATCTGACGGATCTGACGATGTGGCATTCAAAGTGAATGATGACCAGATGTTCAAAAGCTAATCTAAGCCTCAAGCCTCACCAACCGGGAAATGACAAAAATCGGGCAGGCAACATGGCTATGTGGGTCGCTCCCATTAGGGTGTATAATCACCTATCTAGAGAAATTCCAATTTGTTCTTAAATCTGTATTCGATGCTGTCCCTTTTCGGGAGACGGTTGCTGATCCCAACCGTCGGTGATATACATTCGATACTCTCAAGCGAAATGAGGGGTCGGTCATGTGAGGGTCGGGTTGCAAGAAGTTCTTGTTGAACCCAGTGTATTCGTCTCTAGAGATACACTATCGGCAGGTGGTCCCATACCTTGTCAAGTTGGAATCCAATCTCCAATAAGCGCCTGCGGTTTTGATTGTATACTATATATGTGGAGCGTGAGATGCAAGCGTTCCACTAAATTGATATTTACTTGTATTTAGACATTATTATAATATCAGAACAAGATATTGGTTTCAAAACTGTTTGGGTTATCGTAAGGTAAAAACCGTCCGTGTTTATGTGTGGATTTGGTCTTACGATTATCCTTTTCTTTTGAAAAGGTTTTGAACTTTAAAATCATGATTGGATGATTTACCTTTATACTGTGCGAGTTTATCTCACTCTGGTTCACCAGACTGACCCGGTGTTTTGTAAATGCTCGGGTTAGCCCGGAGTGTACAGGTTCAGGTTATCGACTGCTGTGAAGAGACGAGTTGGAAGAGTCCAGACGTATGATATTACTATTCCGCTGTGTGTTATATGAGGACAGATTAGTATCACTGTCCAGGTGTGTACTCTGATATTGTAAGTATTTCAAAAGCTTTCAATAAAGGTTATTTCTGTATTATATTTTGTTCCGCTGCGATGTGAGACTCTGTGTTGTGGTGTTCTTCTTCTTCTTCTATTCTAATATTTCTTTCTCATCTATTCTCACCCTCTAACTTCTTTCTATTAATGATCTGGAATGTTCGATGTCTGAATGGTCAACATGATAGTTTGATGTTGATTTTCGGAGTCGAAAATTCCAGTTCGTTACAGTGGTATCAGAGCTGAAGGTTAAGTGATTACCTTGGCTCTGTGGCGTGACTCAATAGAGATGGGGTTAGCAATACCCTGGATTGAGTATGAGTGTATGTATATGAGTGAACGTACTTGTAGATTTTATAAAAATTGTTTTATAATGTGGAGATTTATTGGTTGAGTTGTTTATGAGTTCTGATCGATCAGTTTGATCCACCGTATCGATAGGGGTTTATAAACACTCTAATACAATGGGTCATCACGATATGTTTGAAAGAGGGTAAATGAAATAATTTTACCCAAATGATATTTTCCTATAAAAGAATGATTAATATTTGAAGTATTATATTATATTGGATGTGTTGTTTGTTATTATAATCGAATGAGATTATAATTGAAATGGTTATGTAAATGACCAACCAGAATTCATATTAGTATAAAAATATGGAATCAGATGAATTAAATCTGAAATTAAAATCAGAATTGGAATTAAATTTCCTAAAAGTGGGAAAGCTGTTTGCAAATGAACCTGTATTGGATATGTGAGAATTTTAAAATCCTGGGAGATTTTAAATTGTTTTGCAAACATTGAGGTGGATATTTTGAAATTATTTTTAAAAGGAAGTGTTTAAATATGATTTTGAAAATTTATATAGTATTGAACTCACTTTGATAGCTGGGAAATAACTCTGAGGATGCTGGCCACATCATCAGTGTTCATTTCCGAGTTCTAAGTGACGGATTACTACCAAAATTTTGTTTTGGATTGTTTGAGAAAAACAAGTTGTTTGAATTCTGGAAGGAATATTTGATTTTTGAAAAGAGCTGAATTGTTTAAAAACTCCCAGAGAAAGTGTTTGAACAAGAACAAGATTAAATAGAAATTGTGAAAGCGAATATGAATTGAATTGAAACCGATTAACTGGAAATTGAATCGGGAGATAATATATCGAGTATAATCAGATTTTGAAATTTGGAGACAGGAATCTTAAATGGTGTTGGACTGGTGAGTTAAGAGTTGGGACTGATAATGGATGGAAATTTAGTTAAGAATGAGATTTGGCTCGGACATGTGAAGGATTTGGTTTTGAGGATAAAATTGGAATTTTGTTTGGAAATGCATTTGTATATGCTGACAGGGCAGCAGATGGAAATGATATACAGATATGGCCGACAAAAAGGTACACGTTTATTTTTATATGGGTTTGGTGATTTATGAGCCTATTTGGCAAGCCGCTTGGCTATTTCATTTTCTTTTGGATTGGAGAAGGCCTAGAAAGGCGAGTTGGAGTTGTACCGATTGAGCCGTACAGAGGAGGTGCTGGCGAAATTTTTCGGAAATTTAAGGTGTTAGAAAATTTTCAATATTTTTGAAATTATTCATTTACAGTATTGAATTGATTCTTAATTTAAACTAAATTGGATTTGAAAATTAATGAGGTTTATAACATTCTTTCTTACCTTAGCAATTTCGAGGACGAAATTATTTTAAAGGGGAAAGAATGTAACGACCTGCACTTTTGGCAGTCGAACATTTTATTTAATTTATTTAGTTTAAACATTTGAATTGGAATATAGATGGAATTAATATCTAATTCGCTATTTAAACAAAGTTCGACGTTATATATTTATATAATTATAAATAGAGCTTGAAAATAGCGCTGCAGTTTGAAAATTCGAGTTTGAACTTCAAATGGACATACAGAGTCCGATATAAGTCGGATTTCTGTGAAACAAGACACGTTGGGACCGTATTGACGAAAATTTTCATATGAAAGAGAAAAATCCAGATTCCGTGTTATAGATTACAAGTTATGGCTAAATCAAAATTTGGAAAAAAACGCTGTGGAAATCGTTATTTAAAATATCGACCTTTAAAATGGCTGTTTTGCAAACGGACTCAGATTTCGACAAAATCAGTTTCATTGGAACCGTATCGTCAAATCATTATCAAAAAATCAAACTGCGTGGAAAACCGATGTCGTATGTGACCACAGCAACCGTAAATGCCCGTTCAAATTCTCTAACGCGTATTTAATTAAATAAAAGGAGTATTTGAGTGTAACTCGAGCAGACGATCGAATTAGGCCACGAAACCAGTCCCGTTGAGTTCGTATCGTCGATTAGAGTCAGAATAGCTATATAGTTGGTTGTTTTTAGAGACCGGATAATTTGGCTTTAAAAAGGGTAGGGCGGTTCCGGGTAAAAACAGCCTATCGGGCAAACAGTCTCAGAATGCGACGAAACTAGTGTCGTTGGGTTCGTATCGAAAAATTATTATAAGATTGAAAAAAGTTTCAAGTTGATTTGATTTATCTGGTGACCGTGGAAAAATTAAACGCGTGTTTATTTCTGGTTTTATAAAGGAATTTTTTTCAAACGATATCGGATTTCAACGAAACTTGTCCCATTGGATCCGGAATGTCTTTTTATACTAGGATTAGCATTTTTATTAGTAAACAGAAATCGATTATTATTAGTTTTACGTGTTACTTTACGACGAAGTTTCATTAATAATATTTTATTAATTTTATTTTCCTATATAAACCGTTACACTACGGAAACCCTAGCATTTGGGTCAACATATCATTGAGTGGTCAACGAAAATAGTGCCTCCAGTAATGGTTTGAACGGCTAGAATCTTGCTTATTTGTTCATCATTTTTCTTGAAATCCACTTATCCTTTCATGACTCGTTCAACCGGAGTATCGCTCATCTCTCTGAGCTTTCAACTTTGACCGGTGTTGATCTAGTTTGAAGAACAGGGGCGGCCGTATCGGAGGTTGGAAGGGGCGGTATTCGAAGCCCTTTAGCTGGCAGTAGGGTGACCTGGAACGGACGGGGTGCTGGTCGATGGGGTATGGAGGTGTGGCGCGTTTTTCGGTGGGACCAGATCAAAGTCCGGCGATCATAATCCAGCGCGGTGCTCGTTATTTTGGGTGAAGCCGGTTCGAAGCTGCTGTGTTGTGTACGTCTGTTGGAACCGCTGAAGGCAATCAAGAATACATGGTGTTAGGGCAGTAGGAGATGGAAAAATCTAAATAAAGAATCAACCATTAGCCAACTTATTTCAGAATGAAGGGATTGGATCATTTTGGTTTTAAGGAACGGAGATTGAAGGCAGTGGTTGAACAGCGGGAAGAAGTATCGGCCTAAACATGGTTTGACTAAAACACAATTAAGTTCTGACTAAGTATATTAAGAAATTATTATTAATTTAAAAATAGTAACAACTGAGAGTTTATGCAGGAGCCTAAATGGGATCGAAATACAAAACCAGGAAGTAGAAGAGATTAAGTATGGGACCAAAATTTTCCAGGAGCGAATGAAAGTAAATTGACTAAGTGATTTATTAACGATAGTTAACTTATGGAACGTGTATTAACTTAGATGCGAATATGTTGCAGGCTTTGTTTGAATCTGGGTACCTGAACGAGCAAGGCGGAACAGATTATAATCGGCCAAAGTCTCCAGGATTTAAGAAGTAATTCATTTAATTAAAGTAATCAATTAGGGGTAATTTTATTTAAAGAAAGTAATCACCCAAAATAAAAAAAATATTACTTACAAATGTTTTTAATTTGTTCAGGTACTAACGGGAACAGAGGCAACGAAATGTTGAGAAGAAAGAACAGCGGTCGGGGTTACCGTTGATTTAAAAGTAATAAGTCAAATAAATTTATACTTAAAAGGATAAATTATTTAATTAAACATCGTGTGCTAAAATTAATAACATCTTATTATATGATCAGAATCTAGCAAATAAATAATGTTGAATCGTCGTGAAGAAAAGAACGTGATGGAACTGTTTTGATCAGGAATGGAGACAGTTGGAAATTACAGTTAAATTAAACGACTGTTTAATTTAACTATAACTGAACGGCTTCAACAAACCAAACCGAGGTGAGTTAAACTCACTCAGTTTTCCCAGTTATATTTTATATAAATTGGGTTTTTATTTTGTGTGCTCTACTTGCCAATGGTTGACTGATTTGCCAGTTAGATATTTATCTGTTGATTTAACCAATGAAATTAAACTGTGTTTAATTTCAGTGAAATACCAAATCGTTGTTTCAACGATTGGTTCCAATAAAGGTAACTTACCTTATTGGTCACGTTTATTTATAAACGTGTTCTAAAGGGATGAATGGTTTGAATTGCTTGTGGTTGATGTTAAATGGTCGTTATTTATTTTATCAGTCAAACAAAACTGAATGTGGTAATTTGAGATAACCATTTGAATACAGGGAAGAACACATTGGAGGGACCCAACCGGATCCCTCAAATGTATTATTTATTTTCATATTATCATATATGAACTGATCTGTTTGTGTGATTGATTTGATGGTTGATTATTGACTGAATATTCAACATCTGTTTGGTTTAAACCAATGGGCGATATTGGTTAAGTGTTTGGCAGAGTATGGCCATTAAAATCAATCGGGTTATAGATAGTGATTCACCGTCAGGTGAATCGATAGAGCTGAAGTTATAAAATTTATTTTATAACTGAAGCTAGATTTTGAAATATAATATTTGAATAAAAATTTGTTAGAGAGAAATAAATATTTGATTTATTTAAGACCTTGATTTATGATTAATTGGTTATAACATAAATTTTGATCAGATTTATAAGTATGAGGATAAGAAACAAATCGAATGGTAATTTTGGATAATTATTTTGTTAACAAACAAATAAATGGAAATTATTTAAATTAATTATATTTGTAATTAAATTAAAGTGAGAACAAATTGAAATTGATTATTGAAATATTCGAGTTTTGGGTTGACTAAGTTAACATTTTTAAATTGGAATTAATTTCTAAATTAGTTGGGTCGATGTAATCAAATAAAATAGTTTTAAACAATATTGTTTTAATTTTAATAAGTGTTTAAAAACGGGATTTGGGTAAAAGGGCTTAAGATAAACCAGCATTTATATAAAGGAAGTTTGAAGTGTTATATCGTTAATTTTGAATTAATGATTACCAGATATTTGGATTGAGAAAAAGAGGGAATTAAAATAATCTTTCCAAAGTAGGAATAATTGAATATATTTGAAAGGAGATTGGAAAAGATGAATTGGGGTTAAGTAATGGGTTATAGTGTTGTACAACCAAATCCAAGATACGATGGAAATTGTTTGAAATTTTAAATGGAATATTGGGTTTAATTGCAACTTATATTTATCTTAGGATGAGAACGGTGTTGATCAAGGTCTGAGAGGTAATTAAAATACCCCAACTTGAATAACATCGGGATTATCTGAAGATAGCATTAGTTGGTAATCTTAAGAGACGTTAGTGACTATGTTTGAAAATCTAAACAGCGATTTTAGCGCTGTTGTTATAATATATGTTTTGTGGATCTAATAGCGATTTTAGCGCTGTTGCTATGATAAATATTTTGTTAACCTAAACAGCGATTATAGCGCTGTTGTTTTGTAAATCTTAATAGTAATTATAACGCTATTGTTATAACATATGTGCTATAAATTTCCTTGTTAAAACTAATGGATTCCCCGATTTAAATAACCAAGAATGGTGTAATAAATATGTTGGGAGGAAGAATTTAGTGGGAGTTTGAGTATGATTATAATTTTTACTAAGTATTATAACGTACTGGTTCTGAGGACATTACTATATAAGAATATAGTTAGTCAAGATAAAATTAGTCAAATATAGTTATTCGGGATGAGTGCCATTTCGTACGACTGCTAGCGTAATTCGCAGGGCTGCAGATAGCCTACGGCGGTCGGATGTTTCCTGAGGGAATCAGGCGTAACCATTGTGATCGCTGCGATCTAGAGTCAAGCGAATAGATTTAAGGCGAGTATTAGTTAATCGATAGGAGTTAAATAAGTCGAGTTAATCAGTTAAAGTTGACCAGTTAAAGTTAATCAATTTGAGTTAATCCATTAGAGTTAAATTGAATTAGAGTTATTCGAATATCGTATTTTCAATATTAAAAGAGTTAGAAGTTTTAACTCAATAAAAGTAAATCAGTTTGTTAAAGGCCAAGTGGTGCTGGATACTGAACTAGTGAACTCATTGGAGTGTCATGTTTGAAACACTGATTATTTTGATAGTTAAATCACCGACTATCAAACCCGCCCAATACGATTGTTGGTACGGAAAGACCGGGATCGAATGTATTCGAAAACCATTCCGACCAACAAATACGTGAAGATCTCAGAAGATGATCGAGATGGAGCATTGAAGACCGTGGATTTTCATAAACGGAAGGACCACTAATATTCTCTGCCTGGCAAGCAGAGATAAGCTGTGATTCTGTCGTTGTTGGATTCTACGGGTTGCAAGGACTTCTCGCTACTGATCCATGGGGTGATTCCTATATTGGATGCGGTAGGAGAGTGCCTTCGGTTCATCCTGTTCCTGGATGACCTGTATGGACGGATGTCTGACAGAGTATTTCCAAAGGGTCACGTACGTTGATTTCTTCAAACGTACGATAGTTGTTGGCGGGGAGTTGCCGTTCTCTTAGCTTCCAGCTAGAGTATTTTTGTGGACGTCAATTAGTGATATCTGACGGATCTGACGATGTGGCATTCAAAGTGAATGATGACCAGATGTTCAAAAGCTAATCTAAGCCTCAAGCCTCACCAACCGGGAAATGACAAAAATCGGGCAGGCAAAATGGCTATGTGGGTCGCTCCCATCAGGGTGTATAATCACCTATCTAGAGAAATTCCTATTTGTTCTTAAATCTGTATTCGATGCTGTCCCTTTTCGGGAGACGGTTGCTGATCCCAACCGTCGGTGATATACATTCGATACTCTCAAGCGAAATGAGGGGTCGGTCATGTGAGGGCCGGGTTGCAAGAAGTTCTTGTTGAACCCAGTGTATTCGTCTCTAGAGATACACTATCGGCAGGTGGTCCCATACCTTGTCAAGTTGGAATCCAATCTCCAATAAGCGCCTGCGGTTTTGATTGTATACTATATATGTGGAGCGTGAGATGCAAGCGTTCCACTAAATTGATATTTACTTGTATTTAGACATTATTATAATATCAGAACAAGATATTGGTTTCAAAACTGTTTGGGTTATCGTAAGGTAAAAACCGTCCGTGTTTATGTGTGGATTTGGTCTTACGATTATCCTTTTCTTTTGAAAAGGTTTTGAACTTTAAAATCATGATTGGATGATTTACCTTTATACTGTGCGAGTTTATCTCACTCTGGTTCACCAGACTGACCCGGTGTTTTGTAAATGCTCGGGTTAGCCCGGAGTGTACAGGTTCAGGTTATCGACTGCTGTGAAGAGACGAGCTGGAAGAGTCCAGACGTATGATATTACTATTCCGCTGTGTGTTATATGAGGACAGATTAGTATCACTGTCCAGGTGTGTACTCTGATATTGTAAGTATTTCAAAAGCTTTCAATAAAGGTTATTTCTATATTATATTTTGTTCCGCTGCGATGTGAGACTCTGTGTTGTGGTGTTCTTCTTCTTCTTCTTCTTCTTCTATTCTAATATTTCTTTCTCATCTATTCTCACCCTCTAAATTCTTTCTATTAATGATCTGGAATGTTCGATGTCTGAATGGTCAACATGATAGTTTGATGTTGATTTTCGGAGTCGAAAATTCCAGTTCGTTACAGTGGTATCAAAGCTGAAGGTTAAGTGATTACCTTGGCTCTGTGGCGTGACTCAATATAGATGGGGTTAGCAATACCCTAGATTGAGTATGAGTGTATGTATATGAGTGAACGTACTTGTAGATTTTATAAAAATTGTTTTATATTGTGGAGATTTATTGGTTGAGTTGTTTATGAGTTTTGATCGATCAGTTTGATCCACCGTATCGATAGGGGTTTATAAACACTCGAATACAATGGGTCATCACGATATGTTTGAAAGAGGGTAAATGAAATAATTTTACCCAAATGATATTTTGATATAAAAGAATGATTAATATTTGAAGTATTATAATATATTGGATGTGTTGTTTGTTATTATAATCGAATGAGATTATAATTGAAATGGTTATGTAAATGACCAACCAGAATTCATATTAGTATAAAAATATGGAATCAGATGAATTAAATCTGAAATTAAAATCAGAATTGGAATTAAAATTCCTAAAAGTGGGAAAGCTGTTTGCAAATGAACCTGTATTGGATATGTGAGAATTTTAAAATCCTGGGAGATTTTAAATTGTTTTGCAAACATTGAGGTGGATATTTTGAAATTATTTTTAAAAGGAAGTGTTTAAATATGATTTTGAAAATTTATATAGTATTGAACTCACTTTGATAGCTGGGAAATAACTCTGAGGATGCTGGCCACATCATCAGTGTTCATTTCCGAGTTCTAAGTGACGGATTACTACCAAAATTTTGTTTTGGATTGTTTGAGAAAAACAAGTTGTTTGAATTCTGGAAGGAATATTTGATTTTTGAAAAGAGCTGAATTGTTTAAAAACTCCCAGAGAAAGTGTTTGAACAAGAACAAGATTAAATAGAAATTGTGAAAGCGAATATGAATTGAATTGAAACCGATTAACTGGAAATTGAATCGGGAGATAATATATCGAGTATAATCAGATTTTGAAATTTGGAGACAGGAATCTTAAATGGTGTTGGACTGGTGAGTTAAGAGTTGGGACTGATAATGGATGGAAATTTAGTTAAGAATGAGATTTGGCTCGGACATGTGAAGGATTTGGTTTTGAGGATAAAATTGGAATTTTGTTTGGAAATGCATTTGTATATGCTGACAGGGCAGCAGATGGAAATGATATACAGATATGGCCGACAAAAAGGTACACGTTTATTTTTATATGGGTTTGGTGATTTATGAGCCTATTTGGCAAGCCGCTTGGCTATTTCATTTTCTTTTGGATTGGAGAAGGCCTAGAAAGGCGAGTTGGAGTTGTACCGATTGAGCCGTACAGAGGAGGTGCTGGCGAAATTTTTCGGAAATTTAAGGTGTTAGAAAATTTTCAATATTTTTGAAATTATTCATTTACAGTATTGAATTGATTCTTAATTTAAACTAAATTGGATTTGAAAATTAATGAGGTTTATAACGTTCTTTCTTACCTTAGCAATTTCGAGGACGAAATTATTTTAAAGGGGAAAGAATGTAACGACCTGCACTTTTGGCAGTCGAACATTTTATTTAGTTTAAACATTTGAATTGGAATATAGATGGAATTAATATCTAATTCGCTATTTAAACAAAGTTCGACGTTATATATTTATATAATTATAAATAGAGCT
The DNA here is from genome assembly GCA_030737875.1 of Allium sativum. Lineage (NCBI taxonomy): Eukaryota > Viridiplantae > Streptophyta > Magnoliopsida > Asparagales > Amaryllidaceae > Allium > Allium sativum. Next base: position 522,811,118 of record CM060924.1, on the reverse strand, counting down.
TGAAAATAGCGCTGCAGTTTGAAAATTCGAGTTTGAACTTCAAATGGACATACAGAGTCCGATATAAGTCGGATTTCTGTGAAACAAGACACGTTGGGACCGTATTGACGATAATTTTCATATGAAAGAGAAAAATCCAGATTCCGTGTTACAGATTACAAGTTATGGCTAAATCAAAATTTGGAAAAAAACGCTGTGGAAATCGTTATTTAAAATATCGACCTTTAAAATGGCCGTCTTGCAAACGGACTCAGATTTCGACGAAATCAGTTTCATTGGAACCGTATCGTCAAATCATTATCAAAAAATCAAACTGCGTGGAAAACCGATGTCGTATGTGACCACAGCAACCGTAAATGCCCGTTCAAATTCTCTAACGCGTATTTAATTAAATAAAAGGAGTATTTGAGTGTAACTCGAGCAGACGATCGAATTAGGCCACGAAACCAGTCCCGTTGAGTTCGTATCGTCGATTAGAGTCAGAATAGCTATATAGTTGGTTGTTTTTAGAGACCGGATAATTTGGCTTTAAAAAGGGTAGGGCGGTTCCGGGTAAAAACAGCCTATCGGGCAAACAGTCTCAGAATGCGACGAAACTAGTGCCGTTGGGTTTGTATCGAAAAATTATTATAAGATTGCAAAGTTTCAAGTTGATTTGATTTATCTGGTGACCGTGGAAAAATTAAACGCGTGTTTATTTCTGGTTTTATAAAGGAATTTTTTTCAAACGATATCGGATTTCAACGAAACTTGTCCCATTGGATCCGGAATGTCTTTTTACACTAGGATTAGCATTTTTATTAGTAAACAGAAATCGATTATTATTAGTTTTACGTGTTACTTTACGACGAAGTTTCATTAATAATATTTTATTAATTTTATTTTCCTATATAAACCGTTACACTACGGAAACCCTAGCATTTGGGTCAACATATCATTGAGTGGTCAACGAAAATAGTGCCTCCAGTAATGGTTTGAATGGCTAGAATCTTGCTTATTTGTTCATCATTTTTCTTGAAATCCACTTATCCTTTCATGACTCGTTCAACCGGAGTATCGCTCATCTCTCTGAGCTTTCAACTTTGACCGGTGTTGATCTAGTTTAAAGAACAGGGGCGGCCGTATCGGAGGTTGGAAGGGGCGGTATTCGAAGCCCTTTAGCTGGCAGTAGGGTGACCTGGAACGGACGGGGTGCTGGTCGATGGGGTATGGAGGTGTGACGCGTTTTTCGGTGGGACCAGATCAAAGTCCAGCGATCATAATCCAGCGCGGTGCTCGTTATTTTGGGTGAAGCCGGTTCGAAGCTGCTGTGTTTTGTACGTCTGTTGGAACCGCTGAAGGCAATCAAGAATACATGGTGTTAGGGCAGTAGGAGATGGAAAAATATAAATAAAGAATCAACCATTAGCCAACTTATTTCAGAATGAAGGGATTGGATCATTTTGGTTTTAAGGAACGGAGATTGAAGGCAGCGGTTGAACAGCGGGAAGAAGTATCGGCCTAAACATGGTTTGACTAAAACACAATTAAGTTCTGACTAAGTATATTAAGAAATTATTATTAATTTAAAAATAGTAACAACTGAGAGTTTATGCAGGAGCCTAAATGGGATCGAAATACAGAACCAGGAAGCAGAAGAGATTAAGTATGGGACCAAAATTTTCCAGGAGCGAATGAAAGTAAATTGACTAAGTGATTTATTAACGGTAGTTAACTTATGGAACGTGTATTAACTTAGATGCGAATATGTTGCAGGCTTTGTTTGAATCTGGGTACCTGAACGAGCAAGGCGGAACAGATTATAATCGGCCAAAGTCTCCAGGATTTAAGAAGTAATTCATTTAATTAAAGTAATCAATTAGGGGTAATTTTATTTAAAGAAAGTAATCACCCAAAATAAAAAAAAAAATTACTTACAAATGTTTTTAATTTGTTCAGGTACTAACGGGAGCAGAGGCAACAAAATGTTGAGAAGAAAGAACAGCGGTCGGGGTTACCGTTGATTTAAAAGTAATAAGTCAAATAAATTTATACTTAAAAGGATAAATTATTTAATTAAACATCGTGTGCTAAAATTAATAACATCTTATTATATGATCAGAATCTAGCAAATAAATAATGCTGAATCGTCGTGAAGAAAAGAACGTGATGGAACTGTTTTGATCAGGAATGGAGACAGTTGGAAATTACAGTTAAATTAAACGACTGTTTAATTTAACTATAACTGAACGGCTTCAACAAACCAAATCGAGGTGAGTTAAACTCACTCAGTTTTCCCGGTTATATTTTATATAAATTGGGTTTTTATTTTGTGTGCTCTACTTGCCAATGGTTGACTGATTTGCCAGTTAGATATTTATCTGTTGATTTAACCAATGAAATTAAACTGTGTTTAATTTCAGTGAAATACCAAATCGTTGTTTCAACGATTGGTTCCAATAAAGGTAACTTACCTTATTGGTCACGTTTATTTATAAACGTGTTCTAAAGGGATGAATGGTTTGAATTGCTTGTGGTTGATGTTAAATGGTCGTTATTTATTTTATCAGTCAAACAAAACTGAATGTGGTAATTTGAGATAACCATTTGAATACAGGGAAGAACACATTGGAGGGACCCAACCGGATCCCTCAAATGTATTATTTATTTTCATATTATCATATATGAACTGATCTGTTTGTGTGATTGATTTGATGGTTGATTATTGACTGAATATTCAACATCTGTTTGGTTTAAACCAATGGGCGATATTAGTTAAGTGTTTAGCAGAGTATGGCCATTAAAATCAATCGGGTTATAGATAGTGATTCACCGTTAGGTGAATCGATAGAGCTGAAGTTATAAAATTTATTTTATAACTGAAGCTAGATTTTGAAATATAATATTTGAATAAAAGTTTGTTAGAGAGAAATAAATATTTGATTTATTTAAGACCTTGATTTATGATTAATTGGTTATAACATAAATTTTGATCAGATTTATAAGTATGAGGATAAGAAACAAATCGAATGGTAATTTTGGATAATTATTTTGTTAACAAACAAATAAATGGAAATTATTTAAATTAATTATATTTGTAATTAAATTAAAGTGAGAACAAATTGAAATTGATTATTGAAATATTCGAGTTTTGGGTTGACTAAGTTAACATTTTTAAATTTGAATTGATTTCTAAATTAGTTGGGTCGATGTAATCAAATAAAATAGTTTTAAACAATATTGTTTTAATTTTAATAAGTGTTTAAAAAGGGGATTTGGGTAAAAGGGCTTAAGATAAACCAGCATTTATATAAAGGAAGTTTGAAGTGTTATATCGTTAATTTTGAATTAATGATTACCAGATATTTGGATTGAGAAAAAGAGGGAATTAAAATAATCTTTCCAAAGTAGGAATAATTGAATATATTTGAAAGGAGATTGGAAAAGATGAATTGGGGTTAAGTAATGGGTTATAATGTTGTACAACCAAATCCAAGATACGATGGAAATTGTTTGAAATTTTAAATGGAATATTGGGTTTAATTGCAACTTATATTTATCTTAGGATGAGAACGGTGTTGATCAAGGTCTGAGAGGTAATTAAAATACCCCAACTTGAATAACATCGGGATTATCTGAAGATAGCAATAGTTGGTAATCGTAAGAGACGTTAGTGAATATGTTTGAAAATCTAAACAGCGATTTTAGCGCTGTTGTTATAATATATGTTTTGTGGATCTAATAGCGATTTTAGCGCTGTTGCTATGATAAATATTTTGTTAACCTAAACAGCGATTATAGCGCTGTTGTTTTGTAAATCTTAATAGTAATTATAACGCTATTGTTATAACATATGTGCTATAAATTTCCTTGTTAAAACTAATGGATTCCCCGATTTAAATAACCAAGAATGGTGTAACAAATATGTTGGGAGGAAGAATTTAGTGGGAGTTTGAGTATGATTATAATTTTTACTAAGTATTATAACGTACTGGTTCTGAGGACATTACTATATAAGAATATAGTTAGTCAAGATAAAATTAGTCAAACATAGTTATTCGGGATGAGTGCCATTTCGTACGACTGCTAGCGTAATTCGCAGGGCTGCACATAGCCTACGGCGGTCGGATGTTTCCTGAGGGAATCAGGCGTAACCATTGTGATCGCTGCGATCTAGAGTCAAGCGAATAGATTTAAGGCGAGTATTAGTTAATCGATAGGAGTTAAATAAGTCGAGTTAATCAATTAAAGTTGACCAGTTAAAGTTAATCAATTTGAGTTAATCCATTAGAGTTAAATTGAATTAGAGTTATTCGAATATCGTATTTTCAATATTAAAAGAGTTAGAAGTTTTAACTCAATAAAAGTAAATCAGTTTGTTAAAGGCCAAGTGGTGCTGGATACTGAACTAGTGAACTCATTGGAGTGTCATGTTTGAAACACTGATTATTTTGATAGTTAAATCACCGACTATCAAACCCGCCCAATACGATTGTTGGTACGGAAAGACCGGGATCGAATTTATTCGAAAACCATTCCGACCAACAAATACGTGAAGATCTCAGAAGATGATCGAGATGGAGCATTGAAGACCGTGGATTTTCATAAACGGAAGGACCACTAATATTCTCTGCCTGGCAAGCAGAGATAAGCTGTGATTCTGTCGTTGTTGGATTCTACGGGTTGCAAGGACTTCTCGCTACTGATCCATGGGGTGATTCCTATATTGGATGCGGTAGGAGAGTGCCTTCGGTTCATCCTGTTCCTGGATGACCTGTATGGACGGATGTCTGACAGAGTATTTCCAAAGGGTCACGTACGTTGATTTCTTCAAACGTACGATAGTTGTTGGTGGGGAGTTGCCGTTCTCTTAGCTTCCAGCTAGAGTATTTTTGTGGACGTCAATTAGTGATATCTGACGGATCTGACGATGTGGCATTCAAAGTGAATGATGACCAGATGTTCAAAAGCTAATCTAAGCCTCAAGCCTCACCAACCGGGAAATGACAAAAATCGGGCAGGCAACATGGCTATGTGGGTCGCTCCCATTAGGGTGTATAATCACCTATCTAGAGAAATTCCTATTTGTTCTTAAATCTGTATTCGATGCTGTCCCTTTTCGGGAGACGGTTGCTGATCCCAACCGTCGGTGATATACATTCAATACTCTCAAGTGAAATGAGGGGTCGGTCATGTGAGGGCCGGGTTGCAAGAAGTTCTTGTTGAACCCAGTGTATTCGTCTCTAGAGATACACTATCGGCAGGTGGTCCCATACCTTGTCAAGTTGGAATCCAATCTCCAATAAGCGCCTGCGGTTTTGATTGTATACTATATATGTGGAGCGTGAGATGCAAGCGTTCCACTAAATTGATATTTACTTGTATTTAGACATTATTATAATATCAGAACAAGATATTGGTTTCAAAACTGTTTGGGTTATCGTAAGGTAAAAACCGTCCGTGTTTATGTGTGGATTTGGTCTTACGATTATCCTTTTCTTTTTAAAAGGTTTTGAACTTTAAAATCATGATTGGATGATTTACCTTTATACTGTGCGAGTTTATCTCACTCTGGTTCACCAGACTGACCCGGTGTTTTGTAAATGCTCGGGTTAGCCCGGAGTGTACAGGTTCAGGTTATCGACTGCTGTGAAGAGACGAGCTGGAAGAGTCCAGACGTATGATATTACTATTCCGCTGTGTGTTATATGAGGACAGATTAGTATCACTGTCCAGGTGTGTACTCTGATATTGTAAGTATTTCAAAAGCTTTCAATAAAGGTTATTTCTGTATTATATTTTGTTCCGCTGCGATGTGAGACTCTGTTTTGTGGTGTTCTTCTACTTCTTCCTCTATTCTAATATTTCTTTCTCATCTATTCTCACCCTCTAACTTCTTTCTATTAATGATCTGGAATGTTCGATGTCTGAATGGTCAACATGATAGTTTGATGTTGATTTTCGGAGTCGAAAATTCCAGTTCGTTACACCTGCATTTCAGAAGTGGGTGCAAATTAGGGGTTTGCGAGTTAGAAATGTTAGTCGCGATTCAGCTGAAGCTCTCTCGTGTTACTGGGAACAAAAGGGGGTTTATCAAGAAGGGGTTTCGACGTTGATACTGGCAGGCGTCAGGGAGGGAGCTCGATTCAGAAATCGTTGTTGCCTGTAGGTGCGATGACCCAAGTCGCAAGTGAGAAATAGAGACTGGAATTGGGATACTTCGATGTTGGACTTGGATGGAGGAGCTCGACTTTGGTTTTAGTGAAGAAAGGTTCGGATTCATTCTGGTTGCGGCTATAGTGGAGTTAACCTTGAATGATTGGTTTTGCAGTGGGTGAACGGAAGGAGTTTGAGGTCACGGGAATGGATTTAAGTATATGGCTGATTTTATCAAAGAAGGTAATTAAACTCTTAGTTAAGTGTTAGTTATATTTATTCAATTAAAGTAAATTATGTATTTAATTTAGTTGTTAACTTAAATGAATAAATATTTAATCGTTAAATGGTTTGATGTTTAAATTTTCATAGATTAGTTAATTTTATTTATAAGTTAAATCTAGTAACCATTGAAAAGAAGGGAAAATTAGAAGAAAGTTATTTATTCATTTAAATAGTTAATTTAAATAAATAAATGTTTAATCAGAAAATTTAAATTAAATTATCGTAGGTGCGAATTCATTCGAGAAGATTCGTAGCCGGTGATTTGGAAATAAACAGGACATTCGACAACTGCAATTACAGTGAGTAAATCTCACTCACCTCTATATTTAGAATTATTTTTATTTGTTAAAAATAATTGTTTGTTGCTTGTTTGGATTTTTCTGGTTGCTTTAAATATATTAGTTGTTTAGGCTTGCTATTATATATATATATATATATATATATATATTGGTTTGGTGATTGGTTGGATTTCTGCAGTTTCATTAGCGGATGCCCGCAGTATCATTAACGGATGACCCTACGCCCACATATATAAGTGGATCCCCTTTTATACCGCAATGTCCTGCCTCGAAGAAGGATGGGTATTATTTATGTTGACTAACTTCTGTGGATGCAGGAAAAACAGGTTGGAAGAATCCAACTAGATTCCTCAAACATATATTATTTGTTTGTTTGTTTGCTTGATTTCATATATACTCATATATGACGTGTTAAAAATCAAATGATTGAAAATTGGATGATTTGACTGTTTTAAATATCACTGGGCTAAGTGTTAATTTATAAAAATACCCTGAAAGGGGTATTTGAGATTGAAAAAGGAAATTCTATTTTAGAAAAATAGAATTTGAATTTTTAAATATATTTGAAATATAAATTTGTTTTGAAAAATAAAAACAAGTAGTGCCTTTATAAACAAAGTTTATAAATATTTTTGTTATAAATGAAGGTTATAAATAGTTCTTTTATAAACAAAGTTTATAAATGAAGTAAAAAGAATTATCATTGGATAGATTCAGAAATAAAAATACAAGTGTGAAATTAAAAAGGGGAATCTGTTTTCGAAAAGTAGAAATATCGATTTCAAAAGATATTGAAATCGAGACTTGTGTAAAGAAAGAATAAAGAAAATTTCAAATAGAATTAAATTGGAGTTTGAATATTTGAAATTCAAATAGAATAAATATGGAATTTGAATAGAGAATTCAAATGGAATTTAAACTATGGAATTTGAATATATAATTCAAATGGAGTTCAAATATAGAATTTGAATATAGAAAAAAAATAAAGGAAATTCAAATATAAAATTTGAATAGAATTTGAATGCTGAGGATTCAAATAGAATTTGAATATAGGGAATTTGAAAATAGAAATTTAAATGAAGTTTGAAAATAGATTTGAATATAAAAAATTCAATTGAAGTTTGAAAATAGATTTGAATATAGAAATTTAATTGCAGTTGGAAAAAAGATTTGAATAGAAATTCAAATGGAGATTGAAAAGGAATTTGAATATAGAATTCAAATAGAAGTGAAATGGAATTCGAATATAGAATTTCAAATGGAAGTGAAATAGATCAGAAATGGATTTGATATATATTAAAAATATATCAGAATGGAGTTGAATTTATTATAAATGAAGTTAAAATGTTTATATTTATAAATATAATTAAAACGAGCTCGCCGTAGTGCTGCAGTTCGTAAATTGGCGTTACTAACTTTAATTGAGTATACAAAACTCAATTGAAGTCGGAATTCTTTGAAACAAGAATGGTCAGGACCGATTTGATAATAGTTTTCAAATGGAGGAGAAAAATCTGGATTTCGTCGAATAGATTTTGAGTTATATCAAATTCAAATTTTCAGAAAAACAGCGCCATAACCATTTAAAAACCATAATGATTTATTTAATTTTATGAAAGGATTTTAAGCGAATAAAATCCGAATTTCTATTTAGAAAATTTCAGATTTGAGTTGCAAATTATATGTGAACTCAAGTAGAGTAATGAATTGATTTTTGAAACAAAAATCAGATTTTTGATTATTGAATAGAATTAACTAATTTGAATAGTAATTAGTTAATGAGATTTTGAATTGATATTGGGCTTTGAATAAGTGAATTCGATTTGAAAATTTATATTCGAAATCGAAAAGGAAACTAGAATTGAAATTGAAATTCAATTTGGTTATGAGCAAGTTAAATATTTTGTTTGGACATGTTATGTTAAAACAAAGAAGTGAAATAGGCAAAATAGCTAATTAAAGAATAAGCGAGCGAAACTGAATTCAAACGATTGGATTGAGTTAAATTGAATTGAAATAGGTGAACTTGTGTTATACAGGTATGGGACGAAGTATATGAAGATTTTAATTTATGACCGAAAAAAGGTACTTGTTCAAATTCATATATGAGAATTATGCGCCGTATCGGCAAGCCGCTTGGCATTTTCTATTTTTTTGGATTCGTGAGGGCCATGGGAGGCTATTTGAAATATCCCGATGCTCCCGGTACAAGGGAGGTTATGGCGAATTTTTCGGGGAATTTAAGGAGTTAGAATATTTTTAGGATAATTTGATAGTTAGAAATCAATGTAACGATATATATAGAATTCGATAAGGAAACAAAATAGAAAAGTAGAATATTGTAAACAGAAAGGGAAATCTATAAATTTGAAATAGAAAGCGAACCATGTACATGTTTTAAAAATGAATAATTGGGTTTTATAGTGTGTGTATTCGAGGTTAGTGGTTTTTCCGTTTTGAAGTTGAGGATGTCTTCAGTCATGGTCTGAGAGGTAATTTTACCCCAACTTGATTGATTTCATTTTTAATTGATAAATAGCAGAATCCAGCCTCGAAGAGAAGTGTTTGAAAAAGAGTTAGTTGAATGAAATATTCTGGGTTGTTGTAACGATGTTTACACAACATTCGTTTTAACCCAAGTGATGGAATTTTGGAAATATAAAAGTAAATATTTCCTGAGTATAATTAAAGTAGTCGAGAAAGAGATAAGTGATTGAAATTGCTTCAATCTCAAATAGAATATATTTTCTAAGTATAGAAAATAAAAGAAGGTGATATAGGGAAATGTTTTTCCAACTAGCGTAAGAGATCAATAAGATTTCTAGAAATATTTGGTTAACAAATATTTGATAAGGAAATGATGAAGTGAATTTATTAATGAAATATTAATTAAGGGCCCAGTGATTTGTTTGATGTTTTGAATGGATGTTTGTTTATTTTTCTTCGATGATTAAATAACCGACTATCGAAGTGTTTGCCAATAGCGATGTCAATATGGAGAGACCGGTTGGATTATTATCCATGAACCACTCTGTATTGGCAGTAGCGTTGCGATTCAGATTATATGAAGATAATCGAAGACGGAGTGAAGTACAAGGGCTTTTTCTATTAATAGAAATTGTGCCTTAGGTTTCATTCAATCCCAAGACGAACGTAAATGGACGAATGTCTTACATAGTATTTCCAATGATCAAATATGTTGATATGTATAAATATATATGGTGGCAACGGATTTATTCCCTTAGCATAACATCCAAAATATTTGTGCAAATCAATTAGTGATTAACGGATCTGACAATGTGGCATTCAAAGTGATTGTGCTATCAATGAATAGAAAGTAATCGTATCCTCAGGCCTCAACAACTGGGAAATGACAAAAATCGGGCAGGCAGCATGGCTATGTGGGTCGCTCCCATTAGGTGTATAATCACCTATCTAGTGATTCATTTAATTCCTTATTCTATTCGATGCTATCCCATTCGGGAAACGGTTGTTGATCCCAACCGTTAGTGATACACATTCGATACACTCAAGCGAAATGAGTGGTCGGTGATGTGTGGGTCGGGTTGCAAGATGTTCTTGTTGAATCCAGTGTATTCCTCTCTAGAGATACACTAGCGGAAGATGGTTCCATACCTTGTCATGTTGGAAATCCAATCTCCAATAAGCGCCCTGCGGTTTTTGATTTTATACTATGTATGTGGAGCGTGAGATGCAAGTGTTTCCGGTATATTGTTATTTATTTGATTTAGACACTATTATAATATCACTGGATTTTTGTATCAAAGTGTTTTGGGTTATAGTAAGGTAAAAACTGTCCGTGTTTATGTGTGGACCGGTCTTACTATTATCATTTCTTTCGAAAGGATTTTGAAAGTTAAACAAATGGTTGGAGTTTACTCACACCAGTCCCATGACTGACCCAGAGTTTGTTTGTTTTGTTTTGTTTTTCCTAAACTCTTGGGTGCCCAAATTTGTACGGGCAGTCAAGTGTTTCAGGCTTTTACAGATTCACTGGGAAGAACTGGAAGCAGGAGGCTTCACCAGTTAGCTATAGACTATCGTATTTTCCGGTGTATACTATGTTGTATCTGGAAACAGATGTTTATAACTGTTCCAGGAATAACTGTTGTGCTCTGATAATGGTATGTATATAAAGTTACTGATTTGTATTTCAAAAGTTATGTTATATAATATATTTTACTCGTTCCGCTGCGAGATTTGTCTTCTTTGTTTCTCCTATTCTAATATTTCTTTCTTTCTATTTCTTATCCTCTAACTTCTTTCTAATAATGATTCATATTTATGTGCAATTTGGGTTGGACGTGTGGTGTTATTAGTCGACTCAGATAGTACGGATTTGCGGGCCTTTACAGTTGGTATCAGAGCTTAGGTTGAGAGAATACCTAAGCTTTGTTGGGATGTGCTCATTAGAGATAGGGTCAGTAGTACCCTAGAATGAGTTAAGTGTATATACGAGAGCGCGTATTTGTAAATTGATATAAAAATTGTTTTATGCTGTGTTGGCTAGTCTGTTGAGCTGTTTATGAATTCTTATCGAATAGTGGGACGCTACGAAGCCGATAGGAATTTCTAAACACTTGAACAGAAGAATTGACACAATATTGTTTTAGTGGGTGAATGAAATAATTTTACCTAAAATTCTATTTTGATATAAAACTAATAATTTTCTGGAATTATTGTAATACATGGATGAGTTGGTTGATTAATATTTTAATCAGATTAGATCATAAAAATTGAAATGGTTATTTATAACCAAACAAAATTTGTATATGAATGGAATATATACAAATGCGATGAATTAGAATTGAATTCAGAATAGAACTTGGAATTTTAAATCCTGGGAAGTTTGAAAATATGTTCTGAAGTATATTAAAAGAATATAGCTATGTTTTTAATATATTTTTGAATAAAAATCATTTTTGAATGGGTTCTGAAAGTGTTAAAGCACTGAACTCATTTCAGTGGCTGGAAAATAATTCTGATGATGACTGCAGCTTCATCAGTGTTCATTTTCGAGTTTCTAAGTGATGGATTGCTACCTTAGAAAAGCTTTGTTGGAAATTTGTTTTGAAAGAAAACAAGTGGTTTGAAAATTCAAATGTTTTGAATTTGAAGTGGAAATAAATATATATGTATATGTTTATGTGATTTTAGAAGGATTCGAAAGGAAAACCCAGGAATTTGAATTCTGAAGTTTAAATTTAACTTAAGCAAGTTAAATGGATCGAGGTAAATAAATTAATGAAATTCAAATTGAATAAGATTGAATAGAATTTGAATTGGGTGTAAATCATTTAGATTAAATGAATGAAAACCGAAAGTTTTAGTAGTAAAATTTGTTGAAACATGAGGAGTTGAGTTTCAACATAAGTGAGATTTTGAAAAATAATGGATTTGTACCATTTTTCCTACCTTAGCAATTTCGAGGACGAAATTATTTTAGGGGGGAAAGAATGTAACGACCCAGGTTTTTGAACAGTTTATTTTAAATATTTAGTATGGTTTTAAATATTGAATTTATAATATAAATGGTATTTTGTTGGGTTATCGATTAAATAATTGAAATACGATTTATTATGTTAATCATCGTAATACGAGAATTTAAAATAATTCAATTCGAGATTTAAAACTGAGTCAAAACAGTTCAGATAATAAATACAAATTCTATGTGAATGTAATCGATAATGATAATAACATATTATCGGGAACATTATTTATTTATGAATTTAAATTATTTTATATTGATTTAAAATGATTATTCTATATACATTAAAATTAAATATTTAAATTATATTCAATTCAGCTCAGTATAATGCTATAACATTGGAACGACGGTCGGTACGCTAAAATAGCGGTTCACGATTTTTAACTGTGAACCCCGAGATATTTGATTGTAGATAAGATCGAAATCGAATCAAAAATCAAATCGACATCTGTTTAAAAAGAATAAAAGATCTTTTTATATCGAATCAAAATCAAATCATATTAATTAGAAAATCTTTTCAATTAAATACAAAGAACTGCTTGTACGTTCTGTTCCCCTCCTTCTCCTATTTAATCGCGATAAACCCCTCCCAAATTCATTCTTTCTTCGAAATCACTTCAAAAGCAAAATAAAAATGGCCTCGACATTTATCTCCGTTCACCTAAAATCAAAGTATATCGAACGCAATACTACTGCTAATACTTTCCAACTCGAGGGATTTCTATCCGTTTTGTGGAGCTCACCGCAACAGGGAGGATCGGGATTTCAATTTAGGAATTTGGCGAGTTCAACTTGAAGCAGCTTGGAGGGTCTCGACTTCGAGTTCTGGTACCTCGATTCCAAATACTGGTGTCGAAACTGTGTAGGTTCATCATTAAAGGAGGGATTCAATTGGTCCAAGCTTCACCTGCGTTTCAGAAGTGGGTGCAAATTAGGGGTTTGCGAGTTAGAAATGGTAGTCGCGATTCAGCTGAAGCTCGCTCATGTTACTGGGAACAAACGGGGGTTTACCAAGAAGGGGTTTCGACGTTGATACTAGCAGGCATAAGGGAGGGAGCTCGATTCAAAAATCGTCGTTGCCTGTAGGTGCGATGACCCCAGTCGCAAGTGAGAAACAGAGACTGAAATCGAGTAGCACCTGGGTACTTCGATGTTGGACTTGGACGGAGGAGCTCGACTTTGGTTTTGGGGAAGAAAGGTTCGGATTCGTTCTGGTTGCGGGACAGTGGAGTTAACCCTAAATGATTGGTTTTGCAGTGGGTGAACGGGAGGAGTTTGAGGTCATGGGAATGGATTTAAGCAAATGGCTGATTTTATCTAAGAAGGTAATTAAACTCTTAGTTAAGTGTTAGTTATATTTATTCAATTAAATTAAATTATGTATTTAATTTAGTTGTTAACTTAAATGAATAAATGTTTAATAATTAAATGGTTTGATGTTTAAAATTTCGTAGATTAGTTAATTTTATTTATAAGTTAAATCTAGTAACCATTTAAAAGAAGGGAAAATTATAGGAAAGTTATTTATTCATTTAAGTAGTTAATTTAAATAAATAACTATTTACTCAGAAAATTTAAATCAAATTATCGTAGGTGCGAATTCATTCGAGTAGATTCGTAGCCGGTGATTTGGAAATAAACAGGATATTCGACAACTGCAATTACGGTGAGTAAATCTCACTCACCTCTATATTTAGAATTATTTTTATTCGTTAAAAATAATTGTTTGTTGCTTGTTTGGATGTAACGGCCGGGAATTTAGCTCGATCCGAATCAGTCGTTAAACCGATCTAGACCGTTCAAAACCCCTGATCGTTTTGAGAATAGGACAAAATAGAACGCAGACGGAAGAACATTTCATTGTTATTACAACAATTCCATCAGATACAAAAATATACAGAGTATAATTGAATAAATTACATTCAATAAATATCAGAGACTACAATAAATTACATAGCAGCGGAAAAACAATATAAAACACAACTGAAAGTAATACACGGATACAGAGCTTTCCGAGCATCGTCCCAGCTGTAAATCTGGATCCTGTTAATATAAATCTGCAAAACCAAAACTACTAGCAGCCCGTGTCGAAAATAAGGGCACCCAGAGTTTAGGTTAAAACAACAAACTCCAGGTCAGTCATGTGACTGGTGTGAGAACTAAAACAGTTATTTAAAACTACTTTAAAAGAGAGTAATTCAAGGGACCACGCCGTATAACACGGAACGGGTTTCCTCCCAAGAATACCAGTGCATATCAATAAACAACGCAATGCTTTTTCAAAAAATGAAGCTATTATAAGACCCAGGTCCCATCACACAATGCAACGCAAGCCGAAGGATAGGGTTTTCCCTTATAATAGCCAAACATGCTTGGTACGTTTAAAACAAATCATTTGATACTATTATAAGTGTATAGTGTCAAAACATTTTCAATCATAAATATCAATCCTAGGCGGCATGGGTACCATCTATCATGTCGCCATACTAGGCTCTACAAATAAAACCGAAATACACGTATTGGAAATTGGATTTCCGTCATGAGTCGAGGAAAGGGGCAAGCTCCTCTCCGCTTTCGAGACACTCGAGCAAATGCCTCGGGGCTACGCACCCTGGGCAACACCTGGATCTTCAGGGCCGGTCCTCTCTTACGTTTGAGGATTAATTATTCCTGAACACACGTTTCCCGGTCCTTACAGACCTAAAATCGAGGCGCCTCATCCAACAACCACATAGGTGAAAAGTATTTAAATGTCAGGGCTGGTAAGTCACTGAACCACCAAAGCTAGAAAGAAACGTCGTGCTCTCCCTGTAGTCCTTATCCCGTTTTTTACTCATACCGAGGTGTGAGGCTCGCGAATTCATGTTATACACAAAGCTATGCCACAAAGGCCATGCTTCAATCATCAACCACAAGACTCTGCTTTTCAACAGAAGCCTTGATCATTGCATCTCAGCGTGCCACATAGGCAATTCATGCTATGCGATTGATATCTATCGATATATAACTTCTAAGTTCGTACGTCTCAGAGAAGGGCGTTAAGAAAAAGAATAAATTCTCCACCGCCAAACAGATATATATTTAACAGAAATCAATCAACACAGAATAAAATCCAATGTCAGACACACAATCCATTTACAAGTTCGTTCTGGGTCTGAACGAAACCGGAGGCACTTTCCTAGCATATCCATCGATCTCCAAGTACGTCTGGACGACCACCAACTATTTCCATCCTTTTGGGTGCACGGCCCAATCAGGATCATCAGTAATTACCCAAACGATGTGAAGACTTCTAGTCTTCGACCACCGTCATCATCTTCGATTTATCGTCGAATCGATTATTCAGAATGGGTATAAACCGAGCCTTTCCGAACAACCTGCGTATATTAAAAACAAATGTTACACAAACACAACATACGCCTCATTCCAATTCATTAGTCACTAACCATAAATCAGTAAGAGAGAAATTCTCCAAATATTAACCCTGAAGGCCGAAACCAACATCAGATCAATACCCAGGAAACCATTCTTCTTAACTAACCTACAACTAGTTTCTAAATTTCCTATTCTTAGGGAAAGGATCCCATTAATTTTATCCAAGATAAATTCTTTAGATTTATTCTTTAATCTTCCTTTGGATGTCATTTCAAACCAAATTATGGTTTTCCAAAATAGTCAGGATTAGCGAACCACACCGAAGTAATTATTTGTTTTATTTCACAATCCCAACCTATTCATCCCATGAAGCAAAACTGGTAATACTCCATATATAACACCACAGTGTTGTCGGTAAAATTAATTACCATTTCACGTTCAAATCTAATTAAAGATTTAACTATCTCTTTGGAGCAAAACTGGTAATACTCCATTCTCGCTCACTTTCCAAATTTGATAATTTAAATTATTAATTCACATTTCAATCAAATTGCAGATTCATTAAAACTCCTTTTACTGCGTTAAAGGACGAATGTCATTTAAAACACATTTCACGATAAACCCAAATCACATTCTATTTATTATCGGGTTAAAGAACAAGTGTTATTTAAAACACCCTTCACGATAAACCCACAAATCAATTCTATTTAAAACCCATTTCAAATCCAATTTATTTATTTAAAAATAAATGGGTTTTGATTTCAGTTCAAAACTAGTTCATTTCGATAAAAATCTATTTTTATCTTTTCAAATATGGAGTTTTTCATCCCAATTTTTCCCAAATCATTTCTTATGATTTTACACAAATTATTACTATTTTTAATAATTTTATCAAGGCCCGTACAGTTGATTTCCATCAACGGCCATCGAACTGCACTTACAACGACCTTTTCCAAATTTGATTTGGACGTATCTCCAAATCCAAACGTTAGATTTAAAATTTCTAATATTCGTTAGAAAGCTCTTTTCGATACGAACCCAACGGTTCCGGTTTTAGGAGAATCCGACGGTCGGATCTCCCGTAATGTCCGTTCGAAGTCAATGGTCGAAATTTATGAACTGCCGCGGCGCGGCACGTTCTATTCAGGCCATTATATATATAATATATATATATATTGTATATATTTCGTCGATTTTCCAATTTAAACGAATTTTATAAATCGTTTCAAATTTGTTTCAAAAACAATTTCAACATTCATTTCAAATTCAAATCGATTTCCATTCTAATTCATTTTCTTTTTCTATTCAATTCAATTCAAATCAAATTCGTTTTCAATTCAATTCAAATCAAATTCGTTTTCTATTCAATTCAAATCAAATTCGTTTTCTATTCAATTCAAATCAAATTCGTTTTCTTTTCAATTCAAATCAAATTCGTTTTCGTTTCAATTCAAATTCAATTTGTTTTATATTCAATTCAATTCGAAAAACGAGTATAATCGATATAAATATCGTTCGCGTCAAAATAGCGCATCTCTAATCAACACGGCTTTGTATATTCCAATAATTCCGTTATTCTATTCAACAAATGAATATTTATTCTATTCAATACGTGAATCTATATTTTTGTCAACACATGACTAATCTCAACGAATGAGTACTGTCCACGTGTGACTATTTTTGTTATTTAATATATTTTATAAAAATTATGGTATCTATCTTTTGATTTCAAATCAGACTCCAACCGTAAATTAGTAAGGGAACGATTCCTTGAATATTAACCCCGAAGGCCGAAACCAACATCAGAACAATATCCAGGAGACCACTCATCTTATCTATTTTCCAGTTAGTTTCTAATTTTCTGTATGATAAAGATGTAAATTTTATTGTTAAAATATTTCGTTCAACACATGACTAATATCAATGGATGAGTACGGTCAACACATGAACCTTTATTTTATAAAGATAAAGATGTAAATTTTATCATTAAAATATTTCGTTCAACACATGACTAATCTCAACGGATGAGTACGGTCAACACATGAACCTTTATTTTTTTAATATTCTTTATTTTCTAAATTGGAATGAGGCCCAATCAATTACCATATAGCGTTAACTATATGGATTCCATACAACACATGTATATAATAGCAACGACAAATAATCAACCATCATCCAAAGTGCACTACACTGTATAAGCATCAAATGTTGATATCTAACGCTTATAACAGCCTGTCAATCAATCGATTGATATACAACTAATTATTGGGATTAGTGTATGTCATATATTATCCCAATACCCATGTGGGGTTTCAAATCAACAAACACAGATTTTATTTGTGCAGTTGGGCGATGTGTAAAATTTATCGTCCCCATCAATGTCATTCAAATAGGTGTACATAAACAAACCGTCCGGTTTGTAAATGAATATTTATTTTATTCACATTCACGTTAAAAATTATATTTTTAACGACCAAATTATTTTATTCAACCTATGAATATATTTTATTATCTATTTCACATCAACGTCACAAACAATTTCCACAACACATCAATCAAACAAACAAGTCATCCATGGTCTGCGGATGACGGATGTCGGGTGCTACTAAACACCGTCTGCATCCTAGTATATATATATAACTAGAAAAAGAAATTTAAAGTGAGAAGTTCTCACCAACGCTAATCCAATCGCCTCGACTCTTCATATGTAGAAAATCTTGTCGTTCTTGCCTCTTGTCACTTTCTTTGCCTGTATTCTCTGTATATGTAAAAATCGAATTTTTACTTTGCTATTCAATATATAAAAATCGAATTTTTACTTTGCTATTCAATCTATAAAAATCGAATTTTTATATCACCGCTATATAAATCACTTTTCCACTTCAACGTATATAGAATAAAAATCAGATTTTTATTTCACTACATATATAAAGATAATATTCTCTATTATATAAAAATCATATTTTTAATACTTCCACTTTATTAAAATTATATTTCACATATGATAAAAATCATATTTTTATTATTTTTATAATATAAAAATTATATCTTTCCTACTTCAAAAATATAATCTTTTAGCTGTTTCATTATAAAAATCATTTCTTTATCGCTTCTACATATTAAAAATCGAATTTTTATTCTTTCCAAAATATAAAAATCATATTTTTAAAACGTTTTCTATAAGATAAATGTCCCATTTTCAATCGCATTTCAAACAATAAAAATCTCAACTTTGTTCATATAAAAATCTCGACTTTGTAGTGTATAAAAATCCTATTTTCCTTTAAAATCATACGTATAAAAATCTGAAATTAAATTCACTTACATAAAAATTCTAAATACTTACAGGGGGGTTTTCGATCTGCTGACGTGGCGGCGGGGGGCACTGATGGTGGCGGGGTGGTCTGGAGGGGAGCGAGATGGGGGAGGTCGCGGCCTATCGCCGGAGGTGGTGGTGCGTTGGCGGCTCGTGGGTTTCCAGCGAGCAGGAAATTGGAGGATTGGGGGGGTTTCATGCTTGGTGGAGAGAGAAGAAAGGAAGAGGAGGAACAAGAGGAGAGGGAGGCAGCGGCAGGTGGTGGCGCCCCACCTGGGGCGGCGGCGGCTAATCGACGGGGGGGGGGGGGGGGGGGGGGGGACGAATCGCGATCCCCCCTTCGCTCCCTTTTTTTTTTGAATGGTGGAGAGAATTAGGAGAGGGGGTATATGAAAAATTATATATATATATATATATATTATATTATATTTTAAATTTTAAAAAGTAACTTTTTAATTCGATCTCAAAACGGGACCCACCGCCTGTCGTCCCTAGCGTTTCACCCCCATTCCGAACACAATGGGATATGTATTGTAAGCTGATTCGACCGTTTCGATCAGTTTTTGTTAAAATCAACATATAACTCTATATATTGAATTTGAACGCGCATTTCAATTTACCGGGGTCACATACGAGCTCTAAAAATTCCAGAAAAATATTTTCTAGCTTCGTATTGACGATACGGTCCTAACAAAACTAATTTCGTCGAATTCTGAGACCATTGGAAAAATGGCCATTTTCCAGTCGATTAAAATCAACTGAAACTGGTCAAACACGTTTTCCATTGCCACGCTCACATATTGATTCGAAAAATTATGAAAATTGGAATCTAGAAATAACTTGACATCACGGATCCAACAAAAGTGGTTTCGTCGAAATCCGAGGTCGTTTGCAAAATTTCCATTTTTAAGGGCCTGAATTTCATAGCGACTATTCAGAATTTTCAACTGGACATATCTTTTGATCCCCGCTATGAAATTTTAATTTTTCGGATTCGTTGGAAAGATATTCTCACGTAGATCCTATTATTTTTGGTTTCACTAAAATTCGGTTTATTTTGAACCCGGTACATTCATTTGAAGTTTTAAATCGAATTATCGAACTACTGCGCCATTTTCAATTCCTTTTATGATTTAAAATAAATATTTATATTCTAACGGCGATGTACATAAATATATACGTCGAATTATATTCAAAATAAATTTCTCGTCGATATTATTTAAAATAAACCATTTTAAATATTCAAAATTCTCTAAAATTGCCAAAATGAAAATTTTAAACTGGTTCGCATTTCCGGGTTATTACAATCTCCCCCGCTTAAAACTTTTCGTCCCCGAAAAGGAACGAAGCCGAAAGTTGTTTAACAATTCAACTCAACTTCCAGTATTTTGATTACGGCTTAAGTTCTTCAACTTTTCAGTTTCTAAGAACTTTTCAAATTTTTCAAAAATTTGGCTAACACCCTAAATTTTCGAAAAATTTCGCCATAACCTCCCCTGCACCGGGAGCACGGGAAAATCCCGAAATTGCCATACAGGCCTTCTGATCTCAAAAAGAAAAAGAAAAAGCCAAGCGGCTAGCCAATCGGCTCATAAAATCATCATCACCCAACAGTAAATTATAGTAAACATGTACCTATTTGTCGGGCAAACAAATTTTATTCTCCGCTCTAGCCTCCTTGCTATGACCTGTTCAATGTAAGTACATGTATATGCAAGCAAATGCGACCAATTTTCAATACAGTTCAATATTTGATTCTATTAGACGTAATGGTTCAAAATTATCAAACAAATAAACAAACAACACAAACATCAATCAATTAGTGGATTAACGTTTCAAATTCATAATTTTGATACATATACAGAAAATCATGTTTTTGATGCCAAATCACAACAAATAAATCTATCTATATAAGTTTTGGTTCTCACACCAGTCTAATGGAAATATATAGATATCACACCTTCGAAACACGAGCATAAATACTGATGATGTCATGACAATTATCAGTACCATCTACGGGCGACTAGAATGTGATTTTTTATCTATCCAGTATATTAAAACTTCGAATATACGTTCATGACGCGTATATGCAAAATATTTATATATTGGATTGTCCAAATTCAATACAAATAAAATATTCAAATACGTATAAAATGGTTTAAATTTTCAAAACAAAACTGTTTTCATTTGAAAAATATATTCTTCACACTCATTCTAGGATACCACTGATCCTATCTCTAACGAGTCATTCTAATTGGATATTACTAATCCAATATCTGATGAATTCTTTCGTATGGTTCTAATGTGTCTTATTCTCAAGCTCTGTAAACCAAAGCTCTGATACCAAATGTAACGGCCGGGAATTTCGCTCGATCCGAATCAGTCGTTAAACCGATCTAGACCGTTCGAAACCCCTGATCGTTTTGAGAACAGGACAAAATAGAACGTAGACGGAAGAACATTTCATTGTTATTACAACAATTCCATCAGATACAAAAATATACAGAGTATAATTGAATGAATTACATTCGATAAATATCAGAGATTACAATAAATTACATAGTAGCGGAAAAACAATATAAAACACAACTGAAAGTAATACACGGATACAGAGCTTTCCGAGCATCGTCCTAGCTGTAAATCAGGATCTTGTGAATATAAATCTGCAAAACCAAAACTACTAGCTGCCCGTGTCGAAAATAAGGGCACCCAGAGTTGAGGTTAAAACAATAAACTCCAGGTCAGTCATGTGACTGGTGTGAGAACTAAAACAGTTATTTAAAACTACTTTAAAAGAGAGTAATTCAAGGGACCGCGCCGTATAACACGGAACGGGTTTCCTCCCAAGAATACCAGTGCATATCAATAAACAACACAATGCTTTTTCGAAAAATGAAGCTATTATAAGACACAGGTCCCATCACACAATGCAATGCAAGCCGGAGGATAGGGTTTTCCCTTATAATAGCCAAACGTGCTTGGTACGTTTAAAACAAATCATTTGATACTATTATAAGTATATAGTGTCAAAACATTTTCAATCATAAATATCAATCCTAGGCGGCATGGGTACCATCTATCATGTCGCCATACTAGGCTCTACAAATAAAACCGAAATACACATATTGGAAATTGGATTTCCGTCATGAGTCGAGGCAAGGGGCAAGCTCCTCTCCGCTTTCGAGACACTCTAGCAAATGCCTCGGGGCTACGCACCCTGGGAAACCCCTGGATCTTCAGGGTCGGTCCTCTCTTACGTTTGAGGATTAATTATTCCTAAACACACGTTTCCCGGTCCTTACAGACCTAAAATTGAGGCGCCTCATCCAACAACCACATAGGTGAAAAGTATTTAAATGTCAGGGCTGGTAAGTCACTGACACCACCAAAGCTAGAAAGAAACATCGTGCTCACCCTGTAGTCCTTATCCCGTTTTTGACTCATACCGAGGTGTGAGGCTCGCGAATTCACATTATACACAAAGCTATGACACAAAGGTCGTGCTTCGATCATCAACCACAAGACTCTGCTTTTCAACAGAAGCCTCGATCATTGCGTCTCAGTGTGCCACACAATCAATTCATGCTATGCAATTGATATCTATTGATATATAACCTCTAAGCTCGTACGTCTCAGAGAAGGGCGTTAAGCAAAAGAATAAATTCTCCGTCGCCAAACAGATATACATTTAACAGAAATCAATCAACACAGAATAAAATCCAATGTCGGACACACAATCCATTTACAAGTTCGTTCTGGGTCTGAACGAAACCGGAGGCACTTTCCTCGCATATCCATCGATCTCCAAGTACGTCTGGACGACCACCAACTATTTCCATCCTCTTGGGTGTACAGCCCAATCAGGATCATCAGTAATTACCCAAACGATGTGAAGACTTCCGCTCTTCGACCACCGTCATCATCTTCGATTTATCGTCGAATAAGTTATTCAGAATGGGTATAAACCCGGCCTATCCGATCAACCCGCGTATATTAAAAACAAATGTTACACAAACACAACATACGCCTCATTCCAATTCATTAGTCACTAACCGTAAATCAGTAAGAGAGCAATTCCCCAAATATTAACCCCGAAGGCCGAAACCAACATCAGATCAATACCCATGAAACCATTCTTCTTAACTAACCTACAGCTAGTTTCTAAATTTCCTATTCTTAAGGAAAGGTTCCCATTAATTTTATCCAAGATAAATTCTTTAGATTTATTCTTTAATCTTCCTTTGGATGTCATTTCAAACCAAATTATGGTTTTCCAAACTTGTCAGGATTAGCGAGCCACACCGAAGTAATTATTTATTTTATTTCCCAATCCCAACCTATTCATCCCATGAAGCAAAAGCGGTAATACTCCATACCTAACAACACAGTGTTGTCGGTAAAATTAATTACCATTTCACGTTCAAATCTAATTAAAGATTTAACTATCGCTTTGGAGCAAAACTGGTAATACACCATTCTCGCTCACTTTCCAAATTTGATAATTTAAATTATTAATTCACATTTCAATCTAATTGCAGATTCATTAAAACTCCTTTTACTGGGTTAAAGGACTAATGTCATTTAAAACACATTTCACGATAAACCCAAATCACATTCTATTTATTATCGGTTTAAAGAACAAGTGTTATTTAAAACACCCTTCACGATAAACTCACAAATCAATTCTATTTAAAACCCATTTCAAATCCAATTTATTTATTTAAAAATAAATGGGTTTTGATTTCAGTTCAAAACTAGTTCATTTCGATAAAAATCTATTTTTATCTTTTCAAATATGGAGTTTTTCATCCCAATTTTTCCCAAATCATTCCTTATGATTTTACACAAATTATTACTATTTTTAATAATTTTATCAAGGCCCGTACAGTCGATTTCCATCAACGGCTATCAAACTGCACTTACAGCGACCTTTCCCAAATTTGATTTGAACGTATCTCCAAATCCAACCGTTAGATTTCAAATTTCTAAAATTCGCTAGAAAGCTCTTTTCGATACGAACCCAACGATTCCGGGTTTAGGAGAATCCGACGGTCGGATCTCCCGTAATTTCCGTTCGAAGTCAATGGTCGAAATTTACGAACTGCCGCGACGCGGCGCGTTCTATTCAGGCCATTATATATATAATATATACATATTATATATATTTTGTAGATTTCCCTTTTTAAACGAATTTTATAAATCGTTTCAAATTTGTTTCAAAAACAATTTCAACATTCATTTCAAATTCAAATCGATTTCCATTCTAATTCATTTTCTTTTTCTATTCAATTCAATTCAAATCAAATTCGTTTTCTATTCAATTCAAATCAAATTCGTTTTCTATTCAATTCAAATCAAATTCGTTTTCTATTCAATTCAAATGAAATTCGTTTTTTTTTTAATTCAAATCAAATTCGTTTTCTTTTCAATTCAAATTCAATTCGTTTTATATTCAATTCAATTTGAAAAACGAATATAATCGATATAAATATCGTTCGCGTCAAAATAGCGCATCTCTAATCAACACGGCTTTGTATATTCCAATAATTCCGTTATTCTATTCAATAAATGAATATTTATTCTATTCAATACGTGAATCTATATTTTTGTCAAAACATGACTAATCTCAACGAATGAGTACTGTCCACGTGTGACTATTTTTGTTATTTAATATATTTTATAAAAATTATGGTATCTATCTTTTGATTTCAAATCAGACTCCAACCGTAAATTAGTAAGAGAGCGATTCCCTAAATATTAACCCCGAAGGCCGAAACCAACATCAGATCAATATCCAGGAGACCACTCATCTTATCTACTTTCCAGTTAGTTTCTAATTTTCTATATGATAAAGATGTAAATTTTATTGTTAAAATATTTCGTTCAACACATGACTAGTCTCAACGGATGAGTACGGTCAACACATGAACCTTTATTTTATAAAGATAAAGATGTAAATTTTATCGTTAAAATATTTCGTTCAACACATGACTAATATCAACGGATGAGTATGATCAACACATGAACCTTTATTTTTTTAATATTCTTTATTTTCTAAATTGGAATGAGGCCCAATCAATTACCATATAGCGTTAACTATATGGATTCCATACAACACATGTATATAATAGCAACGACAAATAATCAGCCATCATCCAGAGTGCACTACACTGTATAAGCATCAAATGTAGATATCTAACGCTTATAACAGCCTGTCAATCAATCGATTGACATACAACTAATTATTGGTATTAGTGTATGTCATATATTATCCCAATACCCGTGTAGGGTTTCAAATCAACAAACACAGATTTTATTTGTGCAGTTGGGCGATGTGTAAAATTTATCGTCCCCATCAATGTCATTCAAATAGGTGTACATAAACAAACCGTCCGGTTTGTAAATGAATATTTATTTTATTCACATTCATGTTAAAAATTATATTTTTAACGACCAAATTATTTTATTCAACCTATGAATATATTTTATTATCTATTTCACATCAACGTCACAAACAATTTCCACAACACATCAATTAAACAAACAAGCCATCCATGGTCTGTGGATGACGGGTGTCGGGTGCTACTAAACACTGTCTGCATCCTAGTATATATATATATAACTAGAAAAGGAAATTTAAAGTGAGAAGTTCTCACCAAAGCTAATCCAATCGCCTCGACTCTTCATATGTAGAAAATCTTGTCGTTCTTGCCTCTTGTCACTTTCTTTGCCCGTATTCTCTATATATGTAAAAATCGAATTTTTACTTTGCTATTCAATTTATAAAAATAGAATTTTTACTTTGCTATTCAATCTATAAAAATCGAATTTTTATATCATCGCTATATAAATCACTTTTCCACTTCAACATATATAGAATAAAATCAGATTTTTATTTCGCTACATATATAAAGATAATATTCTCTATTATATAAAAATCATATTTTTAATACTTCCACTTTATAAAAATTATATTTCACATATGATAAAAATCATGTTTTTATTATTTTTATAATATAAAAATCATATCTTTCCTACTTCAAAAATATAATCTTTTAGCTATTTCATTATAAAAATCATTTCTTTATCGCTTCTACATATTAAAAATCGAATTTTTATTCTTTCCAAAATATAAAAATCATATTTTAAAAACGTTTTCTATAAGATAAATGTCCCATTTTCAATCGCTTTTCAAACAATAAAAATCTCAACTTTTTTCATATAAAAATCTCGACTTTGTAGTGTATAAAAATCCTATTTTTCTTTAAAATCATACGTATAAAAATCTGAAATTGAATTCACTTACATAAAAATTCTAAATACTTACAGGGGGGGTTTCGATCTGCTGACGTGGCGGTGGGGGCACTGATGGTGGCGGGGTGGTCTAGAGGGGAGCGAGATGGGGGAGGTCGCGGCCTATCGCCGGAGGTGGGGGTGCGATGGCGGCTCGGGGGTTTCCAGCGAGCAGGAAATTGGAGGATTGGGGGGGTTTCGTGCTAGGTGGAGAGAGAACAAAGGAAGAGGAGGAAGAAGAGGAGAGGGAGGCGGCGGCAGGTGGTGGCGCCCCACCTGGGGCGGCGGCGGCTAATCGACGGTGGGGGGGGGGGGGAGCTGGTGGGGCGACGAATCGTGATCCCCCCTTCGCTCCTTTTTTTTTCTTTCTGAACGGTGGAGAGAATTAGGAGAGGGGGGGTATTTGCAAAATTATATATATATTATATTATATTTTAAATTTTAAAAAGTAACTTTTTCATTCAATCTCAAAACGGGACCAACCGCCTGTCGTCCCTAGCGTTTCACCCCCATTCTGAACACAATGGGATATGTATCGTAAGCTGATTCGACCGTTTCGATCAGTTTTCGTTAAAATCAACATATAACTCTATATATTGAATTTGAATGCGCATTTCAATTTACCGGGGTCACATACGAGCTCTAAAAATTCCAGAAAAATATTTTCTAGCTTCGTATTGACGATACGACCCTAACAAAACTAATTTCGTCAAATTCTGAGACCGCTGAAAAAATGGCCATTTTCATGTCGATTAAAATCAACTAAAACTGGTCAAACGCGTTTTCCTTTGCCACGCTCACATATTGATTCGAAAAAATATGAAAATTGGAATTTAGCAATAACTTGACATCACGGATCCAACAAAAGTGGTTTCGTCGAAATCCGAGGTCGTTTCCAAAATTTCCATTTTTAAGGGCCTGAATTCCATAGCGACTATTCAGAATTTTCAACTGGACATATCTTTTGATCCCCGCTATGAATTTTGATTTTTCGGATTCATTGGAAAGATATTCTCAAATAGATCGTATTATTTTTGGTTTCACTAAAATCCGATTTATTTTGAACCCGGTACATTCATTTGAAGTTTGAAATCGAATTATCGAACTACCGCGCCATTTTCAATTACTTTTAAATTATTTATATTCTAACGACGATGTATATAAATATATACATCGAATTATATTCAAAATAAATTTCTCGTCGATATTATTTAAAATAAACCATTTTAAATATTCAAAATTCGCTAAAATTGCCAAAATAAAAATTTTAAACTGGTTCGCATTTCCGGGTTATCACATTGGATTTTTCTGATTGCTTTAAATATATTAGTTGTTTAGGGTTGCTATTATATATATATATATATATATATATATATATTGGTTTGGTGATTGGTTGGATTCCCGCAGTTTCATTAGCGGATGCCCGCAGTATCATTAGCGGATGACCCTACGCCCACGTATATAAGTGGATCCCCTTTTTATACCGCGATATCCTGCCTCGAAGCAGGATGGGTATTATTTATGTTGACTAATGTCTGTGAATGCAGGAAAAATAGGTTGGAGGAATCCAACTGGATTCCTCAAAAATATATTATTTGTTTGTTTGTTTGCTTGATTTCATATATACTCATATATGACGTGTTAAAAATCAAATGATTGAAAATTGGATGATTTGACTATTTTGAATGTCACTGGGCTAAGTGTTAATTTATAAAAATACCCTAAAAGGGGTATTTGAGATTGAAAAGGGAAATTTTATTTTAGAAAAATAGAATTTGAATTTTTAAATAGATTTGAAATATAAACTTGTTTTGAAAAATAAAAACAAGTAGTGCCTTTATAAACGAAGTTTATAAATATTTCTGTTATAAACGAAGGTTATAAATAGTTCTTTTATAAACAAAGTTTATAAATGAAGTAAAAAGAATTATCATAGGATAGATTCAGAAATAAAAATACTAGTGTGAAATTAAAAAGGGGAATCTGTTTTCAAAAAGTAGAAATATCGATTTCAAAAGAAATTGAAATCAAGACTTGTGTAAAGAATGAATAAAGAAAATTTCAAATAGAATTAAATTGGAGTTTGAATATTTGAAATTCAAATAGAATAAATATGGAATTTGAATAGAGAATTCAAATGGAATTTAAACTGTAACGACCCGCATTCTACGCATTGAAGGATCGTAGAATATTTCTTTCTTTCACATACGAAGTCATATGGTCATGTAACTTTAGGAGACAACTACTGGGGTCATTTCCCATGTTCATGATTTTGGTCGATTTTTAAATGACCGTTTTGCCCCTAACTGATACTATTTTGGCCATAACTTTTGATTGGAAAGGAATTTTGACCTGAAACTACTTCTATTAGATTCGTTTGATGGTTTACAAATTCCGTAGAGTGGTCACATTAGCCAAACGGACTCACATTTGGGAGATATGGCTGAAACAAGTTTCAGATGGTGAAAAACAGCATAATTGGGCTTAACCTGGTGATTAACAGCCAAGCCCAATGGGGGATTTCGGGATCAGAGGTATTTGAGGGCTGCTAGGGTTATGATTTCAGTTTTTCACTCATTTTCCAGCCGCCACAAACTCTCTCTTCAATTTAACAATGACCTCCATCATCTAAAAACACCTCTAATCACTTCTTAATCAGGTTTTGGTTTAAGAAACATCAAATCAAAAGGGGATTAGCACCAAAGCAAGGTTGGAGCTGCTGTGTTGCCTTGGGAACAGCGCCAAATAGATATTCATTTTAGTTTTGGGGTTTTATCTGTGCCTAAGGTGAGTGATTTGCATAGTTTTGCACTAATTACGGTTAATTAAGGGTAATTAGTGAAGATTACCGAATTTATACACCAATAAATTATGGAATAATATTTATAAATTCAGGAATAATGTTTTAGACCTCTGTTAGAAATTTGGTTTAATTTGATTAAGTTTTGCCTAAACATGCTTAAGGGAAAATACGGGATTTTGGGTATGTTTGATCCATTTCACATGTTAAGATTGTTGTTTTGGTGTTTAAGGTCACTTCTATTTGTTGCTATGACTGTTTGGAATGATTTGTGGTTGTTTAGAAAAGTTAGACTGGTCGAAAAACGTCGTCGAATGGCGTAAACATGTCGTTGGAAAAAGTTGCACAGAGTTATGCAGGGTTTCAGATTGGATCGGGTTAGGGGCTCGGATCGGATAGGAGAGCTGGGCAAGGAATCCGAACTGAACTGAAGTCTGGCACAAAGGAAGTTTGGCAAGAAGGAAGACCATTGCGTAGAGTTGGAGTTGGACAGAGGATCGGATCGGAGTTAGGGAGCGGGATCGGATCGGAGTAGGCAAGCGAGCGGGATCGGATCGGAGCAGGCAAGCTGAAACAGGAGGGATGAAGCAAACCGAATAGAGCATGGCATCCAAACCGAATCGAATGGAGCATGGCACCCGAATCGAACCGAATGGGAAGCCTGGATATGATTTATCTGAACCAAACCGACTGAAGAAGATTGGACCAAACCGAAATGAACTTCCATCTCTTCTACACGACGACTCTTTTGAAGACCAACTCCAATTCGATCAAAACCCGAGATGCAAAGGAAGTCCAAAAGAGGAGCTTTGACTCAGGATCCAGTTGGGAACCAATCAGTGGGCTTCATGATTGGGCTTTTCTGCGGGACGTGTGCTAAGGGGCTGTCGATGTCTATGACTTTGGATCACTATGTATGGGAGGTACGTGGACAGATTCAGGGCCACAGTGGCCTAGGTACGAATAAAGAGCTATAGACCAATGAAGTGGGGTCGTTGGTAAAGATTTGGTCATGACTCCATGTGGTAAGCTTGGTAGTAGCAGTAGTTGTACAAGTCGAACTCCGTCACTACTTCTATGAGTCTAGTGATTGACAGTGGTGGACATCGTATGCTTTACGCACTGAGTGAGGGATGTGAGGATGGTTGTTATGGTTGACTTATCTGCCTTTACTATGACAAACACACCCCAGCCCCGTATCTTTAAACCATTTGTTTTGTGGCACCTCAGAGTATTGTACGGTATGTAGTGCTAACTCTTTGGTTGCAGGTTCAGGTATGATTTAGTATACCTGTTATTGTTCTGTTTAGCTACTTATCGCTCATACCAGACTTTTTGTCTGACCCAGAGTTTTATGTCTCTTCTTATTACTCTGAGTGCTCTCACGAGCAGACTAGAGACAGGTTAGCTGGTGATGCACGAGTAGCTATGCCGGAGACGAGCAGGAGGCTTCCACGTATGATATATATAGATATTCTCCCTGTGTCGCTGAGGGTCACTACTTTGGGTATTAGTAGTGTACCTTTTCCTTTGCTTAGATTTAGAGACAGTTTGAAAAGTTGTAATAATGGTGATGTGAAACATAAGCTGTATCTGGATTTCCGCTGCTATGATGTGTAGTTTTAGTTTTCAGCTTATGCACTATCTCGCCTGTTTTGTGTCAAGTATGTTGTTATTATATTTTATCCTATGCGCTGTGAGACATTCTATAGGTTCTTGATTAGTTCATTCTCTTCTTTCTTTTCTTCTGACGACCGTTCCGTGCTAGCTGGGCATGTGAACAGCGCACTTTCGGAGGAAATATCGGCTGGTGCGGGGCAGACCGTTACACTTGGTATCAGAGCTCTAGATTGCGTAGTTAACCTAGGAAATCATCAGGGAGAGATAGTATACGTATATGAGAGCGCGTATTTGTAATTATTTTTGTTTTCAAAGCTATATATATTATATTATTAGTATAGCTAAGGATGAAGTCGTACTGCACTAGCACAATTATGGAGATGGTTAATCGTTTTCTCTGTGCAGATTAAGCGATGAGCCGATATGCAAGGGGTACCGGTAGAGGAGCCAATAATGGGAATGTTGCTGACGTGAGGACGATGTTCACTGACCTCATGAGAGAGATGCTTAGGGATGTGCAGAGGGCAGCTCCCAATGGTGGTAATGGTGGTGGTCCAATAGTGCAGGCGCCTAGGGCCGATTTCGCCAAGCTGAACAAGGATTATACTAGTCTTGGTGGGAAGCCGTTCCACGGAACGGAGTCGGCTACGGATGTTCAGGATTGGCTGGATAGCTGCGAGCGCATCTTCGAAGACTTGGGTATCAAGGATGCGATGAAGAGAAGGCTAGCATCCCGTCAGCTGCAAGGACGGGCAATGAATTGGTGGAATGCTATAAAGGCAGCTACTCCCGAGGATCAGATTACTTGGGAGCAGTTTAAGGCTCGCTTTAGTGAGAAGTTCATTCCAGATGCTCAGAAATCAGTGTTGTTTAAGAAAATTTTGGAGCTCAAGCAGAATGGAAGAGCTGTCTCGGAGTATATTGCTGAATTCGACACTCTGTCGAAGTATGGGTTATCTCTTATAGATACTGCCGAGAAGAAGAACGAAAAGTTCATAACCGGCTTGGATCAGTACTTGGGGGAAAGGCTTATTAACCACAACGATGAGACGTTTGAATCTATTGTGGGGAAAGCATTAAGGTCAGAGAGTCTTTACCCTAAGCCAAAGACTGAGGCTGCATCTGCAGAAGAACAGAAACTTCAAGCAAGCGGTGGAGGCAAGAGTGGTTCTAAGAATAAGAGGAAGCAGAATCAGAATAAGGATGGCTAGAAAAAGAATAAGAAAGATGTTGAGTGATTCATCTGTGGTAAGAAGGGTCATTATGCTAGTAATTGTCGTGCCAAGCCAGCGGATAGGAAGTGCTTCAACTGTGGACAAGTAGGACATCACAAGGACAGGTGTCCGCAACCCCTTAAAGAAAAGCAGATGGTGTAAGCATATGCCCTTAATGCTATTCCTTCTTCGTCGAATGCCAACAGCGGCGGAGAAGGGAAAGGATGTCGTCATTCAAGGTATGCTTTCTGTTTATGATGTTCCTGTTACAGTTTTGTTTGATACCGGGGCTTCCAGTTCTTTCATATCTAGTGACCTGGTAGATAGGTTGGGATTGGAGCCCGAGATTGTCGATAGACCTTTAGTAGTGACGAACCCGATTGGTGGTTCGACTAACCTTAGCATGATTTGTCGTAATGTGGTCTTATCGAGTCATGGATGCATGTTTGTTTGTGATTGCTTTGATTTGGGCTTTACTGGGTTTGGCATTATTTTGGGAGTCGATTGGCTCCAAAGATACGTGGTGGTGGTAGACTGCGAGGGCTTTTTGGTGACAGCTAGAGCGGATGATGGGCGGAGGGTAGTGTTTGGTGGTCTACTTGGTCATGGGGTAATGGCTAGTTTTCTAAATTCCCTCGACATTCCGCATAGTGAGTTGTCAGGTTTTCCCGTGGTTGGCCAGTATCCAGACGTTTTCGAGGAAGTGACCGGGCTTCCACCACACTGAGAGATTGAGTTCCGTACTGATTTGGTGAAAGATGCCAGACCTATAGTGATGCCACTACGTCGTATGGCACCAAGGGAGCAGCGAGAGCTCGAGGTGCAAGTCAGCGATGTTTTGAAGAAGGGATTTATCAGAAGGAGTGTTTCTGAATGGGGAGCACCAGTTGTGTTTGCTACCAAGGCAGATGGTTTCCTTCGTTTATGTGTAGACTACCGCGAGTTGAATAAAGTGACGAGGAAGAACAAGTATCCTCTACCGCGGATAGATGATTTGTTTGATCAGTTGAGTGGCGCGAGAGTATTCTCCCAGTTGGATCTCGCGACAGGGTTTCATCAGCTTAGAGTGGAAGCTGAGAGTATTCCTAAAACGGCATTTCGGACGCCGTCTGCATTTTATGAGTGGTTGGTCATGCCATTCGGGCTGACCAATGCCCCAGCATACTTTATGGATCTTATGAATAGAGTATTCAGAGATCAGCTGAATAAGTTTGTCCTTGTGTTCGTGGATGATATTTTGGTCTATTCGATGATAGAGGAAGAACACAAGGAACATTTGAGGATAGTGATGGAGGTGTTGAGAAAACACCAATTGAAAGCAAAGTTTTCTAAGTGTCACTTCTAGAGGAGGGAAGTGAGGTTCTTGGGCCATGTTGTTTCAGAGAATGGTATCGCCGTGGATCCTGCGAAGGTGGCTACGGTACAAGATTGGTTTATGCCCAAGAATGCAACGGACATAAGAAGTTTCTTGGGATTAGCTGGATATTATCATAAGTTTATCCAAGACTTCTCCAAGATAGCAGCACCGTTGACTCAGTTGACCAAGAAGAATCAAGCTTTTGTCTGGGATGAAAAGTGCGAGAATGCATTCAAAAGCCTAAAGGACAAGTTGACATGTGCACCAGTGTTAGTCATTCCTAAGGGGAATGAAGAGATGACGGTATACACAGATGCATGTGGTACTGGACTAGGTGTTGTATTGATGCAAGGAGGTAGGGTTGTAGCTTATGCAAGTCGGCAACTGAAACCGCACGAGAAAAGATACCCTACCCATGATTTGGAATTGGCAGCGATCATGTTTGCATTAAAGATGTGGAGACATTATATCTTGGGAGAAAGATTCGAGTTGTTTACCGATCATAAATCGTTAAAGTATCTCTTCTCTCAGAAGGATCTAAATCTCTGACAGCAAAGATGGTTAGAATTATTAGCTTCCTGTGATTTCGACATCGCATATACACTAAGAAAGGGCAATGCGGTAGCTGATGCATTGAGTAGAAGACATGCCAGTTTAGGGGCTATGTTTCTTGAATGGAAGCAACTGGAGTACATCGCTGGGTATGATTTCAGACCAAAGTGCGAATTAGATCCAGAAATATTAGCAAGTTTGACGATCCGACCCACTTTGATTGAGCGGATTGGTTCTAGTCAGAGAGACGATCCTAATCTATTGGAAATCATCTCCAAGTTAGAGATGGGTATCGATGAGGAGATGAACAAGTATGGGCTTGATCGAGATGGATGTCTTAGGAAGAATGGAAGACTAGTTGTGCCCAATATCAATAGATTGAAAGATAAAGTGCTTAGAGAATGTCATCACTCAAAACTGACTATACACCCTGGTGGTAACAAAATGTATCGAGACATGAAGCAGACCTACTACTGGGAAGGGATGAAAAGAGACATTGGGAAGTTTATATCCAAATGCATGAATTGCCAGCTAGTTAAAGCTGAGCAAAAGAAACCTAGTGGTTTGTTACAACCATTAGAAATTCCAGAATGGAAATGGGAACAAGTGTCAATGGATTTCATTAATGGGTTACCAAGGACCAGATCGGGCCATGATCTCATTTGGGTGATTGTGGACCGATTGACTAAGAGTGCAAGGTTTATACCCATCAAGTCAAACAGGACGGCAGCTAAGTTAGCGGAACTGTATATAAAGTGGGTAGTGAGATTCCATGAAATACCCAAAGGCATTGTGAGTGACCGAGATCCATTGTTCACTAGTGGATTTTGGAAGAGCTTACAAGAGGCGTTAGGATCAGAACTACATCTCAGTACCGCATATCATCCTCAAACCGACGGACAGACAGAGAGGGTGAATCGAGTGTTAGAGGATCTCTTGAGAGCCTATGTATTGGATTTTCGTGGATCATGGGATGAACATTTGCATCTAGTAGAGTTTGCATATAATAATAGTTATCAATCCAGTATTGGTATGGCTCCATTTGAGGCTTTGTACGGAAGACCGTGCAACTCACCGTCATGTTGGATAGAAATGGGTGAGAAATTTGTGCTTGGACTGGATGTGATAAGAGAAACTTCAGATAAGATTTAGGTTATTCAACAACGAACGAAGGCTGTCCAAGATAGGTAGAAAAGTTATGCTGATAAGAGGAGAAGAGAGTTGAAGTTCTCCATTGGCGACTTGGTGTTTATCAAGATTTCTCCGTTGAAGATCATGATACGATTTGGCAGGGGAGGCAAGTTAGCACCAAGATTTGTTGGTCCATTCCCAGTCCTTGAGCAAACTGGGAATTTGGCATATAAAGTTGAATTACCAGAGAAGGTGGCAGGAGTTCACAACGTATTTCATGTTTTCCAGTTAAGGAAGTTCGTGCACGACCCAGATGTGACTGTTTCACCTGATCAGTTGGATGATATCGAAGTTGGACCAGAGGTGGTTGGGAACCGCAGGCCTATGCGTATTGTTGGGAACGATACGAAGCAGCTTCGAAGGAAGGCGGTGAAATTAGTCAAAGTTCAGTGGGGCGAGAATGAGAACGATTGTACTTGGGAGACAGAGGAGAGCATTAGAAAGACATATCCAGAACTCTTTGCTTGGTAAGATTTCGATTTCGATTTAGTCTTTCCGCATGCTAGGATAGGTTTGCTTTGTTTTTTTTGCATGATTGATTGTTGTTTGTGGCTGGTAGGCATGCGGGATCCTTTGTATGTTTTGGGTTAAGGAATTTCGGGAACGAAATTTCTAAAGGGGGGAGAATGTAACGACCCGCATTCTATGCATCGAAGGATCGTAGAATATTTATTTCTCACATACGAAGTCGTATGGTCATGTAACTTTGGGAGACGACTACTAGGATCATTTCCCATGTTCATAATTTTTGTCGATTTTTAAATGACCGTTTTTCCCCTAGCTGATACTGTTTTTGCCATAACTTTTGACTGAAAAGGAATTTTGACCTGAAACCACTTTCATTAGATTCGCTTGATGGTTTACAATTCTGTAGAGTGGTCACATTAGCTAAACGGACTCACCGTTTGGAAGATATGGCTGAAACAAATTTCAGATGGTGAAAAACAGCATGATTGGGCTTAACCGGGTGATTAACAGCCAGGCCCAATGGGGGATTTCGGGATAAGAGGTATTTGAGGGCTGCTAGGGTTATGATTTCGGTTTTTCACTCATTTTCCAACCGCCACAAACTCTTTCTTCAATCTAACAATGGCCTCCATCATCTAAAAACACCTCTAATCAGTTCTTAATCAAGTTTTGGCTTAAGCAACATCAAATCAAAAGGGGATTAGCACCAAAGCAAGGTTGGAGCTGCTGTGTTGCCTTGGGAACAGCACCAAATAGAGATTCATTTTAGTTTTGGGGTTTTATTTGTGGCTAAGGTGAGTTATTTGCATAGTTTTGCACTAATTACGGTTAATTAAGGGTAATTAGTGAAGATTACCGAATTTATACACCAATAAATTCTGGAAAAATATTTATAAATTCTAGAATAATGTTTTAGACCTCTGTTAGAAATTTGGTTTAATTTGATTAAATTTTGCTAATCATATCATTAGTTTTTCCTAAACATGCTTAAGGGAAAATACGAGATTTTGGGTATGTTTGATCCATTTCACATGTTAAGAATGTTGTTTTGGTGTTTAAGGTCACTTCTATTTGTTGCTATGACTGTTTGGAATGATTTGTGGTTGTTTAGAAAAGTTAGACTGGTCGAAAAACGTCGTCGAATGGCGTAAACAAGTCATTGGAAAAAGTTGCAGAAAGTTGTGCAGGGTTTCGGATCGGATCGGGTTAGGGGCTCGAATCGGATAGGAGAGCTGGGCAAGGAATCCAAACCGAACTGAAGTCTGGCACAAAGGAAGTTTGGCAAGAAGGAAGGCCAATGCTTAGAGTTGGAGTTGGACAGAGGATCGGATCGGAGCTAGGGAACGGGATCGGATCGGAGTAGGCAAGCGAGAGAGATCGGATCGGAGCAGGAAAGCTGAAGTAGGAGGGATGAACCGAACCGAATAGAGCATGGCATCGGAACCGAACCGAATGGAGCGTGGCACCCGAACCGAACCGAATGGGAAGCCTGGATATGATTTATCCGAACCGAACCGACTGAAGCAGATTGGACCAAACAGATTTAAACTTCCATCTCTTCTACACGACGACTCTTTTGAAGACCAACTCCAATTCGATCAAAACCCGAGCTGCAAAGGAAGTCCAAATGAGGAGCTTTGACTCAGGATCCAATTGGGAACCAATGAGTGGGTTTCATGATTGGGCTTTGTTGCGGGACGTGTGCCAAGGGGCTGTCGATGTCTATGACTTTGGATCACTATGTATGGGAGGTACGTGGACGGATTCAGGGCCACAGTGGCCTAGGTACGACTAAAGAGCTATAGACCAATGAAGTGGGGTCGTTTGTAAAGATTTGGTCATGACTCCATGTGGTAAGCTTGGTAGTAGCAGTAGTTTTACAAGTCGAACTCCGTCACTACTTCTATGAGTCTAGTGATTGACAGTGGTGGACATCGTATACTTTACGCACTGAGTGAGAGATGTGAGGATGGTTGTTATGGTTGACTTGTCTGCCTTTACTATGACATACACACCCCACCCCCGTATCTTTACACTATTTGTTTTTTGGCACCTCAGAGTATTGTACGGTATGTAATGCTAACTCTTTGGTTGCAGGTCCTGGTTCAGGTATGATTTAGTATACCTGTTATTGTTCTGTTTAGCTGCTTATCGCTCATACCATATTTTTTGTCTGACCCAGAGTTTTATGTCTCTTCTTATTACTCTGGGTGCTCTCACGAGCAGACTAGAGACAGGTTAGCTAGTGATGCACGAGTAGCTATGCCGGAGACGAGCAGGAGGCTTCCATGTATGATATATATAGATATTCTCCCTATGTCGCTGCGGGTCACTACTTTGGGTATTAGTAGTGTACCTTTTCCTTTGCTTAGATTTAGAGACAGTTTGAAAAGTTGTAATAATGGTGATGTGAAACATAAGCTGTATCTGGATTTCCGCTGCTTTGATGTGTAGTTTTAGTTTTCAGCTTATGCACTGTCTCACCTGTTTTGTGTCAAGTATGTTGTTATTATATTTTATCCTATGCGCTGTGAGACATTCTACAGGTTCTTGATTAGTTTATTCTCTTCTTTCTTTTCTTCTGACGACCGTTCCATGCTAGTTGGGCATGTGTACAGCGCACTTTCGGAGGAAATGCCAGCTGGTGCGGGGCGGGTCGTTACATAAACTATGGAATTTGAATATATAATTCAAATGGAGTTCAAATATAGAATTTGAATATAGAAAAAATAAAGGAAATTCAAATATAAAATTTGAATAGAATTTGAATATAGAGGATTCAAATAGAATTTGAATATAGGGAATTTGAATATAGAAATTTAAATGAAGTTTGAAAATAGATTTGAATATAAAAAAAATTCAATTGAAGTTTGAAAATAGATTTGAATATAGAAATTTAAATGAAGTTGGAAAATAGATTTGAATAGAAATTCAAATGGATATTGAAAAGGAATTTGAATATAGAATTCGAATAGAAGTGAAATGGAATTCGAATATAGAATTTCAAATGGAAGTGAAATATATCAGAAATGTTATGTTGAAATGGATTTGATATATATTAAAAATATGTCGGAATGGAGTTGAATTTATTATAAGCGAAGTTAAAACGTTTATATTTATAAATATAATTAAAACGAGCTCGCCGTAGCGCTGTAGTTTGTAAATTGGCGTTTCGAACTTCAATTGAGTATACATAACTCAATTGGACTCGGAATTCTTTGAAACAAGAATCGTCAGGACCGATTTGATAATAGTTTTCAATTGGAGGAGAAAAATCTAGATTTCGTTGAATAGATTTTGAGTTATATCAAAATCAAATTTTCAGAAAAACAGCGTCATAACCATTTAAAAACCATAACAATTTATTTAATTTTATAGAAGGATTTTAAGCGAATAAAATCCGAATTTCTATTTAGAAAATTTCAAATTTGAGTTGCAGATTATATGTGAACTCAAGTAGAGTAATGAATTGATTTTTGAAACAGAAATCAGATTTTTGATTATTGAATAGAATTAACTAATTTGAATAGTAATTAGTTAATGAGATTTTGAATTGATATTGGGCTTTGAATAAGTGAATTCGATTTGAAAATTTATATTCGAAATCGAAAAGGAAACTAGAATTGAAATTGAAATTCGATTTGGTTATGAGCAAGTTAAATATTTTGTTTGAACATGTTATGTTCAAACAAAGAAATGAAATAGACAAGATAGCTAATTAAAGAATAAACGAGCGAAACAGAATTCAAACGATTGGATAGAGTTAAATTGAATTGAAATAAATTGCCTTATAATATAAATCCTATTTTTATCATCTATATGAACTATATAAAATAGTAGTGTTTTGAAATAAATTGTTTTGCAATAAAAATCACATTTTTACTATATATATACAAACTATAGAAAACATTCATGTGTTGAATAGAAATTCATGTGTTGAATGGTATTCGTGTTTTAAAATAAATTGTTTTATAATAAAAATCATATTTTTATCATCAATATGAATTATAATTCTATTCTGGCATTGTTTTTCTTCAGATTTGAATTAAATATTCCAGACAATCCAACCGTTGGATTTTTACAAAGTTGGTGTCGTTGGAAAGATATTTCCAAAGCGAACCCAATGGTTTCGGTTTCGGGAAAATCCGATGGTCGGATCTCCCGCACTAATCGTTTGAAAACACGGTTTCAACATACGAACTGCAGCGTCGTTAGAGGTTATGGCGAATTTTTCCGGGAATTTAAGGAGTTAGAATATTTTAGGATAATTTGATAGTTAGAAATCAATGTATCGATATATATAGAATTCGATAAGGAAACGAAATAGAAAAATAGAATATTGTAAACAAAAAGGGAAATCTATAAATTTGAAATAGAAAGCGAACCATGTACATGTTTTAAAAATGAATAATTGGGTTTTATAGTCTGTTTATTCGAGGATAGTGGTTTTGCCGTTTTGAAGTTGAGGATGTCTTCAGTCAAGGTTTGAGAGGTAATTTTACCCCCAACCTGATTGATTTCATTTTTAATTGATAAATAGCAGAATCCAGCCTCGAAGAGAAGTGTTTGAAAAAGAGTTAGTTGAATGAAATATTCTGGGTTGTTGTAACGATGTTTACACAACATTCGTTTTAACCCAAGTGATGGAATTTTGGAAATATAAAAGTAAATATTTCCTGAGTATAATTAAAGTAGTCGGGAAAGAGATAAGTGATTGAAATTGTTTCAATATCAAATAGAATATATTTTCTAAGTATAGAAAATAAAAGAAGGTGATATAGGGAAATGTTTTTCCAACTAGCGTAAGAGATCAATAAGATTTCTGGAAATATTTGGTTAACAAATATTTGATAAGGAAATGAAGAAGTGAATTTATTAATGAAATATTAATTAAGGGCCCAGTGATTTGTTTGATGTTTTGAATGGATGTTTGTTTATTTTTCTTCGATGGTTAAATAACCGACTATCGAAGTATTTGCCAATAGCGTTGTCAATATGGAGAGACCGGTTGGATTATTATCCGTAAACCACTCTGTATTGGCAGTAGCATTTCGAATCAGAATATATGAAGATAATCGAAGATGGAGTGAAGTGCAAGGGATTTTTCTATTAATAGAAATTGTGCCTTCGGTTTCATTCAATCCCAGGACGAACGTAAATGGACAAATGTCTGACAGAGTATTTCCAATGATCAAATATGTTGATATGTATAAATATATATGGTGGCAACGGATTTATTCCCTTAGCATAACATCCAGAATATTTGTGCAAATCAATTAGTGATTATCGGATCTGACATTGTGGCATTCAAAGTGATTGTGCTATCAATGAATAGAAAGTAATCGTAGCCTCAGGCCTCAACAACTGGGAAGTGACAAAAATCGGGCAGGCAGCATGGCTATGTAGGTCGCTCCCATTAGGGTGTATAATCACCTATCTAGAGATTCATTTAATTCCTTATTCTATTCGATGCTGTCCCATTCGGGAAACGGTTGCTGATCCCAACCGTTGGTGATATACATTCGATACACTCAAGCAAAATGAGTGGTCAGTCATGTGT
The DNA here is from genome assembly GCA_030737875.1 of Allium sativum. NCBI lineage: Eukaryota > Viridiplantae > Streptophyta > Magnoliopsida > Asparagales > Amaryllidaceae > Allium > Allium sativum. Next base: position 522,770,144 of record CM060924.1, on the reverse strand, counting down.
GGGCCGGGATGCAAGATGTTCTTGTTGAACCCAGTGTATTCCTCTCTAGAGATACACTAGCGGAAGGTGGTTCCATACCTTGTCATGTTGGAAATCCAATCTCCAATAAGCGCCCTGCGGTTTTTGATTTTATACTATGTATGTGGAGCATGAGATGCAAGTGTTTCCGCTAGATTGTTATTTATTTTATTTAGAAACTATTATAATATCACTGGATTTTTGTATCAAAGTGTTTTGGGTTATAGTAAGGTAAAAACCGTCCGTGTTTATGTGTGGATCGGTCTTACTATTATCATTTCTTTCGAAAGGATTTTGAAAGTTAAACAAATGGTTGGAGTTTACTCACACCAGTCCCATGACTGACCTAGAGTTTGTTTTGTTTTGTTTTTCCTAAACTCTTGGGTGCCCAAATTTGTATGGGCAGTCAAGTGTTTCAGGCTTTTACAGATTCACTGGGAAGAGCTGGAAGCAGGAGGCTTTACCAATTAGCTATAGACTATTGTATATTCCGCTGTATACTATGTTGTATCTGGAAACAGGTGTTTATAACTATTCCAGGAATAACTGTTTTGCTCTGATAATGGTATGTATATAAAGTTACTAATTTGTATTTCAAAAGTTATGTTATATAATATATTTTACTCGTTCCGTTGTGAGATTTGTCTTCTTTATTTATCCTATTCTAATATTTCTTTCTTTCTATTTCTCATCCTCTAACTTCTTTCTAATAATGATTTGTATTTCTATGCAATTTGGGTTGGACGTGTGGTGTTATTTGTCGACTCAGATAGTACGGATTTGCGGGCCTTTACAGAAATGACGATAGTATTGTGGTAAAGAAAATTTTGATTATCAGTTGTTTATTACATGTAATGACCCAAAATTTTGGAACCAATTTAAAAATTATTTTTAATATAATTTTATGAGAAATTATGGTCAAATTTCATAATTTGATTGTTTAAAGTTGATTAGAGCAATTTACTAAGGAACATTATTGAAATGACGTTGGATTTCAATGATTTTTTTTTCTTGAATCTATAACATCAAATAATGGTTGAATTTCAAATTTCGTGATTTTTGGAGCTAACATGTGGGCGTGCGAGAATAAAACGTACACTAAAACGACACGGTGAAATCAAACTGAAACGCGAACGAAGAATAAAATGGAAGGTCAAACAAACTCAGAATTCGACGAAACTTGTTTCGTTGGATTTCGAATTACGATTATTTCCATAATCCAAAATTTCATGACCAATGGATTTAATATGTGGTCATGCGATCAAAAGGCGTAAAGCCAAACTAGCACAATTTTGTGTTGATTTGTCTTCCTTCTACCACACACACACCCCGTATTCCCCACGCAGCGCCCACACAACGGCCCAGCGGACCCCACCACGTTGCTCTAGCCCAAAACATCCCTGTTTTCTCTCCTCCATTTCTCCTTAAAACTCCGGATCTACTGGTATTTGTGTGTGTGAGTGTATTAGCGAGTTGTACAATCCCCGTAGGAAGTTGCATAGGAGCTCGACAAGTGTCGTTGGAGTTGTAGCAGTGTTAGCGTCAAATGTGTGAGTCAGCAGTCTTCTAGAACAAAGATTGGCAGAGTGGAAATCGTTGGTGAGAAATCGAAACTCACTTAAAAAGGGTTAAATAAAATTAACTGTTAATTGTTTGTAGTTAATAATAAAAAATTATTATGATGTTAATAGACGATTTACAATATAAAAATATCGTTTCTTTTACTAATATATGCGTAGTTACGTACATTTGTGTGAAATCAAAATTCACATATAAAGGGATTAAATTTAATTAATCATCAATTTTTAATTAAAAATATTTAATAATACTTAATACTGATCATACAAGTTTATTGTGATGTTAAACATTGAGTAGTGCGATTAAACTATCATTTTTATATGTTATATATGACATCCCTTGAGTTCAACACTTGAACTATGCACCAAGTTGATTTAGAATTGGATGAGCCTTAAATGGTATTTATTGAGTAATTTAATTTTTATTATGGTCTGTGTGTGAATTGGGTGCGATGTGATGGTTGCTTGAGTGTAATAATAATATGCACCGTTTGATAATGAACAACAAATGTGGACCACACTACATAGCATAACCATATAAGCATGTAAGTGTTTGATGCTTATATGATGAAGACTGCATAGCATAGCATACGCATATAAGCATGTAATTGTTTGATGCTTATACGATGAGAACAGAAGAGCCTTATATCATGTAATTTTTTGATGCTTATACGATGTGGACAGAGGGACCGTATAGCATGTAATTGTTTAATGCTTATACGATGTTGAAAAAATAACCACATAATGATATAAGAACATTAATTAATGGAAAACTCCACAAGGGTCTTGAGATGATAGTAATTCACACGACTCTCTTGTATGTATGTAAGCTACATGGATTTTGATGTAAGCCCCACACGGGTATTGGGATGATACTTTTACACATCTCCCAAGTGTGTAGATAAGTCAAGATTGTTTGTGAATGTGATGAAAACCCCACACGGGTATTGGATGATAATTTATTTACACACCTTCCAATTATTTTGTTTGTATAATAATCTGTTGATTGATGAGGGCCTAGAAAGGCGAGTTGTGGTTTTACCGATTAACCCGTTCATAGGAGGTTATGGTGAATTTTTTTGAAAAAATAAGGCGTTAGGAAAATAGTTAATAAATTATTATAGAAGCGACAAGATTCGATATATATACACACTCATCGAGTATAAATTAAAATAGAATGCATCGCGCAGCGGTAGTTCGCGTTTTCGATGCGTAACTTTAAACGAATATACCAGGACGTCCGACAGTTAGATTTTCCCGAAACTAGAACCATTGAGTTTTTCCGAAAAGATCTTTCCAATGATAATAAGTATGTTAAAATCCAACAATTATATTTTGATAAATGTTTGATTCAAGACTGAATGAAAACAGCGTCAACGCGGCTGAATGACCTGAAACGTCATTCAATTGAAATGTACTATTTATATATATATATAAATAGTGAAAAACCATTTTGAAATATTATAAATGATTTGGAATGAATATAAACCAATTTCACATGGTTCGTAATGATAATAGTGGTTAAGTGCAATTTGGTGGTTTTGCGTAAAAAGCTTATATAACTGGCCTTTGGCGATGTTTAGAAATAAGAATTTTAATTCATAAATCGGATTGAAATCTTGAGTAAACCTTTTAGTATAAGGTAATTAAATGATTTGCGAAAGCCAAATGACTTAACCAGATTTGAAAGTGAGACTTTAAATCTTATAAAAGGAAGATTAACTAGTGAATCAATAATCCAAATAAGGAATTGATTTGATTTGTTTTGGCGAAAATTATTTGAAAAGACCAGGTTGAACCCATTTCGAATAATTAAACGAGGACTAAAGGTTGAAGATATTGAAGACGGTGCAATACCGATAATCTTCACATCGAAAGGATCACTACTGATGCCCTAGATATCGGTAGCTCCCTTGAAGGGGTTATAGTGGCGGTTGTACGAACGTACTTGTCGATTGTCCAAATATGCGAGGGCATCTTTCCTGTGTTGGACATATGGGATGATGAATAATTACCTCCGTTTCGTTCAAATCCAGAACGGACTTGTAAGTCGACTACGTGTCTAACATTGTATTTCATTTTGTATTCATTGATTCCTACTAAATATATACCTATTTGGCGGTGGAGAATTTATTCTCTTTCTTAACACCCTTCTTTGAGACATACGAGCTTGGAGATTATATATTAGTGGACGTCAGTTGTATGTCATGGATTGACGATATGACATTCTGAAAGGCAGTGATCAAAGCTTTTGCTGAAAATAAAAGCTTTGTGGATGATGGTCAAAGCATGGCTAAGACAACCTGTCTTTGTGTATAGAAAAAATCCGCGAGCTTCACACCTTGGCATGAGTCAAAAACGGGATGAAGGACAGCAGTGAGGGCATGCATTTCATTCTAGCTATAAGTGGTGCCATGATATGGAGGCCAGGCATTATACTTATGTGGATGTTAGAAATCGAGGTGCCTCGGATATGGCCGCACAAGGCCAGTGATCGATGTACTGACCATGGTCGATGGACAGACCAAGAGGTCTAATTGATCGGGAAACGTAGAGTCCGAGAATTGCCAATCAGTGACATAAAGATGACCGGCCCTGGCGCTCCGAAGGGCTCATCAGAGCTTAAGTCCTGGACATCTTAGAGATGGTCCGAATCAGATTGAGGAAGAACCCTTTCCTCGGCTCATGATGGAAATCCAAATTCCAATATGCGATTTTACGATTTTAATTGTATACCAATGGCGACATAGTAGGATGGGGTACTACACCATCTAAGATTAATACATTTATTTTCAAAATTATTTTACAACACTTACACACTAATAATAATATCAAATAACTTCTTGTATCAAGAATATTTGGCCATTATAAGGTAAAAATCTGTCATTCGGCTTGCGTTGCATTATGTGATGGGACAAGAGTTTTATAAGGCTTCATTTTTCTAAAAAGCATTGCATTGTTTTATTTTATTTAATGCATTGGCAATCGAGTGGAGGAAACCCATTCCATGTCATACTCCATAGTTCCGTGATATGCCTTATTTTTAAGTAAGTTAAGTAACTACGGGATTTCTCTTACCAGTCCCATGACTGACTCGTAGTTTTTTCCCTTGCAAACTTGGGTGTGCATTATTTTTACATGGGTAGCCAAGTGAACAAGTTTAGCTTGCTTTCTTTTGGGGATGTGTATTGGAGCATATATATCTATTTTGGACTTGGAGCTGAAGATGGAACTCATATATATTTCTTTTGAACTCTATCATGACTCCTTATGTCATAAACTATCTTTTTATTCCGCTGCAAACCTATTATTTTAAGTTGAAACAATGTTATATACTAAGTATGATCCTGAAATGCTGTGTAACTCCGATGATGTTTATTTCTGCTGATGTAAATTAAAGTAAATTATTCTCTGATATTATGTAATATCCCATGTTTTGTGATCTTCTGATATGTTTAATGTGTTATATTCCAAAGTCTATCCTTGCCGCCCAGCATCGGGGGTTTGGGGTGTTGCAGGTGGTATCATAGATGAGGATTAACCTTAGTTATGGAGCATAACATGTTGAAAGACTCATCAGAGATAGAATCAGTAGTATTCTAAGATGAGTAACTCATTAGAGATAGGATTAGAATTGTCTTAGAATGAGTGCAATATAATAGCATACACCCTACTAGACATGTTTTGTTTATGCATATGTCTTTATGATCTTAAAATTCCTTAAGATAACTTTTTTGTTGGCCTGGCTCTTTTCCTGATATTCGCAGACATAGAAGAAAATGAGTGGAAGAGGTAGAGGAGGAAGAGGTAGGGAAGAGAAAGAGGAGATGTTCCGACTGAGAATCAGCAGCCCGGCCCCGTAGTGGTAGTTAATGCGCTCGTATTGCCTCAATAACAACAACAACCTAATTTGGATACTATAGCTAAGAAGTACAAGAACTTGGGAGGAATGCCATTTTTAGGTAGAGAATCTATAATCGAAGCATAAGCATGGATGAGGTCTTTTGAATGAATCTTTGAAGGCTTAGAACTGGTTGACAATTGGAAGAGATTTCTAGCATCCTGGTTGCCCAAAGATGAATCCCTGATTAGGTAGGAAGCTATTACAATGGGTAATCCGGGAGGTAATATGATTTAGGAAAGGTTCAAAGAAATTTTAAGGAGTGGTTTGTTCCCCAAGAAGAAGTGGAGCGTCTGTATAATGAGATTTCTACTCTCACGCAAGGGGATATGACCATCTATGAATATGTGAACAAGCTTAATGAACTCTCTCATTTTGGTCTAGAGATAATTCAGAATCTGACAAAGAAGACTAAGAGGTTCATTAAGGGTCCTTAAAGAAGGTATCGAAGTAGGGTGACGACTCATATAGAGATCCCATTTTCTAGAATGGTAGAAATGGCTTATCGTTATGAGTGTATTGATAAGAGAAATGCTTTGGAGGATAAGGATAGAGGCTACTTAGGAAAGAAAAGAAAATCTACAAATAAGAAGCCTGAGACAAGCAAGACGGAGGAGGCAAAGCCCTAGGATAATAAATTAAAGGGGATTAAAGGTTACAACTATGATAGGTATGGACACTGGGATAGGGATTGCAGAGCTCCCAAGAGGACAAGGAGAAAAGAATATGAAACTAATCATAAACCTTGAGATAACAGGGAATGCTATAATTTCCATAAGACGGGGAATATTGAAAGGTATTACCCACTGCTGAAGAAGTCTAAAGTGTCTCATGTCTACAATTTAGAAAATGCCCCTAACAACATCAACTGGCGGGGGAACGCTAGAAGTTTTGGAAGGTATGCTTACAGTTAAAGATATTCCAGTTAAAATATTATTTAATACGGGCGCATCACGAAATTTTATTTCGAGTAATATGGATAAGAAATTGAACTTAAAATTGAGATACCTTAAAGAACCCATGGGTGTCCACAATCCAGTAGGAGGTACTCTCGATCATTGCTTATATTATTGAATGTCCATTTCTTATTCTCATTATCGGTTGTCTTTCGATTTGATCATTGTGGACTTTACTGAGTTCGATATTATTCTTGGATTGGATTGGTTGATGAAATATGAAGTTGAAGTTAAATGTGCTAAAAGAATTGTTAGAGTTAAAACAATGTTTGAAAATTTCATAACCATACCCTACGGAGGTCCAGATTCAAATTGAGAGGAATTTCGATTTGCTCTAATGATTTCCCTTACTGCCATCGAGGATATTCCTATTGTTATGAATAATGCAGATGTTTTTGAAGAAGTTGATAGCCTTTAGCCGCAAAGAGAGATTGATTTCATAATTGATCTATTTTCGAATTCGAGGCCGGTTGTGCATGCAATTTGGAGAATGATGTTGAAAGAAAAGGAAGAGCTGAGTAGTCAATCTCGTCAGCTTTTATTAAAAGATCTGATCAAGCCTAGTTTCTCGAGTTGAGGAGAAAAACTGGTATTCGTTCCGAAGTCAGACAATACCCTTAGATTATGTGTGGAATATCGAGACCTCAATAAGCAAACACAGAAGAATAAGTGCCCACTACCACCCATCAATTATTTGTTAGATCTCTTGAACTGAGAGCGAGTATTTTCAAAAATGGACCTAGTAATAGATTTTCATCAATTGAGGATTGTAGAAGATGTGTTCCTTTAGCATCTTTTAGAGGTCCGGATTTATTTTATGAATGGTTAGTATTGTCATTCAGGTTATGCAATGACTCGGCTTATTTCGTAGATTTAATGAATCGGGTATTCCAAGGAGTATTGAATAAATTTGTATTAGTGTTTATTAATGATATTCCGATTTTATCGAAGTCAGTAGAGGAGCACACCAAACATTTAGAGCAAGTGTTGGAAATTCATAGAAAGAATATATTGAAAGCCAAGTTTTCTAAAAGCCTATTTTGGAAGGAAGAAGTGAAGTTCCTTAGTCATGTAGTATCAAAAGAAGGGCTATCAGTAGACCTAACAAGATTATGGCCATCTAGGATTGGAAGCAGCCAATAACGCCTACTGAGGTTAGGATTTTTCTTGGATTAGCGAGTTATTATCGAAATTCATTAAAGATTTTTCGAAGTTATCTAGTCCAATGATGAAGCTTACTAAGCAGCATGTAAAGTATAATTGGACGTCAGATTGTCACGCAGCTTTCCAAGAGCTGAAAGAAAGATTAACTATGATGCCAATATTGACTATTATAGATGATAATCAAGATTTAACCATCTGTACAGATGCTTCTCATGAAGGAGTATGTGTAGTATTGATGCAAAGAGGCAAAGTTGTTGCTTATGCGAGTCGGAAACTGAAGCCACATGAGAAAAGATACGCTACTCGTGATTTAGAATTATTAGCAATGGTATTTGCCTTAAAGATTTGGAGGCATTACCTATTGGGTGAGAAGTTTGAGTTATGCAAAGATCACAAATCTTTGAAATATCTTTTCAAATAGAAAGATCTTAATATGAGACAACATCGTTGGTTGGAATTTCTTACAGCATATGATCTTGATATTTTATATACTCTGGGAAAGGCCAATGTTGGGGCAAACGCGCTCAGTAGGAAGAATACAATTATTGCTAATCTGATTATTACGCCCTCATTGATTGAAAAGAATTTTGTTCTTCAAAAGGACTTGAGTTTATTCCAAGGATTAGCAAAAGGATTCAAGAAGACGAAGTCTCGAATTTCCAAATTGATAGTAAAGGTGTTCTAAGATTGAAAGGATGGATTTATGTTCTGAATATTCCAGAGCTCGGAAGAGAAGTGATGGATGAATGTCAAAAGTCAAAGCTCAATATTCATCCAGGGTTACAGAAGATGTATCGAGATTTAAAACGCACATTCTGGTGGAAGTCTATGAAAATTGATATCTCGATATACATTAGCAGGTGTCCAACTTGCCAATAGGTTAAAAGTGATCAACAAAAGGTCATTGGGTTGTTGCAACCATTAGAGATTCCATAATGGAAGCTGGATCAGATACCTAGATGTTTTGCCTTGAAACAAGAAAGGCAATGACAACATTTGGGTTATTATGGATCGTCTGACGAAGAGTACCAATTTTATTCCAGTGAAAGCAAGTAGAACAGCTTAGAGTATTGCTCAAACATATGTGAAAGATATTGTTCAACTGCATGGATTTCCTAGCAGCATTGCCAGTGATCGATATCCGATCTTTACCAGTAAATTATGGGAGGTGTTTCAGTATGAATTGGTATCAAAGTTGAATCTTAGCGCTTCTTACCATCCTCAAACGAACGGTCAAACCAGAAGGGTGAATCGTATTTTGGAAGATCTTTTGATAGCATGTACCCTTGATTTCGGAGGATCGTTGGAAGATCATTTACATCTTGTTGAGTTCTCGTATAACAGTAACTTCCAAGCTAGTTTGAAGATGTCGCCATTTGAACCATTGTATGGTCGACCGTGTAGATCTCCTGCTTGTTGGATAGAACTGTTAATCGGCAAGTTTTGGGTCCAGATATGATCCAGGAAGCCGCAGATGAAGTGGAATTCATTAGAAAGAGGCTAAAGACAGCTCAGAGCCGACAAAAATGTTATGCAAATTCTAGAGGAAGAGACTTAGTATTTTATGTTGGTGATCAAGTATATTTGAAATTTTCTCCATTGAGAGGAGTGGTTCGATTTGTGAAGATGAAAGTTGTCACCAAAACATATTGGTCCATTCCCAATTGTGGAAAAGATTGGGACTCTTACGAATAGAGTTCAGTTACCAGATTGATTGTTTGGAGTTCATGATGTGTTTCACGTTGCTCATCTCCGAAAGCATGTGCTTGATCCTGACTTAATTGTTGAGGAAGCATCGCAAGAATTTTTGGAAATTACTCCGAGTTTAGCAGTTCATAGAGATCTGATAAAGGTAATTGTCTATGAAAAGTGAGTACTAAGGAATAAGAAATTGTACTTAATCAAGGTACAGTGTAGTGGAGATCCTAGAGACTGTACGTAGGAAATAAAAGATAGCATTAAATAGGCTTATCCCAGATGCAAAGTGGATATCATCGAGTAACTCTTCTGTGTGAGGTAAACCCAAATTTATTTCATCATTTATCTTTCCACTTTGCTTTTATCTTCCCTTTCTGGGATGATATATTTTAAGTGGGGGAGATTGTAACGACTCGAAATTTTGGAATCAATTTAAAAATTATTTTTAATATAATTTTATGTTAAATTATGGTCAAAATTCAAAATTCGATTGTTTAAAGGAGATTTGAGCAATTTACAAAGTAACATTACTAAGATGACCTCGGATTTCAACGTAACTTTTTTTATTTAATTTGTGGCAACGAATAATTGTAGAATTTCAAATTTCGTAATTTTTGGACCTAACGTGTAGGACTACAAGAATGAAAAGTACGCTAAAACGACACAGTGAAATCAAAATAAAACGCAATCGAAAAATAAAATGAAAGGTCAAACGAACTCGGGAACTTGTTCCGTTGGATCTGGAATTAAGTTTATTGTCATAGTCCACAATTTCGTGACATACTGATTTAATATGTGGTCGTGCGATCAAAAGGCGTGAAGCCAAACTAGTATACTTTTGTGTTGATTTGTTTATGAAACTTGAGATGAAATAGTGAGCATCCAATGGGCCAAGGTGTTTAAGTTGTGAGCTCCCAAATCGCGCCACCTCATCAATTCATGAGATGGGCGGAAATTTTGCAAAATGCATCTTCTTCTTTCTATTTTATTTCTTCTCTTCTTCTCCTTTGCATTTACCTCCTTCCTTTACTTCCTCCTTCTCCCTTGACTTCCACCTCCTGTTATCACTACCATAGACCCGCCGCGCCCGCTGGTATTGAGATGATATTTTTACACATTTCCCAAGTGTGTAAGTCATGATTGTTTGTGAATATGCTGAAAACTCCACGTGGGTATTGGGATGATAATTAATTTACACACCTCCCAATTATTTTGTTTGTATAATAATCCACTGATTGTTGAGGGCCCAGAGAAGTGAGTTGTGGTTTTACCAAACAACCCGTACAAAGGATGTTACGGCGAAACTTTTCGAAAATATAAGGTGTTAGACAAATAGTTGATAAAATATTATAGAAGCGACAAGATTCTATACATACGTCGAATATAAATTAAAATAGAATGCGTCACGCTGCGGTAGTTCGCGTTTTCAATGCGTAATGTTAAACGAATATACTGGGTGATCCAACCATCAGATGTTCTCGATATTAGAACCATTGGATTCATTTCGAAAAGATCTTTCCAACAATAATAAGTATGTTAAAATCTAACGGTTAGATTTTGAGAATGTTTAAATAAGATTGAACAAAAACAACACCATTGCGGCTGAATGACCTAAAACATCGTTCAACTGAAATGGACTATTTTTATATGTACGAAAATATTGAAAAATCATTTTAAAATACTATAAATGATTCGGAATGAATATAAACCAATTTCATGTGGTTCGTAATGATAAAAGTGGTAAAGTGCAATTTGGTGGTTTTGCTTAAAAAGCTTATATAACTGATTTTTGGTGATATTTAGAAATATGAATTTTAATTCATAAATCGGATTGAATTCTTAAGTAAACATTTTAATATAAGGTAATGAAATGATTTGCGAAAGTCAAATGACTCAACCAGACTTGAGAATGAGATTTTAAATCTTATAAAAGGAACCAATTAAAAGGAAGATTAATTGGTGAATCAATAATCCAATACGGAATTGATTTGATTTGTTTTGGCAAGAATTATTTAAAAAGGCTGGGTTTAACCCATTTCAAATAATTGAATGACGATTAAAAGTCGAAGATATTGAAGATGGTGCAAGACAGATAATCTTCACATCGAAAGGATTACTGCTGATGCCCTAGATTTCGGTAGCTCCCTTGAAGCGGTTGTAGTGACAGTTGTCCGGACCTACTTGTTGATTATCCGGATATGCGAGGACCTCTCTCCTGTATTAGACATATGGAATGAGGATAAGGTGCCTTCTGTTTCGTTCAAACCCAGAACGGACTTGTAAATGGACTGTGTGTTTAACATTGTATTTCATTTTGTTTCGATTGATTTCTACTAAATATATATCTTTTTGGTGGAGGAGAATTTATTCTTTTACTTAATAACCTTCTCTAAGACAAACGAGCTTAGATGTCATATATTAGTGGACATTAGTTGTATGGCATGGATTGACGATGTGGAATTATGGGAGGCAGCGATCGAAGCTTTTGTTAAAAAGCATAGATTTGTGGATGATGATCGAAGAATAGCTAAGACAACCTAGCTTTGTGTGTAGTGTTAATTCGCGAGCTTCACACCCTGGTATGAGTAAAAAACAGGATGAAGGACAGCAGGGAGGACATTAGTTTCTTTCTGTCTAGAACTGGTGTCATGATATGGAGCTTATTCTTTTACTTAACAAACTTCTCTAAGACATACGAGCTTGGATGTCATATATTAGTGGACATCAATTGTATGGCATGGATTGACGATGTGGAATTATGGGAGGCAGCGATCGAAGCTTTTGTTAAAAAGCATAGATTTGTGGATGATGATCGAATAATAGCTAAGACAGCCTAGCTTTGTGTGTAGTGTTAATTCGCGAGCTTCACACCCCGGTATGAGTAAAAAATGGGATGAAGGACAACAGGGAGGACATTAGTTTCTTTCTATCTAGAAGTGGTGTCATGGTATAGAGCTTATTCTTTTACTTAACAACCTTCTCTAAGACATACGAGCTTAGATGTCATATATTAATGGACATCAGTTGTATGGCATGGATTGACGATGTGGCATTATGGGAGGCAACGATCGAAGCTTTTGTTAAAAAGAACAGATTTGTGGATGATGATCGAAGAATAGCTAAGACAACCTATTTTTGTGGGTAGTGTTAATTCGCGAGCTTCACACCCCGGTATGAGTAAAAAACAGGATGAAGGACAGCAGGGAGGACGTTAGTTTCTTCTTATCTAGAAGTGGTGTCATGGTATGGAGCCCAGGCATTTTAATTATGTGGATGTTGGAAAGCGACGTGCCTCAGATATGGTTGCACAAGGCTAAATTGGTCGACATACTAACCAATGTCGACGGACAGACCAAGAGGTCCAATAGGACCGGGAAACGTATAGTTCAGGAATTGTCAATCAATGACGTATAGTTGACCGACCCTGGGGCTCCTAAGGGCTCATCATAGAATGAGTCATGGACATCTTAGAGATGGTCCGAATCAAATTGAGGAAGATCATTTGCCTTGGTTCATGATGGAAATCCGAATTCCAATACGCGATTTTACGGTTTTTGTTGTATACCTACGACAACATAGCAGGATGGAGTACTATGCGGCCTAAGATTGATACATTTATTTTAAAAAATTGTTTTAAAACACTTAGATACTAATAATAATATCAAATAACTTCTCGTATCAAGCATGTTTGGCCATTGTTAGGTAAAACTCTATCCTACGTCTTACATTGCATTGTGTGATGGGACCTGTTACATGACATTAAATCAATTCTTAAATGTATGTTTATTTGTCATTTACATGATTTATTGATAGTATATTACATGAAATATTAATTGTTGTTTATATTAAATGGTATTTGTTAGTTTATTGAAATGATAGTGAATATTCACATGAAATTATAGTTGTTCATCGCAAGAAATAGGCATAATATGCTATGTTTGCATTGTCATCATCCTTCTATTACACTGTAAATTCCCAATACTTATATGAATTGTTGGTTGTTATTCATGTGAATTATTAGTTGAAAATTTCTTGAAATATTGTTGTAAATTACATGAAATAATAGTGAAATCCATTTGAAATCATACATGTTCATCATGTTAAATGATAGAGATTTAATTATAATATGTTATGTTAGTTTGTATTGTCTTCGTCCTTGCAAACTATAGTATGTTCTCAATATTATATACTATATACGAAACCATGTTGGCGTTGGACTGAACAATGTTCAATTTGAGTTCATATTTGACCTAAAATTTAATTAAAATTAATGTAAAGTTATAATAAGTTTTAGAATAAATTTTGTTTAGTTGATTTAAGTTTTAAATGTTAAAAAATAAATTTTTAAAAATTTGATTTATTTTAACTTTGAGACAAAGAGTTGATTTGGTTTAATTTAAGTTAAAGATTAAATTAACATAAGATTGTTATTAAGTTTAATTGTCGATTGATTTAAGGATAAAATTATGAATTTGATTTAAGTGATAAATAATTAAACTTTGAATGGTGTTTTAATTTAATGAAATGAAATTTAAATTTAGAATTTAAGTTTTCTAACAAAATTGATGTAAATGGGATTAGGCTGGAATATATGTTGTAAACCAACTAACATTTTGTTGAAATTTAAATTATTTAGGTTTAGGGTAGATTCGAAATTTAAAATTCGAAATATGAATTGATATTTAAGTCGAAATTTCGAAATGTTGAATGAGGTTTGGAATGGAATTTGGAATAATAATGAAAGTCTATGTTTGAACTAAATCGACTTATAAGATGAAATACAATGTTTATGTAAATTTGAGCTTTTCGTTTATTGAGTTACTTGTACATTTCATTTGAGCTAATTTACATGCACAAGAATATTAATCCTGACTCAAATGTTTTGTTTTTTTAATTTACGCTTAGGTCAGACTGAGCATTTCAATTTGGCGAAGACATCGGTTTCAGAAGACGAAGACGGAGTTGAAGATTATATATGCTATTATTTAATTTCCGCAGCATTGTTGGTATGCTATGTTAAAAATGTAAAACTCTGATATTGTGAATTGAAATTAGGTGAATATTATTTGACAGTTTTATAAACTGTATATGTTATTATTATATTATCGTTCGCGGTGAGATTATGTGGATTGTTTAGTTCGTTCTGATCTTATTTTCTCTTCTTATATTAAACCCAATAATAATCCATCATTTTGGAATATTTTGAGTTATACATATGCGGTTTATTGTCAACTTGCATCATCCCAAAAAAGGCGGGTTGATACATCTTCATAATGAAAAGTGTTACACTCTAAGATAACAAGGCGACTAGATTTCCCTCAATCATGGAATTAATGTTGCCTTGCAAAATGAAGCAAATCCAAGTGGTATGGGAAGCTTTAAAATAGTGATAGGGCACTGACAGGGAAAAGGGCGACTCCAATATCCAAAATAGTTTGGGCGATACAACAATTTGAAAAAAAAATTGGATCGATTCGCAGCGGTTTACACAATTTTTTATCAACCCTAGTTGCTAATTCAAATTCAAATATCGAATTAAACAGTGTACCTTTCTTCTTGTTATTCAACTCACAAATCAAACGAGACTTGGATATTGATCGAATCGGCTTCAGTGCTGGATGTAGGCGCCTCAAGAGGAGTCAATGAGAATTTCTTCTAATTCTCAAAACGAATCGAAGGAGGAAAAGATATCAGTATTAGTTGATTTTGGATTTAGGTTTCGCTTTTTGTGTTTTGTGTCTAAAATAAAGAAAGGTTGGACCCTTATTTATAATATGAAATGAGAAATCTGAGGAATCACATAATCCATTGTACCATTACAAACCAAAAGAAAACGTCAACGTTTGATTCATTTTTATTAAGAATGGTTCTCACCCTTCTACGACTAGTATTTCAATGTTAAACAGTGAGTGACATCTAGTAATACATTGCTGTTCCCCAAGATATAATAAAATCAGTGATTTGATAAAACCTTTTCTACGACTAGTATTTCAACGTAATTCAATTCTTTTGAGCAATATATCCAAGATTAAACTCGAGACATGAAACGTATCATCCTCTTAATAATTTAATCCTTTTATCTTTGATCGAAGAGTAAATTATGTAAAACAAATCAATATTTGAGCATGACCATGCATTTTATAATCATACTCAATCAAGAGGCCCATGGATATCTCTACTTATATTGTAGGTTTAAATTCCATCTAAATCATTAATATTATTTAATCGACTCGAGATGTATCTGATAATCACCTTTATCGTCTACTCGGTTAAAAGTAACCTTTAATGATATCGAAATACAAATATCGTCGAATAAATATATAAATGATTTCAGGTCTAAGGACCATTACATTACTGTCACTTTGAGAATTACTTATAACACTATTAATTCGCTTCATGAAGTTTTCTCAAGTTAGGTCAGTCCAACACACTATACTCTAATACATATTTATGTATTGACATTAATATCACTTATATTAATGATCAGTGAGATATGATCATCATTCAATCAACATACTAGTCTTAATTTTTTAATGTAGTCCTGTATACAATAAAACTTGACTAGGTACATTTAAGTAGTATAATACGTAATATATATTATATAATCTCATGTTCAAGTCACTTGCTTGAAACTATTTAATTCTATATTAATATTCTAAGGACTTCTATTATGTTACTATTTATATTACACAGTAAATTTAACATAACAGTGTCTTTTATTCAAAATAAAATATAACATTAAAAATGTTATTATTCACATCAAACTGATTGCCTTTAGGGAGCAAACTCTAACAATCTCCCACTTGCACTAAAGCCACTCATTCATGTATCGTATACCCATGAAACTAGTGTGACTATCATTCTGCAGCTGCGACAAAGCTTTAGTCAGTGGGTCTGCAACATTATTATCTGTTGGAACATTGCCGATATGTATATCTCGTCTATCAACAATTTCACGGATGAGATGATATCGCCGAAGTACGTGTTCTGGTTGATGATGTGATCTAGGTTCCTTAGCCTCAGCAATGGCCCCATTATTGTCACAATAAAGATCTATTGGATTAATGATGGATGGAACAATAGAAAGTTCAGTGATTAACTTCTTAATCCAAACAACATCTTTTGTAGCATTAGAAGAAAAAATGTATTCACCTTCCATAGTCGAATCGTTAACTGTTTCTTGCTTTGAACTTTTCCATCTTACGGTAGAACCATTTAGGAAAAACACGTAACCAGACGGTGACTTGTAATCATCTCTATCAGGCTGGAAACTAGCGTCTGTATAAACTTTTACTATTAGTTCCTCTTTGCCTCCATATATCAAGATTGAGTCTTTAGTCCTTTTTAGGTACTTAAGGATGTTCTTGATTGCTTTCCAGTGACTTTCACCTAGATCGGATTGGAATGTACTTGTCATTCTTAAAGTGTACGAGACATCTGGATTAGTACACAACATTGCATACATGATTGATCTAATATCCGAAGAATAAGGGACCGTTATCATGTGTTCCTTATCATCTGATGACTTCGGACATTGAGTCTTAGAGAGTGTTATACCATGTGACATTGGTATGTATACTCTCTTTGCCTCTTGCATGTTTTTTAGCACTTTGTCAATGTATGTACTCTGACTTTAGCTGATCAATTTTCTTGATCTATCTCTGTAGATCTTAATACCTAAGATATAGGTTGCCTCGCCTAAGTCTTTCATGAAGAAACTTTTCCCCAACCATGTCTTTACCACTTGTAATGAACTAACATGATTCCCAATAAGTAATATAACATCTACATGTAATATTAGGAATATAATGTTACTTCCAGTAATTTTCTTATATAAAAAAGGTTCATCTTCGTTCTTAATGAAGCCAAACTCTTTGACTATTTCATCAAAGCGAAGATTCCAGCTCCGAGATGCTTGTTTTAATCCATAAATGGATCGTTGTAGTTTACATATTTTTTTAGCATCCTTTGGATTGACAAAACCTTTGGTTGTGTCATGCACGCATTCTCGATAAGATTCCGGTTAAGGAATGCAGTTTTGACATCCATTTGCCAGATTTCATAATCGTAAAAGGCTGCAATTGCAAGCATAATCCTATTGGACTTCACCATTGCCACTAGGGAGAAGGTTTCATCATAGTCAACTCCTTGAACTTATTTGAAACCTTTTGCTACCAATCGACCTTTATAGGTTTGTACTGAACCATCCATGTCAGTTTTCTTCTCGAAAACTCACTTACACCCGATTGGTTTTACCCTGCCAGATGGATCAACCAAAGTCCACACTTGGTTGGCGTATATGGAATACATTTTAGATTTCATGATTTCAAGCCACTTCTCAAATTTTGGTCCATTCAAAGCCTCTTGGTAAGAAATGGGCCCATCTTGATCTATGAGCATTGCGTCTCCAGTTTGAGTCACAAGAAATCCAAAATATCTATCAGGCTCATGACGTATTTTACTATATATACAAATATCTTGTGTAATTTGAGCAGGCTCAATCTCCACAACAGCTTGTGGTTCTTGCCTATTTTCAAGTTCAGGTTCAGTGATACCTTGTGGTTGTCGAATTTCTTCGAGTTCTACTTTACTTCCATTGGTACTTTTAGAGACTAGTTTGCTTTCCAGAAAAATACCTAATCGAGCAATAAACATTTTATTCTTAGAAGGTTTTATAAATAATATTCTTCTTGTTTCCATTGGATATCCCACATAATAACACTTATCTAATTTGGGTCCAAGCTTATCAGAAGCAGGATCTTTAACAAAACCTCACATCCCCAAATCTTCAGAAAAGACATAGTGGGACATCTCCCAGTCCATATTTGATATGGTGTCTTCCGAACCGTTTTAGTGGGAACACGATTAAGTATGAGTGTAGCTGTTTCAAGGGAATAACCCCAAAAACTTATTGGAAGATCCGTATGATTCATCATTGATCGTAACATATCAAATAAGGTGTGATTTCTCCTTTCGGACACACCATTCCATTGTGGTGTTCTTACTGGAGTGATGTAACACTCTGTATTTCAACAACATTAAAAGAGGATAAATTAAAGAATAATTAATTTAATATTCAGATTTAAAGGAAACGGACTACGTCATTGCGTCCGTCTCGAAATTCTGGTCAAGATAGACACCTGGTTTGCATAAAACAGATAACGTATGAAGAAGTTACGAACGATAAAATTTGACGATGAGAGCGGTAACAACTGGCGCACTTGATAAGTGCGCTAAGGCATTTTTACACTGGCGCACCTGCCAAGTGCGCCCATAGTAGTTTTGGGCATCCGGACCTAAGTGGGTGTCGACCCTTGTCCCGGTTCCCACTAGGGCTGAGGTGGTAGTCAAATTCTTGAGGCTGGCAGTTATAAATATACCCTCATTTCTCTTGTTTTCTCATACTAAAAACAATGGAGGCAAAATGCTATCAGTGCCTAAACTGAATCTAATCCTTTCTTCTTCTACAAATCAAGTTTAAATATTCATGTGTTTCAAGTATAGATTTGAGATTCAACACCAACAATTTCTTTTCTATCTTCTAAAATCCAAACACTATGAGTTAGTTACTTTTAGATTTAAATGATTAAAAGTAAACGTGATATGGCTGTGATTTGGATTTGTTATAAATTGTGAATCTATATATTCTTGGATCTTAATATTTATCATGCTAGATCTACCTTTATAGATCTAATTCACTTATGGTTAATTTATCATGTCACATTTTTGGATCTTAAACTTTATCATACTAGATCTACCTTTATAGATCTAATTCACTAGTGGTTAAATAATCATGTCACATTTGTGGATCTCAACCTTTATCTTTGTTTGTGGCTAATTTGGATCTATCATTATTTGGACAGTTAAAACCTTGCTTAGATATAATTCTCCATTTAGATCATTTTGTACCTATCATTTTGTAGTTGATTTGGATCTTAACCGTTATCATGTTTGATCTACTTTTTTTGTTTATAGATCTAGTTCTATTTAGATCATTTTGTACCTATCATGTTGTAGTTGATTTGGATCTTAACCGTTATCATGTTGGATCTACTTTTTGATTATAGATCTAATTTTATTTAGATCATTCTGTACTTATCATATTGTAGTTGATTTGGATCTTAACCATACCATATTGGATCTACTTTTTGATTATAGATCTAATTCTATTTAGATAATTTGTACCTATCATGTTGTAGTTGATTTATGTTGGATTTACTTTCCGATTATAGATTTAAATCTATTTAGCTCATTCTATACCTATCTTGTTGTAGTTGATTTGGATCATAACCGTTGTCATGTCAAATCTACTTTTGATTTTGGATCTAATTCTTTTTAGATCATTTGTAATTATCATGTTGTGGTTAATTTAGATCTGTTATTAATTGGACATATGAATCCTTATTTAGATCTATTCATGCCTATTAGGACATCCTTATTATGTTAGATCTAGTTTTATCATCACCTGTTCACTAGATCTGCTTTTGTGTCCACCTTATTATTTTGCCAATTACACGTCTATGCCAGTATACATACATACATATATATATATATATATATCTATATATATATATATATATATATATATATATATATGCCAGTTATGTTAGAATAATCACTATTGTCATCTTCCCATCATCTTTCCCTTTTATTTTAGCGTGGCTACTTTCTAGCCTAGGCAAGACGTTAAATTATGCAAACACATCAAAATGGTTTAAATTCGACATAATTTGTAAATGGAAAGTTTGGCATAACTTAATGTTTATGAACATGAATTTGGGCATATAATTAATTATGAACATAACTGGGGAAAAAGAGGCATGAACACCTATAAAGGCATAAGTATAGTTAATTAATAATTGAAATGCCTAGGATTACAGTAGTTAGAAGCTGTAATGGCACTTATGGCACGAGCTTAGATTGCATTTGTGGTGGAAGTCTGCCCGGACCCGACCGACATATCTAGAAACCGCAAATGTTGAATCTAATGTGAGGGGTCTAAGTACACAAATACGAGATGGGCTAAGACACGAGGTTAGGCCCAACTTGTGGAAGAAGTCTGCCCGGACTCAACCGGCATATCCAGCATCCACAAGTTGTAGGCCTAATGTGGGAGGTCTAGCCCATTATAATCATAAATGGACATGGTAACGAATTGGAATACTTAACCTAGTTGAATCCATTGGGATTGTATGAATATGAACTAAAGTTGGGGTTAAGTAAATTTGGTTGAACAGTGGGTAGGTTAAGTAAATCTGAGGGGGAGGGTAATATTTACATATAGACCCAAAAACTTAACCTAATAAGGTTATGTAATTAAAGACACCTAGTGGCATACATAGCCAATGAAGACTTAATGGGGGATACAAGACAAAGGGAGAGCTTGTATCATATTGTGTGGGACCCATTTAAGTCAGTAACCCATCTAGGTATCAAAAGAGTACTCCGAACTAGGTCGGAGTAGCGGCACACTTAATAGGTGTCAACAACGCTGGAAACCAATGGAGTCATGTGCGTGCATGGGTCCGGCTTGCTATGTTAATTAAGATGCTGTGAGATCAGTAAATATGGTTGTGAACATCTTGAAAATGAAGGGTTTCCATTTTAGGAAGTGATACATCCTAATGTGGGGCCAGCACAAAGTATCTACGGAGTAGGGAGCCGATCGATTAGGGTAGTAGTTAGGGTACATCTAGACTCTGGTAAGTTTTGGAGTCCGTTGTTGGGGCTGTCTGTGGATTGTATGGGCTTAACCTCTTACCAGAAGTAGTCCTAAGTCTACCATTTCATACATCTTGGGGATCATCTCATTCTGGATATACTAGTAGTGATCCACAGAAATCATTAGAGAGGTGTAATACACTCTATCATGTTTATCTTGTCACACTTAACTATTAGGATGATATCTTTCTTTTCTACTTTATATGCCTGTCATACTACTTTTACTTATTTACTTGCTAAAAGTAACTGGACTCGCCAGACTTTACGTCTAACCCTTTTTGTTTCCTCTTCTTTCTTCCGTTCCCCCTAGGTTCTCATGGACGGAATTCTCAGGCTTAGTCTGGATTCTGCTATCGTCTTGCTTGAAGCTGCTAGATGTATGGCTCAAGCTCCTATCCTTGCTACTATGGATTTGTCTCTTTTTGGGGAATCATGCTATTTATGTACTCTAATAAAACAAGACAGAAGTTTTATATTTATGTAATGGCTTTTATGTAGTTTCAGACTTATGATATTTTACCACGATGTTATGATTTGTGTTTGAAATAAAAATTTAAATTCCATTGTTGCTTTTATATCCGTCTTGTAATATTTTTGTTTCTATTTACCTATAATGCTTCACGAAACTTAATGCATTCCCTTAGTGAGTGATATTAATGGACATGGGGTGTCACACTTGGTATCAGAGCTGAAGGTTACCAGATTAGATAAAAGATTTTGAATTTTTTTTTCAAAAAGGTTTTAAAATGAAAGCATTTTCAAAAAGAAAAGTCTGTTTTGGAAAACATATTCCCCAAAGCCATATGTAATTTCTGTCGATTCTCTGCTTCATTACTTTTTTCTTTTTGTCTAGGGAAATGATGCTTCCCGAAAGGTGTCCCCATTCCGGCATGATCTGGTAGGCATGTTTAAATTACGGCACATGTCGATGGGCAATGAAGTGCCTAACCTCCATCTGTAGCCGCAGTAATATCACCTGTGGCTAGTTTTCTCGAGCTTCATAACGATTTCCGTGCGATGGAGGCAACTTTCGAGAGACTTATTATCTTGTTACATAAGAATTGTAAAAAGGAGAACAAGGGAGTTAGGGCTAAGGAGCATAGCCTAAGGATGAGAAAAACGATGGCCCGGGAAGGGGACATAGATAAAGTTCAAATAAATCTAAAAAGAAAGAATTTAAGGTTAAGGAAACACAAAACAAGAAAAGACGACAACAACAATAGCAACAGAAGAAGGGTGGAAAGAATGACAAGGCTAAGGATAAGAGAAAGTGTCACAGTTGTGGGCGTGAGGGTCACTTGGTGAAGGACTGCAAAAGAAGGAAGAATTCTTGCTTCAATTGTGGAGAGGTCGGACACTTTGCTAGGGAGTGCCCGAAGAAATAGGTATAAGGTTAAAGGACATGAACTTCTGGAGGCCGGTGCATGCTCGCGCGATCAGTTCCCCTGATAGAGGTAGAAAAATTTCTGTGGATGGTTTAATTTTTCTTTCAAATCATCCTATTAGAACACTTTTTTTCCCTTGCGCTTAACATTCACTTATATCTAGTTCTATGGTTGAATCTCTACACTTAGATTCTAGTATGGTAGTGGATCCCGTAATTGTCTAAAACCTCATTGGTGGTTCGGCTCATTTGTCTATGATTTTTCAGGGTTTGAGAATATCTTTGTTAGTCGTCGAGTTTGAGGGCGACACATATCTTGTTTTATGGGCTATGGTTTGATTCTAGGGATAGGTTGGCTAGCCATGTATGGTGCCATTCTGGATTGTAAGAGGAGGGCTTTAGACTTTTGACTTGCCAAGGGAGGACCCTCGAGATTTCTTGTGACCCCAAGGGTCTGTTATGCTTAGTTTCGTAGAGTCTCTTGATGAATCATAGATGATTTGTGATCTGTTCCAGTAATCCGAGATTATTCTGATGTTTTTGAGGAGGTTCAGGGCCCACCTCCAAGGTGCGAGGTCGATTTTCGTATATACTTAGTGGACAATGCAAAGTCAGTTGCATTACCTGTGCGCCATATGGCTCCAAGAGAAAGAAGAGAGCTCAGCAAAAAAGTAATGAGCTATTTGGGAAAGGGTTTTCTTTTGGGATGGGATGAAGAAAGATGTAGCAGAGTTTGTTTCTTAATGTATGATTTGCTAGAAAGTCAAAGATAAGCAAAGGAAGCCCGGTGTTTTACTTCATCCTTTAGAGGTCCCGCAGTGGGAGTGGGAGATCGTCTCCATGGATTTCATAGATGGTTTTCCTATATCAAAGAAAGGAAACACCAGTATCTGGGTTATGGTGGATAGGCTTACAAAGAACGCTCATTTCATACCAGTTAAAGAGTAAGAGGACGGCAACATGGTTGGCAGTAGTTTACGTTCGTGAGATAGTCCGTCTTCATGGAGTACCTTCCAGCATCGTGGGCGATCGTGACCCCATCTTCACCAGTGAATTTTGGAGGAGCATGCAAGAAGCATTAGGTACACCTTGTGTTTAAGCACCGCTTATCATCCTCAGACCGAGGGAGAAACGGAGAGGGTGAATAAAATTCTTGGGGATCTTTTAAGGCTATGTATTCTAGACTTCGGAGGAACTTGTGAACGACATCTTCCCTTAGTAGAGTTTGCCTACAACAACAGTTATCAAGATAGCATCGGCATGACACACTTCGGATCATTGTACGGACGACCCTGTAGATCACCAACTTGTTGGTGGGAATCTACAGAAAGATTATTACTTGGACCTGATATGTTTAGAGAAACGTCTAAGAAAATTGATCTTATTCGACGACGAATGAAGACAGCTCAAGATAGGCAGAAATCGTATGCAGACAAGAGAAGGAATGATATCGAATTTGAAGTGGAAGACTTAGTTTTCATTAAAGTATCACCTCTGAGGAATGTGGTTCGCTACGGATCTGTAGGGAAGTTGGCACCCAGATTTGTGGGACCATTTCCCATAACCGAAAGGATCGGTCGAACGGCCTATAGAGTAAAGCTACCAGAAAATCTATCTGGCGTTCATGGTGTTTTCCATGTTTCTCATCTGCGGAAATGCTTGCAAGACACCGCGGAAGTTGTTGAGCCAAGTATATTAAGGAAAGTAGAAGTGGAGCGGGAGGCGACAGTTAGACGAGTCCCTACCCGTATTTTTGGATCAGAAGTTAAGAAGCTACGCAGTAAAGAGATCAAGCTGATAAAGGTTCAATAGGGAGATAACCCAGTGGATGCGAATTGGGAGACTGAAGACAAGATTTGTGCTCCGTACCCTTTGAGGGTATGTTCTTAACTCCTTTTCCAAAGTTTTATCTGTGCTTGATTCTATCATCTGAGTATATCCTATCGATGGAATCTTCGACCATTCGATAGGAAATCCCATGATTGTAAACATGTGTTTGAAACATGTTATGTTAGATGAATGCAAGTGGATCCAAGTGGTTGCTAGTGGTTGCTCGTGGATGCATATACACACACATTAGGCACTAAATCGGCTCAATCACTCTCATACTGCATATGGATGTGTGAGCATTCTTCTTTCTTTTAATGGATGAAAATGGATGTATCATATGGATGTGGCTATTGGATGGATGATTGTGCACACATATAGAACTTACATGTTGTAATAGGATTATTTGCATACATGTTGGATTCATGGCACTAACGTACATTGCATTAAGGAGGTCAACTAAATTAGTGGACCGCCTGATCTTTCGCATTAGCGTTGGGAACACATTTGCATATGCTCATATAAGCACTAGAAAAATTAAGGACAATGGATTCCTGTGATTGGTGGATGAATAGATGGATGATGGATGGTAGGACACATTCTTCTTAACTTAGAGATTTCGAGGACGAAATCCTATGAGTAGAGGAGAATGTAACACCTCGTATTTCAACAACATTAAATGAGGATAAATTAAAAATAGATTAATTTAATATTCAAAATTAAGGGAAACGAACTATGTCATTACGTCCATCTCGAAATTCTGGTTAAGATAGACACCTGGTTTGTGTAAAACAGCAAACGTATGAAGAAGTTAT
This sequence comes from Allium sativum, assembly GCA_030737875.1. Classification (NCBI taxonomy): domain Eukaryota; kingdom Viridiplantae; phylum Streptophyta; class Magnoliopsida; order Asparagales; family Amaryllidaceae; genus Allium; species Allium sativum. Next base: position 522,745,083 of record CM060924.1, on the reverse strand, counting down.
GAACGATAAAGTTTGATGATGAGAGCAGGAACAACTGGCGCACTTGATAAGTGCATCAAGGCATGTTTACACTAGCGCACCTTCCAAGTGCGCCCATAGTAGTTTTGAGCATCCGAACCCAAGTGGGTGTCAACCCATGGCTCGATTCCTCCTAAGGCTAAGGTGGCAGTCGAATTCTGGAGGCTGTAAGCTATAAATATACCCACATTTCTCTTGTTTTCTCATACTAAAAACAATGGAGGCCAAATGCTGTCAGTGCCTGAACTGAAACTAATCCTTTCTTCTTCTACAAATAAAGTTTAAAGATTCAAATGTTTCATGTATAGATTTGAGCTTCAATACCAACAATTTCTTTTCTATCTTCTAAAATCCAAACACTGTGAGTTAGTTACTTTTAGATTTAAATGATTAAAAGTAAACATGTACGATTGTGATTTAGATCTGTTATAAATTGTGAATCTATGATATTCTTGGATCTTAAACTTTACCACGCTAGATCTAGCTTTATAGATCTAGTTCACTTGTGGTTAATTTATCATGTCACATTCTTTGTGATGACCCTAAACTCCCGTGCCATTGAAGCAAGGATAATCTTTGGAATACAACACATAAACAATAACAGAAGAACAGAAATATATCATTACACCAGATATTGTACAATAAATTACACTAGAACAAATATAATCATCAGAGTTACACAGTATAACATGATCATACTTAGTACAAAATACAGTTTCAGTTTTATATAAAATATCTGCAGCAGAATCAAACAAAAAATAATAACAAAGTCTGAACAGCACAATAAAAATGATAGTATCCATCTTCAGCTTTATAACTATCTAGAATGAGCCTGCTGAAACCTGAATACAAGGCTGCCCGTGGAGAAAATAGGGGCACCCGAGTTTGCAAGTGAAACAAACTACGAGTCAGTCATGGGACTAGTATGAGAAATCTTACTTAACCTATTTAACAATAAGTTCAATCACAGGACCGCGCCACTAACGCGGAACGGGTTTATTCCATTGGATTTCCAGTGCATAAACAGAGTAAATCATTTAAACAACACAATGATTTTTATAGAAAATGAAGCCATAATAAGACTCAAGTCCCATCACACAATGCAACGCAAGCCGGAGGATAGAGTTTTACCTTATAATGGCCAAAATATGCATGATACGTATAAAACAAAATCATTTGATATTATTACTAGTGCATATATGCTTCAAAAACAATTTTAGTCATAATGTATCAATCATAGACGACATAATTGCCATCTACTATGTCGCCATATATAGGTTTACAAGAAAAACTGCACATGTCATATTGGAAGTTGGATTTCCGTCATGAACCAAGGCAAGGGATCGTTCTTAACGACTTCGAGACAATCTAGCCCACGTCTCAGGCAAGTACTCAGTCAAGCCTTTGGATTGTCAGGGCAAGTCCACACAAAGTGGATTAAAATGCCTGAACAATACGTTTCCCTGCCCTATGGGGCGTAAAATGGTAATATATCAGCAAGACCATCCATCGACACCATAGTGACCGATATAACCGAGGTGCCTTGCTTTCCATCATCAACATAAGTAAAAATGTATGGGCTCCATACCATGACACCACTCCTAGCTAGAAGGAAACACATGTCCTCCTTGAAGTCCTCTCCGGTTTCCGGTTCATACCCGGGGTGTGAGGCTCACGAATTAACGCTGTACACAAAGCTATGCTATATTAAAGCCATGCTTTGATCATCAATCACAAGGCTTTGCTTTTCAACAAAAGCCTTGATCACTGCATCTCAGCATGCCACACCGACATTCCATGCCATGCGACTGATGTCTATCGATATATAACCTCTGAGCTCGTACGTCTTAGAGAAGGGTGTTAAGCAGGAGAATAAATTCTCCGCCGCCAAACAGATATATATTAAATAGAGATCAATCAACACAGAATAAAATCCAATGTTAGACACACATCCATTTGCAAGTTCGTTCTGGGTCTGAACGAAATTGAAGTCACCTTATTCCTCGTCCCATATGTCTAATACAGGAGAGAGGCCCTCGCATATCCGGTTGATCTCCAAGTACGTCTGGACGATCACCACTTATTACCTTGTCTTGGGATGCCTCCCAATCAAGACATCAGTAATCATCCAAATGATGTGAAGATCTCCGGTCTTCAACCACCATCTTCATCCTTCGACTTTTTCATCGTCGCTCAATTATTTGAAATGAGAATTAACTTGGCCTTTTCAAATAATTCACGCATGTATAGAATTCAAATCAATTCTTTCAATGGTTAAACTATTCGACATCCACATTTCAGTTTATTAGTATAATTTTCGTGTCAAATACATCCAACCATCAAAATATCTGATAAACCAAGTAAAATCAGTTTATCTCCATTCCATATCGTTATAATATTTTAAAACGATTTTCCACTATTTTTATTTATTTAAAAATAGTCCATTTCCATTGAACGATGATTCAGGTCATTCGATGGCCCTAGCGCTGCTCTTGTCCAAATATGATTTAAACATTTCAAAAAATTTAACCATTGGATCTTAACGTATTTTATATCGTTCGAAAGACCTTTCCAAAGCGAACCCAATGGTTCCATTTTCAGGAAAATCCGACGGTCGGATCACCCCTAATAATCGTTTAAAATTACGATTTAAAACACGAACTACAGCGTCGTTATTCGTTTTATTTTAATTATATTTTTATATATATGTAGATATAATCTAATCGACGATTTCTAAACCGTTTTCACTTTCAAAATTTGGCTAACAGCTTTAAATTTCGAAAAATTTCGCCATAACCTCCTTTGTACGGGGAGTGGTTTGGAAATTTATTGGGTCGTATTAGGTACCCAATAAATCAAGTATAAGCGCACACAATTTTTAGTGTCCTATCTATGCCCGAGGGAGTGTGTAAAATTACTCCAGAGATAAAACTCGTCACCTATGTAAAATTACTCTAGAGATAAAACTCGTCACCTCGTCCAGTGTTGGAAAATAAATAATCCATGTGTCGTATCTAATAACTAGAGGAACATGATTATCATCAACTCTACACCAGTGTGGGGTTTTTATTTAATCTGGAAATTTACCGTTATATTTATTTTGTCCATATCAGTCCTCAGTTCAACCTGTAATTCAATCAATGCCATACGAGTATCTCGCTCGTATGGTAATCTCAACCTCGTCATACAAGCTCCAAATGCCTATATGGAATATGTCAACAAATATTTATTTCAACCTTTGGTTATTTTAAATAGTTCATATACATGTTAAAAATATTATTTTCAATCAACAAATATTTATTTCAACCTTTGGTTATTTTTAACAGTTCATATTCATGTTAAAAATATTATTTTCAATCAACAAATATTTATTTCAACCTTTGGTTATTTTTAAAGGTTCGTATATCCAATAAAAATTGTGATTTTTAGCGTTCAAACAGTTTATTTCAACATGAATATTTTTAGTGATTCATATATACAATACAAATGTTATTTTTATCATTTAAATTTTTTATTTCAAACAGGAATATTTTATATACATGAATATTTCAGAAAATTTCAGCATTACAACGGCAAGGTATTTAGCACCGGCACTGTGTTCAGCACGGCTCCTCTGCTATCCTAGGCCTTCCAACATTATAATACTTTCATTTCAATGATTTCCACCATATCATTCATTTTCATAATACAATGAATATACCACAAACACCACCAAATTTGTTGCAACCACAATCAATCATTCTCAACCACAATCCATCATTCACAACACAATCAATTTATATCGTCCATGGTCTGTGGATGAGGGGAGTATATATATATATATATATATATATATATATATGTATGTATGTATGTATGTATACAAAATATATTTATTTCCATTTCAATTTCAATTCAATTCCATTCAACGCATATATGATTTATACAACACATGTATAATTTATGCATCACTTATATAATTTATACAACGCCCATATATGAGATATACAACGTGTATATAATTTATACATCACTTATATAATTTATACAACGCGTATACATTCCAATTTGAATTTAGATTGCTCACATTGGGTTCCACTCCTCCTTAAATTGTAGAAAGATCCAAAAATTCTCTGGTCTCTTCTAGACTGTAAAAGACGTCGACATGAGTCCAATGTCTCTTGTTTCACTGGATTTCGACAACATACGAAAAAGATATGATTTTTATATGATAATCATATTTTGCAATGCTTTTAAATGTTGTATTCCTTTTAATTTAATAAAGATGATACCTTTCAGCAATTCTTCAAAACTAGGTTTAGATATTTCGTCCAAACCGATGCTCGAGGTGATGATCGGGTTGCGCCACCTTCAAGAGCTCCGAGAGGCGCTCAGATCGATGCGGGTGGTGGCGAACTCGACAGCAGATAATGGCAGCGGCGGTTTTAAATCAGTGACTTTGAGGGCTCAGATCTCGTCGTATGCGCAACTGCAGGGATCGACTCAGGTATAGATTTGAAGCTGGAGGTGAGCACTACAAAATCTTCAACCGAAGCGTTAGGTTTTGTTGCGTGGATTAGGAAATAAAGAGGAGAGAAGATCGGAGCTTTATTCCGCCGTTCGGTTTAGAGCTATCGGGTTTTTTTTCGTTTTTTAGAAAATTAAATTAATGAATAGAAAATTCCTATTGACCCTCATATATATTAATTTCTAAAATAGTATTTTCTAATCTGAACTCCAAATCAAACCCAACGACTGACGCCCCTGGCTAAATACCCTCATTCCGGACATAATGGAATATGTTTCGTAAGCCCATTCAACTGTTACAATCAGTTATTCTTCAAATTAAAATATAAAACATTCAAATTTGGATTTGAACGTACATTTTAACTTGCCAGGGCCACATACTGACTTAAAAAATTCCCGAAAAATAAATCTAGCTATGTTGGGACGATACGGTCCTAGCAAAATTAATTTCATCGAATTTGGTGATCGTTTGAAAAATGGACTTTTTCTGGTCGATCCAATTCAAACTGAAATTACCAAACGCATTTTCCTTTGCCACGCTCACATATCAACTCCAAAAATTATGGAATTTTAAATACAGAAATTATCTGACATTCCGGATCCAACCAAAGTGTTTTTGTTGAAAACGGAGGTCGTTTGCAAAATGTCTATTTTTAAGGGCTATATTAATTCCATAGCGACTATTCTGAATACTCATCTGGCCATAACTTTTGATTCCCGCTATGAAATTTCGATTTTTTAGATTCGTTAGAAAGATATTTTCAAATAGATTTAAATATTTTTTGTTTTACTAAAATCCGATTTATTTTGAATCCTGTAAATTCAGTCAAAGTTCAAAGTTGAATTTTCAAACTACTGCGCCATATCTAGCTCGTTATATAATTAAAATAAATGTTTTCGTTCTAACTTCTATTCAAATAAATTTTTAGTCGTTATTATTTAAAATAAATCATTTTAAATATTCTAAATTTATTAAAATAGCCAAAATAAAAAAATTAAATTGGTTCTGATTTTCTAGGTTGTTACCATCTTCCCCACTTAAAACTTTTCGTCCCCGGAAAGGAAACAACAGTAAAGTAGGAAACAAACAGAAAATAGAGTATACTATAAATGTACCTTGCACCAGCGCTAATCAGAGATGTCCACTCTGCACTTTGGATAAGCCTGGTTGATGCTATCTTCTGTCTCCCATGTACAGTCTCTAGGATCTCCGCTCCATTGCACTTTGACTAAATGAACCTTCTTGTTCCTTAACTCTTTGGTTTCTTTGCCAATAATCTTCAGTGGCTCTCTTCTCACTTCTAATTCTGGAGTAATATACAAATCTTGTTGCGTTTTTTCTTCTACAACTAGATCTGCATCATGCACATGATTTCGAAGTTGAGACATGTGAAATACATCATGCACTATGGGAAACCAATCAGGTAATTGAACCATGTAAGCAAGAGTTCAAATCCTCTTAATTATAGGAAATGGACCAATAAATCTCGGTTCCAACTTCCCGGTTTTCCCAAATTAGACTACTCCTCTCATTGGAGAAACCCTCATATATACATAATCACCAATAGCGAATGCTAAATCTCTTCTCCTAGAATCTGTATAACACTTATGTCGTCTTTGAGCTATTTTCAGTTGCTTCTTAATGAAATCGACTTTATCCAAAGCTTCACGAATCATGTCAGGACCCAATACTAATCGATTTCCTGATTCTACCCAACATGCGGGAGATCTACATGGTCGACTATACAACAGTTCGAATGGTAACATTCCCAAGCTCGCTTGGTAGTAGTTATTATATGAGAACTCAGCCAAATGCAAGTGAACTTCCCACGATCCGCCAAAATCAATAGTACAAGCCCGCAATAAGTCCTCTAATATACGATTCACCCTCTTAGTTTGGCCATCTGTTTGACGATGATATGCGGTGCTAAGGTTTAACTTTGTTCCCAGGTCTGCCTGGAATGCTTCCCAGAATTTACTAGCAAACATCGAATCACCATCACTAACAATACTACTAGGAACTCCATGTATTCTAACGATCTCTTTGAAATAAATCTATACTAGGTTTTGAGCCATTCTATTTGATTTGACAGGCATAAAATGGGCGGTCTTCGTGAAACGATCTACGATCACCTATATATTGTAATTTCCTTCTTGGTTATGGGCAAACCATCTATGGAATCCATGGAAATTTGCTCCCACTTCCAATTCGGAATCTCGAATGGTTGCAACAATCCGGCGAGTTTCTGTTGATCACTTTTAAATTGTTGACAAGTAGAACACCTGCTAACATATAAGGAAATGTCTCTTTTCAACGACTTCTACCAGAATGTGCGCTTAAGATCGTTATACATTTTGCTCACTCCAGGATGTATACTAAGTTTGGACTTGTGACATTCATCCAATACTTCTCTTCTGAGCTCAGGAACTTCTGGAACACAAATACGCTCTTGTAATCTCAGAACCCCTTTGCTATCAAGACTGAAATCTGAAGTTTCGCATTCTCGAATTCGCCGACTAATTCTTTGAATAAATTCATCATCTCCTTGGAGAAAAGAGATCTTGTCAATTAATGAAGGCTTAATAATAAGGCTAGCGACGATTAAGTTCTTTATGCTAAGCGCATTACCTACAACATTGGCTTTCCCCAGAGTATACAATATATCTAGATCATAAGCTACAAGAAAATCTGGCCAACGCTGATGTCTCAAGTTCAAGTCTTTCTGGGTGAACAAATACCGTAACGACTTGTGATCTGTATATAATTCGAACTTCTCATCCAATAGATAATGCCTTTACATTTTCAAAGCAAACACGATGGCTAGCAACTCAAGATCATGAGTAGCATATCTTTTCTCATGCGGTTTCAACTGACGGCTAGCATAAGCAACTACTTGGCCTCTTTGCATTAATACTGCACCAGCACCTTCAATAGAAGTGTAACACCCCGCCACCGCTAGGGTCACTCGCAAAGGAATGCACTAGCTTTAGAGGGGCATTATTGGTAAACATGCACAGAAATATCACAAGACAGAACATATAAAATAGCGGAAGTAAAATCGAACTTTCATAAACATGAATACATAAGGTCTAAAGCCTTTTACATCAGAGTACATCAAAACCTGTCTTGCAATAGTAAAGAAGCATAAAGACTTTTTCATAAATTATTCCCCAAATAAAAGCAGTAAAGTAGCCATAGCCAAGAAAAGTCCAAGCCATCCATGATGACCTTCAAGCAGAAGAAGTCCGAACTAAACTGCAGTGTTTCCTCCCTGTAACCTGGGGGGGAAACGGAAGAAAAGAGGCGAAACAAAACGGGTCAGTCAAAAAGACTGAGTAAGCCCTATCTACTATTAGTATAAAAACTAGTAAAGTTAACTGACATGAGAAACTGAGATGAACATAAGCATGATAACAAGATAGGTAAGCTAAATCAAAATAACAGGATGAACTACTGAACTCAGATAAACTAAGATGTCATGATAAATTACGATGTCAAGACAAAACAAGGTATCACATTGTCAGGTTCCTATCAAGTATAATATTCCAACATATCTATCACGTATAACGTCCCATGGTATCTATCATGTATATCTGCTCTGCACCTACCGTACTAGTATCCCAACTGTATTACGTGTTATCCGTGAATGACCCTTACTCAGAAGTCGTGTAATGGTCCCTGTCAACCTAATATGCCGCATATATAGGTTACTCAACTCATATGTTTCTTTCCATGTCTAAGTTCAGTTCTTTGCCGTAGGCTGTACGGGCTTTCCCATGTAAACGGTTTATCCTTGAAGTTGTTTTGGACTGCAACCCTTGATCTAGTTGTGTTTCCTTACCATGAACTATCGCGCGTCCACATAGGATTTATGCCACCTAGGACCGCTAGGGATTATGCTACCTAATGAACGTTTCCGTGTCTCGGTTTGGGTTTTGGCCACCTAGGACCACTAGGGATTACGCCACCCGTCAACCGCGCCCTTGATCCCACGTATGTATCGTGAATCGTTTTCCATGTCTAGATGCACATGTTCCCCAATGTGCCATCCGAGTTCCGTGCCAGGGCAAATCAAGAAATACGGAACTCGGTCGGGAGCTTTAAATCGTCTGCCGATGCAGATATCAAGGTCTGTTTTTGTACCCGTGGCTATGGTCCCACGTGACCCCTCCCTCAACTACTGAAAGGCAACCCAAGAAAAATCATGTGTAAGAACCACTCCACGGCCCCACTATAGCCCACTTTCCTACGGGCCAACCTCACCCATGACTCGATAGCAAGCACATGGTCTGTTGGGGGTTCCCTGCCTTTCCGCACGTACACGATTGACTAAAGATGGTAGGTAGTCGGCGATGCGCTATCCAGGGCAAAAACAAGAATCGTCGACTCCACGCTAATCCATCCCAGTCTTTAGGTTGCTCGCATAGCAACCAAGGCATACTCTTGGTCCTTCTAACGCAGACCTTAACCTCTCATGGGCCTAGTATAATTACCTGGCAGCCCACAGAGGGATCCCAAGAATATCCTCACGTCCCCCGAAGCTTCCACTTCGGCACCCAGTGCGCTGGAGCTTTTATCCAAGTCAGATAACTTGCTCCCCCTCGTATACTAAGCGATGACCTACCGTATCAGGTTACTCATCGTTTTGAGAATTAGTCCTATGTCCTTAGCTGAGAATTATTACTTAGTTACCCTTAACTAAGGTTTACCACTTAGCTTCCTTTCCCGTTATCCTTGATTAACCACGGTTTTCTACCTAGTTCTTCTAGCTAGGGTTTGTCTATTGGGTTAAGTGTTATCATTCAAGTCCATGACTTAACCCGCCCACGAATCACGTCAAAGATTGGCTAAGTATTTAAGTTCAAGACTTAGTCCCACAAGTTGGTTAAGTGTACCCAGAGGCTCATGACTTAACCCTATCAAGTCAAATTGGTCAAGTACTAGCTTACCTTAATCCTATCGGATTATCTTGCTAGATCGATTAAGCATAGATTATCTTAATCCCATCAAATTATCGAGTCGGATTGGTTAAGTATAGGTTGGCTTAACCCCATCCTCTAATCGTACTACAATGGTTAAGTATATTCTAAAAAGGTCTTGTGACTTAACCTTATCAGGTCCGCGTATTAGATTGGTTAAGTGTAAGTTACTTAACCCCATCAAATCATCATGTATAATTGGTTAAGTATAAGTTGCTTAACCCCATTAAATTATCATGTTAAGTTGGTTAAGTATTGGTTACTTAACCTCATTGAATTACCGAGTTTAAATTGGTTAAGTGTTTAACTTAACCCCATCGAATTACCGTGTTTAGATTAGTTAAGTGTGGATTACTTAACCCATCTAATTACCGTGTCGGATTAGTTAGGTGCAAATTACTTAACCCCATCCCCTAATCATCTTGTATGGTTAAGTGTCATTAAGAAAACTTACTTAACCTTGCCAAATTATCATGTTGGATTGATTAAGTGTTGGTTAACTTAATCCCCGTCCACTAGTCGTATAAAAATGGTTAAGCGTCATTAGGCAAATCAAATCACTTAACCTACCCAACCTTGTCATGTTTTGTTAAGTATCATTAGCCTAACCAATTTACTTAACCCATTTACCCATGTCATATTTGGTTAAGAGTCATTAATCAAATTAACTTAACCCTATCATGTGGCATTAATTACTTAATGCACCCCAACCTCTCACATTAGACTTTGTTGTGGTTACTAGTTAAGCCGGTCGGTTCCGGGTAGCTTTACACCACAATTTGGTCTAACCTCGGGTTCAAGCACAACATGACCAACTTCTCACATTGGGTCCTATTGTTTGCAACTACTAGTTAGGCCGGTCGGTTCCGGGTAGTTTTACGTTGCAAACTCAACCCAACCTCGAGTTGGCCAATTTCATGTTTAGTCTAGTGTCATGTTCATAGTCAAGTTTTCAAGCAATTGGGTAGACCTAACTTAATAGGTAAATTCCCAATGGGTAGACCTAACTTAATAGGTAAATTCCCAAGCTTATGTTTTTATGCATACTTACATGTCAACTTCCATGTTATACTTCAAGTCATGTTTTCAAGTATAAACACATGTCATATTTAACGTTACATGTTGTCATGTTTATACCCATTTACCCAAGTCATATTCATGTCATTATGTTTCCCCATAATGTGACCCCAACGCTTTTTAAACTAGCATATACGTTCGCAACAACGTGATGGATTAAAAGAAAAGACTTGGCAAAGGAATGACAAAAATGGGTATTAAGCCACAAGTTAATCATGGTGGCAAATGAGGCACAAATGTGTTCATTAGCTTGCATGTTACATTCTTAAGCCTCAAAAACATGCATCAACCCAAACTTGGTACATAAGCGAATCATGGTGACAAAAGACATGGAATGATGGCTAGAAACTCGCATATATCATCATATAAGGATTATGACTTCATATGCAAGTTGACATAATGATTATGAAGATTCTCATGTTGCATAATGCAACATTTCAACATAAAGGTTGTGGCTTTTAGCTCATAAGATCAAGATAATGACTTCATAAACTTGCATAACATGATAGCATGCATCATTCTAATTAATCAAACCCAAACTTTCAACATGAACATTTAACTTCATAGTTAATATCTAAGAGTAGGGAAGGGCTTACATTGCTATGAAGGCCTAAATCGATTAAACTAAAGCTTGTGATGAAGCTTATGCATGCCTTCATCCAAAAACCCAAAGATAAAAGCTCCAAATCAATAAAAACCCCATCTTTACGAACAAAGATCAAAGCTTTTGTCTTGAAATCAACTTGAGGGGCTCTCATACTAACATAGGGACTCTCTAATACTCTCATGTTCATAAAACCTCTCATAGAAATGAAGTGGAGGCTAGGATAGTTGAGTGGAGGCCATGAGAGTAGAAATTTTGCCATAGTTTATTTGTAGGATCAATTAATGAGGGTTTAGGCTAGGTTAGGGGTCTTTTTATAGAGATTAGGGGTAGTTTAGGCCGTTAGATTAACCCTAGGATAGATCCCAGCCCTCAAAAATCGTCACAAGCCTCCAAAACAAGACCAAGGGCCAAAACAGGTGCACCAGGCCAGCCAGGGTCAAGCCAGAAGGCTGTGCAGGTTTCTGGCTCGACACGGGCGCATTTCCCAAGTGCGCCAGTGTATTTTTGTGCTGGCGCACTTCACAAGTGCGCCAGTGCATTCTGGCTTGTTTTCGGTTTTTCTGCCTAACTTCGTTCGTCCATATCTTCTTCATACGGACTCCGATTTACGAAATTTCAGACTCTATTTCGCGTATTTTTCCGAGACAAACGCAATGGCGCAAGCCGTTTATCCTGATTCAGATTTTATAATTTAATTCTGCCTTGATTCTTGTCTTAACACGTTGCTAAAAATTCGGGTTGTTACAAGAAGCATCTGTATAGACTGTCAAATCTTGATTACCTTCGATAATAGTAACACTGGAGTAGTTGTCAATCTTATTTTTAGCTCTTGGAAAACCGCCTCACATTTTGGAGTCCAATTATCTTGCATGATTCTTAGTAAGCTGCGTTAATGGACTAGATAGCTTCGAAAAATCTTTAACAAATTTCCAATAATAACTAGCCAATCCAAGAAAACTTCTGACTTCTGTGGGTGTACTAGGCTATTTACAATCTTGAATAGCTGAAATTTTACTTGGATCTACTGAAATTACTTCCTTTGATACAACATGTCCAAGGAACTTGACTTCTTCTTGCCAGAATATACACTTAGAAAATTTAGCCTTTAAAACATTCTTTTTGAGAATTTCCTAAACTTGTTCCAAATTTTTAGCATGCTCGCTCTCTAACTTAGAGAAGATTAGAATATCATCAATGAAGACTAGTACGAATTTATTCAAGACTTCTTTGAATACCATGTTCATTAGATCAACAAAATAAGTTAGAGCGTTACATAAGCCAAACGGCATTACTAACCACTCATAGACTAAGTCTGGATCTCTGAATGCTGTCAAAGGAACCCCTTTTTTTGCAATTCGCAGCTGATGGAAACCTATAGCTAGGTCCATCCTTGAAATTACTTACACTCCATTAAAACAATCCAACAAATCATTAATTCGCGGCAATGGATATTTATTCTTCAATATCTGCTTATTCAAATCACGATAATCCACATAGTCTGAGAGTAACGTCTGACTTTGGGACAAACACCACTGCTGCTCCCCAATTAGAGAAATTAGGCCTGATCAGACCTTTCCAAAGTAATTGTCAAGTCTGGTCCCCCAATTCTTCTTTCTCCTTTAAAGTCATTCTCCGAATAAGGTGCACTACTGGCCTTGCATTCAGAACCAGATCGATTTTGAAATCAATTTCTCTGTGCGGAGGTAAGCTATCCACTTCTACAAACACATTCGCATAATTTTTGACTATGGGAATATTTTCTGTGACAACAGGAATATTTTCTATTGGAGCAGGACAAACATCAAGAGCTGACCAAAATTCTGTACTATCCGAATTTGGACCTTCGCATGGTATGGTTATATACTTCCCTGATTTAGTGTTTGCCGTAACAACTCTCTCGGCGAATTTAACCTCAGCTTCATATTTGGTTAACCAATCCAATTCTAAAATAAGATCAAATTCGGTAAAATTCATGATGATCGAGATGGTAGGGAACAAATAACGGGAAAAAGAGACAGGAACCCCACAAATCAAACTAAGATTGAGGGAACCCCCAATCGGATTATGGACAGTGATGGGTTCTTTGAGCTTTTTCAATTTTAAATCCAATTTCTAAACCACATTACTTGCAATAAAGTTTCGTGATGCGCCTGTATCAAATAGTACTTTAGCTGGAATATCTTTGACGATAAGCATGCCTTCCAAAACATCTGGCCTTCCCTGACTAGTTGAGGGTGCGGGGACTTCTGCCACTTCATTTACATGTACTATTTCAGACTTCTTTAATAGCTGGCAATTTTTTTGCAATATGACCAGCCTGGTGGCACTTATGGCATCCTCTGCTCTCTTGAACCTTCTTACCAGATTTAAATCCACTCTTTATTCGTTTCTTTAAGGGTACGCAAGTTATCACCAAATGCCCTTTCTATTTGCAGTTAGAGCATGTGGCAATCGTTATTGGTTCTTTCCCAGATTTAATCCTTTTCCTGTTAACTTTAGGATTCTTACTAACCTCAGGCGTCGTGCTTGCCTTAGGGCTATCAGTTTCAGACTTGCTTTTGTTGCTAGAACTGACTTCCTCTTCGTCCTCCAAAAGGCATTGCTTATCAAGATCCTTATAGTGATAATCCATGTATATAAATCCAGAAAAGGAAGTTTCACATGTGCCATTACGCAATTTTTGTACCTTCTTTGAAGCCCGTCAATAAAACTCTGATTCTTCCTCAAAGGATTTTCAATTAGCTTCTGGGAAACGAGAAAGTTTGTTGTATTTATCCTGATACTCCTGAATGGTCATATCTCCTTGTTTCAGATAGTACAACTCATCGTATAGCCACTAAGTTGCTTCTGGAGGAATGAATATTTCTTTGAAAGTTTCCCACCAGATTAAAGCTTCGTCTTCGAATGCCCAAGATGACAGTAATCTTTTCTGGTAATCCCTCATCTTTAAACCTTTTAAAATTCTCTCAGTAGAACGCATCCATGCTTGTATTTCAATAATGGATTTTATGCCGAAATATGGTACTCCACCCAGATTTCGATACTTCTTTAATAGTACTTCTATATCTGATTCTGGTTGTGGCAGCACGATTGGCTCGTTAGATTGTTGAATGATAGAATTACTTCTTCTGCTTCTGCCACTCATTTTCTACTATGTTTGCAAATAGCAGACATAGAGTCAGGCCAACAGAAAAGATATTTTAAAGCATAGAGACATATATTTAAATGTATATGCATCTATTGGGGTGTATTTTATTTTGCTAAACTCATTCTATGACATTACTAATCCTATCTGTAATGGATTACTTGCCCTAGAATACTACTGATTCTATTTCTGATCAATGTAATATGTTATATTCTGGAACTAAGATTAACCAAAGCTTTGGTACCAGATGTGATGACCCTAAACTTCCGTGCCACGGAAGCAAGGATAATCTTTGGAATATAACACATAAACAATAACAGTAGAACAGAAATATATCATTATACTAGATAAGGTACAATAAATTACACTGGAACAAATATAATCATCGGAGTTACACAGTATAACACGATCATACTTAGTACAAAATATAGTTTCAGCTTTATATAAAATGTCTACAGCGGAATCAAACATAATATACATACCAAAGTCTGAACAATGTAATTGAAATGATAGTATCCATCTTCAGCTCCATAACCATCCAAAATAATCCTGCTAAAACTTGAATACAAGGCTTCCGGTGTAGAAAATAGGGGCACCCGAGTTTGCAAGTGAAACAAACTACGAGTCAGTCATGGGACTGGTATGAGAAATCTTACTTAATCAATTTAACAATAAGGCCAATCACAGGACCACGCCGCTAATGCGGAACGGGTTTACTCCATTGGATTGCCAGTGCATAAATAAAGTAAATCATTTAAACAACACAATGCTTTTTATTGAAAATGAATCCATTATAAGACTCAAGTCCCATCACACAATGCAACGCAAACCGAAGGATAGAGTTTTACCTTATAATGGCCAAAATATGCTTGATACGTATAAAACAAAATCATTTGATATTATTACTAGTGCATATATGTTTCAAAAACAGTTTCAGTCATAATGTATCAATCATAGACGGCATAGCTAGGGCATAACTACCATCTACTATGTCGCCATATATAGGTTTACAAGCAAAACCGCACATGTGGTATTGAAAGTTGGATTTCCGTCATGAACTAAGGTAAGGAATCATCCTTGTCGACTTCGAGACAATCTAGCCCACGTCTCAAGCAAATACTCTGTCAAGCCTTTGGATCGTCAGGGCCGGTCCACACGAAGTCGATTAAAATGCCTGAACAATACGTTTCCCCGCCCTATGGGGCGTAAACTGGTCATATATCGACCCAACCATCCATCGACACCATAGTGACCGATATAACCGCGGTGCCTCGCTTTCCATAATCTACATAAGTAAAAATGTCTAGGCCCCATACCTGAAGTCCTCTCCCGTTTTTGGTTCATACCCGGGGTGTGAGGCTCGCGAATTAACGCCATACACAAAGTTATGCTATATTAAAGTCGTGCTTTGATCATCAACCACAAGGCTCTGCTTTTCAACAAAAGCCTTGATCACTGCATCTGAGCATGCCACATTGACATTCCATGTGAAGCGACTGATGTCTATCGATATATTTCCTCTGAGCTCGTACGTCTAAGAGAAGGGTGTTAAGCAAGAGAATAAATTCTCTGCCACCAAACAGATATATATTTAATAAAGATCAGTCAATACAGAATAAAATCCAATGTCAGATACACATCCATTTACTATTTCGTTCTGGGTCTAAACGAAACTGGAGGCACCTTATTCCTCATCCCATATGTCCAATACAAGAGAGAGGCCTTCGCATATCTGGTCGATCTCCAAGTACTTCTTGAGGATCACCACTTATTACCTTGTCTTGGGATGCCTCCCAATCAAGACATCAGTAATCATCCAAACGATGTGAAGATCTCTGGTCTTCAACCACCATCTTCATCCTTCGACTTTTTCATCGTCCATCAATTATTTGAAATGAGAATTAACTCGGCCTTCTCAAATAATTCACGCATGTATAGAATTCAATTCAATTCTTTCTATGGTTAAACTATTCGACATCCACACTTTAGTTCATTAGTACAATTTTAATGTCAAATACATCCAACCATCAAAATATCTGATAAACCAAGTAAAATTGGTTTATCTCCATTCCACATCATTTATAATATTTTAAAACAATTTTTCACTATTTTTATTTATTTAAAAATAGTCCATTTCCATCGAACGACGTTTCAAGTCATTCGATGGCATTGGCGCTGCTCCCATCCAAATTTGATTTAAACATTATGAAAAATCTAACCGTTGGATCTTAACGAATTTTATATCGTTGGAAAGATCTTTCCAAAGCGAAGCCAACGGTTACAGTTTCAGGAAAATTCGACGGTTGGATCTCCCGTAATAATGGTTTAAAATTACAATTTCAAAACGCGAACTGCAGCGTCGTTATTCATTTTATTTTAACTATATATATAATTTAATCGATGATTTCTAAACCGTTTTCACCTTAAAATTTTTGCTAACGCCTATGAATTTCAAAAAATTTCTCCATAACCTCCTTTGTATGGGGAGGGGTTTGGAAATTTATTAGGCCGTATTAGGTAACCAATAAATCCAGTATAAACACATACAATTTTTGGTGTCCTATCTATGCCCGAAAGAGTGTGTAAACTTACTCTAGAGATAAAACTCGTCACCTCGTCCAGTGTTGGAAAATAAATAATCCATGTGCTGTATCTAATAACTAGAGAGACGTGATTATTGTCAACTCTACACCAGTGTGGGGTTTTTATTTAATCTGGCAATTTACCGTTATATTTATTTTGCCCATATAAGTCCTCAGTTCAACCTGTAATTCAATCAACGCCATACAAACTTCTCGCTTGTATGGTAATCTCAGCCTCATCATACAAGCTCCAAATGCTTATATGGAATATGATATGCTATGAGATCGATCGTTCGTCTTCGGTTCAACCTGAAATTCAATCATCTCCATACAAGCATCTCACTTGTATGGTAATTCCAAACTCGTCACATAAGCTCCAAATGCTTATGTGATATATGACAGAGTATGTTATCTTCACGAAGTATGCCATGCAGTGTAGTTCAAAATTAATTGTTACTATTCTATGGTGTTGTTAATAATCTCACACAGAACAACCAGCAAACCGCATCCAATGGCGTTGACTGGAGTTGATATATAAATAAAATTGCGCAGCCAACTCATTAAGGTTTACCTATTTGTCGGGCACACAAATAAATTCTTTACTCAACAACGAATCCATTAACCTGTTTAGTACATGTATATATGTGCATATCTAAGCTAAAAATAATATTTTTATCTAACTAATATTTATTCTTATACATGATGATTTTTAACACTTCAAATACATGTAAAAAATATTATTTTCAATCAACAAATATTTATTTCAACCTTGGGTTATTTTTAAAAGTTCATATACATGTTAAAAATATTATTTTCAATCAACAAATATTTATTTCAACCTTGGTTATTTTTAAAAGTTCATATACATGTTAAAAATATTATTTTCAATCAAAAAATATTTATTTCAACCTTTGGTTATTTTTAACAATTCATATTCATGTTAAAATATTATTTTCAATCAACAAACATTTATTTCAACCTTTGGTTATTTTTAAAGGTTCATACATCCAATAAAAATGTGATTTTTATCGTTCAAACAATTTATTTCAAACATGAATATTTTTAGTGATTCATATATACAATAAAAATGTTATTTTTATCGTTTAAACAATTTATTTCGAACAGGAATATTTTATGTACATGAATATTTCAGAAAATTTCAGCATTACAACAGCAGGGTATTTAGCACCGGCACCGTGTCCAGCACGGCTGCTCTGCTATCCTTGGCCTTGCAGCATTACAATACTTTCATTTCAATGATTTCCACCATATCATTCATTTTCTGTAACAACCCGGAAATTCTGAGCCAATTTAAAATTTTTATTTTGGCAATTTTAGTGAATTTTGAATATTGAACATGAATTATTTTAAATAGTAACAATGAAAAAATTATTTTGAATAGAATTTGAATGTATATATTTATTTGAATCATCGTTAGAATATTTATTTATAATTATAAAAGGAATTGAAAATGGTGCGGTAGTTCAATAATTCGATTTCAAAATTCAAATGAATGTACCGGGTGCAAAATAAACCGGATTTTAGCGAAACCAAAAATATTAGAATCTAATTGGTAATATCTTTCCAATGAATCGGAAAAATCAAAATTTCATATCGGGGATAAAAAGTTATGTCCAGTTGAAAATTCCTAATGGGCGCTATGGAATTCTGGCCCTTAAAAATGGAAATTTTGCAGATGACTTTAGAATTTGACGAAACCACTTTTGTTGATGCTGTGATGTCAAGTTATTGCTAGGGTTCAAAATTCGTAATTTTTCAAATCAATATGTGAGTGTGGCAAAGGAAAACGCGTTTGACCAGTTTCAGTTAATTTCGATCGACGTGAAAATGGCCATATTTCAAACGGTCTCGGAATTCGACGAAATTAGTTTTGTTAGGACCGTATTGTCGATACAAAGCTAGAAATAATTTTTCTGAAATTTTTAGAGGATGTATGTGGCCCCGCTTAATTGAAATGTGTGTTTGAATTGAATATATATAGATTTATATTTTAATTTAAAGGAAAACTTATCGAAACGCTATAATTGGCTTACGAAACATATGCCATTGCGTTCGGAATAGGGGTAATGTGCGAGGGACGATAGTTGATGGGTTCGATTTGGGGTTTGTAGGGAAAAGTCAACTTTTTGAATTTAAAAATTAAAATTAAAATATAAAATATATATTCACCCACTACACCCTCTCTCTCCTCACTTATTCTCCCTGCCGTATTGACAAAGAAAACCCGTAGCCCACCAGCGCCCCGTTCATCGTGTGCCTGCGCCGCCGGAGGGAACTCGCCGGCCATCGTGGGGCCGCCATTTTCCTCTCCTTCCTCCTCTCTCCACCCTCGGCCACCTCTCCCCTTCGAAAATCGAGCCACCCCAAAACCCTATTTCCCAAATCCGACGCCTACAGTCCACACCTCAGCCAGCGCCTCCCCCTCCGTTCGACTCAGCGCACCCCGACCCCCTCTGAGCAAACGCAGCCCCTCCAACTCCAGTTCGACGAAAAAGGTGAGTTTAAAAATGATTTTTTAATTAGTTAAAAACTGATTTTTTTTATTAGTTAAAATCTGATTTTCATGTTAGTTAAAAACTGATTTTTTGTTAGTTATAATTTGATTTTTATTTGATTTTAAGTATAATAAAAATCTGAACTTTATTTGATTTGAAGTATAATAAAATTTTGAACTCTATTTTTATATGAGTAGCGGATTTAAAAATAGAATTTTTATAAGATAGAGAATATAAAAATAAGATTTTTATGTGTAGCGAAATAAAAATCTGATTTTTATTATATATATAGAGAAATAAAATTATGATTTTTTATTTATAGAATTGAAGTGATAAAAATAAAAAATTTATATATGAACAGCGTGAAAAGGACTGCATTAGAAATTAAAACAAATCCCAACAGTTCAGAAATAAAGCACGGCGGAGTGGAACCTTCGGTGAGAACTCCTCACTTTTATTTTGATTTCTAGTTGAAATATATCCTAGGATGCAGACGGTGCTTAGTAGCACCCGACACCCGTCGTCCACAGACCATGGATGGCTTGTTTGTTTGATTGTTGTATTGTGAAATTTGATTATGTGATGTGGAATGAAATAAAATATTTTATAGTGGAAAATATTTTATAGTTAAAAATATAATTTTTAACATGTATATAAAATAAATATTTATAAACAAATCAGCCGATTTGTTTATATACACTGATTTGACTGATATTGATTGGGACGATAAATTTTACACATCGCCCGACTGCACAGATAAAATCTGTGTTTGTTGATTTGAAACCCCACACGGGTATTGGGATGATATTTGAAATACACTAATCCCGATTGTTTAGTTGTATGTCAATCGATGGATTGACAGACTGTGTAAGCGTTAATTATTTATATTTGATGCTTATGCAGTTGTGTGGTGCACTCTGGATGATGGTTGATGATTTATCATTGCTGCTATATACATGTGTTGTAGGGAATCCATATAATTAACGTTATACGGTAATTGATTGGGCCTCATTCCAATTTGGAAAACAGAAAGAAAATTCATTTGTTGAATTGTAAAGAAAAATCATTTATTGAATTGTAAAGAAAATTTATTTGTTGAATTGCAAAGAAAATTCATTTGTTGAATTGTAAAGAAAATTCATTTGTTGAATTGTAAAGAAAATTTATTTGTTGAACAGTAAAGAAAATTCATTTGTTAAATAGAAACAAAATTCATTTGTTGATTTGCAAAGAAAATTCATTTGTGGAATAGTAAGGAAATTCATGTGTTGAATAGAGAAAATATTCATTTTTTGAATAGAATAACGAAGTTATTGAAATATATAAAGCCGTGTTGATTAGATTGACGCCATTTTGATGTGAACGATATTTATATCAATTATATTCGTTATATAATGAATATAGAAAAGAAAGTGATTTCAAATATAACGTTTTGAAAATATTATCATATGTATATCGATATATCGATAATGTGGAATATTCAATTTTGATTAGAAATTGAATATGAAGTTGAAATTGTTTTGAAAACGAATTTAAAACGATCTATAAAATATGTTTTAAAAGAAAATCGATGAAATATATATAATATATATAATGGCCTGAATAGAATGCGCCACGCCGCGGTAGTTCGCGAATTTCGACCATTGACTTCGAATGGATATTGTGGGAGATCCGACCGTTAGATTCTCCTAAAACCAGAACCGTTGGGTTCGTATCGAAAAGAGATTTCCAATGAATATTTGAGATTTGAAATCTAATGGTTGGATTTGGAAATATGTCCAAATCAAATTTGGAAAAGGTCACTGTAAGTGCAGTTCGATGGCCGTTGATGGAAATCGACTGTACGGGCCTTGATAAAATTATTAAAAATAGTAATAATTTGTGTAAAATCATAACAAATGATTTGTGAAGAATTGGGATAAAAAACTCCATGTTTTAAAAGATAAAAGTAGATTTTTATTGAAATGAACTAGTTTTGAACTAGAATTATAATTTATTTATTTTTAAAATAAATAAATTGGATTTGAAATGATTTTGAAAATAACCAGAATTTCCAATAATTGAATTTGAATGGATTTGAATCGAAATTGTCTTCGGAATATTTCGATGTTGGATTTTATGATGATACAGATATTGTTATGGGAATTTGAAAGATATATTAATATCGTTATTTCCAATACGATATTTGTTGGTCGTAGAATTTGATATTGAATATGAGCCGGTATATTTTCTATTCAGAGCCTTGTATTTAATATCAAATGGGATTTGGGTTTGTCGTGAATGATGTCTTCATTAACACTGTTCTTAAACCCAGTTGAGAAAAAGATTAAATCTTTTTATTTAGATTTAATGACGTGTACCAATTAAATGGTAGTTAATTGGGATTGAATTTGAATTGATTTTTGGGTTTATCGTGAACGGTGTTTTAAATAACACTTGTTCTTTAACCCGATAATTAATGGAATGTGATTTTGGGTTATCGTGAACGCTATCTTCAATAATACTGTTATTAGACCCAACGGAGTTAAGAAAATCAGAAACTAACTAGATATTAGTTAAGTTGAATGGTTTCCTCGGTATTGATCTAATGTTGGTTTTGGCCTTCGGGTTAATATTTAGGTAATTTCTCACTTGCTAATTTACGGTTAGGGACTGATTGAAATGTGATGTGATTTTGGGGTTTATCGTGAACCGTGTTTTAAATGACATCGGTTCTTTAACCCAGTTAAAGATTAAAACTAAGTGGAGTTTTAATGAATCTTTAATTAGATTGAAAAGATCGAGAATGGAGTATCACCAGTTTTGCTCCAGGTGATAGTTAAATCTTTAATTAGATTTGAACGTGAAATGGTAATTGAATTTACCAATAACACTGTGGTGTTAGATATGAAGTATCACCATTTTTACTTCATGGGATGAATAGGTTGGGATTGGGAAATTAAAACAAATGATTACTTCGGTAAGGTTCGTTAATCCCGACTAGTTTGAAATGATATTCAAAGGAAGATTAAAGAATAAATTTAAAGAATTTATCTTTGATAAAATTAATGGGAACCTCTCCCTAAGAATGTGAAATTTAGCAACTAACTGAAGATTAGCTAAGATGAATGGTTTCCTGGGTATTGATTTGATGTTGGTTTCGGCCTTGGGGGTTAATATTTGGGGAATTGTTCTCTTGCTAATTTACGGTTAGTGACTGATGAATTGGAATGAGGCGTATGTTGTGTTTGTGTAACACTTGTTTATTATATATGCGAGTTATTCAGAAAGACCGGGTTTATCCCATTCTGAATAACCGATTCGACGTGGTGTCGAAGATGAAGATGGTGGTTGAGGACCGGAGGTCCTCACGTCGTTTGGGTGATTACTGATGATCTTGATTGGGCCGTACACCCAAGAGGAGGGAATCAGTTAGTGGTCGTCCAGACGTACTTGGAGATCGATGGATATGCGAGGTACAATGTGCCTCCGGTTTCGTTCAGACCCAGAACGGACTTGTAAATGGACTGTGTGTCTGACATTGGACATCAGTCTGTGTGATTGATGGATATCGGTTGCATGGAGTGGTTTGCCTGTGTGGCATGCTAGGATGCAAATGATCAAGGCTTCTATTGAAAAGAAGAGTCTTGTGGTTTATGATCAAAGCACAGCCTGTGTGGAATAGCTTTGTGTAGCATTGATTCGCGAGCCTCACACCCCGGTTGTGAACCAGAAATGGGAGAGGACATCATGGAGGACATGCCTTTCTTTCTAGTTAGAAGCGGCGTCAGTGGTTTTACACGCCCTGACGAGTTTGACTTATGTGGTTGTTGTTGTTGCGAGGCACCTCGTATATATCGGTGAGTGTGTGAAGCCGATGGAGTCATTCGTCGGCTCATTTACGCCCCAAAGTGCAGGGAAACGCAGTGTTTAGGCATTTTAATCCACATCGGTGGACCGGCCCGGACGATCCAAGGGCTTGACTGAGTACTTGTCCTGTGGGGCGGGCTAGAGCTTCTCGAATCGGTGAGGACTATCTTTTGCCTTGGTTCACAGATGAAAATTCAACTTCCAATACACGACGTTTCGGTTTTAGTTGTAATCCTATATATGGCGACATAGTGGGTGGGGCGCTCCTGCCGTCTATGAGTGATACTTATGATTGAAATTGTTTTGACACTATACACTTATAGTACTATCAAAATAATCTGTTTTAAACGTATCAATCATTCTTTGGCTATTATAAGGTAAAAACCCTATCCTCCGGCTTGCGTTGCATTGTGTGATGGGACTTGGGTCTTATAATAGCTTCATTTTCTTTATTTAGCATTGCGTTGTTGTTTTATGCACTGGTATTCTTGGGAGGAAACCCGTTCCGTGTTATACGGCGTGGTCCCTTGATTTACCTAACTTTGAAATAAAGATTAATAATTGTTTTAGTTCTCACACCAGTCACATAACTGACCTGGGGTTTATTGTTTTAACCTAAACTCTTAGTGCCCTTATTTTGACACGGGCAGCTAGTAGTTTTAGTTTTACAGATATATATATTCATAGGATCCTGATTTACAGCTGGAATGATATCCAGAAAGCTCTATATCCGTATATCTCCTTCAGTTGTGCTTTGTATTATTTTCCGCTGCTATGTAATGTATTGTAATCTCTGATATTTTATAATGTATATTATTTGTTAATACTCTGTATATTCTTGAATTCTGATGAATTGTTGTAATAAGCAATGAAAGGTTCTTCTGTTTACGTTCTTTTGTGTGTTGCTCTCAACTCAATCCGTGATTTCTCGTAAGGGGGATTTCGGGTCATTACATCGTGGTATCAGAGCTTTGGTTTAAAGAATTCATCAGATATTGGATTAGTAATATCCAATGAGAATGACTCGTTAGAGATAGGATCTGTAGTATCCTAGAACGAGTGTGAAGGGTATGTTTTAAAATGAAAACAGTTTTGTTTTGAAATTTAAATCATTTTATACGTACTTGAAGATTTATTTACAATATATAAATATTTTGCATATACGCCTTGCAAACGTGTATTCGAAGTTTTAATGTACTGGATAGTTATAGAATCACACTCTAGTTGCCCGGGGATAATTCTGGTGACGGGGCACCATCGCCAGTATTTATTTTCGAGTTTCGAACGTGAGATTTTTGTGTATTTCCAATTTACTGGTGTGAAAACTTAAACTAGATATTGCTTATTGTTGTGATTTGGTATCAAAAATCTGATTTTTTGACTATGTATCAAAATTATGAATTTGAAATGTTAATCAACTAATTGATTGTTTATTGGGTTGTTTGATTATTGGTTGATTAATTAAAACGTTGAACCTTTAGCCAAATTGAACCAAATAGTGAATTATATTGAAAATTTGTCACATTTGCATACATATACATGTACTTACATTGAACATGTCATAGCAAAGAGGCTAGAGCAGAAGAATAAAATTGTTTGCCCGACAAATAGGTACATGTTTACAAATTTATTGGGTTTGGATGATTTTATGAGCCGATTGGCTAGCCGCTTGGCTTTTCCTTTTTCTTTTTGATTGAAGAATGCCATGGGAGGCTATATGAAATATCCCGAAGTCCCCGGTGCAAAGGAGGTTATGGCGAAAATTTTCGAAAATTTAGGGTGTTAGCCAAATTTTTGAAAAATTTGAAAAGTTCTTAGAAACTGAAAACTGGAAGAACTTAAGCCATAATGAAAATAATGAAAGTTGAGTTGGTTTGTAAAACAACTTTCAGCTTCGTTCCTTTTCGGGGACGAAAAGTTTTAAGTGGGGGAGATTGTAACAACTTGGAAATTCTGAGCCAATTTAAAATTTTTATTTTGGCAATTTTAGTGAATTTTGAATATTTAAAATGAATTATTTTAAATAATAACGATGAAATATTTATTTCGAATAGAATTCGAACGTATATATTTATTTGAATCGTCGTTAGAATAATTATTTATAATTATAAAAGGAATTGAAAATGGCGCGGTAGTTTTATAATTCGATTTCAAAATTCAAATGAATGTACCGGGTGCAAAATAAACCAGATTTTAGCGAAACCAAAAATATTAGAATCTAATTGGTAATATCTTTCCAACGAATCAGAAAAATCAAAATTTTATGGCGGGGATAAAAAGTTATGTCCAGTTGAAAATTCATAATAGTCGCTATGGAATTCTGGCCCTTAAAATGAAAATTTTGCAAACGACCTCAGAATTCGATGAAACCACTTTTTTTGGATCCGTGATGTCAAGTTATTGGTAGGTTTCAAAATTCGTAATTTTTCAAATCAATATGTGAGCATGGCAAAGGAAAACGCATTTGACCAGTTTCAGTTAATTTCGATCGACCTGAAAATGACCATTTTTCGAACGGTCTCGGAATTCAATGAAATTAGTTTTGTTAGGACCGTATTGTCGATACGAAGCTAGAAATAATTTTTCTGAAATTTTTAGAGGCTGTATGTGGCCCCGCTAAACTCAAATGTGCGCTTGAATTGAATATATATAGATTTATATTTTAATCTAAAGGAAAACTTATCGAAACGCAAGAATTGTCTTACGAAAAATATGCCATTGCGTTCGGGATAGGGGTAATGTGCTAGGGACGACAGTTGACGAGTTCGATTTGGGGTTTGTAGGGAAAAGTTAACTTTTTGAATTTAAAAAATAAAATTTAAATATAAAATATATATTCACCCACTACACCCTCTCTCTCCTCACTTATTCTCCCAGCCATATTGAGAAAGAAAACCCGTAGCCCACCAGCGCCCCGTTCATCACGCGCCTGCGCCGCCGGAGGGCTGCCGCCGGCCATCGTGGGGCCGCCATTCTCCTCTCCTTCCTCCTTTTTCCTCCCTCGGCCACCTCTCCCCTTCGAAAATCGAGCCACCCCAAAACCCTATTTCCCAAATCCGACGCCTGCAGTCCACACCTCGGCCAACGCCTCCCCCTCCGTCCGACTCAGCGCACCCCGACCCCCTTTGAGCAAACGCGGCCCCTCCAATTACAGTTCGACGAAAAAGTTGAGTTTAAAACTGATTTTTTTAATTAGTTAAAAATTGTTGTTTTTATTAGTTAAAAACTGATTTTCATGTTAGTTAAAAACTGATTTTTTTTGTTAGTTATAAATTGATTTTTATTTGATTTGAAGTATAATAAAAATCTGAACTTTATTTGATTTGAAGTATAATAAAAATTTGAACTCTACTTTTATATGAGTAGCGTATTTAAAAATAGAATTTTTATAAGATAGAGAATATAAAAATACGATTTTTATATATGTAGCAAAATAAAAATCTGATTTTTATTATATATATGGAGAAATAAAAATATGATTTTTTATTTATAGAATTGAAGTGACAAAAATAATTTTTTTATATATGAACAGCGTGAAACGGACTACATTGGAATTTCAAACAAATCCCAACGGTTCAGAAGTTCAGAAATAAAGCACGACGGAGTGGAACCCTCGGTGATAACTCCTCACTTTTATTTTGATTTCTAGTTGAAATATATACTAGGATGCAGACGGTGCTTAGTAGCACCCGACACCCGTCGTCCACAGACCATGGATGGCTTGTTTGTTTGATTGCTATGTTGTGAAATTTGATTGTGTGATGTGGAATGAAATAAAATATTTTATAGTGGAAAATATTTTATAATTAAAAATATAATTTTTAACGTGTATATAAAATAAATATTTATAAACAAATCGGCCGATTTGTTTATATACACTGATTTGACTGATATTGATTGGAATGATAAATTTTACACATCGCCCGACTGCACAAATAAAATCTGTGTTTGTTGATTTGAAACCCCACACGGGTATTGGGATGATATTAGACGTACACTAATCCTGATTGTTTAGTTGTATATCAATCAATGGATTGACAGACTGTGTAAGCGTTAATTAATTATATTTGATGCTTATGCAGTTGTGTGGTGCACTCTGGATGATGGTTGATGATTTATCATTGCTGTTATATACATGTGTTGTAGGAAATCTATATAATTAACGTTATATGATAATTAATTGGGCCTCATTCCAATTTGGAAAACAGAAAGAAAATTCATTTTTTGAATTGTAAAGAAAATTCATTTGTTGAATTGTAAAGAAAATTCATTTGTTGAATTGCAAAGAAAATTCATTTGTTGAATTGCAAAGAAAATTCATTTGTTGAATTGTAAAGAAAATTTATTTGTTGAATAGTAAAGAAAATTCATTTGTTAAATAGAAAAAAAATTCATTTGTTGAATTGCAAAGAAAATTCATTTGTTGAATAGTAAGGAAATTCATGTGTTGAATAGAGAAAATATTCATTTGTTGAATAGAATAATGAAGTTATTGAAATATATAAATTGACGCCATTTTGACGTGAACGATATTTATATCGATTATATTCGTTATATAATGAACATAGAAAAGAAAGTGATTTCAAAATATAACGTTTTGAAAATATTATCATTTGTATATCGATAATGTGGAATATTCAATTTTGATTAGAAACTGAATTGAAGTTGAAATCGTTTTGAAAATGAATTTAAAATGATTTATAAAATACGTTTTAAAAGGAAATCGGCGAAATATATATATTATATATATTATATATATGTAATGGCCTGAATAGAACGCGCTGCGCCGCGACAGTTCGCGAATTTTGACCATTGACTTCGAATGGATATTGCGGGAGATCCGACCATCGGATTCTCCTAAAACCGGAACCGTTGGGTTCGTATCGAAAAGAGCTTTCCAATAAATATTAGAGATTTGAAATCTAACGGTTGGATTTGGAATTATGGCCAAATAAAATTTGGAAAAGGTCGTTGCAAGTGCAGTTCAATGGCTGTTGATGGAAATCGACTGTACGGGCCTTGATAAAATTATTAAAAATAGTAATAATTTGTGTAAAATCATAAGAAATGATTTGTGAAGAATTGGGATGAAAAACTCCATATTTGAAAAGAAAAAAGTAGATTTTTATCGAAATGAACTAGTTTTGAACTAGAATAATAATTTATTTATTTTTAAAATAAATAAATTGGATTCGAAATGATTTTGAAAATAACCAGAATTTCCAATAATTGAATTCGAATGAATTTAAATCAAAATTGTCTTCGGAATATTTCGATGTTGGATTTCGTGATAATACAGATATTATTATGGGAATTTGAAAGATATATTAATATCGTTATTTCCATTACGATATTTGTTGGTCGTAGAATTTGATATTGAATATAAGCCGGTATATTTTCTATTCAGAGCCTTGTATTTAATATCAAATGGGATTTGGGTTTGTCGTGAATGATGTCTTCATTAACACTGTTCTTAAACCCAGTTGAGAAAAAGATTAAATCTTTTTATTTAGATTTAATGAAGTGTACCAATTAAATGGTAGTTAATTGGGATTGAATTTGAATTTATTTTTGGGTTTATCGTGAACGGTGTTTTAAATAACACTTGTTCTTTAACCCAATAATTAATGGAATGTGATTTTGGGTTGTCATGAACGGTATCTTCAATAATACTGCTCTTAGACCCAATGGAGTTAAGAAAATCAGAAACTAACCGGAGATTAGTTAAGTTGAATGGTTTCCTGGGTATTGATCTGATGTTGGTTTCGGCCTTCGGGGTTAATATTTAGGTAATTACTCACTTGCTAATTTACGGTTAGGGACTGATTGAAATGTGATGTGATTTAGGGGTTTATCATGAACCGTGTTTTAAATGACATCGGTTCTTTAACCCAGTTAAAGATTAAAACTAAGTGGAGTTTTAATGAATCTTTAATTATATTGAAAAGATCGAGAATGAAGTATCACCAGTTTTGCTCTAGGCGATAGTTAAATCTTTAGTTAGATTTGAACGTGAAATGGTAATTGAATTTACCGATAACACCGTGGTGTTAGATATGAAGTATTACCAGTTTTACTTCATGGGATGAATAGGTTTAGGATTGGGAAATTAAAACAAATGATTACTTCGGTAAGGTTCGTTAATCCCGACTAGTTTGAAATGATATTCAAAGGAAGAATAAAGAATAAATTTAAATAATTTATCTTTGATAAAATTAATGGGAACCTCTCCCTAAGAATGTGAAATTTAGCAACTAACAGAAGATTAGTTAAGATGAATGGTTTCCTGGGTATTGATCTGATGTTGGTTTCGGCCTTCGGGATTAATATTTGGGGAATTGTTCTCTTGCTAATTTACAGTTAGTGACTGATGAATTGGAATGAGGCGTATGTTGTGTGTGTGTAACACTTGTTTATTATATACGCGAGTTATTTAGAAAGACCGGGTTTATCTCATTCTGAATAACTGATTCGACATGATGTCGAAGATGAAGACGGTGGTTGAAGACCGGAGGTCTTCACGTCGTTTGGGTGATTACTGATGATCTTAATTGGGCCTTACGCCCAAGAGGAGGGAATCAGTTAGTGGTTGTCCAGACGTACTTGGAGATCGATGGATATGCGAGGTACAAGGTGCCTCCGGTTTCATTCAGACCCAGAACGGACTTGTAAATGGACTGTGTCTGACATTGGATATCTGTCTATGTGATTGATGGATATCGGTTGCATGGAGTGGTTTTCCTGTATGGCATGCTAAGATGCAAATGATCAAGGCTTCTATTGAAAAGTAGAGTCTTGTGGTGGATGATCAAAGCACAGCCTGTGTGGCATAGCTTTGTGTAGCGTTGGTTCGCGAGCCTCACACACCGGTTGTGAACCAGAAACGGGAGAGGGCATTAGGGAGGACATGTGTTTCTTTCTAGTTAGAAGTGGTGTCAGTGGTTTTACACGCCCTGACGAGTTTGATTTATGTGGTTGTTGCTGTTGTGAGGCGCCTCGGATATATCTGTGACTATGTGAAGCCGATGGAGTCATTCGTTGGCTCATTTATGCCACAAAGGGTGGGGAAACACAGTGTTTAGGCATTTTAATCCACATCGGTGGACCGGCCCTGACGATCCAAGGGCTTGACTAAGTACTTGTCCTGAGGGGTGGACTAGAGCATCTCGAATCGGTGAGGACTATCTTTTTCCTCGATTCACAGACGGAAATCCAACTTCCAATACGTGACGTTTCGGTTTTAGTTGTAATCCTATATTTGGCGACATAGTGGGATGGGGCGCTCATGCCATCTATGATTGAAACTTATGATTGAAATTGTATTGACACTATACACTTATGGTACTATCAAAATAATCTGTTTTAAACGTATCAAGCATTCTTTGACTATTATAAGGTAAAAACCCTATCCTCCGGCTTGCGTTGCATTGTGTAATGGGACCTGGGTCTTATAATAGCTTTATTGTTCTTTATTTAGTATTGCGTTGTTGTTTTATGCACTAGTATTCTTGGGAGGAAACCCGTTCCGTGTTATATGGCGTGGTACCTTGATTTACCTAACTTTGAAATAAAGATTAATAACTGTTTTAGTTCTCACACCAGTCACATGACTGACCTGGGGTTTATTGTTTTAACCTAAACTCTAGGTGCCCTTATTTTGATACGGGCCGCTAGTAGTTTTGGTTTTGCAGATATATATTCACAGGATCTGGATTTACAGCTGGAATGATAACTGGAAAGTTCTGTATCCGTATATCTCCTTCATTTGTGCTTTGTATTATTTTCCGCTGCTATGTAATGTATTGTAATCTCTGATATTTTATAATGTATATTATTTGTTAATACTTTGTATATTCTTGAATTCTGATAAATTGTTGTAATAAGCAATGAAATGTTCTTCTGTTTGCGTTCTTTTGTGTGTTTCTCTCAACTCAATCCGTGATTTCCCGTAAAGGGGATTTCGGGTCATTACATTTTCACTATACAATGAATATACCACAAACACAACCAAATTTGTTGCAACCACAATCAATCATTCTCAACCCCAATCAATCATTCACAACACAATCAATTTATATCGCCCATGGTCTAGGGATGAGGGGAGTATGTATATATATATATGTGTGTGTGTGTATGTATGTATGTAAATATATTTATTTCCATTTCAATTTAAATTCAATTCCATTCAATGCATATATGATTTATATAATGCATGTATAATTTATAAATCGCTTATATAATTTATACAACGCCCATATATGAGATATACAATGCGTATATAATTTATACATCACTTATATAATTTATACAACGCGTATACATTCCAATTTGAATTTAGATTGCTCACATTGGGTTCCACTCCTCCTTAAATTGTGGAAAGCTCTAAAAATTCTCCGGTCTCTTCTAGAATGTAGAAGACATCGTCATGAGTCCAATGTCTCTTGTTTCACTGGATTTAGACAACACACGAAAAAGATATGATTTTTATACAATAATCATATTTTGCAACGCTTTTAAATGTCGTATTCCTTTTAATTTAATAAAGCCGAAACCTTTCAGCAATTCTTTAAAACTAGGTTTAGAGATTTCATCTAAATCAATGCTCGAGGTGATGATCGGGTTGCGCCACCTTCAAGAGCTCCGAGAGGCGCTTAGATCGAGGCAGTTGGTGGCGAACTCGACAGCAGATAGCGGCAGCGGCGGCGGTTTTAAATCAGCTACTTTGAGGGCTCAGATCTCATCGTACGTGCAACTACAGGGATCGAATGAGGTATGGATTTGAAGCTGGAGGTGAGCACTACAAAATCTTCAACTGGAGCGTTGGGTTTTGTTACGCGGATTGGAAGATAAAGAGGTGAGAAGGTTGGAGATTTATTCCGCCGTTCAATCTGGAGCTATCGGGGTTTTTTTGTTTTTTAGAAAATTAAATTAATGAATAGAAAATTTCCTATTGGCCCTCATGTATATTAATTTCTAAAACAGTATTTTCTAGTCCGAACTCCAAATAAAACCCAACGACTAATTCCCCTGCTGAATACCCCCATTTTGGACATAATGGAATATGTTTTGTAAGCCTATTCAACTGTTACAGTCAGTTATTCTTCAAATTAAAATATAAAACATTCAAATTTGGATTCGAACGTACATTTTAATATGTCGGAGCCACATACTGATTCCAAAAATTCCCAAAAAATAAATCTAGCTACGTTGGGATGATACAATCCCAACAAAATTAATTTCATCGCATTTGGAGACCGTTTGAAAAATGGACTTTTTTTTGTCGATCCAATTCAAAATGAAATTACCAAACGCGTTTTCCTTTGCCACGCTCAAATATCTACTCCAAAAATTATGGAATTTTAAATATAGCAATAATTTGACATTTCAGATCCAACCAAAGTGGTTTCGTAGAAAACGGAGGTCATTTGCAAAATGTTTATTTTTAAGGGCTATATTTATTCCATAACGACTATTCTGAATATTCAACTAACCATAACTTTTGATTCCCGCTATGAAATTTCGATTTTTCAGATTCGTTAAAAAGATATTTTTAAACAGATTTAAATATTTTTAGTTTTACTAAAATCCGGTTTATTTTGAATCATGTACATTTAGTCAAAGTTCAAATTTGAATTTTCAAACTACTGCACCATTTCGGGCTCGTTATATAATTAAAATAATTTTTTTCCATTCTAACTTCAATCCAAATAAACTTTTAGTCATTATTATTTGAAATAAATGATTTTAAATATTCTAAATTCATTAAAATAGCCAAAATAAAAATTTTAAATTGGTTCTGATTTTCCGGGTTGTAACATTCTTGGATCTTAAACTTTATCATGCTAGATCTAATTCACTTGTGGTTAATTTATCATTTCATATTTGTGGATCTTAACTTTTATCTATGTTTGTGGCTAATGTGGATTTGTCGTTATTTGGACAGTTTAAACCTTGCTTAGATCCAATTTTTCATTTAGATCATTTTGAACCTATCATGTTGTAAGTGATTTGGATCTTAACTGTTATCATGTTAGATCTACTTTTTCTATTATAGATCTAATTCTATTTAGATCATTTTGTACCTATCATGTTGTGGTTGATTTAGATCTTAACCGTTATCTTGTTGGATCTACTTTCTGATTATAGATCTAATTCTATTTAGATCATTCTTTACCTATCATGTTGTAGTTGATTTGGATCTTAACCGTTATTATGTTGGATCTACTTTTTGATTATAGATCTAATTCAATTTAGATCATTTTGTACCTATCATGTTGTAGTTGATTTATGTTAGATCTACTTTTTGATTATAGATCTAAATCTATTTAGACCATTCTGTACCTATCATGTTGTAGTTGATTTGGATCTTAACCGTTATCATGTCAAATCTACTTTTGATTATGATCTAATTCTTTTTAGATCATTGGTACTTATCATGTTGTGATTAATTTAGATCTGTTATTAATTGGACATATGAATCCTCATTTAGATCTATTCATGCCTATTAGGACATCCTTATTATGTTAGATCTAGTTTTATCATCACCTGTTCACTAGATCTGTTTTTATGTCCGTCTTATTATTATGCCAATTACACGTCTATGCCAGTATATATATATATATATATATATATATATATATATATATATATGCCAGTTATGTTAGAATAATCACTATTGTCATCTTCCTATCATCCTTCTCTTTTATTTTAGCGTGGCTACTTTCTAGCATAGGCATGACGTTAAATTATGTGAATACGTTAAAATGGGAACCAGGGAAAAATGGTATAAATTGGACATAATTTGTAAATGGAAAGTTTGGCATAACTTAATGTTTATGAACATGAATTTGGGCATATAATTAATTATGAACATAACTAAGGAAAAAGAGGCATGAACACCTATATAGGCATAGGTATAATTAATTAATAATTGAAATGCCTAAGATTACAGTAATTAGAAGCTGTAATGGCACTTATGACATGAGGTTAGATTGCATTTGTGGTGGAAGTCTGCCCGGACCCGACCGACATATCCAGAAACCATAAATGTTGAATCTAATGTGGGGGGTCTAAGTGCACAAATACGAGACGGGCTAAGATATGAGGTTAGACCAAACTTGTGGAAGAAGTTTGCCCGGACCCAATTGGCATATCCAGCAGCCACAAGTTGTAGACCTTAATGTGGGAGGTCTAGCCCATTATAACCATAAATGAACATGGTAACGAATTGGAATTCTTAACCTAGTTGAATCCATAGGGATTGTGTGAATATAAACTAAAGTTGGTGTTAAGTAAATCTGCGGGGATGGGTAATATTTACATATAGGTCCACAAACTTAACCTGATAAGGTTATGTGAGTAAGACACCTAGTGGTATACATAGCCAATGAAAACCTAGTTGGGGATACAAGACAAAGGGGAGAGCTTGTATCATATTGTATGGGACCCGTTTCAGTCAGTAACCCATCTAGGTATCAAACGAGTACTCCGAACTACGTCGCAGTGGGGGCATGCTTACTAGGATGATTGTAAGAGATCCAAAACGAAGGGGCGGTGTCAACAATGCAGGAAACCAATGAAGTCATGTGCGTGCATGGGTCCGGCATGCTATGGGAATTAAGACGTTGTGACATCAGTAGATATGGTTGTGCACATCTTGAAAATGAAGGGTTGCCACTTTAGGAAGTGATACATCCTACTGTGGGGCCAGCAAAGGGTATCTGCCGAGTAGGGAGCCGATCGATTAGGATGGTAGTTAGGGTACATCTAGACTCTGGTAAGTTTAGGAGTCCGTTATTGGGGCTGCCTATGGATTGTATGGGTTACGCCTAAGTGTACCATTTCATACATGTTGGTGATCATCTCATTCTGGATATACCAGTAGTAGTGCAGAGAAATCATTAGAGAGGCGTAATAAACTCTATCATGTTTACCTTGTCACACTTACCTATTAGGCTGACATCTTTCTTATCCACTTTATATGCCTGTCATGCTACTTTTATTTATTTACTTGCTAAAAGTAACTGGACTCGCCAGACTTTATGTCTGTCCCTTTTTGTTTCCTCTTCTTTCTTCCATTCCCCCCCTAAGTTCTCAGGGAGGGAATTCTCAGGCTTAGTCAGGATTCTACTATCATCTTGCTTGGGGCTGCTAGCTGTATGGCTCAAGCTCCTATACTTGCTACTTTGGCTTTGTCTCTTTTTGGAGAATTATGCTGTTTATGTACTCTGATGGAACAAGACTGAAAGTTCTATATTTTTGTAATGGCTTTTATGTAATTTCATACTTGTGATATTTTGGACCACAATGTTATGATTTATGGTTGAAATAAAAATTTAAATTCCGTAGTTCCTTTTATATCTGTCTTGTAATATTTCTGTTTCTGTTTACCTATAACGCTTCACGAAACTTAATTCATTCCCTTAGTGAGTGGCATTAGCTGACGCGGGGGTGTCACATATGTAATTCTTGGATAACATGATGAATAAATTTTATTCATTTAAATATTTGAATATTTCATGCTCTTTGTCTCTATGCCCATAGTCTTATAATGGCAGCCTAGTTAAGTCAAACCCAATTATACAGTTTGAGTATCACTTTTGCTCTATCATATATAACTAAAATAAATAGTGCACCAATGCTTTGGCATTACCTACATCTGTTGATTCTGGCATTGATGAGAGTATTGATTGGAAGACGTCACTATGACTTAATAATAAATAAAATTAATTTGAAGGAATTTTTGAAACTTGAGATAGTAAGTTATTTTATTTACATTTATACATTTCAAAACACATGTATTTTATATTGGTAAAATTAATTGCATAAAATGCAATAATAAAATTAGCATATGTGTATCAGTTGATTTTGGAAAAAGAAATCAATAGACTTTGTTTTTGAACATTTCATGTTATATTAAAAAAAACTTTTGTGTAACTCAAACAGGCCACGTAAGTAGAACCCAAACCTTTTGGAAACTCGTAGACAGGCCAAGAAAGTATAATAATAACAATACATTTGCAAAATAAAACAAACCACGCAACACAGTTGTTTTTCAGAATTAATTAACGCCAGGCCCTTCAAGGCACAATTATATAATGAAGCATGTAACGAGCCCACACTTGTGTCTAGAATTATATATACATCCAGGATATTCCATTTTGCAAAATTCAACTCGATTTCCACAAATATATGAACAAAACGCAGGCAAGGTTGAAACGAATCCATACATGCAGCTAAACTAAAACATATTAGGCATTTCATATTAATGACTTCTTTTTGATTTTATCCGCAGAATCTTTTCTTATACGCAGGCATAAATACAAACATGTAATTGGCATGTTACATGTAATAGTATATCAATATATATAAACATCCCATATTTAAAATTTAATTACAACATATATATATAGCATGCTTCAGAATTCATGTATACTCTTATACATACAAATCAGATAAGATAATATTAACATATATAAGCACATTTTGAGATCTTGCACAATATCACATACTGCACTATATATTCTAGTCCAATTGAATGCATATATAATGTTAAGAAACATGTATGTGTGTGTATACATATATATCCGGATCTCAATCTTAAAATCATACAGTAGGGTCACATGCAACAAACCAGATTATAAAATTAAACTGAATGCCCAGATTTACACAGCATGTATATTTACATAAACATTTAAATGTATCACACTATGGCTTATCTTAAGGTTGCAGCAATATCATTTGATTCAATGGGTTATGGAATTATTCACAGACAGACACACACACACACACACACACACACACATATCAATATAGCAATTCCTAATCAAGGTTGGTATCATTAGTAAATTTAGACCACCAACAAGATTGAGATTCATTTGGTAATACCAGCCACATAGCATGTATTCAAAGGTGTCAACCTAGTTAAGTTATAACTTTCAAGTGGCATTGCAATCATGTCTATAGTAACTATACATTTGCAAAAGCTATTAACTAATATAAACACATGTCATTAACATGGTAGATGTGATACATATATGACAAACTGGCGTTTAACACAGTATGATTTGTTTGTTCATAACCTTAATCATACTATTCAACAATATGCAATGATTCAGAATCATCCAGACATGAAATTCGAAGATCAGTTATCAAGTATACATATTCACAATTTTATTAAAAAAATAGCAGAATCGAATGTCAATAGAAACTTAACATTCGATCACCAAAAAAATTAGTTTTTGATCCAAACATAATTATAGACATAAATATGTTTGAACAATCAAACATCTTTCATTTTAATGGTATAACAGAGTTCATTCATTGTTTACAGATCCAAACACATATATCATATATGAGTCGGATTAGTCATTAAACATAGTTAACTTGCAAGATATATATATATATATATATATATATATATATACACACACACTTCATACATAATTAATGTCTAACATTAGCCAAAATTAATTTTAGGTTTTATTTTATATCAAATATAAAATGGTTATAGTGAAACAATCTCAGATCTGAAAGGAATATACATATATATTACATTTTTATATAATCGCGTATTAGTGTTCATAACACTTGATTATTCATTTACAAAATGAATTACACGGCCAACCCCAACAATTAAATTCAAAACTAACTGTGGCTCTAATACCATTGAAGGAAAAATTGGATCGATTCGCAGTGGTTTACACTTATTTTTATCAACCCAAGTTGCTAATGTGTGCCTTTCATCTTGTTATTCAATTCACGAAATCGAATGAGACTTGGATATTGATCGAATCAACTTCACCGCTAGATGTAAGCCCCTATAGAGGAGTCCATGAGCATTTCTTCTAATTTTTCAAATGAAACGAAGGAGGAAAAGATATCGGTATTAGCCGACTTTGGATTTGAGTTTTCTTATTTGTGATGATCTTGATTTTACCATGTCTAAAATAAAGAAAGGTTGGACCCTTAATTGTAATATGAAATGAGAAATATAAGGAATCATAATAATCCGTTATACCCTTTCAAACCAAATGAAAATGTCAATGTTTGATTCACTTTTTTAGAATGGTTCTCACCCGTTTAAACGCTCTTTTGTGTGACCGTATATGTTACTATAGCTTTGGCAATAATTTTAGCATTATTCCAATTATAAACAGTGAGTGACATCTAGTAATACATCATTGTTACCCAAGTTATTATAAAATCAGTGATTCGATACAACTTTTTCTATGACCAGTATTTCAACGTAATTTAATTCTTTTAACCAATAT
This sequence comes from Allium sativum, assembly GCA_030737875.1. Classification (NCBI taxonomy): domain Eukaryota; kingdom Viridiplantae; phylum Streptophyta; class Magnoliopsida; order Asparagales; family Amaryllidaceae; genus Allium; species Allium sativum. The sequence continues at coordinate 522,706,531 of CM060924.1, read as the reverse complement.
ATCTAAGATTAAATTCGAGGCATGGAACGTATCATCCTCTTTATGATTTAATCGTTTATCTTGATCGATGAGTAGATTATATAAAATAAATCAATATTTGAGCACAGCCATGCATTTTATAATCATACTCAATCAAGAGGTCCATGGATACCTCTACTTATATTATACGATTAAATTCCATCAAGATCATTTATATTATTTAATCGACTCGAAATGTAACCCATAATAACCTTTATCGTCTAGTCGGTTAAAAGTAACTTTTGATGATATCAAAATACAAATATCCTCGAATAAACATATATAATGATTTTAGGTCTGACGGCTATTACATTATTGTCACTTTGAGAATTACTTATAACACCATTAATTATGCTCCATGAAGTTTTCTCAAGTTTGGTTAGTCCAATACACTATTCTCTAATACGTATTTATGTATTGACATTAATATCACTTATATTAATGATCAATAAGATATGATCATCAGTCAATCAACATACTAGTCTCAATGCTTTATTATAGTCTTATATACAATAAAACTTGACTAAGGACATTCAAGAAACATAATACTTAATATATATTAGATAATCTCATGTTCAAGTCTCTTACTTAAAACTATATAATTCTGTATTATTATTCTAATGACTTCTATTATGTTAATATTAATATTACATAGTAAATATGACATAACCGAATATTTTATTCAAAATAAAATATAACATCAACAGTGTTATTATTCACATCAAACAGAATGCCTCTAGGGCACAAACTCTAACAAAATTTTCCATAGAAGAAGCAAATTTCCATCTTTGAAGCATTCCAAGTGGAACTCATTTGAATCTAGTCCATCTTTATGGCTTGTTCGTTATCGATAGGCGAACTAGCATTTTTAATCTTGAAGAAATTCATCTGTCCTTGAAAGCAAAGTAAATATAGTGCAACAACCTTATTCCTTTGAGGCGAAGAAAGGGAACTTCTTCGGATGAAGTAGAAAAATACTTTTCCTTTTGAAGCAATACAAATATGTACTAACTCTAGCCTCTATATATAATGAGTGCTTCGATTTTGTAGTCGATACCAGTTGTCATACTCATCTTGCCTTCCATTTTTGGGGAAACGGATCTGGTATATCCATCAGATATATACTACTAAAACTAAGAATACTAGAGGCTCACACATAATCCCTTGTTGTCACAAATAAAGGCATAAAACTAAATTAAAAGGCCCTTAAAGTTAAGGGAGGCAAACTAAGATTGGCCTCAAAATATGGCGTTGTAAATAATCATTGGAGGCCGATTTCAACTGTTAAGTGCCCGTCTAAATATTACAGCCGGCTAGGATTGTGCAAGCAGCAAAGTCAAACTATACCGCCTCTAATGATATCGGATTATTTGGTGCCAGTATACATGTCAACTATGATTTAGGTGGAGCAGCCATTAAATAAATCCCTGAGGCTTATACAACCGCCTCAAATAATAAAAAACAACCAGGGCGAATACAATTCTGCCTCTGTTGACACAAATAGCAGCAGGCAATTAAAAATTCAAAAAACAATATAACACCACGATTTCTCTGGAAAGCAAAATGATAAACAAAGAACATTAACAATAACCCATTTATACACATATTAAACTGATGTATATATATAACATTAAAAATAAAAATGGCAGTCTGTCCTTTGTGCGTATTATAAAATATCATTTCAAATTTGGAAAGTTCAGTTCACTAACATATCCAAGACCAGTTTACATAAATTAAGACATTTCAACCACTGTTTTACATGTAGCACTTACATATGATGTTCCAATAAGAAATGAGTAGATGGTTGACACAGCACTTCAATATCATAGCATATAGCATGGAGACAGCTGACACTCGATCTTCAAAACACTCTTGCAGCAATCACTAAGAATAAAAAGCAAGCTCATGAGTGAGAATCCAAGTAGTAAAGAAAAACACAAAAAAGAAGGGATTTTCTTCCAAATGCTAATTGACTTACTAATTGTTTCCTTAGAGAAAATTTTATGCAAAACTAATGGTTTAAAGAAAATGAATATTAATCGTGTCAGTCCTTTGATACAGTTACTGAAGTTAAAACTTTAAATAATACTTTAAGATGTACATGGCCTTTTAGATAATTTGTTATACTCATCATCTGCTCAAAATAATATTAACTACTTTCATTTTAAAGTAATGCAAGCCGAGAGGTAAAGGAAATCTAAGACAGTTGTTAGGCTGATCTATTTGGATCCAACATGATTTGACAAAAACAGTAGATGATAAATTATCAAGATCTTACTATTTAGCTGGACTAAGTAATTGAGCAAATAAGTGTAAAGTTGAAGTTCCATTATACTTTTGTATTTTATAAGTTATAACTCGGTTGAAGACAATTGGAAGATAGGAACATGACTCAAATCCGAGGCATACGTTATAGGATGATACAACATTGCATATTCATTTTCATAATACTTAGAAAATCTCAACACATTCTTTAACCAATTCTAAAACAAGAATTTATACAATAAAACTTCCTTTTTAGGTTCAGAATGCAAAATGACTCTAATTTAGAGTGGATAGCAAGACAATCATAGTTCACGTATGAAAAAGAGTAAACTTAATGGGGTATTAACTAAAATTGAAAATTCACAGATAGAATATCAATATTTACAGTTGACTCAAAGAGTATTATTGCTGGACGGTTAACGCACAGTCACCGCAAAACTGAAATTGACTAACCTTACCATTTACTACGAATAATGTGAAAATGGAATACAACAGCGAAAAAAATTATATTAAACTCACCACATAATTATTTGGTTATCCCAGCAGTGAGGTTCACACTTCACAGGATCATGTATCAACCTTGCCAGTTGCAACACATAAAACAATACAATTTTAATATCAAGGGATTATGATACATCTACTACAATTGTTAAACCAGCAATCACAAATACGTAAAACACAGAGAATAGTCTAAAATTTGTTTATGTAAACAACAAGATAAGAAACAAACTAGCACATGGAAATTTTATGGAAAGCATGTCAACGGCTTTAATATATCAAAGAATATTGCATGAATCATATGGTTTTGCAGCTTGTGTTTGACAAAAACAGTAGATGATAAATTATCCAGATCTTACTTCCCATTGTGTTTCCTATTTTCATCTTATTAAGTGGTCTTTGTTGATCTATCTCGATAAGCATATAGTTATTTCACTTCGTAGCTGCTTTTACACCATGGTGACCGGTCTTTTATAAAAATTCTTCTTACTTTGTAGCTAGTTAAGACAGAAAAATAGGTTAACACTTGTTGCAAATATAATCAAACTTCATTAGTTTGAATTTACCTAAATATACCTTTGGATTAGCATACATAGAAAATTTGCAGTCCACTCCATAACTTAATGTTATAGTCGATTACTCCCCAAATCCATTTTGTAACTTTAGGATGAAGTGAAGTAAATAAAATAAAAGAAAGGGTGAAAGCGATGTTTTAACTTTTAGATGAAACATGCACAGAATTAAAAACGGCTACACGTACGTACAATAAAGAGTGCTATCCTACTAAAAATAGGTGCATTGTTTTAATTTCCACACGTGTGGGACAAATGCTCGTGTTTTTGTGCTTTTATATGTTACGTTGTTGGTCGAAATTTCAATTACAAGGTCAACAGTTAGAATGTAGACACATCATATGCATTGACGATATTTAGCTAGAGTATACACTGACAATATATAATTTCCATAATAAATATCCGTTTTAGCGCAAAGGTAGCCTCTTTGCAACTTGATCATATCAAAAAAGGAGAAAGAGAAATAGCCACGTCAATCTCTATAACAGATGTAGATAATGAACTTATTTTACGCTGTAGTAAGGCTATAAAAGTCACAGCAAAAGTATGCTTCCAGAGGATTTAATTTTGTGCTATAGTCCCCTCTTATAGAGCTACTTGAGATGGCAAAGCTTCAGTTTAAGTGCTTAATTTGACTTTCATATCCTTATGATTTTATTTCTATTTAAATTAATTTGTTTAGACTAAATGCACAGTTGATTAATATGACGTGGAATTGCAACACCAATTGACTTTATTATTGTCATTGGTTCAGTTAATATGACATGGGATTCTCTTCATATAATTTCTTACGTTTTGGACCTGATTAGCAAAGGAAACTTTTACTATTTTCATTTGCTAAAGTTCATAATAAAAGGTCAAAGTTATAACTTGATCACATTCTATTTTATACCAAATTTATGTAACGTCACACTAATAATTGAAATGATAACAATGTATTCCATTTTTTTAACAATCTGTATGCCAATTTGAACATCAAATTTAACCAGTCTTTTGTATTTAATTGGTACAATTCTTTGAGAATCATAAATAATTTTTTTTATTTTTTATTACCATGTATTTAATTGCTACCACTGATATGGGTGATAGAGTTTTAGCCAACGAGTAACAATCAGCGATTGGTGCAGTTCTTGAGAAGGTAGAAGTAGGTCTTATAGAATGCACGAAGGAAGGTGCTTCTTTCCAAATTTTTAGCTTAGTATTGTATTACAATAAGCACACTTAAGTAACGCCCAAATGTCTTACCATGCTATATGCGTTTAAACGGCCGACAAGCAGCTACTCCATTTTAAATTGAAAATTAAATTATCTATTAACTACGAGTGTACTGCGTTGAAAAATTAAGGTAAGTGCAAGAGTTCTAATGATTAACTAATTAGACTGTTTAATAGTTATTTTCAGAAAAGATATTTAATGCCAAAACAAAAAGGATAGTTTTTACTCGGGTTTAAAAAGCAAAAACAAAAAAAAAAAAAAAAAAAAAAAAAAAAAAAAAAAAACAAAACCAAACAAAAAAGAGTTAACACTAACACCATGTTTAAAAACTAATCAAAACTACTTTTAAATAGCTTATTTCAATTTAAACCTTTCAAATAATTTATAGAAGCAGCTAATCAATATAAATATAAAAAGCAACAAATAAATTATTTAGTTGCTTACGTCCGAATATTTCTTGCTCTAAATTGCTTTTATCTAGTAATTTTCAAATAAGGTATTATCAAATGGGTCTAAAAAAAAGTCAGGCCAGCTTTTCAAACTGAATATTTCATTAAAATCATAAGTTACCAATATAACAATTCATAACATTGGCAAGCAGAAGCAGGACATGAACTAAAAAACTGTCAAAGTGACTGCATATACCAGGCAAAATAATTGCTTGCCATTGCCCTAGCCCCCTTTCAACAGTTTCACATAAAACTGAGAAGGGGAACCTACACAACACTTCAGATACATAACAAAGTTCAAAAACTTAAGAAAATGACATAAAATTTGATGATCTGAAGGTGATTAATCTCAAGAAAGAAATACTAGATAGAGAGCAAAAGTCACTTGCAAACCATTGCAAGAAAAAGCCCTTAACAGAAATCCAAAATAAAGATGAAATCTGCAAAAGAAAAATCTGAACTGGTATATGATTTCTGAGAAGAACCCGATCAGGTTAAAATGGTTCAAAAGCATGCTACTCCTAGAATTGCTTGAAGGTCATTTCTGGAAACTCAATAGAGGATGCGACACCATTAAAGTAATTGTAAAACTCTTCCTTAATTAGTTTTTCTCTATCTTTTATTTAGATGATATGATAGATTTTACCAACTATAGGTAATCTATTCTCATAAATGGTAAATTCATGGTAGTTTTATAAATTGAAGGCAGTTGTTAGGCTGGTCGATCCAATATTCATTGCTACAATTATAATCATTGTGGAATTAATCATACTTGTTCTTCAAATGCTAATAACTTGTTAAATTGGAAAGTATCACATGATTAGTTGTTGCCACTTCTTTTGATGTACTCTTCTTCAGTAATGAATCTACTCTCCCGCTAAATACTTTTTTGTAATTCCATTGCAATTCATGAAAATTCATGATAGAATGTTAATAATGGTTAGAAGTTTTTGGTAATTTTTAATTAGTGGCATGTCACAAAAAAATACAACAGTAAAAAAAATAAAAATGATATGTGGGTTTTGAGTATTAGCTGCCAGAGCATCGCTTAAGTAAAACACACAAAGACAAGTATGAGCTTTCTCTCTCATACAGACAGAAAAAAAAGCAATATTTTTGCTATTTATTAATGTATTTTATAGTGTGGGTGTAAGGGTTCCCAATTCCTCTTATAAATGTTCAATCTTGCACAAATTAAAAACAATCAATCAGCACATACCATAAACAGTAATGCATCTCCCATATCGGCTTGTTAGTTGTGATGATAAATTTAGCGCACTCTTCTTATGAATTCGTAATTGAGAAGACATGTGAATGTTTTGCCGCATCTCACCCAAAGAAACTTCATCGATTACATCACGTTTTCTGAACAAAATTCACAGATTAGTACTTGGAAATTTCAAATAAAAGTACAAGAAAAATAGAAAACACAAACTTCTTGCACATCCATTGTAATCCTGTTTCTTCCTCCTATATCCAAGTAAGTAATTCCTTCTTAACAAATGAACCAACCTGTGTGGTGCACCACAAGAAAACCAAATTCTTGAATTCTAGAACTGACCTCAAAAATTTGCATGTACACAACAATAAATTACCCACCTATGTTCTATTATTACAGTAATTTAATTAGCTATCCCAAAACTTAAATTCATAACTGTCATTACAAATGAATAAATCGTTGTCTTGCTGATTCTGAATTAATTCATCGAACGTCAAATTAGCTTCAGGAATATCATGGGATTATCATTTGATAATCAAAAGAATGATAATCTGCACATGATTCCTTAGGCCATGTCATAAAAAAATTCAAAATACTCAAGTATGAAAAAAATTATGTACCAATTTTCAGGAGTCTGATTATTTCTTGGCGGAACAACTTGTGGCGTTAATTGAATCCCATTAAGCATTGATGTAAACTCTCCACTCTGATTATTTCCCTCATGAAATCCTTGCTGCGAAAAATCTGCCATGCTGAGATTTGATGTAAAGCCTCCACTTTGATTATTTGCCAATGGAGCAACTTTTTGAGTAAACTCGTTCATATTTAACATTGATGTAAAATCTCCAACTGGATATGCCATATGTGGTAAAAAGGAGGACCATATGATTGAGGGTAGTATAGTTGGCTAGATGTAATGGAAATTGACCAGGGTTGAAATGCAAATGTGGCATATGTTGTGTAGTTCCTACATGTGGAGAAGATGATTGTTGCTGCTGTTGAGATTTGTGATACGCAAATCACAATTGTAGGCAACAAATTTTCTATGTGGATCCATTTTTGGTGGAGATATTTGTTGCTACTTTTATGGGATATTTGAAAGTGAAGGCAAGGATTATTTGGTGCTTATCCAAATAGATATTTGATATATATGAGGATATTTTGGGTGGCAAGTTACTTGGATGCCAAGGAAACTTGGGTATGAAGCAATTCACTCTATAAAAGGCCTAGTTGATATCTTCATTATATGTGGTGGAAAAATTTGCCATTGTTCTTCATTATCTTTCTCCTCAAATTGTTTAGCCACTAGATATTCTCTACCTATTTCTCAATAAGGTTATTGATTCAAGTTGTGTTTGTTTAACGATAGTTGAGATCGGTTGTAAACAATATTTTGATGAATCAATAAAGAGGGTGGTTGGGTGGAATATCGTGCGTTCATATTTCCGATATTTTTTTGTGTTGTTGTTTGTTATTCAATCACATTCATCTTCAAGTGATTTGGTGAAAAAGATTCATTTTGTTTTTGGGTGTTTTGTCAAAACTTTCGCTGTGCACAAAACCCCAACAGTTGGTATCAGAGCTCAGATCACCGCATAGCTTGGAGTGTTTGTTGGATTGAAAAAAAAAATTTGATTTTTTGTTTGAAAAAAATTGATTTTTTGATGTCGGAGATGATGACGTTGTCGAAGATGGCTATTTTGAATGGGAGGAATCGGGGTATATGGAAGCCGAAGATGGAGGACGTTCTATATCTCAATGATTTGCATGATCCCATTGATGGAAATGGGGAGAAACCCTCGAATATGGATGAGGGAAAGTGGAAGAAAATGGACAAAAAGGCGATTGCGTTGATTCGCCAATATTTGGATGATTCTGTGTTCCACCATGTGGCTAGTTGTGAATCCGCAAAGGCGTTGTGGGACAAATTAGTATCGCTGTATGAGTCAAAGAGTGCTACAAGCAAGGCTTTTCTGGTTCGAAAGTTGGTGCAACTTCGATTGGATGAGGAGAAGTCTGTTGCAGAGCATTTGAACGAGTTTCAAGATGTCATCAATCAATTGGCAAACATGAAGGTCAATTTTGATGATGAGTTGCAGGCTCTTTTGTTGATGAGTTCTCTTTCGGAAAGCTGGGAGACTTTGGTTGTTTCATTGAGTAATTCCAATGCTAATGGAACTATCTCTTTGGAAACGGTTCGAAGCAGTCTTTTGAATGAGGAGTTCAGGAGAAAAGGGTCGGAGTTGAAATCGGTTCAAACTGAGGCGATGGTAGCAAGGGACTCAGGTAAAGATACAAGGAAGAAGAAAGGTGTTATCTTTTGTCATTATTGTGGTAAGAAAGGCCACAAGCGCAATGATTGTTATTCATATATACGAGATATGAAGAAGAAGAAGGCGCAAGCTGATAATAATAGTGATTTGGCACAAGCAGGCCTTGTTGAAGGTACTGAAAGCGATTCTTCATGTGATGTCCTACTTAGTTTTGTGGAGCCTTAGAAGATGGATTCAGGAGCCAGTTTTCACATATGTCGAGATGTGAAAAGTTTTTCTTCGTATGAGAAGAGTGTTGGCATGATAAAGACGGCCAATGGAGTAGAGCTACCAATTTGTGGAGTTGGAGCTGTTAGGTTTCGGATGCATGATGGAGTAGAGAGAGAAGTTGCCGGTGTGAGGCACATACCCACTTGTTCGCATAACCTCATATCTCTCGGTCAGTTAGATCGCCGCGGTTGCACTTATGAGACTCGAGGTGGAGTTCTGAGAGTGAAGAAGGGTGGTCGTGTGATGATGCGAGGAGTTTTGGAGGAGGGGAACCTATATTGTTTGGTCGGTTCAGTGGTCAACAGTGGAAGGCGGGTGACGGTTGAAGAACCTAGTCCACAACAAGGTGGAGAGATTAATATGGTCACTGCTGATGGTCCTAAGGTGGAGGATCATGGTATCGACAAGGGTCTAGATGTTGATGATGCTCGAGGGATCCCGGAGATGAAGAGATCATGTCAAGCGAAAGACGGATGTCGAGTTGTGAAATCCACAAAGACAAGATGGAGGTCTTTGTGGTATTACAAACGCTTTTGAAGATCGCTATTGGCGTGGTGCACGACGAGGGAGGTGCACCATTTGTGGGCGATGGTTGAGGTTTGTAATGATGTTAATTGAGAAAAGAAGGTTGAAAGTGAGAGCTAAGTTGGCTAGTGTTGAGTGGAGGAGATGTTGTGATTTGGTATCAAGGTGGAGTGTTGAGATTTGTGATACGCACATCACAATTGTAGGCAACAAATTTTCTATGTGGATCCATTTTTGGTGGAGATATTTGTTGCTACTTTTATGGGATATTTGAAAGTGAAGGCAAGAATTATTTGGTGCTTATCCAAATAGATATTTGATATATATGAGGATATTTTGGGTGGCAAGTTACTTGGATGCCAAGGAAACTTGGGTATGAAGCAATTCACTCTATAAAAGGCCTAGTTGATATCTTCATTATATGTGGTGGAAAAAATTGCCATTGTTCTTCATTATATTTCTCCTCAAATTGTTTAGCCACTAGATATTCTCTACCTATTTCTCAATAAGGTTATTGATTCAAGTTGTGTTTGTTTAACGATAGTTGAGATCGGTTGTAAACAATATTTTGGTGAATCAATAAAGAGGGTGGTTGGGTGGAATATCGTGTGTTCATATTTCCGATATTTTTTTGTGTTGTTGTTTGTTATTCAATCACATTCATCTTCAAGTGATTGGATGAAAAAGATTCATTTTGTTTTTGAGTGTTTTGTCAAAACTTCCGCTGCGCACAAAACCCCAACAGTTGCTGGGTTGGTTGATGTTGAACGGTAGAAATCGATGGGTGTGTGGTTGTTGTTAGGTAGGAGGCTGCTGTGATCGATGTTCTGAATATGAATAGTGTTGAGATGCTGGTTCTCGTGACATCTTATGTGACGACTGCTGTTATGAAGACAAAACTGTAAGTCTTAACTCTACTATCTCCTTACTCTGTTTTTCACACATATGTTGCAGATCTAAACATTTTGACTCCAATGATGCATATTCTCTTCCTTTACGTGATTTACGAATCGAGGACGATGCTGGTTGAGTCTGTTGTACCCAACGTACCATGCTTGGTGTCACAAGATCACCATAACAACGGACTCTATTTCCAGTCTCAGGCCCCATTACTTCTACATAAGCTTGCAACCTTAGTTCTGGAGTCTCTTCACCATCGGTTGCTACAAGTTGGTTTAGTTCACGTGATATTCTAGTCTACAAAAAAAAATTAGCAAATGAGAAAGATACACATGGAGAACAAAATAGTTATATTATATAGAAAACTGGTTAAAGGACATTTTGGGACCCTGTTCTAAGTCATATCACTTAAAGAAGGAAGTATATAAGCCTGCTACAATGGTATAATAGAATAAACTGCCAAACTAATTGTCATCCAACACAGTGTAGACAGTAAAAAGGTATAAATTTAAACAGCTCTTATACGGACATATGTAATTTCTGGTAAATTAAAAACATATACATAATTATAAGAAATACAGTTATGAGTTGAACAACAAACTATAGTCTAGATTGAGAAATATTATGAACTGGTACTAAAGGAGAATCATGAAAACTAAAGTAAAAATAGGGTACAAACAGAAAAACACAGCAGACCTAAAAAGCTGCTTTTAAGTTTTTTGAAAATGAAATAATGACTAGATGCTATAAAATCCACAAATAACAGTATAGAGAAATCAGTGAATGATGGCCTTAATTTGGTTTGAGATATGATTTCATCAATTTTGCAGTGTAATTTCATTTAAAATTGGTGTAATTAAAAAAAACAGTTTTCCACTTTTGCATAGCCTTAACCAAAAAAAATAACATTGGATGTCTTACTAAATATATGCAACATGAATGCATGCTCAATACTTATCTTACCATGTGGAATATAATCATATCATTAAGATGGAAATATGCCAACTAGCTCCCTGATTATGAGAATCAATGTATATATAGTAAACAGTAAGGTCAAAGGGATACTAAACTAAGGATGATTCATGAGCAACAAGTATTAGACATAATTAAGGTTGGTATTTAGTTAACTTTGCAACTTTGGTAGACATAAAACATCAAGTTTAATCTATGGTATAATATAAGTTTCAAAATGTAAATAAAATACCGCTACTTGCCTTAACCAACGTCCACCCAAGTTTTGTGTTTGTCCTTTCTTCTGTGAAGCAACTCATATGCTTCAATAGGGTCAGGTTCACGACCATATTTTTGCTTCTATTAAGACAAAAAAATAACAATAATTAGGCTTGCTAAAAGAACAAGCAATAACAATTCATCAATAAATGCGACTGGATTGCAATTTTAATTATAGTTAGTACGATCTAACTGAGGTGAGCTCAAAAACATGATTCAAAAACAAAAGGATTTTGATAATTATTACTTTTGCACAAGGTTTTCAATAAAAAAGAAACTGACCATAAAAATTGGGATTAAAATAAACAGAACATGAAGAATGGGTTAAAGATGTTTGCACGGAAAGAGATAGGAAATAAACAAGAACAAACTAAAAAAAAGTGATGCGAACTTTCTGTCAGCACTGAGATTCTAAACTATTGCTTTATGTATATAGAAAAAAATTTCTAACATTAAGTAAAGTTAACCTATTATCATGACTGAGAATCAAACATGTGATCCCATTTTAAAACCAATGGTATTATTCAAATTTCCCGGTCAAAAAAAAAGGTATGCATCATTGTTTTCAAATTAAAGCATATGCATATAGTATAAAATTCGAAATTCTATTTAAAATACAAATTAAAATGATCAATAAGTCATTATTGATTTCTAGTCAAAACCAATAATTCCAAGAGGCCTGAAAACAAAGGAAAATCAGTGTGGGAATAATTTTGATTTTGGAGAGAATGACAGTACCCCGGGTTTGATTGTTACATTAAAAAAGTGCACTTCCCTTGCATGAGATTTCAGGCCTAGCCGCAACATATTGCTCATAAAGATAGTTGAACAAGTGAAATAATATACGTAAGAATGTAAAACAAAATAGATAAACCAGCTAGATTTTGTTTTAAACTAGTTGATACTCAGGAAATAAAAGGATAATACATAGTACTAAAATAAAAATATAATAACTAGTTTCATTCATGTTAAAAAACTTGCAAATTATTTGGTTATATTTTTCTAAACTAATTGCTGCAGTGTCCAGATTTCGAATATATATGTGTGTATGTATGTATGTGTGTGTGTGTATATATGTATATGTATATATGTATGTATATGTATATACATATGTATGTTAAAGAGCAAGAAAAACTGTTTATAAAAACTGAAGTATCGGTACTTACATAATCAGTAGTGTGTCTGACAAAGGTCTTTGACCCACCCGTGTGACAAGTTTTCAGCTTCTTACGGTTTACAATGTTTTTTTCAACTTTAATCTAAAGTGAAAATATAAATGCATAAGGTATTTCCATTTCAATTAATAATGTAAATAAAAAGTAATAATGAAAAAATAATAAGGCTATGAAGAAAGAATAAGAAACATAAGACAACCTACTATATTATTTTCATCATTATCCCAATTGTCGACTATTTTCTTCCAATGCTCAGCATCCACACGATCGTCTCCGCATGTGAAACGTGATGGTAAACCCACATATGGAGTGTAATATATATTTTTTAACGCAGATTTATTGTTTCTGATCCTTTTAGAAAGTCTTTTTAGAAGCGTATATTTTATTATAGGCATATGAGGTATATCCTCATCACACCAATCAATAGAATCCTTGAAATGGAAAAGGACTAATTTAAATTATAAGTAGAATATCAAGAAAAACATATATAATCAAATTTCACACCTATTTTTCCAAAGACCTATATCGTGATGCAAACTAGACTCGACTATCTATATTCATATTTGCATTTTTTATGAATAAATATATGTATATATGATGGCTGCATAATAAGTAAATGAATTTAGATTCATATTAATTTTGATGGAAACTGCATAGGTTCATGTACAGATACAATCTATTAAGTTCAACAAGAAAATATGTACATTTTTGCTTCTTTTGATATTTGAGTTAAAAATTTATTACATGCACTATATTCATGAGTGGGCATATGTAATAAAATGTACATTAACTTACCGATATAATAGCCCATATCTTCTTCACTTCTGGATCAGCAAATGATCGCCAATCCATTAGTGATAATGGTATTAGACTGTAGTTCCTCGCTAAGCTACCTAGATACCCATATAACTTTTTGTCTTTGGGAATAATGCATAACCCATCTTTGGTGAATTCTATGCTTTCTTTGGCCGACTTACCCCATGTGGGTTTGTCAGAGCTACGTCCATGTCTTTTTCGTAATCCTAAAAACTGTGATTGAGTTATGGGTTAGACTGATTGCAGCAACATAAAAGTTGTTTGTTTTTTATATAAGCATTCCAGTTAAACAAACAATATCGTTAAAAATAGTATAGTAAATGTATATGTGAAACACTAACTATAACCAATACCATTATAGCAGTGAAACTGAGAAAGGTAGTTGCTAATGTGGCGGAAATACCCAATTTGATGCTTAAGAGATACTTTCTTACATAAACTTGAAAATCGGCAATGTGATTTCACCTTCTTCAAATTACGAGTCTACAAGTTCCTAAACAACTATAGCCACAAAATTATGAAGTTGAATGTTCCTATTCGTAGCCTCTGAAATAATTATTTTCTCCTAAATACAAATAGAACCATGATGATCATATTTTTGTGACAGGTAACAATAGTAGAATGCCATTGTCATGGTCGTAGAGAGCATAATTGTAAATGAGATTGAAGGAATTTTTTTGTCTGCTATATGGAATAAAACCAACGACATATCATTGTGGTATAATGGCCACTGATATACTGCTTGAAAATGAAATAAGGGGAAGGGTGGCTGATTTTTGGTTGGATAGACAAAACGGAGGACGACAAATGCATCTTACTACATGTGTAACGAGTACACATGAGTATATGGCATCAAAGTATGCATTGTATAGGTAGCTGACAAAGAAAGTGATGTGTATAGTTTGGGAGTGGTGGCATTATAAATAGTGGAAGATAGGAAGGAAATAGATATGATTTCGTAGACGAATATGGTTTTGGTTACTGACTACGCATGTAGTTTGTTGAAAGCAGTAGAGGATGGAGGTGGTGTTTGGAGAGGATATAATGAGGGTTGGTGAAGAGAAGTAAACTTTGAAGAGGTCATGAAGAGAATTGTGATAATTTAGATATTGTTTTAGCATGTGATGGTTTCTTCGAGACCAATTGCACCAAAACCAATCAAGCATTCAATCTTTGAAATCATGTGCAAACATTACAACCGCCAGCTATGTCCACCCTGCAACCCATCCGAATGTACCTCTGAAAGCTATCTGCTAATAAGCAACACAATATTTAGTGTATTTGAAAAACTAATATGAGAAAAACCAAAAGAATTGATATCAATTACCATATAAAACTCAATATAACAATCCATGAAGTATATACCTGTTTTTCTAGAGTCGCTATTTTCCAGTATATCATCGTCTAAATGATTCTCTTGGCTAGAATCTGAATGCCCAGAGCTACTCATCTAAACAATTACAAAAAAAGCACGAGTAATGCCCATTTATTCAAAGTAAATTATTAGATCTTGCACTTCAAACACTCTATATTTCTAAAAATCAAGTTATATTAAGATTTCAAGTTAAAATAAACTATGTTTTAAGCACTTAGCGTAAGCTATGAACTAGACAGTCAATATGAATTATGCTTAATACATTTCATGTGAAATCACGTTTCAAACGTTCTATGCAAAAATTAATTAAAGTGAGTTCATTCAATGTGAATTTAGCATAACAAATCCACTTTTGAATGAGATAAATAAAATGATGCATGTAACCAGTTGTACAAACGATGTTTATCTACTGAACAACTTTTAATACACACAAATGGATACACACACACACACACACTTATGTATGAAAAATGGTAAGTACACAGAACCATGCATAATAAAATGAAGAAAAAATAAGAAACTTCATCCACATATTCAATAGAACTATAGAAAACATAATTTCCATAACATACATGTAGTAAGTTCAGCACAAATTAACTAAAACTTAAATACTAGATTTCATCACCACTATCAGCCTCATCGTCATTGTCGTCCTCTTTAGGCATGGTATTGCTCACATTATGCAATGGTAATATTTTGTTAATATATACACCACAAACATTGGTCCTTATTTGTAGTTCTTGATTGTCAAAATTAGGATCATCAAGATTAGATGTCGAATAGTAATCATCTATGTCAAACCCAGCGTTGTCATCCATTATATCATAGAAATCCCTAGGCTTAGTTTTAACTACAACAATCCAGCCTGGTTCTTTTAGATCAGCAACATAAAAAATTTGAATAGCTTGTGAAGCTAATATAAACTTATCATCATTTGTGTTACTCGATCGAAATTCACCAAACTGAAACCATATTGATCATTTTTCTTTCTCGAATTGCTTTCTCAATCACACTCAAACAATACTATTTTACATGCTCAACCATCGCTTTCTCATGGAAATCTATTATCAAGCTCATAAACATTCTTTAACATGCCATAATAGTTAACATTACCGGCAATAGGATTACAATCTCTTACGCTTGAATAACTTGACATTTCAGCATTCACAAAGACACCACAATTTTGAATTTTGTATCTTTCATTCATTGGGGAAGTTCGAACCATATATCCATTGATGGCATACTTCTTATAATGCTTTGTAGTCTGGCTTGGACCATTTGCTAACCGAATTAAGTCTTCAGATATTGATAAATGGCCAACATCTCGAAGATTATTAGCCTGGTCAAATATTTAGAAATAGGCATATTGTCTTACTTTATTTGAAATTCAAATTATAACATATGGCATTACCTCATAGTATCAATCATGCATATTGGAGAATAATACATACATGTATTTGAAACCAAGTAGGGAAGTCTTTGTTCCTCAAAACCTCTACTTCTCGAATAGTTTTTCGTTGATGAATTTTTTGTAAATCATCTAATCTTTTTCTATCAAAACAAAATTTAGACTATTTAGTTTAAATTGCAAACCATAATGTATTATTTGGTATGGGAATTAAATCATGTGGTTAAGAAGTAAATTTTGATATTTAAAAGTAATATCTTACTCTAAGGCACTACTTTACTGCAGTTGAATAAGACACAAGAGTGACATTGTTCCAATTTTTTTTCCCTAAATCAATTTCCGTGCATTTACCCAAATGATGACCAATGTTTGCAAATACTAGCAGACCACCGACAACATCACAAGGCAAAGAAGTATAAGCATTGCGACCTCGTCAATTTTGATGATTCTCGACGTTTATTAAGTACATCGAACAAAAAGAAACACACTCTTCTGCAAGATATCCTACAGCAATACATCCTTCTAGATAACTTTTGTTTCAAACATATCTCTTTAATGTTTGTAGATAGCTAAAAATATATATATAAATATTAACTAAAGTAATCAATATATAATCTAAAATTAATATTAAAATGATAAAGTTTACCTTTCTACTGGGTACCTCCAACGATATTGAACCGACCCTGCAATTGATGCCTCATGAGCTAAATGGATCATTAAATGAACTGATATGGTAAAAAATGAAGGTGGAAACATTTTCTCCATCATGCACATGGCTAGTACAATCCTGTTTTTTAATTGTTCGATTGATGCAATGTGTAGCCTCTTACTACATAATTGTCGAAAAATTGAACATAATTCAAGCAATACAAGTGTGATAGGTCTAGGTAAAAGTCGACGAATTGCAAGAGGAAGCAAGTGTTGCATAAGCACATGGTGATCATGACTTTTTAAACCACGGATCTTTTTTTCCTTTACATCCACACATTGAGCAGTGTTAGCTGAATATCCATCGAGAACACGTACATTTGAAAGTACTTTACAAAACAACATTTTTTCTTCATTGTTCATAAAGAAAATCGATGGAGGCATATATGTTTTATTCCCTTCACGAATTGGTTGGAGTGCTTCTCTGATTCTTAAACTTTCAAGGTCAGCTCGAGCTTCAATTCCATCTTTTCCCTTTTTTGAAGTTCCAAGTAATGTCCCTAAAATATTTTCACTTACATTTTTTTTCAAGATGCATGATGTCGATGTTATGACGTATTAAATGATGTTCCCAATATGATAGAGTAAAAAAATGCTTTTCTTCTTCCATGGTCCAGTAACTTTATATTCTCTATTGAAATTTGAACTCCTACGCTTCTTCTGTCCGATAAGAGGTTCAACTATTGGAATTTTACCAAATGTAAATCCCAAATTAGATAATTGTCTTAAGCACTCCAATCCAGATAATGGCTTAGACGGAAGATCATTCTCATGCTTTCCATTGAATGAGTAAGCATCATATCAAAACCTATGTTTGATAGGAAAGAACCTAAGACTACCCAAAAAACTTTGCTTCTTACTGTTGGGTAAACGAATTGAATATGTTTGATGATTGCAATCCGGACATGCAAGCTTTCCAGCTGTACTCCATCCCGACAAGTTTGCGTATGCACGTAGGTCGTTTATAGTCCACAAAACTGTTGCTCTCATATTAAACGTTTGATTAGAGAAAGCATCGTATGTATTAACACCAATCTCCCATAATTCACTTAACTCATCGACTAATGGCTGCATATACACATCAATATCATTTCCAGGCTCATGAGGTCCGGGAATTAATAAAGACATAAACATAAAAGGTTGTTTCATGCACATCCAAGGAGGAAGATTGTAAATAGTGAGTATGACTGGCTAAGTGCTATGTTTATGGTCCATGCTGGAAAATGAATTGAACCCATCACTTGCAATGCCCAGACACACATTGCGAATTTCCTTTGCGAAATCAGGGTATGTAGAATCTAAATGCTTCCAAGCCTTTGAATCAACTAGATGCCTCATAACTCCGTCGTTGGAACATGATGAATGCCATATCATATGTTACGCTGTATATTTTGACATATATAACCTTTTTAAACGAGGAATAAGAGGAAAATAACGAAGCACCTTAGCTGAAACTTTCTTACGACCATCCTTTCCTGCATCGTTAACCTTATATCTTGAAGTTCCACAACGAGAGCACACAGTTAAGTGTGATGTATGCTTCCAAAATAGCATGCAATCATTTGGACATGCAACTATTTTTTCATATGTTAGACCCAAATCATCAATGATTTTTTTTTTTTTGCTTGTGCAGCCGAATTTGGCAAACAATTATTATCTGGCAACATCTGTTTGAATGCTTCCAAAAACATAGAAAAAGTTGCATTACTCACGTTTCCTAAGCGCTTAATATGGTATAATTTCACGATTGCATCAAGTTTCTTATGCTTACTACCATGGTACAAATTTTTGTTAGCTTCATCTAGTAAACTTTGAAATCGTTCTACTTCAGGATCTTGATTCTCAAAAATAGGAGGCTGGCTTGACGAACCAACACTTTGTCTAGCCAAGGGTTGCACGAATGTTTCATTGAGAAAATCATGCATCTCACCCCCATCTTCAGTTCTATTAATATATGTTTCCCTATCATCTGTATAGTTAATATCGTTTCCTAGTTCATTGTCTTGATCCATAAAAACTCACCATAATGTGTCCAACAAGCTATTTCATATATGGTATCCATTCCTTCCCAAAGACGATGACTTCCAACAGTTTTTCTATCATTTAAATATCGATTACAGCGTTTCTTACAAGGGCATAATATTTTATCTTTTCTTGCAAATCTAGCAAATACATAATCCAGAAATAAATCCAATTTATATCTATATTCATCTGAACTACGATCAAGATCTACCCATCTTTTATCCATAAATCTTAACTATTTCCTACAAAGGAATCAAGCATATCAATTGTTAGTTTAACATTATATTTACATCACTTGTATAACAAGAATGTTTGACATGCCTAAAGGACCATATAATTATCAAAATATTCACAACTAGAATACTTCAAAATTAACAATAGCAAAACAACTTAATTACATTAACATAACATTTTGTAAATGTAACTTCCAAAAAAGCTAAATAAAACTACGTTAGGATAGTTTGCACGGCCACCATAAGACAAATTTCTCTTTGATTTGTTTGATAAATGAAACTAAATTAAACTGTATCAAAATATTTGTCTTATTTTGATCTGGGTATTAATTTCAGTACTATATTAGTATAAAAGAAGGAGCGGTATGCAAAATATGAAGTGTCATTTTCAAATAGAAAGAAAATAGTAGACATATGCCCATAAACTATTATTGCTGGTAAATTAGGTGATATATGAACCAGTTCGAATCCATCAAAGTGTGTATCATGTGTTATTGATTGCTATGCTTGAAGTTGTTTCACATTTTGGGTTTTGCTCAACATAGCTCGATTAAACACTTTGGTTTTTGTAATGTTACCTGAGCGATCTTTGTATGAATCATAATGACTATATTTATTCAATTATTCACTTAGTTGTAGATTTTGTAGAAATAGCCGCAGGAAAAGTTTATCAATGTTAGCTAAAAGTACATTGCAATTTACATGTATTTGTGCAATTCTCAAACACCACGTAAATTAAGCATAGTTGTTTTGTTGGAAACTCTATTCGGTCAGATTGCTTGGTTTGATAACTACCCTACTAAACTAAATATGACTTGTAAAACTTAAACAAAAAAAATCAAAAGCAAACTTTATATATTATTTGCAATCTCACATCACTTCAGTCACCATCAACTCATAACTAGAGCCTTACAACTTGGCAAACATGCACACTTCATCAACCTAATGTACAAATTCCATCACCAAAGTGACAACCTCATCGTCAAAAACTGACCGTCACTCCATCAAATATCAACTAAACATTCAATCAAGCTGTCCCCATCACGCAAAACAACCCACAACCCCAATCGAAAAACCGCGACTACCTTAAGACAAACCCAAAATATCGAAACCTTCACTTCAACCTTGTTGTTGCACAGTCTCTTTTTTTCAATCTTAAGTTTGGAAAGTAAAGACATAAACGAAAAGGTTGAAACCAATGGCTCCCACTGTGCAGTTGAGGTTTTTTTTGATTGATAGGTTGGACGGTCGTACTACAACCATGCGTAGCCTACAACTTGCTCATAAACATGCAACAATCGAACACGAGTGTCTCATATACGAGGGATGTATTCTTTATGATATTGGACATTGTGAAGAAGGGACAGGCATGTGTACCATTATAACTACAATAATTTTAGATTTTTTTTCATTTGTTTTTTTCCCTCTTTTCCTTTCTGAAAAAAGAAAAATTAGTCTTTTTTTACATCTATTTGTTTATCTTATTTTGCTCCTATAAACAAATGATTATTAAATTGGCTTTCGACCGATTCACAATAGTGTAGATTGTCACTTTAGTTACAAATAGCTATAATTAAATAAACTATCTATGTGGGATTTTTTTTCTTTAGTCCTATTAATTCCATAACGAATCAATTTGTTCCTCGTTTATTTGGAGATCCATAGCAGAATATGTGATAACATTTGTAAACTATGATCCACCAGTTCACTTGCATTTTAGAGAGCCAAAATAAAAAAATCGGTATGCTAAGCATACACCAGCTTCACAATTAAACGCTGATATAATGATTACTACACACTACAAATTGGTAGTGTGGACAGGAAAAAAGCAATATAAAAGTGCCTACTATAGTTTCTGTTTATGGGAGTGAGAAGCTAAAGATTGCAGCATGGAATGTGAAACATTTAGCAATCGTATAAATACCAAGGGAAGCCACCAAAATGATACATTAAATCCTCTTCATCAGTGTTAATATATCTATGTTTATTGCAAGTAGTTCAATAGAAGATTGTATGGCTAACAGTGGCAGTAGTAGCTTCTAGTAGAAAGGACCGTGGACACCCGAAGAAGACAAGATTATGATGGATCATGTTGGAATCCACGGCCAAGGAAAATGAAACTCTGTTTTCGCTCCTACTGGTATATTTTATTTAATGATCAAATTTTATGAAACAAAAACATGGATATGTATGCTAATAAGGATAGCTCATCAGCACAATAGAAGGCAAAAAACAGACTGTAAAATAGGTACTTAACCACCTGCGTTATGCATTAAAAAATAAGAATAAAAGCATCTTCGTCTTATCATTGTGAATGTAGGCGTAAACTGTTTAAGGAAGGAAAAAAAGATCACAAAGCCAAAATTTCTTCCAGCCAATTTATTTTTACTTAACTTTTTCATTTTATTACTGTATTAATATGATGTTTATTCATTACTTCCTATACATGTAGGCAGGATATGCCCGTTTACATGATCTATGAAATCAAGATTGTCAATATCTATATAATTATATGTAATATGAGCAACTCCTTGCTTAACTAATACCCTAGCATCCACCATCCAATCCAAAAATCAAGATAATAATGAAAATTTGAATCATAGCAGTATTAAACAGTGTTCTCTATGTGTAGTATATAAATGCAACGATACAAATAAAGTTACACGACTACATTCTCATCGGAAGATTAATATGAAATACATGCAACTTTCTTATAAACGGTTCTAAATTTCCACATATACCATCAAAAATTAATTAAATCAGTAATACGTCCAAGTACAAAGAAATACTGTCTGCTGTAAAATACGTTCAATGCAGTAAGAATGGAGGATGTGGAATTAAAATCAAAATAAGAGGGAAGAATGAGGAATAAGGTTAGCATCATAAGTTAATTAAATCAATCAAAATACTCATAAATATTAAAAATCAAACCCTAATACAAGATCGAATCTAAGATTTTTTGTCCTTGAAATGGCATTGTAATTAGAGTTTCGAACAGAATACGAGATTGAATCATTAGATAAATTAAATATACCTTGGATTTTGAAATGACATTGTAATTAGGGTTTTGAACAGAATACGAGATTAAATCATTAGATAAATTGAAAATACCTTGGATTTTGATAAATAAGATAATCAGTAAGGACGTTGGTGAATTTGCGATGAAGTAGATAAGTGGAAGAAAAAAATCGTCCCGTCGTATATCTCGATTTGTGAGATCTGAGAGGTGGATGATTTTGCTAACGATAAGAATGAGAGGCGAATTTCACTTTTGTCCCTAGTAAGAATGACAAAGCGGTTCCATTTGCCTCAGAAACTGTTAACTAGGGGTTGTTTCTAACTTTGCCACTAATCTAAGTGCTAAGGCTGTTTTAAATGCCCCCTTTAATTATCAATAGGGACTAGTATAAAATTTGCCACAATTAATCATTATTAAGGGCTAATTGTTTGGGGATTGTTAATGACACACCATTTTTTGTTAAGGGGGGGGGGGGGGGGGGTCAAATTTCAAGCGCACACCAACATTAAGTAAATTGTTAAGGGGAGGTCAGAGTGTTTTAACATTTGTTTCTCTCGTTCCCAAACTACCCTCAACTCAATACTGCTAAAACCTAATATCTCGTACGTAACTCAGTCTCACTCCAAAGTTCAAATCTCGTTCCAAATTTCAGAAATCAAAACCCAATGTAAACCCCAAATTTAAAACCGCAAGCGATGCCACGATCGAAGAGAACGGGGAAGAAGAACATTGTTGTTCCTAATCCGATGCAGAAGAAGCTGGAAAGATAAGAAAACTTTGGTTCTAATCTTTGCGTGGTGTCCAATTTGATTTTCACGACAAGTGTAAAGTGGAATGTTGGGTATTTGGTGAGAGTTGAGGGTGGTGGTACGTAGGTGTACTGTATGTGTAGTTTGACATTGTCGGTCGGCAAGTAGCCATCGTATGGAGTTATATGACTTATTTATGTTGTTTTAGTGTAAGTAATACGACGGCAACATGTCGGCATTTGTCAAAAACTTTATATTTGTATAATTAGTTCATTCGACGTACAAATGTTGTAGGTGTATGTATTATGCGATATTTATCTGCCGTATGAATTTATACGATGGCTCTATGTCGTATAAAATTTTGAAATATTCCTATTTTTTCACCAATTATATAAGATGTTGTGTTGTCGTATAAATATTTTTTATACGACTCTTCATTTTCGTTTTAGCCCATATGGTTACTCTATGCCATACAAACAGTAATTTGTGTTTGATGTTTCTGCAAAAGAGGTTAACTTAATGTGTTTTTTGGTTCATGTTTTGTTTTTGTAGGAAACAAGGGACAGGGGCATCATCTCGTAAGCCGATGACGGCTTCGAATCGGAAACGGCTTCAAACCGAACGACAAAAAGAAGAACAATCAAAAAGGAAAAAAATTATGACGGAAGAAGAACCTACTAAGTCCAATGATGAGGAGGGTAGCAATGATCAAGAAAGTAACAATGATGAGGAGGTTAATGATGAGAAGGGTACTGAGGAGGGAAATTATGAGGAGGGTAATGATGATGAGGGTAGCGGTGACGAAGAAAGTAATGATGATGAGGGTAGCGGTGACGAAGAAAGTAATGGTGATTTAGAAGAAAAAGCAATGAGGCAGAAAATGAAACTAGCGATGTCGAAGAACAAGAGAGTAGCAAGGAACAAGAATCCCACGATGACGAGCAAGAGGAAAGCAGTTTCAAAATTACGAAGAGAAAGAGTAAACAATCATCCACTCAACACAAAGGAAAATACATTCAATTGTCCCTCCTTTTTGCTTTCGGAGGACATATTGCTAATAAAATATGGAATTCCACGATAAGTCTACAAATAGCTTGCATATCTTGATTATCTTGAGTAGTAACATGATTATCCTGATTACAAATAACAAATATATTGCTTATCTTGATTATATTTATTACAAATAACAGACATATTGCATATCTTGATTATGTTGATTACAAATACATTTCATATCTTTATTATCATTTCATATCTTGATTATCTTGATTACAAATAACGGATATATTGCTTTCGAAGGACATTTAGTAAAACGATACAAATAACTTGCATATCTTGATTAGTTTGCTTATTCTTATGCAAGGTGTATAAAGGGGAAGCTAGAATTGTAAGAATTCACAATCACGTGGGATCACATCGACAGTGGGTGTTAGATGATGAATGTAAGTTTGTGCGGGATGTCGTAATTGGGTCAGGTTTATATAAGATAATTTTACATTCTCATGATAAACTCGATAGAGTGGTTATCAATGCTTTTGTGGAAAGATTTTATCCAGAAACAAACACATTTCATCTTCCATTCGGTGAAATGATGATAACTATCGACGAAGTTGTTCACATTACCGGTTTGCCGGCAGAAGGACGATTTGTTTTAGGATCTCTTGGTTCTAGGACTATAAGTCCTGATAATGTTTATGGTCTCTTGGAAAAATATCTAGGGATAGATAGGCCAGAGGCTATATAATAATGGGAGGGGGAAAAAGATACGATTGGAATGGTTGAGAAAGACGTTTGCAGGTTCGAAAGAGGACAACTCCGATGATCGAAAAAAAACAATATGCAACTATGTATCTCTTGTATACCATTGGTTTGTTAGTGTGTGGTGATAAGTCAGGCAACAAAGTATCCGTTTAGTATTTACAGTGTCTTGATGATTTGACTTTGGTGCATACATATTCATGGGCCACAGCTTGCTTGAGCTGATTGTTCTACAATTTAGGTCAATGTAGCAGAAAAGATGTGCAGCAATTATGTGGTTGTATGACGTTGCTGCAGGTATGTGTTCGTAATTCCTCTTGCTTATCCTTTATGTGTAATTACTAATGCATAATGATGACATGTTGTAGGTATGGATTTATGAGCACTTTCATGTTTTATGGCGACATAATAGATGTGTTGGGGGCAGTTGAGGGAGATGTGAGAGCATCATTCTACTTTGCAATTGATCAAGCTCAAAAACTGGCGTCTGACTTAATTAATTTGAGAGAGAAGATTGATGATTTAACATAGTGTGATGTTGTGTGGAACCGTTACCAAGGCAAGCGTGGCATCTACAAATTAGAGCGATGTTCTTTTTGCAATGGTCCAATTGTTTGTTTTGAAACCGTTGAGCTATATCTTCTGCAAAGGGTACTTCATCAATTTGGTTACTTTCAACCCATCCCTTCGACTACTTTCTTTGTCAATAGTAAGAAGTTTAAGCTGTCTACTACATTTTTTAAAGCAACATACTCTAATATCCAAGATCGTAGTTGGGAAGAATGGTCGAATCATTTGTTGAACGAGAGATTACTGTTTACAAAAGTTGTACGTCCTTGGGATTGTGCCGACACTTACATGGAATGGTATAGCTTTGCTTCCCATCCTCTAGTGGCTAATCCTAAAAACAGATTAACTGAACGAAGAAATGAACGTGACACAACTGAATTGCTTCGTCTTATTGTAAGCTGTATTTTTTTCATTTTTGATTACGTAATTTCCAATTTGATGTTAATCATTTTCATATGTCATCATGCAGCAAAAGAGGTTGCAACATATTACTGAGTTCATAAGCTCTTCTGCTCCTGATGAAACAATGAAGAAGCAAACACTAGAGAAGATTGCACAGATAGAGGGGCCAGAGCCAATGGAATTATACGGAGAGGATATTGCAGCTGGGGAACAAAGTGTTAGCAAGGCGCTGTAGACGAAAGCAACCAAAAAGGTGGAAGCCAAAAAGAAAGCAGTGAAGAATAGGAAGTAGTTGCATTGCTATTCTGTGTACTTGTTAATTATGTACTTATCATAGGTAATAGTGTTTTGTGGTAGGTTAACTTATTGTGTTTTGGTATGAAATTAATTCTGTGTATGGTATGATGGTTAAGACTTTGTGACTTGTTATGACTGGTGATTTTTTGGTCAATGGTATGAATTTTTTGACTTCTGAAAATTTGTGAATTGTTTGAATTTGTGAATGGTATGAATATGTAAATGGTAATCATTTGTGAATGGTATGAAATGGTGTGAATGATGATCATTTATGAATCTGAATTTGTCGATCGTCTAAATTTGACTCTTCTTAATGACAAATGTTTTACGACAAATGCGTGTCGTATAGGCCAAAACGAAATGCTTAGTTTGTATTAAAATATTTTATACGGAACATGTATGTCGTAGTTGCAAGAAATATGACAGGAATGGCATATAACATAATACGAAGAGTAAATCGCGTATAAAAAAATTTCATACGACAAGTTCCTGTCGTATAGTTGCAAGAATTTATACGACAGACATATGTCGTGTTATGTTATATGGTTACTGTCATTTTTTCCCGCAACTATACGACAGGAACCTGTCGTATAAATTTTTTTTATACGTGATTTACTCTTCGTATTATGTTATATGCCATTCCTGTCATATTTCCTGCAACTATACGACATACATGTTCCGTATAAAATATTTTAATACGAACTAAGCATTTCGTTTTGGCCTATACAACATGCATTTGTCGTATAACATTTGTCATTAAGAAGAGTCTCAAATACCATAAACATTAACCATGAACATTAACTACGAACATAACCATGAACATTAACCATAAATATTAACCATGAACACAGTAACCATGAACATTAACTATTGAGATACCAATAACATGAAGATACCAATCACAAAATACCATAGTCAATTAGAAGCTATGTAATCACAAATATCGTAGTCATCAATTACAAGCAGCAATAGTTACAAAATAGTCAATTACCACATGATACTAGCAGGAAGACAAATTTACTGTTTTACTATTGTCCTCATCTTCGAAGCCATTAGCAATCGCGCGGTACATGCTGATTCGGTCATTGATTCGTCTGACCCAATCTTGTGCATTAATGTTGTAGAATTGCTCAAAGTATTGAAATTGCGGTAGAGAAGGCAATGGACTTGCTGAAGTAAGTTTTAGACCAACAAAAATGTGAACCATCTACGTAGCCCATAACAACCATTCTATTTTCATTCATAAGGTTTACACGAACTGTAGTCAGCAGCAAATCTGTTTACTTATCAGCACTACTATGGTGCCAAATGTTTCTGCTATTATAAATCCTGACTCTGGCATCTGCTTCCACTTATCAACCCCAACAAAATCTGTATCTTGTATTCTATTTTTAATTTCGTCGAAACCACATTCATCCCACATTCTGTAACAACCCGAAAATGCGAGCCAGTTTGAAATTTTTAATTTTGGCAATTTTATCGAATTTTGATATTTAAAATGAATTATTTTAAATAATATCGACGAAAATTTATTTTGAATAGAATTCGAACGTATATATTATACGCGTCGTCGTTAGAATATAAATAATTATATATAATTATAAATAGAATTGAAAATGGCGCGGTAGTTCGATAATTCGATTTCAAACTTCAATTGAATGTACCGGGTGCAAAACAATCCGAATTTTAGTGAAACCAAAAATCTTAGGATCTAATTGTGAATATCTTTCCAACGAATCCGAAAAATCAAGATTTCATATCGGGAATCAAAAGATATGTCCAGTTGAAAATTCTGAATAGTCGCTATGGAGTTCAGGCCCTTAAAAATGGACATTTTGCAAATGACCTCGGATTTCGACGAAACCAGTTTTGTTGGATCCGCAGTGTCAAATTATTGCTAGATTCCAAATTTCATAATTTTTCGAATCAATATGTGAGCGTGGCAAAGGAAAACGCGTTTGACCAGTTTCAGTTGATTTTAATCGACTGGAAATTGGCCATTTTTCAAACGGTCTCAGAATTCGACGAAACTTGTTTTGTTAGGACCGTATCGTCAATACGAAGCTAGAAAATATTTTTCTGCAATTTTTAGAGTTAGTATGCGACCCCGGTAATTTGAAATGCGCGTTTAAATTCAATATAGTGATTTAAATGTAAATTTAACGGAAACTGATTGTAACAGCCGAATCAGCTGACGATACATATCCCATTGTGTTCAGAATGGGGGTAAAACGCTATGGACGACAGGCGGTGGGCCTCGTTTCGAGGTCATATGTGAAAGTCAACTCTTTAGGATAAAATAAATAAATTAATAAATAAAAAAATAAAAAAAATATTTCCTTTCTCCCCCTTATTTCCCTCTGGCCCCTCCCCCGTTCAAATCGACAGAATCAAAAAAAAAAAAAAAAAGGGGAGACGATGGCGGAATCGCGCAGCCACCCCCCCCCCTCGTCATCAACGACGATCCCCCCCACCGCGCGCCGATCCAGCGTCCGCCCACCTCGAAGCTCGCGAAGCGTCCGCCCACCTCGAAGCTCGCGAAGCATCAGCCTCCCTCGCTCGAAACCCTAGCGCCGCCGCCCAGTTCGAGAAGCCCTCCGCCGATCTGCAGAAACCCCCCCCTCTGTAAGTTTTTTTTTTGGTTTTATTAATTTATTTTTATGTATTTAAATAGAGTAAACTGATTTATAAAAAAAAAACATTTTAAAACTGAATTTTAAATTGATTTAAAACTGAATTTTAAATTGATTTAAAACTGAATTTTAAATTGATTTTAAACTGATTTTTAAAAGGGTTTTAAACTGATTTTTAAAAGGGTTTTAAACTGATTTTTAAAAGGGTTTTAAACTGATTTTAAAAAAAAAAGATTTTAAAAACTGAATTTTTAAAGTATATAAAACTGTTTTTTTTAAAAGGTATAGAAAAACTGAATTTTTTTAACTTTAATATAAGAAAAAGGTTTTAACTTTAATATAAGAAAAAGGTTTTAACTTTAATATAAGAAAAAGGTTTTAAAAAGATTTGAATTTTAAAAAAGGTTTTAAAAGATTTGAATTTTAAAAAAGGTTTTAAAAGATTTGAATTTTAAAAAGGTTTTAAAAGATTTGAATTTTTAAAAGGTAAAAGATTTAAACTTTGAAAAGTAAAAGAAAAGATTAGATCTTTGAAATGGAAAAGGCGGAATCTATATAACTAAAAATTCGATTTTTATATATTGAACTTTGAACTAAAAATTCGATTTTTATATATTGAACTTTGAACTAAAAATTCGATTTTTATATATTGAACTTTGAACTAAAAATTCGATTTTTATATATTGAATAGCGAAGTAAAAATGTGATTTTTACGTATGTAGAGGATCCAGGCAACGAAGATGACGAAGATGCGATAGCGATGAAGATTTCTATCGATGAAGTGCCGTGGAGCTTGGATAGCTTTCTGTGAGAATTTCTCACCTTTCAATTTCTTTTCTAATTATATATATACTAGGATGCAGACGGTGCTTAGTAGCACCCGACACAATCGTCCACAGACCATGGACTTGTTTGTTTGGTTGCATAGATTAGTTGAATTATTTGTTTGAATTGAATTGTTTGGTGAGATGAAATTGATTTGATTGATGTGTGAATGGCGTGGGCCTTCACTAGACCGGGGATAAGGCTAGGCCTTATCCCGTTTCTAGTATCGTGCCGTTATGCCGCCGAAATTTTCTAAAATATGTTAGA
Organism: Allium sativum; assembly: GCA_030737875.1. Lineage (NCBI taxonomy): Eukaryota > Viridiplantae > Streptophyta > Magnoliopsida > Asparagales > Amaryllidaceae > Allium > Allium sativum. Next base: position 522,676,840 of record CM060924.1, on the reverse strand, counting down.
AAAATAAAATATCATTTTATTGAAGAAATGAACTGAATAGAAATTCATGTGTTGAAATAAAATGTTTTATCGTTAAAATATAATTTTTGACGTGAATGTGAATAAATAAATATTCATTTACGAACCGGACGGTTTGTTTATGTACACCTATTTGAAGGACATTGATGGGGTCGATAAATTTTACACATCGCCCAATTGCACAAATAAAATCTGTGTTTGATTGTTTGAAACCCCACACGGGTGTTGGGATGAAATTTGAAGTTCACTCATCCTGATTGATTAAATATGTCGATCGATTGATTGACAGGCTGTTATAAGCGTTGAATATCTATATTTGATGCTTATACAGTGTAGTGCACTTTGGTTGATGGTTGATTATTTTCAATGCTATTATATACATGTGTTGTATGAAAATCCATATAATTAATTTTATATGGTAATTGATTGGGCCTCATTCCAGTTTTGAAAAAGAAATATTGGAAATAGAAATATTTGAAATAGAATATTTGAGAATAGAAATTTATGAAGTCGTGTTTATTAGTTTGACGCCATTTTGACGTGAACGATATTTATATCGATTTTGAAAACGATTTCGAAATGAATTGAATTGAAAACGATTTCGAAATGAATTGAATTGAAAACGATTTCGAAATGAATTGAATTGAAAACGATTTCGAAATGAATTGAATTGAAAACGATTTCGAAATGAATTGAATTGAAAACGATTTCGAAATGAATTGAATTGAAAACGATTTCGAAATGAATTGAAAACGATTTCGAAATGAATTGAAAACGAATTCGAATTGAATTGAAAGTGAATTGAAATGAATTCAAATTGAATTGAAATTTGAATTGAATAGAAATGAATTTTAAAACGAATTTATAAGGAAGAATTCGATTTTGATTTGAATTGAAAAGGAAGTTGGAATTGTTTTTGAAACGAATTCAAAACTATTTATATAATTCGTTTTAAATAGAAATTGACGAAGTATATATTATATATATTATATATATAATATAATGGCCTGAATAGAACGCGCCGCGCCGCGGCAGTTCGTGAATTTCGACCATTTATTTCAAACGGACATTGCGGGAGATCCGACCGTCGGATTCTCCTAAAACCGGAACCGTTGGGTTCGTATCGAAAAGAGCTTTCTAATGAATGTTAGAAATTTGAAATCTAACGGTTGGATTTGGAGATACGTCCAAATCAAATTCGAAAAAGGTCGCTGTAAGTGCAGTTCGATGGCCATTGTTGGAAATCGACTGTACGGGCCTTGATAAAATTATTAAAAATAGTAATAATTTGTGTAAAATCATAAGAAATGATTTAGAAAGAATTGGGATGAAAAACTCCATATTTGAAAAGATAAAAGTAGATTTTTATCGAAATGAACTAGTTTTGAACTAGAATTATAATTCTATTTATTTTTAAATAGATAAATTGAATTCGAAAAGGGTTTTAAAAGTAACCAAAATTCCAATGATCGCATTGGAGTGGATTTGAATCGAAATTGTCTTCGGAATATTTCGATGTTGGAATTCGTGATTATACGGATGTTGATATGGAAATTTGAAAGATATATATTTATATCGTTATTTCCAATACGATATCTGTTAGTCGTGGAATTTGATATTGAATATAAGCCGGTATATTTTCTATTCAGAGCCTTGTATTGAATATCAAATGTGATTTGGGTTTGTCGTGAATGGTGTCTTCACTAACACTGTTCTTGAACCCAGTTGAGAAAAGATTAAATCTTTTAATTAGATTTAATGAAGTGTACCAATTAAATAATATTTAATTGGAATTGAATTGATATTGATTTTTGGGTTTATCGTGAGCAGTGTTTTAAATAACACTCGTTCTTTAACCCGATAATTAATGAATGTGATTTTGGGTTTATCGTGAACCGTGTTTTAAATGACACTGATTCTTTAACCCAGTCGAAGATTAAAACTAAGTGGAGTTTTAATGAATCTTTAATTAGATTGAAATGATCGAAAGTGGAGTATCACCAGTTTTGCTCCAGGCGATAGTTAAATCTTTAATTAGATTTGAACGTGAAATGGTAATTGAATTTACCGATAACACTGTGGTGTTAGATATGAAGTATTACCAGTTTTACTTCATGGGATGAATAGGTTGGGATTGGGAAATTAAAACAAATGATTACTTCGGTAAGGTTCGCTAATCCCGACTAGTTTGAATTGATATTCAAAAATGGATTAAAGAATAAATTCAAGGAATTTATCTTTGATAAAATTAATGGGAATCTTTCCCTATGAATGTGAAATTTAGAAACTAACTGTCGGTTAGCCAAGCAGAATGGTTTTCTGGATATTGATCTGATGTTGGTTTCGGCCTTCGGGGTTAGTATTTGGGGAATTATTCTCTTGATTAATTTACGGTTAGTGACTAATGAATTGGAATGAGGCGTATGTTGTGTTTGTGTAACACTTTTATAAAATATACGCGAGTTATTCGGGAAGACCGGGTTTATCCCATTCTGAATAACTGATACGACGATAAGTCGAAGATGAAGACGATGGTCAAAGACCGGAAGTCTTCACGTCGTTTGGGTGGTAACTGATGATCTTGATTGGGCTGTACACCCAAGAAGATGGAAACAGTTGGTGATCGTCCAGACGTACTTGGAGATCTATGGATATGCGGGGTACTAGGTGCCTCCGGTTTCGTTCAGACCCAGGACGGACTTGTAAATGGACTGTGTGTCTGACATCGGATTTCATTCTGTGTGACTGATATCGGTTGCATAGAATGGTTTGCCTGTGTGGCATGCTAAGATGCAAATGATCAAGGCTTCTGTTGAAAAGCAAAGTCTTGTGGTGATGATCAAAGCACGGCCTTTGTGGCGTAGCTTTGTGTAACGTTTACCTCGCGTGTTTCACACCAGGTATGAACCAAAAACGGGAGACGGACCTCAGGGAGGGCCTGCGTTTCCTCCTAGCTAGAAGTGGCGTCAGTGGTTTTACACGCCCTGACGAGTTTGACTTATGTGGTTGTTGCTGTTGCGAGGCGCCTCGGTTAGATCGGACGATCCGGGTCCGATGGAGTCATTCGTTGGCTCGCTTACGCCCCAAAGGGCGGCGAAACGTAGTGCTCAGGTATAATAATCCACGTCGGTGGACCGGCCCTGTCGCTCCAAGGCTTGCCTGCGCGCTTGCCTGAGACTCGGGCTAGGCAGTCTCGAATCGGTTGAGGACTATCTTTTGCCTCGGTTCATAGACGGAAATCCAATTTCCAAATACGTGACATTTGCGGTTTTATTTGTAAACCTATATATGGCGACATGATATATGGTACCCATGCCGCCTATGATTGATACTTATGATTTGAAGTTGTTTTATATGCTATGCACTTATGATAGTATCAAATGATTTGATTTAAACGTATCAAGCATTCTTTGGCTGTTATAAGGGATAACCCTATCCCCCGGCTTGCGTTGCATTGTGTGATAGGACCTGGGTCTTATAACAGCTTCATTTTTCTTTATTTAGCATTGCGCTGTTTGTTTTATGCACCGGTATTCTTGGGAGGAAACCCGTTCCGTGTTATACGGCGTGGTCCCTTGATTTACCTAATGATTTAAAATAAAGATTAATAACTGTTTTAGTTCTCACACCAGTCACATGACTGACCTGGAGTTTATTGTTTTAACCTAAACTCTGGGTGCCCTTATTTTGACACGGGCAGCTAGTAGTTTTGGTTTTGCAGATTTATATTCACAGGATCCTGGTTTACAGTTGGAACGATATCCGGAAAGCTTTGTATCCGTATATCTCTTCTAGTTGTGTATTGTATTATTTTTCCGCTGCTATGTAACTTATTGTTAATCTCTGATATTTCTGTGTAATATTCATTTATACTCTGCATATTCTTGTAATCTGATGCATTGTTGTGATATACAATGAAACGTTCTTTTATATGTGTTCTGTTGTGGTTTGTTCTCGAACTATCCGACGCTTTCCTTTACGGGGAAGTTGCGGGTCGTCACAGTTGGTATCAGAGCTTTGGTTTACAAAGCTAGAGAACAAGACACATTAGAACCTTACGAAAGAATTCATCAGATATTGGATTAGTAATATCCAATTAGAATGACTCGTTAGAGATAGGATCAGTAGTATCCTAGAACGAGTGTGAAGAGTATATTTTTAAAATGAAAACAAGTTTTGTTTTGAAAATTTAAATCAATTATTCGTATTTGATTATTTATTTTATATTGATTAGGACAATCCGATATATAAAGATTTTGCATATATGTCTTGCAAACGTGTATTCGAAGTTTTAATATATTGGGTAGATATAGAATCCCTCTAGTGCCCGGGAATGATTCTGGTGATGGGGCACTGTCGCCAGTATTTATTTTCGAGCGACGAAAGTGAGATTTCTATATATTTCCTATTGACTGGTGTGAGAACCAAAATTAGATAGGGCCTATTGTTGTGATTTGGCATCAAAAACATGATTTTTGTATATATATCAAATTATGAATTTGAAACGTTAAATTCACTAATTGATTGATGTTTGTGTTGTTTGTTAAATTGTTTGCTAATTTTGAACCATTTAGCCTAATTGTATCATATATTGACTTATATTGAAAATTGGTCGCATTTGCTTGCATATACATATACTTACATTGAACAGGTCATAGCAAGGAGGCTAGAGCAGAGAATAAAATTTGTTTGCCCGACAAATAGGTACATGTTTACTACATAATTTCCTGTTTTGTTTGGGTGATGATGATTTTGTGAGCCTATTGGCTAGCCGCTTGGCTTTTTCTTTTTCTTTTTGAGATCTGAAGGACCGGGGAAGCTATTTGAAATTCCCCGATGCTCCCGGTGCAGGGGAGGTTATGGCGAAATTTTTCGAAAATTTAGGGTGTTAGCCAAATTTTTGAAAATTTGAAAATTCTCAGAAACTGAAAAGTTGGAGAATGGAAGCCAGACCGAACATAGAGTTGAATTATCAAACCACTTTCGACTTTGTTCCTTTTCGGGGACGAAAAGTTTTAAGTGGGGGAGATTGTAACAACCCGAAAATGCGAGCCAGTTTGAAATTTTTTATTTTGGCAATTTTATCGAATTTTGATATTTAAAATGAATTATTTTAAATAATATCGACGAAAATTTATTTTGAATAGAATTCGAACGTATATATTATACGCGTCGTCGTTAGAATATAAATAATTATATATAATTATAAATAGAATTGAAAATGGCGCGGTAGTTCGATAATTCGATTTCAAACTTCAATTGAATGTACCGGGTGCAAAACAATCCGGATTTTAGTGAAACCAAAAATCTTAGGATCTAATTGTGAATATCTTTCCAACGAATCCGAAAAATCAAGATTTCATATCGGGAATCAAAAGATATGTCCAGTTGAAAATTCTGAATAGTCGCTATGGAGTTCAGGCCCTTAAAAATGGACATTTTGCAAATGACCTCGGATTTCGACGAAACCAGTTTTGTTGGATCCGCAGTGTCAAATTATTGCTAGATTCCAAATTTCATAATTTTTCGAATCAATATGTGAGCGTGGCAAAGGAAAACGCGTTTGACCAGTTTCAGTTGATTTTAATCGACTGGAAATTGGCCATTTTTCAAACGGTCTCAGAATTCGACGAAACTTGTTTTGTTAGGACCGTATCGTCAATACGAAGCTAGAAAATATTTTTCTGCAATTTTTAGAGTTAGTATGCGACCCCGGTAATTTGAAATGCGCGTTTAAATTCAATATAGTGATTTAAATGTAAATTTAACGGAAACTGATTGTAACAGCCGAATCAGCTGACGATACATATCCCATTGTGTTCAGAATGGGGGTAAAACGCTATGGACGACAGGCGGTGGGCCTCGTTTCGAGGTCATATGTGAAAGTCAACTCTTTAGGATAAAATAAATAAATTAATAAATAAAAAAATAAAAAAAATATTTCCTTTCTCCCCCTTATTTCCCTCTGGCCCCTCCCCCGTTCAAATCGACAGAATCAAAAAAAAAAAAAAAAAAAAAAGGGGAGACGATGGCGGAATCGCGCAGCCACCCCCCCTCGTCATCAACGACGATGCCCCCCACCGCGCGCCGATCCAGCGTCCGCCCACCTCGAAGCTCGCGAAGCGTCCGCCCACCTCGAAGCTCGCGAAGCATCAGCCTCCCTCGCTCGAAACCCTAGCGCCGCCGCCCAGTTCGAGAAGCCCTCCGCCGATCTGCAGAAACCCCCCCCCCCCCTCTGTAAGTTTTTTTTTGGTTTTATTAATTTATTTTTATGTATTTAAATAGAGTAAACTGATTTATAAAAAAAAAAAACATTTTAAAACTGAATTTTAAATTGATTTAAAACTGAATTTTAAATTGATCTAAAACTGAATTTTAAATTGATTTTAAACTGATTTTTAAAAGGGTTTTAAACTGATTTTTAAAAGGGTTTTAAACTGATTTTTAAAAGGGTTTTAAACTGATTTTAAAAAAAAAAGATTTTAAAAACTGAATTTTTAAAGTATATAAAACTGTTTTTTTTTAAAAGGTATAGAAAAACTGAATTTTTTTAACTTTAATATAAGAAAAAGGTTTTAACTTTAATATAAGAAAAAGGTTTTAACTTTAATATAAGAAAAAGGTTTTAACTTTAATATAAGAAAAAGGTTTTAAAAAGATTTGAATTTTAAAAAAGGTTTTAAAAGATTTGAATTTTAAAAAAGGTTTTAAAAGATTTGAATTTTAAAAAGGTTTTAAAAGATTTGAATTTTTAAAAGGTAAAAGATTTAAACTTTGAAAAGTAAAAGAAAAGATTAGATCTTTGAAATGGAAAAGGCGGAATCTATATAACTAAAAATTCGATTTTTATATATTGAACTTTGAACTAAAAATTCGATTTTTATATATTGAACTTTGAACTAAAAATTCGATTTTTATATATTGAACTTTGAACTAAAAATTCGATTTTTATATATTGAATAGTGAAGTAAAAATGTGATTTTTACGTATGTAGAGGATCCAGGCAACGAAGATGACGAAGATGCGATAGCGATGAAGATTTCTATCGATGAAGTGCCGTGGAGCTTGGATAGCTTTCTGTGAGAATTTCTCACCTTTCAATTTCTTTTCTAATTATATATATACTAGGATGCAGACGGTGCTTAGTAGCACCCGACACAATCGTCCACAGACCATGGACTTGTTTGTTTGGTTGCATAGATTAGTTGAATTATTTGTTTGAATTGAATTGTTTGGTGAGATGAAATTGATTTGATTGATGTGTGAATGGCGTGGGCCTTCACTAGACCGGGGATAAGGCTAGGCCTTATCCCGTTTCTAGTATCGTGCCGTTATGCCGCCGAAATTTTCTAAAATATGTTAGAAAAATAAAATATCATTTTATTGAAGAAATGAACTGAATAGAAATTCAAGTGTTGAAATAAAATGTTTTATCGTTAAAATATAATTTTTGACGTGAATGTGAATAAATAAATATTCATTTACGAACCGGACGGTTTGTTTATGTACACCTATTTGAAGGACATTGATGGGGTCGATAAATTTTACACATCGCCCAATTGCACAAATAAAATCTGTGTTTGATTGTTTGAAACCCCACACGGGTGTTGGGATGAAATTTGAAGTTCACTCATCCTGATTGATTAAATATGTCGATCGATTGATTGACAGGCTGTTATAAGCGTTGAATATCTATATTTGATGCTTATACAGTGTAGTGCACTTTGGTTGATGGTTGATTATTTTCAATGCTATTATATACATGTGTTGTATGAAAATCCATATAATTAATTTTATATGGTAATTGATTGGGCCTCATTCCAGTTTTGAAAAAGAAATATTGGAAATAGAAATATTTGAAATAGAATATTTGAGAATAGAAATTTATGAAGTCGTGTTTATTAGTTTGACGCCATTTTGACGTGAACGATATTTATATCGATTTTGAAAACGATTTCGAAATGAATTGAATTGAAAACGATTTCGAAATGAATTGAATTGAAAACGATTTCGAAATGAATTGAATTGAAAACGATTTCGAAATGAATTGAATTGAAAACGATTTCGAAATGAATTGAATTGAAAACGATTTCGAAATGAATTGAATTGAAAACGATTTCGAAATGAATTGAAAACGATTTCGAAATGAATTGAAAACGAATTCGAATTGAATTGAAAGTGAATTGAAATGAATTCAAATTGAATTGAAATTTGAATTGAATAGAAATGAATTTTAAAACGAATTTATAAGGAAGAATTCGATTTTGATTTGAATTGAAAAGGAAGTTGGAATTGTTTTTGAAACGAATTCAAAACTATTTATATAATTCGTTTTAAATAGAAATTGACGAAGTATATATTATATATATTATATATATAATATAATGGCCTGAATAGAACGCGCCGCGCCGCGGCAGTTCGTGAATTTCGACCATTTATTTCAAACGGACATTGCGGGAGATCCGACCGTCGGATTCTCCTAAAACCGGAACCGTTGGGTTCGTATCGAAAAGAGCTTTCTAATGAATGTTAGAAATTTGAAATCTAACGGTTGGATTTGGAGATACGTCCAAATCAAATTCGAAAAAGGTCGCTGTAAGTGCAGTTCGATGGCCATTGTTGGAAATCGACTGTACGGGCCTTGATAAAATTATTAAAAATAGTAATAATTTGTGTAAAATCATAAGAAATGATTTAGAAAGAATTGGGATGAAAAACTCCATATTTGAAAAGATAAAAGTAGATTTTTATCGAAATGAACTAGTTTTGAACTAGAATTATAATTCTATTTATTTTTAAATAGATAAATTGAATTCGAAAAGGGTTTTAAAAGTAACCAAAATTCCAATGATCGCATTGGAGTGGATTTGAATCGAAATTGTCTTCGGAATATTTCGATGTTGGAATTCGTGATTATACGGATGTTGATATGGAAATTTGAAAGATATATATTTATATCGTTATTTCCAATACGATATCTGTTAGTCGTGGAATTTGATATTGAATATAAGCCGGTATATTTTCTATTCAGAGCCTTGTATTGAATATCAAATGTGATTTGGGTTTGTCGTGAATGGTGTCTTCACTAACACTGTTCTTGAACCCAGTTGAGAAAAGATTAAATCTTTTAATTAGATTTAATGAAGTGTACCAATTAAATAATATTTAATTGGAATTGAATTGATATTGATTTTTGGGTTTATCGTGAGCAGTGTTTTAAATAACACTCGTTCTTTAACCCGATAATTAATGAATGTGATTTTGGGTTTATCGTGAACCGTGTTTTAAATGACACTGATTCTTTAACCCAGTCGAAGATTAAAACTAAGTGGAGTTTTAATGAATCTTTAATTAGATTGAAATGATCGAAAGTGGAGTATCACCAGTTTTGCTCCAGGCGATAGTTAAATCTTTAATTAGATTTGAACGTGAAATGGTAATTGAATTTACCGATAACACTGTGGTGTTAGATATGAAGTATTACCAGTTTTACTTCATGGGATGAATAGGTTGGGATTGGGAAATTAAAACAAATGATTACTTCGGTAAGGTTCGCTAATCCCGACTAGTTTGAATTGATATTCAAAAATGGATTAAAGAATAAATTCAAGGAATTTATCTTTGATAAAATTAATGGGAATCTTTCCCTATGAATGTGAAATTTAGAAACTAACTGTCGGTTAGCCAAGCAGAATGGTTTTCTGGATATTGATCTGATGTTGGTTTCGGCCTTCGGGGTTAGTATTTGGGGAATTATTCTCTTGATTAATTTACGGTTAGTGACTAATGAATTGGAATGAGGCGTATGTTGTGTTTGTGTAACACTTTTATAAAATATACGCGAGTTATTCGGGAAGACCGGGTTTATCCCATTCTGAATAACTGATACGACGATAAGTCGAAGATGAAGACGATGGTCGAAGACCGGAAGTCTTCACGTCGTTTGGGTGGTAACTGATGATCTTGATTGGGCTGTACTCCCAAGAAGATGGAAACAGTTGGTGATCGTCCAGACGTACTTGGAGATCTATGGATATGCGGGATACTAGGTGCCTCCGTTTTCGTTCAGACCCAGGACGGACTTGTAAATGGACTGTGTGTCTGACATCGGATTTCATTCTGTGTGACTGATATCGGTTGCATAGAATGGTTTGCCTGTGTGGCATGCTAAGATGCAAATGATCAAGGCTTCTGTTGAAAAGCAAAGTCTTGTGGTGATGATCAAAGCACGGCCTTTGTGGCGTAGCTTTGTGTAACGTTTACCTCGCGTGTTTCACACCAGGTATGAACCAAAAACGGGAGACGGACCTCAGGGAGGGCCTGCGTTTCCTCCTAGCTAGAAGTGGCGTCAGTGGTTTTACACGCCCTGACGAGTTTGACTTATGTGGTTGTTGCTGTTGCGAGGCGCCTCGGTTAGATCGGACGATCCGGGTCCGATGGAGTCATTCGTTGGCTCGCTTACGCCCCAAAGGGCGGCGAAACGTAGTGCTCAGGTATAATAATCCACGTCGGTGGACCGGCCCTGTCGCTCCAAGGCTTGCCTGCGCGCTTGCCTGAGACTCGGGCTAGGCAGTCTCGAATCGGTTGAGGACTATCTTTTGCCTCGGTTCATAGACGGAAATCCAATTTCCAAATACGTGACATTTGCGGTTTTATTTGTAAACCTATATATGGCGACATGATATATGGTACCCATGCCGCCTATGATTGATACTTATGATTTAAAGTTGTTTTATATGCTATGCACTTATGATAGTATCAAATGATTTGATTTAAACGTATCAAGCATTCTTTGGCTGTTATAAGGGAAAACCCTATCCCCCGGCTTGCGTTGCATTGTGTGATAGGACCTGGGTCTTATAACAGCTTCATTTTTCTTTATTTAGCATTGCGCTGTTTGTTTTATGCACCGGTATTCTTGGGAGGAAACCCGTTCCGTGTTATACGGCGTGGTCCCTTGATTTACCTAATGATTTAAAATAAAGATTAATAACTGTTTTAGTTCTCACACCAGTCACATGACTGACCTGGAGTTTATTGTTTTAACCTAAACTCTGGGTGCCCTTATTTTGACACGGGCAGCTAGTAGTTTTGGTTTTGCAGATTTATATTCACAGGATCCTGGTTTACAGTTGGAACGATATCCGGAAAGCTTTGTATCCGTATATCTCTTCTAGTTGTGTATTGTATTATTTTTCCGCTGCTATGTAACTTATTGTTAATCTCTGATATTTCTGTGTAATATTCATTTATACTCTGCATATTCTTGTAATCTGATGCATTGTTGTGATATACAATGAAACGTTCTTTTATATGTGTTCTGTTGTGGTTTGTTCTCGAACTATCCGACGCTTTCCTTTACGGGGAAGTTGCGGGTCGTCACACATTCTTTTATACATCTCCGAATTTTATGATAGGTTGTCAAGCATCGACTCGCGGACAAATTTACACGGATTATCTGGTCTTCGATTATGCAGATTTAGACGTTCAACAACAACCCAATATCCACAATTTATGTCACTTGGCATGTCCTGTATATCAAGTATATATGGTTCCATATGTTTTGGAATTTGCGACAAATATTTGTGCTCAAATGGTTTGTTCTCGTACCCCTTTTTAGTAGAAACACCGAGTTTTTTTAGATACCGGCTAACCGGAGTCAAATTCGAGCCACATGACAGTTGAGCATCAGCATGTTCGTAATACGAAGGATCTCGCTTAGTTGATTTTTCTTTTTTGGACGGTCTACCTTTTTGAATGGTGGCCACATGAGGTTCTAAAATATCGGTTGCCTGCGGAAACGCTTTCTTTTTCAAACCTTGTTGCATAACTAATCGAACGTTATCAGGGGACTCATCGTACCTTGTCTTCAAGGCCTTGATTTCAGGCAAGTCATAAAAATCTAGAGTTGATCGATGTAACACAGGGGGAGTACAGGATAATTGCTTCCAATAAGCATCTATAGCCGTTAAAGGTATGAAACCATGCGTGTATCTAAAGTCCGCGAGCATATGACCATAGGGTAAACCATTTACTTGCCACATAACACAACCGCAATTGTCAGCAGTCAAACTAACAGTTGAAATGCTTCGTAGTTCATCTAGTAACAAGTCCAATGCTTTATGCGACACAAACCCAATTAACTCCTTCAACATGGGTACTTTTCGAAATCGATGCATTGCCTTCAATGTGCTTATTTCGAATACATTTTCAATTCCGACAAATTCATTTTCAGAACACAGATGTGCACTATTCCAATATTGCACAAAACTTCCAGCAGCCATGTCAAAGACAATTTCAAACGGGCGTGTGCACTTTCTGCAATGCTCGTAGACACGTTATCATAGTGTTTTATTTTGTTAGTCCAAGCCAGAACAGACATTTCTTTATATTTATTTAACCAATTTTTAATCACATACGTGACGGATTTTTTTTGCTTCCCATCCCATTCAACACGAAACGAGTTAAGATTGCAACAATACTCTTCTTCGGAAAGTGAGTTTATTATATTTGTCCAACCTTCCCAAAAACATTCATACTCCTTTTTACCTTCATCATCGTCTAGTACGACCTCTTTTTGTTAACAGGAAAATATTTACAAGGACAAAACGGAAGGCCTTTTTATCCATAAGGACAGCCCACTAAAATTTTACTCAGAAGGACAATACATTGGAAAATAATTTTGGCCGCTAATTTTATCTTCTCCCTCTCTCACGTCGGCCGCTACTTTCAACTTCTCCCTCTCTCACGTCATTCTCGATTTCATCTTAAATCATGAAATCGCAAAATCAGAAAACAAGAAATCACGAATTTCAGAAAATACTAAAATCGAAATTCGAAATAAAAGGAAAACTTCACAAAATCAAAATCGAGAAGAAAATCATTCGAAACCCTAAAAAATAGAAAATAAAATGTCGATCAACAAAATCCCAATGGAAATCAGAATTGAATGGAATAAAAATATTTTACAAACGATGGAAATCACAATTGAAGAAGTCGAAATTGTTGAAACAATTTTTTTAGATCGGAAATGTTTTTTTTTTCATTTTACCAGTAAAGCAGTTCGTAGGTATCATTTTTGTATTTTTGTAGTTATCATTTTTCCCGTTTTTAACTTTAAAACATAGCAGCAGTTTTTAGTTATCATTTTTCTATTAATTTAGTTATCATTTTTCCTGTTTTAACTTTAAAAACATAGCAGCAGTTTCTAGTTATCATTTTGCTATTTTCGTAGTTATCATTTTTACCGTTTTAACTATGTTATATGTTTTTTTCATGAGATTTTGTTGTTGTGTTAATTTTGAAGTTATATTGATGTATCAGCTAAGAAACGAAGCCGAACTTATTTCAATTTAATCAATCAAACTATGATATATTTTTTTTTTTCATTATTGTATCTTCAAAGCATTGCATCAGTATTTACTTATCATTTTTCTAATTTTTTAGGTATCATTTTTTCTGTTTTAACTGTGTTATGTGTTGTTTTGATGTGATTTTATTGCTGTGTTAATTTTGAAACTGTTTTTTTGCATCAACTTCGTCACTCAGTCGAACGTATTTCATTTTATTTAATCAAACTGTGATGTAAACAATTTTTGCATTAATTTTTCTTTAAAACATTGATGCAGTTTGTAGGTATCATTTTCCTAATTTTTTAGGTATCATTTTATATGTTTTATTCAATCAAACTGTTATGTTTTATGTTATATTTTGTTATCAGTTTTATAAGTTGGTACGACTAAGTTAAAGTTTTTCTCATTTTCAGAGTTCATGAATATCAGTTTTTTAATATTGTAGGTATTCATTTGTTTGTTATATTTTTTCATTAGTTTTTCTTCAAAACATTGAATCAGTTATTAGGTATCAGTTTTCTATTTTTTTAAGTATCGGTTTTAATGTTTTAACTGTGTTAAGTGTTTTTTCATGTGATTTTTTGTTGTGTTACAGTAAAAATGATAACTTAAAAAATATAAAAATGATACCTTCAAACTGCAGTAATGTGTAACATAACAAAGAAATTACATTAAAAATGATACCTTAAAAAATATAAAAATGATACCTTAAAACTGCTATAATGTTTTAACACAACACATAAACTGCAGTAAAAATGATACCTAGAAAAATAGAAAAATGATAACTAAAAACTACTGTTATATTTTAAAGTTAAAACCGGAAAAATGATAACTAAAAAAATAGAAAAATGATACCTACGAACTAAAATATTATTAACGAAAAAAAAAACATTTCCAATCACGAAAAAAATGTTTCAACAATTTCGACTTTTTCAATTGTGTTTTCCATCGTTAGAAAAACTTTACTACTCAATTCAATTGTGATTTCGAATGGATTTATGTTGTTCGACAATTTTTTTTCTAGGGTTTTTGTTTCTCGCGATTTTTGTTTCGAATGCTTTTCTATTCGATTTCGATTTCGTGATGTTTGAATTCGATTTCAAATTTCGTTTTTGTTATATTCTGAAATTCGTGATTTTGCAATTCATGATTTCGTGATTTTTTTATTTCGTGATGACTGATGCGCAAGAGGAGAGAAGAAGAAAGAAGCGGCCGAATTTTTTTTCTTCAGTGTATTGTCCTTTAGGATAAAATATTAGACGGCTGTCCTTATCGATAAATTTTAGTGGGCTTTTGTCCTTAAAATTTTTTTTCCCCATGCACATAGAATATGTCGAGCTGTTGGAAATACATTAGCTACTGCATTTATAAGTGCTATTTCGGCATCCGTGATAATAACACTTGGAATATCTTTTTCTCTTTGACACTGTCTTACGCACTGAAGAGCCCATATATATGATTATATGGTTTCTCGGCTAAGAAAAGCAAGTGCAACGGTAAAGGATGCTCCTGTCGATGTTTGAGAAACCATATGAAAGCACGGTAGCTTGTATCGATTCGTTTTGAACGTGCAATCTAAAAACAATATTTGAGGAAAACACTGTGCTAGAAGGACGCATCTTGGATGACTGAAGAATAAATCTGTAACTTCGTTACTTTTCTCATCAACTCTGTGTTGAACGGAATAAGAATGGCAGCAGGCCAATTTCATAAATTGCTGTATAATTGTCCGACCTTCTGTATTATGTTGTTTAATTTTCACTTTAGCATTGTACACAGTTTTTATGGTCGACTTGTTCTCCGGGTTGTCAATTCTTATAGCATTTAAAATATTTTGAGGCCTAACTGTTGGATCTAGAATAACCCTAGAGGGGGGGGGGGTGAATAGGGTTTTTCATAATTTTTAACTGAATTAAAAATCTAGTGGGATATATAATAATAAACAGATTATAGAATATAACATAAACAGAAATGCAGAAAGTAAATCACACACAGATATACCCAGCTTCGGCAAAACTCTGCCTACTGCTGCATTTCTAAGGTTTCTACTAGGTGATAGAACAGATCCCGCATACAAGACCATGTACACTTGCAAACCCTGCTCCTATTCTAAGCCTACGCTCAAATCCCTAGACTGACCAATATCCACTCGATCAGATTTCCCCTGATTACAACCCCGTAATCAGTAACCCAGATTTTACAGACTCTGAAACTGTCAGTTACCCTTAACTGAATCCTAGAATTTTACAGACTTCTAAAAACTGTTTGATCGATTTCACAACACAATTTAAAATGACACAAAGTAGAATCAAAATTAAAACCCTAGGAATTAAAAACAAAGGGTCATCCCCTTATTAAAACACTTGGCTAGGTTTAACCCCATTAGGCCGGCCCCTTTCCTTTTTTATTTAGCTCGATGTCTCTTATCCTCTGAGAATAAAAATGGCGGCCGATATCAAACTAGGGTTTCTTCCCAAATCGAATCACTCACTTCTTGGAACTGAATCTCTGTGCTGTCGAGTTGTCGTGGCTTTCTGATGCTTTCTTGCTCACTGATTTGTGGCTTTCAGGCGATTGAAACTCTTGTGAAAATTGTGAGTTATTCGAATTTTGTTTCTCTGATTGCTCTTGATTTTGTTGTTGGTTTTAGATGCTTTTTAGCCGATGATGTAATTGGTGTAAATATAGGATTTTGAAATCCTTTAATTGCGCTCTGATTTCAAAAACATTGATTCGATCTGATTGCTTGGGTTTCCTCTTTTGACATGTTGCGAGATTGCTTCAAACAGATTTGTTACCTTATTTGAGATGATTTCCACGGCTTTTAATATCCTCTGTAAATTGCCATGATTTAATTTCTGGAAAAAGTTTCCATGCCGTGAATGATTTGATTTCTTCTTTTGATAGTCTCGGCTTTAATTGATGAACCTGGTCGATATTGTGCACCATTGTGAACACTATTTGAATTCCAGAAAATTTTAAAAACTCTGGATGTTTATAAAACAAATCCTTGTCATAAAATCAGAAAGGTTGCCAAAAAAAAAATGTATTGTGAGTCTTGGAAAATTTAAACACACTCTTATTGCCCAATTTTGCAGCTTGATTAAATCAATTTAAACCTGCCTTAAATTGTTTCTCTCGATTGAAATGTTGCCAAAACTGAAATCAGTTTTCCCCTTTTTCTCGACTAAATCTGGAAATAAATTGCCATTTAAAACTGATTTCTTGCCTGATTAATTTTGAAGAAATATTTGCAAGATTTCTCAGTGTGTCTCTTGCCATTTAAGAGCTTGCCAATTTTGTTGCATGAATTATGTACTGTCGAATTTTTTGCCAAACATATGTGATTGATTTCCTTGCCAAAGTCTGTGTTTGCTAAATTCCTGGAAATGCAATCATGTCACATTGCACTGTATTCTTACCAAAGACTGTTTGCTATAATTCTGGAGTGAAATTTACATGCTGATGTTATAGCTTTATTTACGTTCAGACCATTGATACTTCACTGCCTTGAATTGCTTTTTCCACTCTACTGTGTGCACCATGTTGGACTTTTGCTGCATGTACAACTTAATGCCATGCTATATACATATGTATTTGTTCATGCACACTGATGATTCATGTATTTATCTTACTGTTTGAACTTGCAAAAGATGCTATGCCATCAGCTCGGGCAGTCTTGATGTGAACTTGAACCATGCAAGTTTTATGACATTTATGCTGTTTTGCACCATCCATGTTGCACCATTTCTTGAGCATGCTGCTCCACTTGCACCACTCTCTTGCTTCACGACATGTTGCCTTGACCATGAACCTTGATATTTGCTGCTTTGAAAAATGCATTGAATTTCTTGGCTCTACACTTGGGCTGCCTTGTACATGAGCATGCACTGTTTATTCTTGACTATTTTGGTTTGACTTTGTTGACTTGTGTTGACAATGCTGGCACACCATGATTCACTCGACCATTTTGCACTTGAATCATGTATGTTTGTCCTGAGCTTTGTTGTCTTCTTGATGCACTTTATACTCGTGCATGCATGATGCTGTTACCATGTATTTGCTGTCACAACCATTTATGTTGCTTGCTGACTTGACTTGGCCTTGTGATCATGCTGCTTTACTTTTATCTCTTAAGCTCGACCACTTTGAATTTGCACTTGAAAACTGAACTGTATTTTGGTCTGTCTTGACCATGTCTTGGTCTGGGCATGACTATGCAGTATGTCTTCACCATGTTCACCTGTTTTCTTTATTCATTTGCGGCTATGACTTGCCTGCATATGTATTTGAGCATGAATTTGCTGCGTCGATCATTTGTTTTGTTGCTTGAGTGTTGCACTGAGTCGAGATGGTCCACGTGGCTCCTCCTCAGTTGCATACACTGATTGGCGAGGCAGTGCACACGTGTATATATATACACGTGTGTATATGCAGCCATCAGAAGAGATTTCCTGTCCCTGCATTGATATATATATATATGTTGTCTGCCTTGTGGTATTTACAGTGTATCACTGTGAATATCACAAGCTGTCTAGACACAGATTTATGGTTTTATAAATCAGATCAAGTCATGAAAAATGATGAGAAACACACCATAAATCTGATGGCAAACAAAATTTAAAAATAAAATTTATATACACATGTATTCAGCTTAAATTCTATTGCAGTGTACTGTGTGTGTGTTCTTGTATATGACAGGTATGAAGACTGGACTGATGGTGAAGATAGAAGACTGAAGATACAAGACAGAAGATAAAAGACCGAAGATGATAGAGAAAAGTATATGTGTCAGTTTATGGGAGAAATGTATGTCTGAAATGTAAACAAAGTGAATGATGTAACAGTGTCAAAGTATATATGAAATGTATATCAGTGACATGTACAAATAGTGGAGTGTACTGTTTGAAATGTTGAAATAACATATCATATTTAAATAAAATACTGTTTGAATATTTAAATTCGTGTACAGTAGTATTCTGTTTAAATATAAATATTATATTCCTGTCTGTGATGTATATTAACAGTACGATATCAAACACATTTATGATATATATTAATTTGGTTGTTATCATCAAACAAAAATCATATAATAGTGTATACGACTACGTCATATACAACAATCTCCCCCTTTTGAGGATGACAAACAAATAAAAGATTTTGATCGTAATAAATGTGTTTGACAAATAAATGTATGTGTTTGACAAATAAATGTGTTGTGTTTGACAGTGAATATTGAACTCCCCCTATTTATTTGCTCCCCCTACAACTGACAACTCCCCCTATAACTGTGCATGAGTGAAATGTATGAATAATAATAAATTTTCAGAATCAAAAATATTTCCCATTCTCCCCCTTTTGTTATCATCAAAAGGATATAGAATTTAAAATAAAGATGAAAAAACTACTAAAAATATAATTTCAGCTTAAGAGAAAGAATGGTCACCATAGATCTCAATCAGTCAAACACAAATCATAATAAACTGAGAACTAGTGGCATATTTCACAATGCAGAAAATGACTGATTTACGACGAAATTTATATAAATGAGGAGAGTTATATAAAAAATGAATTTCAATTAATTTTCAAACGATTTTTTATAAAAAAAATGAGACTCAAAAAACAGTGATGGATTTGAATTATAATTATAATTCAATTTAAGTGACAAAATCGAATAATCTCAAATCCCAATACCTATCAATCAACAAATCATAATACGTCATAAAATTTCAACACATTTCACAGATTAGAAAGTGGATTGATAGGCTGGTTATTATACACCAAGGATAATTTCATATTAAAAAAAAATTGCACATTATTTTCTTTTCTTTTTCTTTTGATTTAAGAGCACCCTGACCACGCATAACCAAAGCTTGGATTTTTAAATGAGGTCAGTCGCAGCTTAAATTGTAAGTTGTCTCATAACCATGCATAACCAGAGCTTGGATTTTTAAATGAGGTTAGAGACATGCTTATGTATCAATTATATATTTTATCATTTTCAGCTTTAAATATGAAAAACTCCCCAGTATATACAACCAATATGAATGATAGAAATGTGATAGGTACAGAAATGGACTGTGAAATAAATTTCTAAATTAATTATATTATGAAATATGACCAACTGTACCGGGATTATTGAAAATTTTCAATTGACACTAATTCTGAAAAATAACATAACCACAATTCCATCACAAACATTTTCACTGTTTATTCAAGATGGTTTTTTTTTAAAAAAATATTAAACTCTCCACATTTATAAAAAAAATTATCATGGATGGCAGAATGATGATAGATAATGAGTATGGTCGTGAAATAATTGCCAGTTCAAAGATATTATAATAAATATTCAACCATCATGAAAATCCAGATAAAATCTCCTCTTGTTGTGAAATATATTGCGGTCATAATTCATCACAATTTCAGATTCTGATATATTTTGATGAATTATAAATACAGAACAATTTGGATATTGATTTCAACTTCTGAATGAATAAAAAATAAATAATCTTAAAGTTGAAAAATTAATTACAAGAGGAATATAAAGAGCTATACAGGGCAAGAGTGATTAAAATATATACAACAAAAAAATTCAGCACATCTGATACCAATTGTTCTCGCTTTCTCGAGGATTTTACCAAGACAATCACAGACAACAGAAATTTAAAGCCCAAGCAGACAAATCAAACAATAAGCAATTATCTAAGAACAGTATCAGAGCAGTGCAGAACACAATATCACATCAGACTTGTCTGGGGATGGTCACATAAGAACTTTCATGATCTAAGATTAGAACTACCGTTTATTTGAAATCATTTGAGGAATATGAAAAATCTCTAGATTCAATGAATCGATCACACCAAATTATTATTTTCACATTCAGAATATGTGTGTGATACAATAAATCAATAATTTCAAATGATTTTAAACAAACAATCATTCAAATCAAATAACCATGAAATAGCAGAGAAATTCAAGACCGGATTTTCAAAGAATTTTCACAAGAATTTTTCTGACAAGTCCTCAAGAAATTTTAGATCATCTACATCAATTTTGTGAGATATTCATGATCCAAAGAATAAAAATAATTTATTTGAAATCATTTGAATTAATGTCAAATTTTGAGATATAATGAATCAGTCACACAAGGTTAATAATTTCAGATTTAAGTGGTGTGTGAGATTCAAAATATCAGGAATTTCAGATGATTTCAAACTAAACTAATTTCAACCATAATAATCATGAATAAGGATGAAATTCTAGATGTATCACTGATTTAACCCAAATATTTTTCAAGTCAGAAATAATCAAGCCAATCTAAAAATTAATGAGATTATCACAACTGAGAAGTAACAGTGCTGTAATGGGTATAATACTTTAAGCGTTTCCAAAATGAATTGGAAGGGACTCAAAACCGTATAAGTGTGTGAAATTTCATTAATTATTCAGATCTTCAAAAATTTAGAATTCTAGTTAATAGTGTTCAAGATATGATATGAATGCATCAACACTGTTATGAATTCAAAAATCAGAAAATAAACTTCAAAACAATTGCAGATAAATACAAGTTCAAATTCAGGATATGGAAACAATTAACACATGATGATTTTATATAAGTAAGGCAAATTTCCAGAAAATCATTAATTCTGCAACCGGAAGTTTAAGAAGCACAGAATAAACACAGAGATATGGCAGTGACAAATCAAATAAAAACAAATAGAAGAAAATAAAATAGAAAGGGGTAGAAGAAGAAGAAATAAACAATGAAAAAAATATATTTGCAAGGGTGAGGTTAGAAATCATACCTGATTCACAGAAGACGTTGTGGATCTCTAACTCATCAGACTTGGCTAAGGAACAGTGGATGATTCAATGATGTGAAGCAGTTTGAATCAGATTCTCTTTTCAGCACAGTTGTTCCTCAGCCTCCTTTGGTAGCTAACTGTTTAGAGGATTGAGTGGTCTAACAAAAGTAGTAAAACCACTCACAGTTGTATTTGTTCGTTTTGGTACCCAAACCTGTTTATATAACAAACCATTCGAATTTACCTTTGTACCCTTTGGGACCCAAAACTGTTTGAATTTAGTCGGAGTCATTTTACTTTTATTTGAGATCCAAGATTGTTTAAATGGTTTATTATCAAACGAATTTTCACTTTGATTATGATTCAAAAATCCTTTGAAATTTTCAAAATGATTTTTACCAAAGCAGTTTGAGGGATTTTTCAAATCATTTGAATTCGAATTTACAAAAGCATCTGATTTTCCAAAACCAAGACCATGTTTATTTCCAATAGAATTTTGGTTTTGCAACAACATATTCAACGACTTTTTACTGTTAGAAAATTTAGTCAAAGTTGACTCTAGTCGTTGAATTTTGAATTTAAGATCACCGTTCTCTTTTATTAAATCTAAACAGCGGTTATCAATGATCTTCCTTTCAGCATCATACTGTTTCAAAACCAAATTTTCAGATTCAAGTGATTTAATTTTGGTTTGGGATTCAGCAATTTCAAACTCAAAATGTTTTCGACTTTCAGACTCAAATTTCTTGAAAATTTCAATCTCGTTTTCAAGTTCTTTCAAAATCGAATTCGATTTCAACAAATTTTCCTTTTCAGCAATTTCAAGTTTGGAATGAATATTAGTTTTAAAAATTTCAAATTCCTTTTGTAGATGATTGTTCAAACTTGATAACTCAATCTTGTTGTTTTTTAAGATCAAAATTTCATTTTCAAACTTTTGAATAGTTTTATTGAGATGAACAAGATTGGTTTCCAATTTCAAACAATTTTTGCAAACTGAAATTGAAGAATTTTTAACATATTCAAGTTGTGATTCCAAATCATCAATTTTGCTGGTCAACTCAAAATTCTTAGATTTCAGAGACTTATTCTTCAGTTGGAGTTTATCAACAGATTTTGTAAAATCAAGACACATGTAAACCATATCTTCATATGAGAAATTCTCTGTTTCAGCATTTGTTGATTCTCCATCAACTGATCCATCTGAATTTTCATTTGTAAGGCTAGTTAAGCATACATCTGAAGCTGGGTTGACTTTTTGGGGTATTGAGCTGCAGTTGTCAATTTGTCCATACTTTGTATTGAGTGCTATCCAGATTTCCTGCGCAGTTAAACAATGTGAGATCAGACTGTATTGATCATCATCAAGATAAGAGTATAGAATATGTGTAGCACGAGAATTAAAAACTTTATCTACCATATCGTACCCATTGATAACAACATCCCAACATTTAATATTAACAGATTTTAAATAAAATTCCATTCTGGATTTCCAGTTTAAAAAATCTGTTCCAGTGAAAATAGTTGGAGATGAACTGGACTGACTCTCACTAAACTGACAACTATGATTACCCATGTCTCTAGAGTTAAAGAAAATACCTGCTCTGATACCAGTTGTTGGATCTAGAATAACCCTAGAGGGGGGGGTGAATAGGGTTTTTCATAATTTTTAACTGAATTAAAAATCTAATGGGATATATAATAATAAACAGATTATAGAATATAACATAAACAGAAATGCAGAAAGTAAATCACACACAGATATACCCAGCTTCGGCAAAACTCTGCCTACTGCTGCATTTCTAAGGTTTCTACTAGGTGATAGAACAGATCCCGCATACAAGACCATGTACACTTGCAAACCCTGCTCCTATTGTAAGCCTACGCTCAAATCCCTAGACTGACCAATATCCACTCGATCAGATTTCCCCTTATTACAACCCCGTAATTAGTAACCCAGATTTTACAGACTCTGAAACTGTCAGTTACCCTTAACTGAATCCTAGAATTTTACAGACTTCTAGAAACTGTTTGATCGATTTCACAACACAATTTAAAATGACACAAAGTAGAATCAAAATTAAAACCCTAGGAATTAAAAACAAAGGGTCATCTCCTTATTAAAACACTTGGCTAGGTTTAACCCCATTAGGCCGGCCCCTTTCCTTTTTTATTTAGCTCGATGTCTCTTATCCTCTGAGAATAAAAATGGCGGCCGATATCAAACTAGGGTTTCTTCCCAAATCGAATCACTCGCTTCTTGGAACTGAATCTCTGTGCTGTCGAGTTGTCGTGGCTTTCTGATGCTTTCTTGCTCACTGATTTGTGGCTTTCAGGCGATTGAAACTCTTGTGAAAATTGTGAGTTATTCGAATTTTGTTTCTCTGATTGCTCTTGATTTTGTTGTTGGTTTTAGATGCTTTTTAGCCGATGATGTAATTGGTGTAAATATAGGATTTTGAAATCCTTTAATTGCGCTCTGATTTCAAAAACATTGATTCGATCTGATTGCTTGGGTTTCCTCTTTTGACATGTTGCGAGATTGCTTCAAACAGATTTGTTACCTTATTTGAGATGATTTCCACGGCTTTTAATATCCTCTGTAAATTGCCATGATTTAATTTCTGGAAAAAGTTTCCATGCCGTGAATGATTTGATTTCTTCTTTTGATAGTCTCGGCTTTAATTGATGAACCTGGTCGATATTGTGCACCATTGTGAACACTATTTGAATTCCAGAAAATTTAAAAAACTCTGGATGTTTATAAAACAAATCCTTGTCATAAAATCAGAAAGGTTGCCAAAAAAAAAATGTATTGTGAGTCTTGGAAAATTTAAACACACTCTTATTGCCCAATTTTGCAGCTTGATTAAATCAATTTAAACCTGCCTTAAATTGTTTCTCTCGATTGAAATGTTGCCAAAACTGAAATCAGTTTTCCCCTTTTTCTCGACTAAATCTGGAAATAAATTGCCATTTAAAACTGATTTCTTGCCTGATTAATTTTGAAGAAATATTTGCAAGATTTCTCAGTGTGTCTCTTGCCATTTAAGAGCTTGCCAATTTTGTTGCATGAATTATGTACTGTCGAATTTTTTGCCAAACATATGTGATTGATTTCCTTGCCAAAGTCTGTGTTTGCTAAATTCCTGGAAATGCAATCATGTCACATTGCACTGTATTCTTACCAAAGACTGTTTGCTATAATTCTGGAGTGAAATTTACATGCTGATGTTATAGCTTTATTTACGTTCAGACCATTGATACTTCACTGCCTTGAATTGCTTTTTCCACTCTACTGTGTGCACCATGTTGGACTTTTGCTGCATGTACAACTTAATGCCATGCTATATACATATGTATTTGTTCATGCACACTGATGATTCATGTATTTATCTTACTGTTTGAACTTGCAAAAGATGCTATGCCATCAGCTCGGGCAGTCTTGATGTGAACTTGAACCATGCAAGTTTTATGACATTTATGCTGTTTTGCACCATCCATGTTGCACCATTTCTTGAGCATGCTGCTCAACTTGCACCACTCTCTTGCTTCACGACATGTTGCCTTGACCATGAACCTTGATATTTGCTGCTTTGAAAAATGCATTGAATTTCTTGGCTCTACACTTGGGCTGCCTTGTACATGAGCATGCACTGTTTATTCTTGACTATTTTGGTTTGACTTGTGTTGACAATGCTGGCACACCATGATTCACTCGACCATTTTGCACTTGAATCATGTATGTTTGTCCTGAGCTTTGCTGTCTTCTTGATGCACTTTATACTTGTGCATGCATGATGCTGTTACCATGTATTTGCTGTCACAACCATTTATGTTGCTTGCTGACTTGACTTGGCCTTGTGATCATGCTGCTTTACTTTTATCTCTTAAGCTCGACCACTTTGAATTTGCACTTGAAAACTGAACTGTATTTTAGTCTGTCTTGACCATGTCTTGGTCTGGGCATGACTATGCAGTATGTCTTCACCATGTTCACCTGTTTTCTTTATTCATTTGCGGCTATGACTTGCCTGCATATGTATTTGAGCATGAATTTGCTGCGTCGATCATTTGTTTTGTTGCTTGAGTGTTGCACTGAGTCGAGATGGTCCACGTGGCTCCTCCTCAGTTGCTTACACTGGTTGGCGAGGCAGTGCACACGTGTATATATATACACGTGTGTATATGCAGCCATCAGAAGAGATTTCCTGTCCCTGCATTGATATATATATATATATATATATATATATATATATATATATATATATGTTGTCTGCCTTGTGGTATTTACAGTGTATCACTGTGAATATCACAAGCTGTCTAGACACAGATTTATGGTTTTATAAATCAGATCAAGTCATGAAAAATGATGAGAAACACACCATAAATCTGATGGCAAACAAAATTTAAAAATAAAATTTATATACACATGTATTCAGCTTAAATTCTATTGCAGTGTACTGTGTGTGTGTTCTTGTATATGACAGGTATGAAGACTGGACTGATGGTGAAGATAGAAGACTGAAGATACAAGACAGAAGATAAAAGACCGAAGATGATAGAGAAAAGTATATGTGTCAGTTTATGGGAGAAATGTATGTCTGAAATGTAAACAAAGTGAATGATGTAACAGTGTCAAAGTATATATGAAATGTATATCAGTGATATGTACAAATAGTGGAGTGTACTGTTTGAAATGTTGAAATAACATATCATATTTAAATAAAATACTGTTTGAATATTTAAATTCGTGTACAGTAGTATTCTGTTTAAATATAAATATTATATTCCTGTCTGTGATGTATATTAACAGTACGATATCAAACACATTTATGATATATATTTATTTGGTTGTTATCATCAAACAAAAATCATATAATAGTGTATACGACTACGTCATATACAACACTAACACCACTAATCGTCATTGTTTCAACGGTTTTAAATTCTTCATCTTTTAGCCTTGCCATAAAAGGATGTCCGGTTAATAAGTTTGGAATCCTATGATTATGCTGTCCATTAATAACTTTCAATGTCCATCTTCCATCTTCTTGACATCGAGCATGTAGACTAAATGAACATGCACAATTTCTACTTCCCGACCGTCTGCATTTTTTCCCGATATCGGAACATAATTCTTTCCCTTATGATCAATATACTCCCCGCTTCTTTGAATCTTGAATTGATGGATCATCCATTGTTGAATTAAGAAATTGATTGAAAACTAATTAGGGTTTAATCTTCATCTTGGTAATTACGTTTTTTTACCACAGTAGAAAAAAAACGACATTTTGGGAATTTTATTTTATATTGTTGGAGAAAGGGGGGGGAGGAGGGGGTGGGGGACTATTTGGATTGTCCTCCCCTTAACACAATTTTTTTCTAAAAAAAAGGAAACCTCCTCCCCCCTCCCCCCTCCCCCTTCCCCCAACCCAATTGTTTTTAGTGCCCTTAATTAAGCGTCTCCAATACCAATAACATTGGTAGTGGATTTGGCTATTCTTCTTCCAACGCTCCCACTATAAATAGAGATTCATTATTTTCCTGTTTTTCTTCCTACATCAAAATTTCTTTTCAATGTGGTGAAAGAATCCCTTATTAAACCCCTGTACTTTAAAGTAACCAGGCTAGACATTTTCAGGTTTAAAATCTTGTTCTTTATTCGCTCTAATGCTCGGTTCAATAAATGGTATCATGAATTAGGATGTTAATGACCTTCGTTGGTTCCTATCGATTTTGATTGATTTCAGGAAATGCTTATACTCTAACTGTGATAATCAATTAAATCTAACTCGTGTGTTTGTGAAGAAGATTTAGAAAGAAGAAATAATTTAGATTTCAATCCTTATCATCATTTATGATTAAATTTTCATTTGATCTAAACCTTAGCCCTTTGTATCAGCCTTAGTGGAAGTTGATACGAAGCTCTAACATAAGCTGGTATGAATCAACGTGTTGTCTTCGAATGGTTCCATTTCAAAGTGCCTCATATTGAACTGTTTCGATGCTTTGTCTTTAATATATGAATCGATACTCTAGATCAAGGCTTACTCGTTACTTTTGAAGCTTGTATTTTTGTTGAAGTCACCACACTGTTTCTAGATAGAACCAACTTGTAATTATTAGCTTTGGGAAAATTTCTTCACTTCATGATGCCTTAGTAGGAGTTATATGTTATGCCAATATTTCTAGGATTTGCTATAGTAAATGTGACGGTCTTCATTTATGTCAACATTATTAAAGCTGAGACTGTATTTTGCCTTCGACCCGTTGTAACAACCCGTATTTTCAATAACCTGTTATAACATAAATGGAGGCAGAATTAAACTGTAAAATCTGAAACAAGGGAAACGGGCTATGCCATTGCGTTCATCTCGGAAAAATACGCGAAATAGAGTTCGAGTTTTCGAAAATCGGAGTCCGTATGACCAAGATATGGCCTCGCGAAGTTTCACGAAAAATTCCCAAATTAAAGTATACTTAATTAAGTGAAATGGGTTGCGCAGAGAAATATATATATATATATATTGATATATATATATATAATTGAAAATTAAATAAATAAATATGCAAAAATGTTCAAAACAACGAATTGGGAGAGGGGAATAACCGAACCGGCCGATTTTTGAGGTCGACCCGAGCTCGCTGGGTCGACTAGGGGTTAATCCAGGGTGTTTGACTGTCAACCCGTGGGCCGATTCGCTCAAATGCAGATTTTGCATTTGGATGGTTCTCATGGTTCATCTTTAATCTAAAGGCCCTAGATGGTTCCTACACTTGACTTCTTCCCCAAGACATGCTTTGATGGCTTGGATTGAATCTAGGTTTAATCCTATGGCCTAAAACACTTGCCTAATCTATAAATAAGACCCTAACCTATCCTAAATCCTCATTATTCATTCATGCAACTAAACTATGGCAAAATTTTACCTCTCATGGCCTCCACTCTCTTCATAAAATTTCTAAATGGTTTCTATGAGAGATTTTCCATGCATACAAGTGTTTTCAAGCTTGTATGAGTGTCATTAGCTTGCATTCAAGTCAAGTTTCTATCTTTGCATCATAAAGCAAGGGTTTTGATCATTTTGGCTCAAGGTTTTTATGTTAGAGCTTGCATTTTGGGTCTATTTGATTGCATAAGGGCTTTGTCATATCTTTTGTGCCTTCATAGCAATGTAAGCCCTTTCCCTACTCTTAGATATTAACTATGAAGTTAAATGTTCATGTTGCAAGTTTGGGTTTGATCATTGAGTATGATATATGCTATCATGTCATGCAAGTTTATGAAGTCATTATCTTGATCTTGTGAGCTAAAAGCTACAAACTTTATGTTGAAATGTTGCATTAGGCAACATGAGAACCCTCATAACCTTTATGTCAACTTGCATATGAAGTCATAACCCTTATATGATGATATATGCGAGTTACTAGTCATCATTCCATATCTTTTGTCACCATGATTCGCTTATGTGCCAAGTTTGGGTTTATGCATGTTTTGAGGCTTAAGAATGTAAAATGCAAGTTAATGAACACATTTGTGCCTCATTTGCCACCATGATTAACTTGTGGCTTAATATCCATTTTTGTCATGCCTTTGCCAAGTCTCTTCTTTTAATCCATTACGTTGTCGCGAACGTATATGCGAGTTTAAAAGCGTTGGGTTATGTTATGGGTAATTTCTAATGACATGAAAATACAACTTGAAAACATGACTTGAAATATAACATGGAAGTTGACATGTAAGTATGCATAAAAACATAAGCTTGGGAATTTACCTATTAAGTTAGGTCTACCCTTTGGGTATTTACCTATTAAGTTAGGTCTACCCAAATGCTTGAAAACTTGTAACATGTTTTGGGAAACATGATGGACATGACACTTAGATAATATAAGTGTGGCCAACTCGAGGTTGGGTTGAGTTTGCAACGTAAAACTACCCGGAACCGACCGACCTAACTAGTAGTTGCAAACAATAGGACCCAATGTGAGAAGTTGGTCATGTTGTGCTTGAACCCGAGGTTAGACCAAGTTGTGGTGTAAAGCTACCCGGAACCGACCGGCTTAACTAGTAACCACAACAAAGTCTAATGTGAGAGGTGAAGGTGCATTAAGTAATTAATGCCACATGATAGGGTTAAGTTAATTTGATTAATGACTCTTAACCAAATATGACATGGACAAATGGGTTAAGTAATTTGATTAGGCTAATGATACTTAACAAAACATGACAAGGTTGGGTAGGTTAAGTAACTTGATTTGCCTAATGACACTTAACCATTTTTATATGACTAGTGGATGGGGTTAAGTTAACCAACACTTAATCAATCCAACACGATAACTTGGTAAGGTTAAGTAAGTTTTCTTAATGACGCTTAACCGAAAAATACGGTTAACGAATGGGGTTAAGATTAGACTCAACTAGTCTAAACATGGAAATCGGATGGGGTTAAGTTAGCCTAGACTTAATTAATCCCACTTGGTAGTTTAATGGGGTTAAGTTAAACACTTAACTAATCTAAACATGATGAATTGATGTGGTTAAGTGACCTATACTTATCCAATCTAACTCGTTAATTTATTGTGGTTAAGTTAACCAATACTTAACCAATATAACGTGAAAACATGATAAGGCTAAGTCACGAATCGCTTGAATACACTTGACCGATTTGACTAAGTAAATTGATAGGGTCAAGTTAATATATACTTAATCAATCTAGAATGATAATTGGACGAGGTTAAGTCGTGAATTGCTTAATATACTTAACCAACTTGAGCATGGTTTGTAGGGTTAAGCCTTGAACTTGGATACTTAGCCAATTTTGACAGGATTTGTAGACTGGTTAAGTCATGAACTTAAGTGACACTTAATCCATTATGTAAACCCTAGTTCTGAGGATTAGGTGGATAACCGTAGTTAACAAGGATAACGGGAACAATGCTAAGTGGTAAACCTTAGTTGAAGAATAACTAAGTAATGATTCTTAGTCAAGGAAATTTAGACCAGTTCATAGATAGATGAGTAACCTGATACGGTAGGTTATCGTTTAAGTATACGAGTAGGAGCAAGTATCTGATTTAGATAAAGGCTCCAGCGAACTGGGTAACGAAGCAGCGGCTTCGGGGAACGTGAGGATATTCTTGGTATCCCTCTATGAGCTGCCAGGTGATTATACTAGGCTCATGAGAGGTTAAGGTCTGCGTTAGAAGAACCAAGAGTATGCCTTGGTTGCTATACGAGCGACCTAAAGACGGGGATGGATAGGGGATAGTCGACGATACACGGTCGTACCCTAGATAGCATTTCGTCAGGCTACCTACCATCTTTGGTCAAGCGTGTACGTACGGAAAGGCAGAGAACACCCAAAAGACCATAATTGCTATCTAATTATGGTTGCGGTAAGGCTTGGATGTGGGTTGGCCAGTGTTGTGTTCTCATACAGGATTTATCCTGTCTTGTCTTTCACTAGTTGAGGGAGTGGTCTCGTGGGACCATAGCCACGTATAAGAAAAACAGACCTTAGCATCTGCATCGGCAGATAAATCGAAAGCTCCCGACCGAGTCCTGTATTTCTTGATTTGCCCTGTGACAGGACTCGGATGGCACGATGTGATACATGTGCATACAGTCATGAAAAAGCGATTCACGATGAATGCGTGGGAAAAAGGGCGCGGTTGGCGGTTAGCGTAATCCCTAGTGGCCCTAGGTGGTTGAACCCAAACCGAGATACGAAAACGTGCAATAGGTAAGCATAATCCCTAGCAGCCCTAGGTAGCATAAGTCCTAGTTGTACAAACAATAATTCATGTTGGAAGACCCTAGCTAGGTTTAGGGTAACAGTCCAAACCGATCTTAAGGATCATGGAACTATGTTAAAGTAATATAGAATCTCATGGGAAAGCCCGTATGGTCTACGGCAAGGGACTGAACATTTACATGGAATAAAACATACAAGTTGAGTAACCTATATATGCGATATATTAGGTTGACATGGACCATTACACGACTTTTGAGTGAGGGTCATTCTTGGTTAACACATGACACGGTGGGGATACTAGTACGGTAGGTGCAGAGCTAAAATACAGGATAGATATCACGGGGCGTTATACGTGACAGATATCTTGGGGATATTATACTTGATAGAAACCTGACGATGTGATACCTTGTTTTATCTTGACATCGTAATTTATCATGACACCTTAGTTTATCTGAGTTCAGTAGTTCATCCTGTTATTTTGATTTAGCTTATCTATCTTGTTATCATGCTTATGTTCATCTCAGTTTCTCATATCAGTTAACTTTACTAGTTTTTATGCTAATAGTAGATAGGGCTTACTCAGTCTTTTTGACTGACCCATTTTGTTTTGCCTCTTTTCTTCCGTTCCCCCCCCCCCAGGTTACAGGGAGGAAATACTGTTGTTTAGTTCGGACTCCTTCTGCTTGAAGGTCATCATGGATGGCTTGGACTTTTCTTGGCTAATGGCTACTTTACTGTTTTTACTTGGGGAATAATTTATGAAAATGTCTTTATGCTTCTTTACTATTACAAGACAGGTTTTGATGTACTCTGATGTAAAAGGCTTTAGACCTTATTTATTCATGTTATGAAAGTTTGATTTTACTTCCGCTATTTTATATGTTCTGTCTTGTGATATTTCTGTGCATGTTTACCAATAATGCCCTCTAAAGCTAGTGCATTCCTTTGCGAGTGACCCTAGCGGAGGCGGGGTGTTACACCCGTCATCTCGCCTTGTTTATGTTGATTTGAAAAATAAATATGTGTGAAAGTTTTAGCCTGTTAGGTCAATTATAGGTACAAATTCATATAACCTTTATATATTTTACCCTTGTGTTAACTTAGCATTGGAAAATATCTATTATTAGGGTGAATAATTTGCTTCTCTTAAATATTTATTACTGTGGTAATTCAAAGGCGACACAATATGCCTATTTTTTTTTTATCAACTCGAAATTATCCTATTGCTTTGTTAAGTAATAGCCAAATTATAGAATAATATCACCAGATAGGAAAAATGAAGTCATCAAAATCCGAAAAGAAATCAGTTGCGCATGTAAGATAAGGGCCGTGGGGATCTCCCTTGAAAGATAACAAGCACGACCAGTTTTCTCAAGCTTCCCATACTTCCACTCAGGAAGATGTACATCTTATTCTAGAGCTGTTTGGATTTTCTGGAGTTATGGCAATTCTAGCTAGCGCAGATAGTATCATATATTCCCATTCGGACAGCTAATTTGAGTTTATAACGATCCATATTTGGCCTATTTACTACATCCTGTTTCCAAGATTCATTCAAAAATATCTAGAATATTTAAACATAGCTTCAATCCAGTTATTTCTCAATTCCTACAATCATTTAACTTGCTTGAAAATCCTAACTAGAGAAGTCGATCTTCTTTCTCTAAATGCTAAAGTCCTTCACTTTACGGACAGTCCATATTGGAATAATGAGACTCATAGCAGGATTATTTATAATTTTATAGAGTCAAACCTCATTCCAATAACTTTATTTCTGACCCAATCGACAAGTCCAGGAAATAGAAACTCACTTCTTTTTTGAGGTTTTATCATATGATCACAAGAGAATTTTCTATAGCTCGGATATTCGTTGTCAATGAACGTTTCAAATTATTTCCTTCTCACATTGATGATGCTTCTTTTTATTTCTGCTCCCTCCCTAAAATCATTAAGTTCTTGAAACAAGAAGACTGTTAATGTTTTAATCAAGAAAGCCGAGCCTGCAATAGCAAGGACTTTTCTTCTTATACAAGCTAAACTCCTTCAACATGGAATTATTTTTCTAGTTCATACGGTTATGGTTGAGGCCTCTACATCGATAGTCGCAAAAGGAGAGTGACTTCTTTGTTCAGGAAGTGTTTTAATTTTCACTCAAAATTCTCCTATTCAAGGCAGACTTTCTAATAAGACCATAACCAACAATTCGTTCTGTTCACTTCTTCTCTTTCATCCAAACAAGCCACAACACAACCAGCAATACAAAACTAGCCACAACCAGCCACAAAGCACTTTAAAAATATATTATATAATACAAACAGTACAAAACAGCAAACACCCCTTTCATCCAATATTACCCGTTTTCACCGCAGCAAACAACGTTTGCATGCTTTTATATTATTAAAAGATTATAACGGCAAAGTCTTTACTGTTATAAATTTATAACGGCAAAGACTTTGCCGTTATAAATTAAAACGGCAAAGACTTCGCCGTTATAACCTCCAACCTGTGTTCACTCAACCGGACACGAACTGATTCTAAACTAGCCACGGGGAAGTAAACAAGTCATACATGGTTGCTCCGTGGCTTGTTTAGTAACTAAACAAGCCATTGCTGGTTGTGCTCTAAGTATGAAGGTTGCTTCCTTATTGGAATTTCTCTCTGATAAGTTCTCATATGATACTTACTATCTGATATGGGTAATTTGGTTAAAAATTCTTCCTCTAGATAAATTGCATTTTTTCTCCCAACTAAGCGGACTTAAGAAATATCGATCTTCTTTCTTTTCAAGTTCATGATTCTTATGACTTCATGGAAGATATTCTCACTTCTTATGAGTCTAGGAAGAGGGGACGTGTTTGGTTGTAGACAAATTTTATTCCAACCCCCGAAACTAGGTAGTAGTCCCCCGTTTTCTTTAGAAAATAACAGGACGAAAATGACTTTTTTATGTTATTTTTTTTTTTTTTAGTTTTCAGGGTACTACCTAATTTGGAGGGTTGGAATAAAATTTGCCTTGGTTGTATCTCTTCCTCCTTCTAGAAATCAAAAACTTATGGGTCCGGCTATTTCCACCCCATTGTTTGCTCTTCACCCCCCCTTCCCCCCCCCCCCCTCCCCCCGTCTAAAATTCTAAAAATACTAATTCCAATTTTACCCTTCGAAAATTAATTGGATACATAAATCCATGTTATTTCTTGATGTCATTACAATTCAAATAACCTATTAGTCAAAACATATTGTTCGGAGATTTTATATAAACAGAACCTAAGTCCCCTAAAATAATTCAAAAACTCACGACCAACGACAGAAAAATAAAAACAACGACAAAATTAAGCGTATAAATTTGCAAATTCAAGTCTACTCCAAAATTATACTTTGCATAAAGTTAGTAAAACGAAATTACATCAGTATTTAATCATGACAACGCTTTCAGTCGACAATATCTCACAACAACATTTCAGATTTTATTTTATTTTTTCTGAGAGATAGGCAATAGAAGGAAAACGCAGATTAAAAGAAGAAGAAATAAAACCAGTTTGATTAAAAAAAGGACACATTTGGAAATAGATGGGGTGGGAAGAGAAAAAAGCGGGGTGTGTATTTTCTTTTGAAATCAGTGAAGTGTGAAGAGTATATACAGGGGTGGCAATAGCCGGACCCAAAACTTATTGGAGAGGGTTCTTTGGCTATCCTTGAAGGAATACTGATTACTCCTTGTCCAGTTTTGCAACATCTCCACCTCGTGGAATGATTATTGAACGATATTAGGATCCTTAATTAAAAAAAAAATCTCCTTTTCTAATTCTCTAGATGCTCTGAATCGATGGTTTGAGAACTGGGACTTTTAGTTTCTTTATGTGATTATCTTTTGCCAGTAGTGCCAATTCTGATAAATATGTTTGACGACCTTACTCAACTCGTCATGCAGTCAGTGTATTTTCAGCTCTCAGACTGTATCATGTTCAACATTAATCGTCTAATGAACAATTTACAGTTTTGAAGCATTTCCTTTTAGTTGATTCAATTTCACTTTATCTCCTTAAAATATGAGACTTTACTTTCATAACTTGATTTGATTGTATACGTGTGATTCTTTGTAGGCTACCAAACATCTCTTATAATATAGCGGTAATACTACCTTATTAGCTAATGAGATTACCTGATTTGAGGAGAGCTCACTATTCTCAATAACCAAATTGTTGACCTTGAAGCTACTAGAGTAGATGAAGAGAAGAATAGGATACATAAAAAGCTAAAAAGGAAAAGGTTTCTAAAATTCTTCATGAGCAACAAACTTCTATGAAATTGGAGACGAAGCCAAGGTAAGTATCAGATATACAAGTAAAGTCTTTGACTTAGAAGATGTCCAATTAAACTTTGAAGTAGCTAAGTTAACAAGTCATAATGAAACTCTTAATAACAAAGTAATGAGCACTAAAAGCCTCTTATCTAAATCAATTTCCATAATTAAAGATGCCAATCAAAAAGTGTCTAACTTCGCAAAAGTTCCTCTTAATTCCATCATAGTAAGATCATTCGAGAAAGCCTGTTATGTTGCACATCAAGGCAATAAAGGGAAATATCCTAATATGTAATTCGTCTGTTCTCTCCATGCTAAAATATTGAAGAGAAAATTTAATGCTATGATAGTAGGGGCCTTGATGAGGGAAAATATATTAATGCTGTAGAGGTACTTGCATTTATGGTTTGGATACTAATAGAGTAACAATGTCAGAAAATGAGGAGGTCGATACTCATCTGGAAACTGGTGGTAGTTACGATGGAGGTGATGATAGGGATGACCATAGTGGTGAAAGACATAATGGTAATGGCCTTAGCAATAACTAAGCGGATAAGGAATAGGGTACAGTTAGTGGGGGACCCTACAGTACTCAAGTAGGGAAGAGGGAGCTAAAGATGCAAAGATGACAGACATTCGTGATTCTCAAACAAAGAAGATGCCTAGCCAAAAGTAAGGTAGCGTTTGGTTTATTTTGTGTTTTGCATTTTTAGTTTTCGGCGTTAATTATGAAAGTTGTGAAAATTTGAAGTGTAGCGGTGGTGATGGATGAAATGTAAAGGGAGTGACGGAGGGGACCGCGGGAATGGTGGATTGACGGATTTGTTATTGTCATTCCCTTGTTTCTTAAAATATGAAAAATAATAAAAAGTTGTTTTCGGTTTTGTGTGTTAACTCCGTTTTGTAAAACGATCATTTTTCACGATATATGTGCATTATCGGTATTTTTGTATGTGTGAAAACTCAAAATTGAAAAATCTAAACCAAACGCTACCTAAGCTTCTAAAAAGAGAAAAGCTATGGATCGGAGAAGCAAAAGGTCTCAGGGTCATCAACCTTACTTCTTTAGGTACGACTTCTTCTTTTTTATTTAAAAAGTTTCCTTTGTATCTTCTAGTTAACTCCTAAATTTTTTAAATAAAATTATATCCAAATATCGATTTGAGTTCTTACTTGAGGAGAAACAATTGATTGAGATCAACTAGTTAGATAAGAGATTAGACATGTAGAAAAAAGAATATAACAAATCATATGAATAGCATGGATGACTTATCTTGGGGCTTCTAAGCCTATGGAATAACGAGAATTAGGGTTACCTCATTGCTAAAAAAATGATGCCACCACTAGGAATAACTTCTAAAAGAAAAATGTTGAGCTTGTAACACTCTTATGGATGCTAATTGAAAAAAAGTATTTTGGTAAAGACTCGCTATAAGGGTTTCTACAGTGATGGGCTTTCTCTATTAGGGAAATGAGCGTGCACACATTTATTAGACATATCTATAAAAGATATTTGATCAAGAATGGATCAGATGCTTACAATCATGCATGTTGGAACCTTCCTAATTTACAATCTATTCCCCCTTCAGATCCAGTAGTTCCCTAAAAATGCTTAAATATTATAGAAAGAAATTTGTCTCTGAATGCTATAGAAAATTTGTTTTTTATAAACTTGATGATGACTAGTTATGTAATATTATGCTCTGAATTTTTGTGAATAATAATTCATCGTTTTAAATAAGTTTGTGTTATACATGAAATGCAGACCACAGAAACCTCCAATAGTCCTATACCTAAGGAGCTCTTGAGTAAATTATCAAATCCAAGGATAATTCCAAGAAGAATCCTCTATTTTTGATAAGTTGCCCCAAGCCAAACACTGATTTTTCAGAATCTATAAGAGATTTAACCTAGTTGCCTAACTTTAAGTTTGAATTTTTGGCTGAGAAAAGAGATTAGAAGCTTGAAATTATCGAGCCAATTTGCTATGCAGTGAGATTAATTTCTCATGCAGGTGACAAGCGTAGACTTATTTATTTTATTCTTTGGGAATATTATCTTGAAATTTGTAGTGAACCTTTTGGATGTACCATTAGCGAAACGAACTTTGCAAACGTTGATTGATTGACTCAAAAATCACTTCCTTTGTTTTAGTGGTTTCACTTCTTTTTTATTATACGAAAAATCACCAACTTTGTTTGACAATAATCTCGATGTTAGCAGCCAATTGAAAACAATCACCGATAGGTTTCAAAAAAATACCAAGAACAATATGCCATGAGCCTTCGATTCCCATATAACTCTAAAGCCCAGAAATAGTATGAGCTTTTCCATCTACAAAATGTTGCCTCGAGCAAATAAAAAGAAATGCTCGCGGATTTGGAGAAACAAATTAAATTTAAAGACACCAAGATTGATGAGTCATTAAGAGAGTCGATTCAACATTTCTACAACCCCACCCCCGGCCAATGATATAACAGTTGATGCCAAGATTGCTTCATTTAATTAGAACTATCAACGGGTACCCGAAAAATTCGATATCCGTCCGCATCCGTATCCGAAAATACGAAAAATACCCGTTATCCGAGATGCGGATACGGATATCCGATATCCGAAAATCATTTCGGATACGGATATGGTTATAGTGGTATCCGTATCCGAAAAATATCCGTCCGATTTTCTGATACGTGTATGTAGTATATATATTATATAATTTTTAATTTATATTTAAGATTAAATTAATATATAAATTTCCTTAAAATAGCTAACCTAAACTCAACTATTTAATTATAAAGGAAAATTGTATTTTGTATTATGCAACATTTTAAATCATGTACTCATTTTATTTTGTTGTATGATTATAATAAAAACATAATTGTGTATGTGCACTACAAGAAAAATACCCTATCGCAACAGGCAAAATCTGTTGCAGTAGGCTTATTGCAACAGGCCAGCGCCTGTTGGTATAGCCGAAGTTGCCAAAGGTCTGCAACAGTTTTTGCCCGTTGCAATAAGATGTTGCGGTATATCTTTTTGCAACGGACTTTTGTTGTTGCAATATCTCCTTTTGCAACAACAAATGACCGTTGTATAGTCCATATTAAGTATCAACAAACAAGATACCACAACTATTTTTGACAGTTGCAGTAAGTCAAATTACAACAGTTATTAACCGTTGCAATAGGTAATTTTAATTTTTAGCAGATAGTGATACCACAACTGTTTTTGACCGTTGCAATAGGTAATTTTAATTTTTAGCATGTAGTGATACCACAACTAATTTTGACCGTTGCAATAAGTTCAAATACAACTGCTATTTACTGTTGCTAATGACTCAACTGCAACTGACATTTGCAGATGCTACATTCAATTCATTAATATCTAAATTCGATAATTTACTGTAGTAACGATAAGACATTACAAATAAATACACGTGCATTCGAAAAGACATTGACAAAACAATAGATTCAATAACTTTAGAACATTCCAAAACATTAGTTGAAGTTACCTTCCAAAATTAGCATAGTAACAAACGTGATCCATACATAATATAAATGCATACCGTTACACTGTACCAACAATTCCAAAATATAGCATAACATAACATCTAAAAGCTAAGCAGCACATATTACTCAAGTGAAATGAAGTCTTTGTGCCACGCCACGGTTGTTCCAACGGCCTCTTTAATGGTGTTTATCTCCGAATTAGGCCTAAGTAGAGAAGCTTCAGGATCCACGGCTACGTTAACCCATACCTTCCAAAAGCAATACAATACATATTAAAATTCTAATTTTAACGCAAATAGTGAAAGCAAAGACCAACATACTGGAAAAAAAAAGTGGATTAGAAAGATAGCAGCTCTGAAAGTTGCTTTGTGTCTCGCATCTTCTTATTTATAATTTAAGTTGAGCAATACAAGAAAAATATCACAAAAGAAACCTGAAAACCATAAATAGTTTAACTAGCAAAAACAATACAGCATGCACAAAATTTGTAGAGGATAAACATATAATATTGCTGCATATATACTTGCTTATAGCGTTTCAGACGATTAATTAGTATTAATCGATAATCATACTATAGTTATGAAGGTATTGGATCATCTCTGCTCTGATAATGAAGGGTTAATCCATTGATAATGAAGTATATATGCACTCAGATTTGTTAGTGCAGTTGTGCCACATCAAATAGAAAAATGCTTCGGTTCTCCTCCATATGTGACATGTTCAGACGTTTGTAAAGATTTTTTTTTTTCGACTTGCAGTTGAATTTTATGTACATGTTCTGTCAACTAATGATAATATAATAAACAAACTGTAAGCTATATTAACATGACAAGCTTTTAACTTGCAAGCATAAAAAACCGGAACACTTATTTGACGAGTTTATATCTTACGGTATGAGTAACTGTACAAATTCCAATTTTTCTTAATAAAACCACTTACTACCCAGAACACTAAGATCAAGGTGATATCACATTATTAACCCATACCTTCCAGAAGTCGTGCCCAAGTTTCATAAAGTGTACCGTAGCATTCGGATCGGTGCTTGCAATCGTTCCTTCTGCAACTATGTTCTTGCTCAAACCCAATAGCTTGCACTTCCTTTTAAGCAAACTTTCGGGACTTTTTCTATTTTTGAGATCTTCAATTTGCACATTATTACTTTCGCGGTGCGACTACAAAAAAAAAAAGGCTGAAACAGAAACAGAGTTGAAACAGAGCTGAAAAAATTGGCTGGATGCTTGGGTACACTAATTTGCTTTCTCCTGGTAAAACAAACATTCAAGTAGCATTTATACCTAATTTGTGTTTCCTACAACCAAATCCTTGTTGCTGCCATGCCTTTGGAAGAATAGAATCCACATAATAGACACAAATAATGATAAGCATTTGATTATTCAGAAAACTAATAATAATCTGTACTGCAAATAATGATAAGAACAGGATCACTGTCATAATTAACATCTGGTCCCTTATTGTTTTGCCTACCCACTTTTGACTTCATCATTTTGTAATGTAACAGTGCCTGCACTATGCTGTAATGCACTGCATATGGCCAAGACATCAACAATTATGTCAGAAACCAAGAAATCAACAATGTTTATTTTTTTTTATGGCGTTAACTGTGAACTTGAAGCCATAAACTTGAAGTTTATGACTTTGTAATGTAACAGCCCCTTATTGTTTATTTTTGTAATGTAACATTAAGGCCAAAGTCTATTTTAGTGAGGAAAGCAAGATAAACTATGCATGAACTTGCTGTTTATCTATAAAACAATGGAAACTATGAATTGGCTTCTATGTATATTCTATGTACTTGCTAATATTAGAACCATGTGCTGCATATCCAAGTACAGCCCTCCTTTCCTTCTAGTGCAGGTTTTATTTTATCTTCTTTTTTTCTCTAAATTGCTGCTGTCTTCGTGGCAGCAAATTTGTAGCAGCAGCGACCATGCTGTTGCGCTATTCTTCCCCATTTCTTTTTTTTCAGTTTTCACTTTTATATATATATACATTGTTTTCGCTGTTTTGGTAGTAGACGTTGCTGTAGTTGTTGCGGCAGCCTTACCTAATGTAGTCGTCGGTCAATCATGATCGTACAACATGGGGCAGCATAAGGGCAAATCGAGTTTTCCAAGGAACGCCATTTACTGACTCAGTTCGGATTTGCATATCGATAAAACGATGATCGATTGACAATTGACGGATTCCTCTAATGTTACTTCTTGGAGTAGTTTATGTATGCCTTATCATTTTCAATTATAATCGCTACAACTTAATATCATTATCTGGTATATTCAGTATTTGTCCAAGTAAGATTTATTTCTCTGAGAATTCATTTCACTATTAATGCAAGCGACAATTTTTGTTAAATTATAGCGAATTCACATTCAATTTCTTCTATACAGTTCCAAAAAGAAAAGAAAAATAGTCTTCTCACCACTTGACTTTATTTGGGATTGCAAATCTAAACGTATATAAATCAAAAATGTAAGAATATGGACTGTTACACATGATTACTTAGCAAATCAGCTTTCCATCCATGTCTGGAGTTCTCAATTCGCTTAAATTTCATAAGTTGCATGTAAAATCTTCATATAACAATATCCTAACCCCCTTTTCCCATACACATAAATTGAACTGACAGAAAACTTTTATTGATAAAGTTTTTACATAGTTTGATTAAATCCAAAGTCATACTAATCATATCAAGAAGTAAATTAGTGAAAAAATGGGTATGTACAAAGCTTAAGTTCTGGAAATGAGGATTATTTGCAGCAAGGCCTTTATTTCTACTATTCTCAAATTCCTGAATCACCCCTTTCAATTACTCAAAGCTTACATCTTCATTTCATTTTAGTATGCATCCAAGACTCATTCTCATAAAAGTTTTAATAACCAGTTCCTCCTGAAATACAGATCACCATGCTATTTAGACTTTGTGTATCCATTTCAACTAAGATTGGTTGGATTCACCTACTTATTATTTTAATTATCACAGGTTTAACTTGCCGTTAATATAACTTCTCAAGTTAAATATTTTCTTCAAAACACTTTGGATTGAGCTCTAATGAACATAAATAAAATTTTCAAATCGTAATGTTATTGACTAAAAAGATAAGTGTTTATTCAAAAGTCGTCGATCGAATATTCAATAAACCAAGGATGTGAAGCATTTCATTTTTTTGGCTGTTTGTTTTATAATATGCTTGATTACATATATCCACACACTTTTTTGTAAATGGTTCTACAATTAGTGTATTCATCTCTTAACCTATAAAGATGCAGTTGATGATATTTATGGTTTTCAAATCATATGTTCATCGTTTATTTATACTTCAATCGATTTCTTGGAACTTCTAAATTCAAAAATAGATGATCAAATATTCAAATAAACCAAGGGTGTGAAGAGCATTGTTTTTTGCCCCAAAATGAAACGTTAAATTTTTTTTTTTGTGCATCATGCGACTGTTTTTTTTTTTACTCTAATGTAATTTTATTTTTGCTCTCACCTGAAAAAATATTTATATTGTTTTGATGCTTCTCATTTGAAAGAAAAGAAGTATTTGCCTTATATATTTTGCCAAATCATTTTGGGGTGCTAATCTCATTTTTCATGCTATGAACAACATGAAGCGGGCATCTTCTGTCATATGCAAATGCCTACATTTGTACTGAGATGATTTGGCCAAAGTTACGCTATTTTATATCAAAATTCTTAAAAAATATATCCAAAATCTGCTGTCTTATAAATTTTTGTTTCATTTTATTTGTTTTTTTAGTTAACTTTGAACTCAATGTTTGTTCTCATAACTTTTAAGCACGAGTCTACCGATTTCTTCAACACTGATTTTATGACTGACTCATCTATTATTGAAAATGATGAAAATCATATACTGGAATCAATGGTTATAGATACGGTTGAAGCCACTATCTATTGGTTTCTATGTTTATGGAAAGATACAGAAAAAAAAACTTAAAGAAATTTAATGTTTTATTGCAGTAGCATGCACAGTTTGCTCTTATGTGCTAAAGTGACTTGATTCTGGCCCTTATGTGCTAAAGCAGCAGTTTGCTCTATATAAGGTGACTTGATTCTATCCCTTATGTGCTAAAGTAGCAGTTTTGAATCAATAATCATTACTATAATTAATCATCAATTATAATTTAATATGTAGCATATATTGATTTGTTAGATGCCGTTTTTAAAGGAAATCCATTCATATCAATGTCAAGCCAACAATGTTTCTGCATGAACTTTTTTTTAAAAGAAAACAAAACCTTTGTTTTTATAGTAGTCAAACTTTGATCTTTTCAACCCTACCATTTTCTAATAATCTGCCATTTTCATCAATACGTTCTTATAATGTACTTGGATGAATTTTTAACATTGGTATTGTCAATGTCATTCATGATCTAAGACAGCAATTTTCTCTTTTCTCCATGATAATGTTTCCGAATAAATTCTAAAGTAGACAACTCTAGATCTGCCATTTTCATCAATAAGTTCTTACAATGAACTTGGATAAATTTTTAACATTGATACTGTCAATGTCATTCAGGATCTATATGATACCAATTTTCTCTTTACTCCATGATAATGTTTCTGAATAAATACTAAAGTAGACAACTCTAAAATTTTGGGAACGGTTTTGGTTTCAATGCATTGCTACATGTTATTTATATGGTATCTTATATTTGCATGCAACTATATTGTTGAGTCGTCAACTTTAAGGAAAAAAAATGACAAAAATTTATGGTGTTGTAGCCAGTCTAAACGCAAATTAGCTTAGTCATCAACTAATTTGTAAAATGTAAATAACGCATATGATGCATCATAGGTTACCCAATCCAAAGCCAGTCTAAACGCAAATTAGCTTAGTCATCAAAAATACGTGACTGAAGGCTCTAAACGGCTGTTTTGATGGTCTTATCCCATAACCAAGCCAAACATCATTAGAATAGAACCATCAAAATATTTTTCGAAATTAAATCATATATTACCTGTGTCGTATGAGCACGAGGAGTCTCTTAATGTGGTGCATTATCGATCCTCTTTTCATTCG
Organism: Allium sativum; assembly: GCA_030737875.1. Classification (NCBI taxonomy): domain Eukaryota; kingdom Viridiplantae; phylum Streptophyta; class Magnoliopsida; order Asparagales; family Amaryllidaceae; genus Allium; species Allium sativum. The sequence continues at coordinate 522,633,038 of CM060924.1, read as the reverse complement.
TGTTCTGTAAAATGTATAATGTTAAAGACTATAACTTACTGTAACATATCATATATTCATAAATATGGCTAACTATCTATAACTTACTGTAATGACCAATTTAGTTAACTCTTCTACTTTAGCCGTCAAGCTAGCAACTTGGTTTTCCAATACAGACACCTTTTTTGAATTGCTTGCACGAATACCAATTCGAGATGGTACAATGCCAAAGCCTAGTCCTCTCACTCTTCCCTTATGCTCGGTGCCAAAAACCTTCGACACTCCATCTTCACCTATCGATGACACTCCCTGAGAGCTATGAGTGCTACTCTTATGCTCTTCTATCTTAGCCTGCAGATTTTTGTAAAAAAAAAAAACATTAAAAAATGAAATATGTACTGCTGCTAACTATTTAGATTGGCATGTAATCCAGTAAACTAATGTGTCCACTATAACAGAGACTATATTGTTGGAATTGTAGAAAATCCTTTGACACTCTTATTCATATGATCATAAAGTATTTCCAACTAATAAAAACTAATTATGGTATCAGTTATTCACCTCCAGAATCAGCATCTTCATCACAAAAAGAGAAAACGGAAGCATGTATGTAACAAAGTTACAATATTAATATAAATAAATTCTTACAATGCAGTTAGCCACAACAGAATTCGGCGGCTTTCCATTTTTTTTGATGTGGGCTTTGCACCATAGATCGTCTCAGCTAACATCCGATGTTCCACTTTCCATTTTCTACCCAAAAAAAAAGTAAGAAACGAGGAATATATATATATATATATATATATATATATATATATATATATATATAATGGATGTAAACATAACCCAAACATGCATTTTCTTACCATTTCTTCTGCTAACCTTGCGTAGCCCTTTCTACCCATTGTGTGCGGAGTTTTATTCTTTTCTCTAATTGCTTTGAATTTATTGCTGGTTTGCTACACAAGACAATTTCGTTAGTAAAATGTAATTTACATTTGAATTTATAACCGATAAATCTTATTACCTCAAAGTTTTCTGATAGTTTTTCCTTTACAAAATCATTCCACTCTTCATCACTCTTTATGTTAACTGGTTTTAGCATGGCTAACCTAGAAGAAGAGTCGGGAGAAGCAGACGCCAATTTAATAGCAAAAACCAATCTCGATTTTGACTCTTTCCATCGTGCTCCCATCATCTGAAACAGCAAGTCCTTGTAAACTGCATCTACCTTGAATCTCGTCTGCACAGCAGAAACAGTAATAAAAACGCATCATATTATTGAAAGACTTCATGATGTATTCATAGTTGCCTTTAGAAAAAAAAATTAAAAAAAATGTATAACTAACGAATTGCTTTGCATGTTCGTTAGATTTAATCTTCTAATGCCATTGATAACAAATGCGTAGATACACCGCCTACACAAAGGGAAACAACATGCCAGTAAAAAAAAAAAAAAATTGATCGACTATATGCAAAGTAAATACGCAAAAGGCCAAGCCAACTATATGCAATACATATTATCCATCCAAGGCATTCTCTAAATACAGGTGGGGTTTCTTTGAAGGAGAAATTTTTAGATATATATAAAGATTTGGATAAAAACAAAAGTACTTTGACCGAAATAAACAAAATTACACTGAAACATATTCAATAAGATTGACAATCATAATAAATAACATATTAGAAAAAACCGAAAGTAGAAAAAGGGAAAAAAGAAAAGAAATTGAAAAGACAGCTCCCTAATGATTGTACATGGGTGAAATAAATGACAAGCGAGATCAGTAGATCTTCATATACATATAGCGTACAGAATTGATACAAAGAAAAGCGGCATTTTGAACCAGTTTATAGTTTATTATCCAAGTAGATATAAGAAACAAATTGATTATGTATCGGATCGTTGATCAAATGATCAAGGTTTGAATTTAATCCATGTTTTGGTATATTACTATTTAATCCTGCACATCAAGCTGAAATAAAATTGGCCTAGTTGCATATAAGAGTTAGTTTTTTTTTCCCATTTCATTGCTATTGTGTAAATCAAAAGGACAATATCTAATTGTACTTTCATGCACTGCTGCAGATTCTATCATAAGCCAAATTAAAATGATAGATGCATGATATGTGAAAATTCTATTAGCTTAAGCTTGAATGAAGAATTTTCACCCACTCGATATCACACAAAAACTTGAAATTACGAAATATGCATGTATTAAAATTGTATTCGTCTTTATGGTAATTATAAATTAAGAAAGGAAGATGGAACTTTTTACCCGCTAAGCTATTTGGATTGTCTCCCAACCACTAAATAACCAAACAATTGCTATTAATAATACATATTAAAATAACAATGATTTAATTTATTCGTCCGCAAGTGGTAGCCAAATGATTTATGTAGGTTTCACAGGGGTAGATACCTATATATATGTGCATTCCTTGAATTGTGAGGTAAGCAAACACTTCACTTATTCAAATACATTTAGTATACCATACCCTTTCAATAAACTGATAAACATACATTTAGAATCAAATATATCATAATCTTTTAATGTCTTTGAGGACAGTACTCTTGCTTTGCACAAGGGGGAGTTAGTGGCACAAAGTGTGGAATATTAAAGCAGACTTTTTATGTGAAGCGGTTCATACGAAAATCATGTTGTTATCAAGGAAGTATGTATCATATTAGAATAAGTGGAATCCTGTAGAATTGTAATCCCCCAGCCACTTAAATGACATATGCAAGGGTGAAATTTAAAAAATGAAACACAAGGTTTGTTCCATAGACAATGCTGATATGATGAACGAATGCGAAATTAGAATAGCACAGCTAACGTATCAAGTGGTTAATGTCTTATATATGAAAGAGCACATTGTACAATTAGACAGCATAGAGATACAACGACAAATAGAAGAACAAAATGAGTATCAAAGTTGGAACTAAGTATTGAAAACAAATTGAAAATAAACAGAAACAAATAAAATTATAAAAACAGAAGTCACAATTGTCATACCTGTATACAAGTCCATAAATCATCCTTTAGGTGCTTGTCGACTTTTTTCCACTCACTAATGGTCATAGGAACCATTTCCCTTACTAATATACCGATGTAAGATGACAAGTGACGAGAATTGACACCTACCGGTTGACCTAAATCATTGAATTCCACTTCAGGCTTGTCGTCAGGAATCAAGGAAAATTTCTTCATCGTCGTCCTTCCTCTTTTTTTCTTGGCCGGCTCTAGTCGACAATCTTCATTGCAAACATCCGGGTCCATGGCAGTAGGCGTGTCAGCTGAGTTTGGAGTAATATTCGGAGAAGGGTTTGAATTAGGGCCAGGAGAAACAGAAAAAGGCAGAATTTCCTCGGGTTGATGCTGAATTTCCTCGGGTTGAGGCTGAACAGGACGCTTGCGAGGAGACCTTCTAACATTAGTGTTTAAAATCTGATCAGCTTCAACTTCAACATCACAAGGCTGAAAAGGACGCTTGCGAGGAGATCTTCTAACATTAGTGTTTAAAATCTGAGCAGCTTCAACTTCAACATCACCCTTTTCTTTTATTTTTACACCACCGTTCTTAACTTTATTATCGTCGAATGCACGCGAAGCTATAAGTGCAGCTAAACTCTTCCTTTTTGATCGTCTTAGTGCTGCAATTGAGCTCTGAAATTAGCATACAACAAACGAGGTTAGCTAAAAGGAATATGGTTAGCTGATGCAACAAAAAGAATTAATAAATAAGCTTCAACTTTATAATTTTGGGATCATATAAATACTAAGCTGTAGCATAAATTCTAAGATCTCCCGGAAAGTATTAGATTGCTAATTCCGGATATAGAAAAACAAAGAACTATAGCTCTTGGGTGTGCAGACAAGCATACATATACATATACATATACGTATATATGTACACACATATACACACATATATGTAGCAGCTGCAAATATTATTTTAGCTTCTTTGAGGTGTCTTTGAGGTATTTGAGGTACTGGACAATGAAATCTAATTTTCACGCAACGTATACCGAGCAAAAGATGTTTTACGGTGTGCATGGTCGAAAAGATGTTAACTTCAATATCATTTTCACGCAACGTTTTATCACTAATTTTGGCAAACCAGTTTACATTTAGTTTACATTCATGACGACATTCCAAACTTGTGCTTCATTTGTTTTGGACAGTGCAATCTAAGCAGCCTCATCTAGTAAGTTTTTGTCAATATTTTAAAAGTTGAAGCTAATTTTGTTTGTATGCACACTGTATCACGCAATAAAAGACATAAATGATAAAGAGAAAAAGTGCACATAACATGTTTTGACAGGAACTCCTACATAAAAATTGATTACTTGCATGTTTCTAAATATCTTACCTCTGTTAAGTCTTGGTACTTTTTCCCCATTGATACTTCTTGTTCAGTTATCTTCCACCTAAAAAAAAGAAAAAGAAAAATCAGTATACAAAGTGTTAGAAATAGCATATTACCAGTACGGAAGAATTTATCTGAAATACACAAACGGTTTAATAAACAACAATAAAAAATACCAGTATACATATTGCCACAAATAACAATAAAAGGAGAATTCATGTAAGTTCAATCCCAAATTTTGAATCTTATATATAAAAATCATATATAATGGTAATTATTGAAAATAATAAACAGAAATACTTTTCTAGAATTGAAATTGGTTATATGACAAAAAGCAATAAAAGATGTTTATTTCATACCAAAATGCCATCACAATCCTTTCTTATGTAACTTTCGTCTCCATTGTCTACATCTCTATCAACAATTTGTGACTCATCTACAGGGTTACTAGTTGATCCTTCATCCTCATCATAGTTTTCTAACTCATGAAAACCTCGAGGTGGTGCTTTCAATACAACATACCAATTTGATGAGTTGCTTTCTTTACAAAAAAATACTTGTGTAGCTTGCGTAGCTAAAATGAAAGGGTCACTTGCAAATTGATTTTGGAACTGGTGTAAATTGACTAATGTGAATCCATCTTCAACCTTCACTCCACGATTAATATTTGCCCAGTCACACTTAAACAGGACAAGTTGAAATCGGCGGTAGTCTAGTAATAAAATCTCATGTAGAACCCCATAGTAAATTATTTTCTCAATGGACCCATCTTCATGAATAGTACTTGCCTCGATAGAAACACCACTATTTTGTGTAGACTTCTCATACTCTTTTGTATGAAAACGTCGACCGTTAATAACATAGCCGGTATAAGATATTATTTGATGGCGAGGTCCATAAGAAAGCCAATGTACTATTTCGCTAACATTCGATGTTTGTCTATCATCTTTAACCTGAAAAAACATAATAGTATATAAAAAATACTTCTACCTCAAAGTTATTTATCTCAAACAAAATTTATAACACTTTCAACCTTTCTTTCAAACCAATCGCTAAATGTCTTTGAATGCAGCTTTGAAAGTTCTACATCATCTCGTGAAAGCCGAGGATGCAAACATTTTAGTTCTTCTTTGTGCATTCTGTACACGAAAATGCATGAATCAAAAATTAAGTTGTTTCAAATATAATAGTTGTATTAACTTTATACTTACTCTATATACGGCTTCACTTCTTCGGTATTGAACAACACATACCGATGAGCAGCATTAATCACGTCCTTGGTGACTACCATAGGTTTTCCTTTGGAGATAGGGCGTCCCTCAAGTATGGAATCACTTTGTTGCACTTCATTTCTATCTCTTTTTTTTTCAATTTCTAACCCATCTTTAATATATTCAGCACAATATTTCATGCATTCTTCGGAAGAATAGCGCTCAGCTCTGCACCCTTCGGCCCGAGCTTGATTTTTAACATATGCTTTCAACGTTTTCATATACCTATAATCAAGATGCATACATAAAATGCCCTCATAAATACATACACCATTAACTACTTTATATACTCATGTTAAAAACTTACCTCTCAAACGGATACATCCATCGATATTGTACTGGACCACAATCTCTTGCTTCTCTCCCTAAATGTACCGTCAAGTGAACCATGATATCAAAAAAGGAAGGAGGGAAGAATCTCTCAAGATCACATAGTGTTACAGCAACCTGATTCTCGGCGAATTCTAATTTATCTCTATCAATCACTCTTTGACAAATGTCGTTGTAAAAAGAACATAATCGAAGTATTGCATTCCTTGTTACTTTGGGTATAAGTCCTCGTAGTGATACAGATAATAGTTGTTGCATCAAAACATGATAATCATGAGACTTCAAATTTGAAATTTTATCTTGTTTTGCAAAGCAATTTCCAATATTGGAGCTATATCCATCAGGTACTTTTAAATTACTCATTCTGTAGTAAAATATCTCTTTTTCTTGGTCAGTTAAAGTGCATGTTGCAGCTGGAAGTAACACTTTGCTTCCTATATCTATGGGATGCAACTTTTTTCTAATACCCATTACTTCTAGATCTCTACGTGCATTGATGTCATCTTTTGTTTTCCCTTTAATATCAAGTAACGTGCTAAGAATGCTCTCACCAATATTTTTTTCAACATGCATTACATCTAGATTGTGACGCAAAGGAAGTGCCTGAAAAAATAAAAATAATTTCATGTAAATACCTAACGAAAAAGTACTAGATACTTTGATAGATAAAAATTTTAAACTAAAGTTTACCTCCCAATAAGGCAAATCAAAAAATATCGACTTCTTCTTCCATATTTGACTTCGGTTTTTCTTCCCATCTCCCCTTTTCCTTTTCTTTATTTCTTTCCCTTTCTTTTCCTCCTTTGGCTTTTTTCCCCATTCATTACAAATATCTTTAATACAATCGAAGATTTGAGTACCGGTTTGTACTGGAGGCTTTTGTCTATTCTCTACAGTTCCATCAAACAAGTTTTTCCGTTGACGATACTCATGATTAGGGTCAAGGAATCTCCTATGACCCAAGTAAGCACACTTCCTACTAAAAGGCAACCATGTCGAGCAAGTATTGACGCCACAAACAGGACATGCTTTCTTACCCTTTACTGTGCAACCTGCTAGATTTCCATAAGCTGGAAAATCACTTATTGTCCACATTAAAATGGCTTTTAATTTGAATTCACTACGACTATACGCATCATAAGTCTTTACCCCTTTGTCCCATATTTTTTTTAGATCATCAATAAGTGGTTGCAGATACACATCGATGTCATTTCCTGGTTGTCGTGGCCCAGGAATTAATAAAGATAACATCATATTGTCTTTGTGCATACAAAGCCATGGAGGAAAGTTGTACGCAACAAGAAACATGGGCCAACAACTATATTTACTGTTCCAATTGCCAAAGGGATTAAAGCCATCACTTGCAAGACCAAGCCTTAAATTTCGTGAATCAGATGCAAAAGATGGATACATCCTATCAATTGTAGCCCACTGAGAAGAATCTACTGGATGACGTAATTTATCATCTTCGCTCTTATGGTTTCTATGCCATCTCAATTGCTCTGATGTTTCTAAGGATGTGAACATTCTTTTCAATCTAGGTATTATTGGAAAGTATCTCAAAATCTTCATAGGTATTTTGGCATCCTTTTCGTCTGTCTTTGTCTTGCTTTTTTTTCAACGAGACTTACCACATTTAGGACAAAAATCACTATGTGCAAGCTCTTTTCGAAATAGACAGCAATCATTCACACATGCATGTATTTTCTTATAGCCTAAACCAAATGATTTAAGCAGCTTCTTTGTTTCATACGTGGAATCAGGAAGCGTGTTTTCTACAGGCAACATATCCTTCAAAAGTTTAAGAAGTTCCGTAAATGTTGTGTCAGTTAAACCATTTCGAGCTTTGTGTTTATAAAGAAGTATTGTAGCTGATAGCTTTGTGTAGCTTGCACACCCGGGATACAAAGGAATTTCAACATTCTTCAGGATCTCATTAATCCCTTCTCCATGTCTTACATTAGCATGACCTTCCATCTCCTCATTACATATTTGTGTATCCAAGTACATTCTATATGCATCTGACACTTCATTACCTTGATTACCTTCATTTTGTGAAGGACGTTCTTCCCCGTGAAAAATCCAAACATCATATGTTGGGTCAAATCCATAACAAATCAAGTGTGACACAACATTCCTTGGCGATTCCCTGTTAAGATTCTGACATTCTAAGCAAGGACAAATAATTTTCTCCGGATTTCCCTCCCTTTCTGCATGCCCATATACAAAATTCCAAACAGCTTGCTTATATTCTTCTGTCATTCTATAAAACATGAAGATATTGGTAATCAATCTTAAATAATTGCAACTATGAAATTAATAACCAAAACTAACTAAACCTTGGTAGATAGATCCATGTTTTGTCCATCTTGACGATCCTCTAATATCTTAGCCTTTCCTAAAAACCTGAAATTCCCAAAATCGATCAATGGTGTGAGTGATAAGTGGGTAGTTGTAACGACCCAGATTTTTGAATAATTTATTTTAAATATTTAATATTGTTTTAAATATTTAGTTGATAATATAAATGATATTTTATATTGAATTATCAATTTAATATGGCCGTTTATATTTACATTCGAATTTAAATTTCAATATCAAATCACAGAGTTCAAAATAACGTTGTAATATTAGAGATGTCGGTTGTCACGTTAAAATAGCGGTCCGGGGTTTTAAATTAAAGGACCGCCAGACAATTTAATTAAAGTAAAAATCAAATCAAATTCAATACACAATAATTTAGCCGACCTAAGTACATACTCGCACCATCCTATACTTTCATTTCGCAGACCTATAATGTACGCTGCCTTCTTTCCATGTACAATCTGCCTCCTCAGTTAGATATCAAGAGAGCAAGGAATTAATGGCCAGTACCTATTGTTCCCCCTCTCGCGTATATATAACCGCGACCTTCCTCTCCTCATTCTATTTGTCTTTCAGCAACAATAGTCGAAGAAAAAAAATATGGTAGCTCCTCAGTTCGAAATCAAAATAAAATCTGCTCCTTTCCTCGATCGGAAACCAAAGACTTCGGGAACCAACAGGCGACATCATTCGAAGTTCCACGGTGAGCTAGGGTTCGTACTCGATGGCGACAGGGCCGAAGATGATTAAACTGGAGATCGGAGTTATAATCGGCCACTGGAAAGCATATATGGTTGGATTTGGGTTATGAGTTAGCTCGAAGGTCTTCAAATTGAGTGCGACTCCATTTTGGGGATATGATTGAGGGGTCGCGATGTTGAATAAGGAGTTCAGATTTGGGTTTGACAGTTGCGACAACCAACCGGGGTTCAAAACAGTGATCGATGGAAGGAATTTGAGATGGGAGGGGAGATCGATGCTTGTTTTTGGATTACTGTTCGGTTGTGTGGTGAGGGGTAAACGAAGTTAAGGCAACCGGAAGGTGCTTGATGGAATGCCGTAGAGAAGTGGAAGGGGGTTTAATCCTCGACCCGGAGCTGTGTGTTGCTGCAGCAAAAACAATAAGGCGATGACCTTACATGGAAAGAGAAGTATTAGAGAGAAAAGATATTAAGGTAATTTTATTTTATTTTATTTTAAAAAAATTCAGAATTTACAAGGAAATTTATTTATATAATTAATAATTTTATTTAAAGTAAATGAGTTTATATAATCAGTTATATAAAGAAATAAATTGGTATAAAATCTGTAGGCTAATAGTTGAGCATGCATCTATATGTTTAACTTGGTTAAATTAATTAATTAAGATATAGAATATATTTTCAATAAAAATATGATGTTTGGTTAATATATATACATACCTGTCTATATATAGCTCGTATAATTCGCCCATATATAAACACTGTATTTAATTTATACAAGATTTGTAAAATCATAAAATAGAATTTATATTACAGATCTAAATATGGAATTCATTTGGAGTCGATCAGCGTTGATTGGAATTAAATTGGATGTTCAGCAAAGGGAAAATATACGGTGAGTAAATCTCACTCACCTTTAGAATTATTTTTATTTCATTAAAAATAATTGTCTGTTGCTTGTGTGCATGTTTTATGGTTGCTTTATATATATTAGTTATTTAGGCTATATATATATATATTGGGTTGATTGATTGGTTGGATTCCCGCAGTCTCATTAGCGGATGCCCGCAGTTTCATAGCGGATGATTACCCTATACGCCCCACGCTATGATTAGTGGATGACCTTCTATACCGCGATATTCTGCCATGAAGCAGAATGGGTATTATTTATGTGCTAACATCTGTGGATGCAGGAAAACAGGTTGGAGGAATCCAACTGGATTCCTCAAAAATATATTATCTGTTTGTTTATTTGTTTGCATATATATTGTTATATATGATGTGTTAGAAAATTAAATAATTCGTTGCTTTGTGTGTTTAAATATCACTGGGCTTAAGTAATGATATTTAAAAATATCATGGAAGGATATTTAAGATTTAAAAAGGAAAAATTCTATTTTTAAAATAGAATTTGAATTTCAAATGGAAATAAAATATAAACTTGTTTTTTTTGAAAAATAAAACAAGTAGTTTCTTTATAAACGAAGTTTATAAATAGTTCTTTATAACGAAGTTATAAATGAAGTAAAAAGAATTATCATTTGATAATTCAGAAATAGAAGTACAAGCGTGGAATTGGAATTTGAAATAAAATTTCAAACAGGATGTGAAATGAAATTTTTAAATATATAACTCAAATGAAATTTGAGTATAACATTTGGATTTTAAAAAGGGAGTTAAATATTTGAATTTTAAAAGGGAATTGAATATTAGAAATTCAAGTAAGAAGTTCAAATAGAATTTGAATAGACGAGATTAGAATGAAAAACAGAATTTGAATTCAAGAAATAAAATAAAATTTGAATTCAAAGGAATTCGAATAAAGAAATTCAAATAGAGATTTGAATGTAGAATTTCAAAATAGAATTTGAAATATAGAATTTCAAAGAAGAATTGAATAGAATTTGAAATATAGTATTTCAAAGAAGAATTCAAATGTGAAATTTGAATAGGGATTTGAATGGAATTCAAATATGAAATTTGAATAGAGATTTGAAATAGAAATTCGAGTATTGAATTTGAACATGGAATTGAATACAGAAATGCAAGTTGAAATTTGAATATGAGATTTCAAAATAGAATTTGAAATAAACTTTGAAAATAGAATTTCAAAGTAGAATGGGAAATGGAATTTCAAATAGGATTTCAAAATAGGAAATCCAAATGATTTTGAAATGGAATTTGAATTCAAGGGAATTCAAATGAATTTGAATATTAGAAATTCAAATGGTGTTGAAAATGAGTTTGAATATTAGAATTCAAAAGGGCTGGAAATGAATTTGAATATTAGAATTCAAATGGAAAATGAAATTTGAATGTAAGAGATTCAAATTGAATTTAAATAGGATTTGATCTATGGGGTTTGAATATGAAATTCAAATGAGTTTTAAACTATGGAATTTCAAATATAGAATTTAAAAAGGAGTTGAATATTTGAATTCCAATAGAATTCAAATATAGAAATGGGAATATAGAAGTTAAAATGGAATTTAAAAATAGAGTTTGAATAAAAGAATTCCAAGGAATTCAAGTATTGAATTTGAATATAGGGAATTCAAATAAGTATTGAATTTGAATATCAAATAGAAAAGGGATTGAAATTTGAATATGGAATTCAAAGTGAGATTGGAATTTGAATCAAGGAGTTCAAATAGAATTAAATAAAGTTGAATTCATTTTTAAGAAGTTTTAAAAAAAAAAGTTTATATATATAAATATAATTAAAACGAACTCGCCGCAGCACTGCAGTTCGTAAAATAGCGTTTCGAACTTCAATTGAATATACAGGAATCAATTGAAGTCGAAATTCTTTGAAACAAGAAACGTCAGGACCGATTCGATAATAGTTTTCTAATGAAGGAGAAAAATCTGAATTTCGTCGTATAGATTTTGAGTTATGTCAAAATCAAAATTTCAAAAATGCAGCGCCAGAAACCATTATAAACCATAATGGATTTTATATATAAATATTGGGATTTTTAAGCAAATAAAAATCCGGATTGCCATTTAAAAATCTAGACTTGAGTTAGAAAATAAATATGGACTCAAGTGAAGTAAAGAAGATGATTTTTGAAATAAAAATCATATTTTTGGTTATTGAATAGAATTAACTAAAGAAGAATTAGTTAATTGAGTTTGAACTAAAATCGAACTTTGAAAAGTGAAATTTGGGATTGTAAATATATATTCGAAATCGAATATAGAACTAAAATTGGAATTTGAATTCAATTGATTGATAAGTAAGTGGAAATATATTTGAAAACGTGTTATATTCAAATATACAAGCGAGATAGGCAGATAGTTAGTTAAAGAATTACTTTAACGAATTGAGTCAAACGAGTGTATGAAATTGAAATACATTGGTCAGGTATAGACATACAGGAGACAGGTATGGGACAAGGATAATGCAGGTATATAAATAATGTGCTCGTCAAAAGGTACATGTTTAATTCATATATGAGATTTATGCGCCGTATCGGCAAGCCGCTTGGCTTTTCCTTTTTCTTTTTGATTGAGGAAGATACCGGGAAGCTATTTGAAATTTCCCGATGCTCCCGATACAGGGGAGGTTATGGCGAATTTTTCCGGAAATTTAAGGAGTTAGAATATTTTTAAGATATTTTGATAATTTGAAATCATTGTATCGACGTATTGAATTCGATAGTAAAGTGAATATAAAAATCGAATGTTGTAAACAAAAAGGGATAGAGATAAGTGATTGGAATTGTTTCCAATTGCAAATAGAGATTTTTCTAATATATAGAAAATAAAAGAAGTTAATGTTTGGAAACATTTTCCAAATGACATAAGAGGCGGAGATGATTATTGAAATATTGGTTAACAAATATTGATAGAGGAAATGGAGAAAAGATTTAATTAATGAAATATTAATTAAAGAGCCCAGTGATTTGTTTGATACGTTGATTGAACACTTGTTTTTATTCGATAGTTAAATCACAGACTATCGAAGTTTTTGACCATCGTTGTCAATATGGAGAGACCGGTTGGATTATTATCCGAAGAACCACTCCGTATCGGCATGAGCGTTGCGAACCAAGTATGCTGAATATATTGAAGACGGAGTGAAGTGCAAGGGCTTTTTCTATTAATAGAAATGGTGCCTTCGGTTTCGTTCAGTCCCAGAACGAACGTAAATGGACGAATGTCTGACAGAGTATTTCCAATGATCAAATGGGTTGGTCTGTATGAATGTATATGGTTGCAACGGATTTATCCCTTAGCATAATATCCAGAATATTTGTGCAAACTCAACTAGTGATTAACGGATCTGACAATGTGGCATTCAAAGTAATTGTGTTATCAAGGAATGGTAAGTATTCGTAGCCTCAGGCCTCAACAACCGGAAAGGACAAAAATCGGGCAGGCAGCATGGCTATGTGGGTCGCACCCATTAGGGTGTATAATCACCTATCTAGAGAAATTCCTTTTGTTTCTAAATCTATCGATTCTGCCCATTCGGGAAACGGTGGTTTGAGTCCAACCGTTGGTGATATACATTCGATACACTCAAGCGAAATGAGTGGTCGGTCATGTGTGGGCCGGGTTGCAAGACGTTCTTGTTGAACCCAGGTGTATTCGCCTCTAGAGATGCACTGTCGGAAGGTGGTTCCATACCTTGTCATGTTGGAAATCCAATCTCCAATAAGCGCCATGCGGGTTTTGATTTTATAATATATGTGGAGCGTGAGATGCAAGCGTTCTGCTATTTGGTTATTTACTTGATGTAGACATTATTATAATATCACTGGATTGATATCAAAGTGTTTTGGGTTATAGTAAGGTAAAAACCGTCCGTGTTTATGTGTGGGCTGGTCTTACTATTATCTTTTCTTTCGAAAAGAGTTTTGAAAGTTAAACAAGTGGTTGGAGTTTACTCACACCAGTCCCATGACTGACCCAGAGTTTATTTTGTTTTGTTTTCCCTAAACTCTTGGGTGCCCAAATTTGTACGGGCAGTCAAGTAGTCGGGATTTCACAGATTCACTTGAAGGAGCTGGAAGCAGGAGGCTTCACCGGTTAGCTATAGGCTATCATATATTCCGCTGTGGACCTTGTTTGTATCTGGAAACAGGTGTTTATAACTGTTCCAGAAATGACTGTTGTGCTCTGATGATGGTATGTATATATGTACAAAACAGATTTGTATTTCGAAACCTATGTTATCTAATATATTTTATTCGTTCCGCTGTGAGTTGTGATCTTCGTTTTTCTTCTATTCTAATATTTCTATCTTATCTATTCTCACCCTCTAACTTCTTTCTAATAACGAGTCGTATTTCTGTGTTATTTGGGTTGGACGTGTGGTGTATTTAGTCAACTCAGATAGCTCGGATTTGCGGGTCGCTACAGTTGGTATCAGAGCTGGTTGCTTAGTTGGTACGGATGATAGGGGGTTCTCGCTTCGCGTTTGGTGGCGAACGGGAGACTCTTACCCCTACATCTCCCGACAATGTGGGTTGGTCGAGTCGAGAGGCTGGCCGTAAAAGCAGTTCTGAGGTATCTCTGTAAGCCACGCTGGGAGGTTAGCCCAGTGCCGAGGGAGGAGAGGATGGTTGAAAAGCCTACTCGAATCTCGGGGTCATTACAGTTGGTATCAGAGCCAGGTTGAGCGAACACCTAGGCTTGTGTGACATGTGCTCATTAGAGATAGGGTCAGTAGTACCCTAGAATGAGTTGAGCGTATATATGAGAGAGCGTATTTGTAAGTTGATATAAAAGTTGTTTTATATTGTGTTGGCTAGTCTGTTGAGTGGTTTATGAATTCTGGTCGAATCGTGGGACGCCACGACGTCGATAGGAGTTTGTAAACACTTGGACAGAAAAATCGACATAATATTGTTTTAAAGTGGGTAAATGAAATAATTTTACCCGAAATTTCTATTTTGATATAGAAAGAATAATTTTCTGAAATTATTATAATATATGGATGTGTCGATTGTTAGGATTATAATCAAATGAGATTATAAATTTAGAATAGTTATTTATAACCAGAGTAGAATTTGTATAGGAATTAAATATACAATTGAGATGAATTAGAATTAAATTCAAACCAGAATTAAGAATTCAAAATCCTGGGAAGTTGGAAATATTTTCCAAAGTATATTAAAATAATATAGGTTTGTTTTAAAGGATTTGAAAGAAAATCATTTTAGATGGATTTTGAAGTGATAAAGCACTGAACTCACTACAGTGGCTGGGAAATTATTCTGATGATGATTGCAACATCATCAGTGTTCATTTTCAAGTTTCTAAGTGATGGATTGCTACCTTAGAAAAATTTTGATGGAAATTTGTTTGAAAGAAACCAAATTGGTTTGAATATTCAAATGTTTTGAATTTGAAATGAAAATAAATATATGTATATATTTATGGGATTTCAAAAGAATTTGAAAAGAAAACCCAGGGATTGGAATTCTGGAATTGAAATTTAACTTGAACAAGTTAAATGGGTCGAAGTGAATGAATTGATTAAAATCAATTTGAATTGGTTTAATAGAACATAGATTTGATATAAATGGATTGATTGTGGATCATTCGAATTGAATGAAGGAAGACCAAAAGTTTTGGTTGGAGTTAATTTGTTGAAATATGAGGAGTTCAGTTTCAACATAAGTGAATTTTTGAAAAGTAATAGATTTGTACCATTTTCCCTACCTTAGCAATTTCGAGGACGAAATTATTTTAAGGGGGGAAGAATGTAACGACCCAGATTTTTGAATAATTTATTTTAAATATTTAATATTGTTTTAAATATTTAGTTGATAATATAAATGATATTTTATATTGAATTATCAATTTAATATGGCCGTTTATATTTACATTCGAATTTAAATTTCAATATCAAATCACAGAGTTCAAAATAACGTTGTAATATTAGAGATGTCGGTTGTCACGTTAAAATAGCGGTCCGGGGTTTTAAATTAAAGGACCGCCAGACAATTTAATTAAAGTAAAAATCAAATCAAATTCAATACACAATAATTTAGCCGACCTAAGTACATACTCGCACCATCCTATACTTTCATTTCGCAGACCTATAATGTACGCTGCCTTCTTTCCATGTACAATCTGCCTCCTCAGTTAGATATCAAGAGAGCAAGGAATTAATGGCCAGTACCTATTGTTCCCCCTCTCGCGTATATATAACCGCGACCTTCCTCTCCTCATTCTATTTGTCTTTCAGCAACAATAGTCGAAGAAAAAAAATATGGTAGCTCCTCAGTTCGAAATCAAAATAAAATCTGCTCCTTTCCTCGATCGGAAACCAAAGACTTCGGGAACCAACAGGCGACATCATTCGAAGTTCCACGGTGAGCTAGGGTTCGTACTCGATGGCGACAGGGCCGAAGATGATTAAACTGGAGATCGGAGTTATAATCGGCCACTGGAAAGCATATATGGTTGGATTTGGATTATGAGTTAGCTCGAAGGTCTTCAAATTGAGTGCGACTCCATTTTGGGGATATGATTGAGGGGTCGCGATGTTGAATAAGGAGTTCAGATTTGGGTTTGACAGTTGCGACAACCAACCGGGGTTCAAAACAGTGATCGATGGAAGGAATTTGAGATGGGAGGGGAGATCGATGCTTGTTTTTGGATTACTGTTCGGTTGTGTGGTGAGGGGTAAACGAAGTTAAGGCAACCGGAAGGTGCTTGATGGAATGCCGTAGAGAAGTGGAAGGGGGTTTAATCCTCGACCCGGAGCTGTGTGTTGCTGCAGCAAAAACAATAAGGCGATGACCTTACATGGAAAGAGAAGTATTAGAGAGAAAAGATATTAAGGTAATTTTATTTTATTTTATTTTAAAAAAATTCAGAATTTACAAGGAAATTTATTTATATAATTGATAATTTTATTTAAAGTAAATGAGTTTATATAATCAGTTATATAAAGAAATAAATTGGTATAAAATCTGTAGGCTAATAGTTGAGCATGCATCTATATGTTTAACTTGGTTAAATTAATTAATTAAGATATAGAATATATTTTCAATAAAAATATGATGTTTGGTTAATATATATACATACCTGTCTATATATAGCTCGTATAATTCGCCCATATATAAACACTGTATTTAATTTATACAAGATTTGTAAAATCATAAAATAGAATTTATATTACAGATCTAAATATGGAATTCATTTGGAGTCGATCAGCGTTGATTGGAATTAAATTGGATGTTCAGCAAAGGGAAAATATACGGTGAGTAAATCTCACTCACCTTTAGAATTATTTTTATTTCATTAAAAATAATTGTCTGTTGCTTGTGTGCATGTTTTATGGTTGCTTTATATATATTAGTTATTTAGGCTATATATATATATATTGGGTTGATTGATTGGTTGGATTCCCGCAGTCTCATTAGCGGATGCCCGCAGTTTCATAGCGGATGATTACCCTATACGCCCCACGCTATGATTAGTGGATGACCTTCTATACCGCGATATTCTGCCATGAAGCAGAATGGGTATTATTTATGTGCTAACATCTGTGGATGCAGGAAAACAGGTTGGAGGAATCCAACTGGATTCCTCAAAAATATATTATCTGTTTGTTTATTTGTTTGCATATATATTGTTATATATGATGTGTTAGAAAATTAAATAATTCGTTGCTTTGTGTGTTTAAATATCACTGGGCTTAAGTAATGATATTTAAAAATATCATGGAAGGATATTTAAGATTTAAAAAGGAAAAATTCTATTTTTAAAATAGAATTTGAATTTCAAATGGAAATAAAATATAAACTTGTTTTTTTTGAAAAATAAAACAAGTAGTTTCTTTATAAACGAAGTTTATAAATAGTTCTTTATAACGAAGTTATAAATGAAGTAAAAAGAATTATCATTTGATAATTCAGAAATAGAAGTACAAGCGTGGAATTGGAATTTGAAATAAAATTTCAAACAGGATGTGAAATGAAATTTTTAAATATATAACTCAAATGAAATTTGAGTATAACATTTGGATTTTAAAAAGGGAGTTAAATATTTGAATTTTAAAAGGGAATTGAATATTAGAAATTCAAGTAAGAAGTTCAAATAGAATTTGAATAGACGAGATTAGAATGAAAAACAGAATTTGAATTCAAGAAATAAAATAAAATTTGAATTCAAAGGAATTCGAATAAAGAAATTCAAATAGAGATTTGAATGTAGAATTTCAAAATAGAATTTGAAATATAGAATTTCAAAGAAGAATTGAATAGAATTTGAAATATAGTATTTCAAAGAAGAATTCAAATGTGAAATTTGAATAGGGATTTGAATGGAATTCAAATATGAAATTTGAATAGAGATTTGAAATAGAAATTCGAGTATTGAATTTGAACATGGAATTGAATACAGAAATGCAAGTTGAAATTTGAATATGAGATTTCAAAATAGAATTTGAAATAAACTTTGAAAATAGAATTTCAAAGTAGAATGGGAAATGGAATTTCAAATAGGATTTCAAAATAGGAAATCCAAATGATTTTGAAATGGAATTTGAATTCAAGGGAATTCAAATGAATTTGAATATTAGAAATTCAAATGGTGTTGAAAATGAGTTTGAATATTAGAATTCAAAAGGGCTGGAAATGAATTTGAATATTAGAATTCAAATGGAAAATGAAATTTGAATGTAAGAGATTCAAATTGAATTTAAATAGGATTTGATCTATGGGGTTTGAATATGAAATTCAAATGAGTTTTAAACTATGGAATTTCAAATATAGAATTTAAAAAGGAGTTGAATATTTGAATTCCAATAGAATTCAAATATAGAAATGGGAATATAGAAGTTAAAATGGAATTTAAAAATAGAGTTTGAATAAAAGAATTCCAAGGAATTCAAGTATTGAATTTGAATATAGGGAATTCAAATAAGTATTGAATTTGAATATCAAATAGAAAAGGGATTGAAATTTGAATATGGAATTCAAAGTGAGATTGGAATTTGAATCAAGGAGTTCAAATAGAATTAAATAAAGTTGAATTCATTTTTAAGAAGTTTTAAAAAAAAAAAGTTTATATATATAAATATAATTAAAACGAACTCGCCGCAGCACTGCAGTTCGTAAAATAGCGTTTCGAACTTCAATTGAATATACAGGAATCAATTGAAGTCGAAATTCTTTGAAACAAGAAACGTCAGGACCGATTCGATAATAGTTTTCTAATGAAGGAGAAAAATCTGAATTTCGTCGTATAGATTTTGAGTTATGTCAAAATCAAAATTTCAAAAATGCAGCGCCAGAAACCATTATAAACCATAATGGATTTTATATATAAATATTGGGATTTTTAAGCAAATAAAAATCCGGATTGCCATTTAAAAATCTAGACTTGAGTTAGAAAATAAATATGGACTCAAGTGAAGTAAAGAAGATGATTTTTGAAATAAAAATCATATTTTTGGTTATTGAATAGAATTAACTAAAGAAGAATTAGTTAATTGAGTTTGAACTAAAATCGAACTTTGAAAAGTGAAATTTGGGATTGTAAATATATATTCGAAATCGAATATAGAACTAAAATTGGAATTTGAATTCAATTGATTGATAAGTAAGTGGAAATATATTTGAAAACGTGTTATATTCAAATATACAAGCGAGATAGGCAGATAGTTAGTTAAAGAATTACTTTAACGAATTGAGTCAAACGAGTGTATGAAATTGAAATACATTGGTCAGGTATAGACATACAGGAGACAGGTATGGGACAAGGATAATGCAGGTATATAAATAATGTGCTCGTCAAAAGGTACATGTTTAATTCATATATGAGATTTATGCGCCGTATCGGCAAGCCGCTTGGCTTTTCCTTTTTCTTTTTGATTGAGGAAGATACCGGGAAGCTATTTGAAATTTCCCGATGCTCCCGATACAGGGGAGGTTATGGCGAATTTTTCCGGAAATTTAAGGAGTTAGAATATTTTTAAGATATTTTGATAATTTGAAATCATTGTATCGACGTATTGAATTCGATAGTAAAGTGAATATAAAAATCGAATGTTGTAAACAAAAAGGGATAGAGATAAGTGATTGGAATTGTTTCCAATTGCAAATAGAGATTTTTCTAATATATAGAAAATAAAAGAAGTTAATGTTTGGAAACATTTTCCAAATGACATAAGAGGCGGAGATGATTATTGAAATATTGGTTAACAAATATTGATAGAGGAAATGGAGAAAAGATTTAATTAATGAAATATTAATTAAAGAGCCCAGTGATTTGTTTGATACGTTGATTGAACACTTGTTTTTATTCGATAGTTAAATCACAGACTATCGAAGTTTTTGACCATCGTTGTCAATATGGAGAGACCGGTTGGATTATTATCCGAAGAACCACTCCGTATCGGCATGAGCGTTGCGAACCAAGTATGCTGAATATATTGAAGACGGAGTGAAGTGCAAGGGCTTTTTCTATTAATAGAAATGGTGCCTTCGGTTTCGTTCAGTCCCAGAACGAACGTAAATGGACGAATGTCTGACAGAGTATTTCCAATGATCAAATGGGTTGGTCTGTATGAATGTATATGGTTGCAACGGATTTATCCCTTAGCATAATATCCAGAATATTTGTGCAAACTCAACTAGTGATTAACGGATCTGACAATGTGGCATTCAAAGTAATTGTGTTATCAAGGAATGGTAAGTATTCGTAGCCTCAGGCCTCAACAACCGGAAAGGACAAAAATCGGGCAGGCAGCATGGCTATGTGGGTCGCACCCATTAGGGTGTATAATCACCTATCTAGAGAAATTCCTTTTGTTTCTAAATCTATCGATTCTGCCCATTCGGGAAACGGTGGTTTGAGTCCAACCGTTGGTGATATACATTCGATACACTCAAGCGAAATGAGTGGTCGGTCATGTGTGGGCCGGGTTGCAAGACGTTCTTGTTGAACCCAGGTGTATTCGCCTCTAGAGATGCACTGTCGGAAGGTGGTTCCATACCTTGTCATGTTGGAAATCCAATCTCCAATAAGCGCCATGCGGGTTTTGATTTTATAATATATGTGGAGCGTGAGATGCAAGCGTTCTGCTATTTGGTTATTTACTTGATGTAGACATTATTATAATATCACTGGATTGATATCAAAGTGTTTTGGGTTATAGTAAGGTAAAAACCGTCCGTGTTTATGTGTGGGCTGGTCTTACTATTATCTTTTCTTTCGAAAAGAGTTTTGAAAGTTAAACAAGTGGTTGGAGTTTACTCACACCAGTCCCATGACTGACCCAGAGTTTATTTTGTTTTGTTTTCCCTAAACTCTTGGGTGCCCAAATTTGTACGGGCAGTCAAGTAGTCGGGATTTCACAGATTCACTTGAAGGAGCTGGAAGCAGGAGGCTTCACCGGTTAGCTATAGGCTATCATATATTCCGCTGTGGACCTTGTTTGTATCTGGAAACAGGTGTTTATAACTGTTCCAGAAATGACTGTTGTGCTCTGATGATGGTATGTATATATGTACAAAACAGATTTGTATTTCGAAACCTATGTTATCTAATATATTTTATTCGTTCCGCTGTGAGTTGTGATCTTCGTTTTTCTTCTATTCTAATATTTCTATCTTATCTATTCTCACCCTCTAACTTCTTTCTAATAACGAGTCGTATTTCTGTGTTATTTGGGTTGGACGTGTGGTGTATTTAGTCAACTCAGATAGCTCGGATTTGCGGGTCGCTACAGTAGTCGGAACCTAAAACCCTTTCAACCCCTAAAACGAGCCATGTTTTGCCTGCAGCCTAGAATGTTTATATTTTGTACTTGAAACCTAATCCGACTAAATTAAAAAAAAAACTAATTCTTGGTTTCTAACTAAAGAATATCAAACTTTGGTTTATTTGATTATGCACGTAAGCAAACTACCTACAAATTTTTTTTCCATCTTTAAGGAAAACCTCCTATGCTAGTTAAATTCACTCCAAGTCATAGCCTCTTGGAATACTACTGATATTAGGGAGACCAGTAGAACTTGCGCATTACGTATTTATGTTGAATTCTGGTGCATAAACCATGATGCACACACATAATCTCTTTGTTGTTATCCATTTGATGTTCAAGCGGGATTGAAATAAAGATTGGAAAAGTATAAGTATTAATTTATACCATGATCACATAATTAATTTTTCATTTTTACCTGGGTTAGGTCACTGCTTAGATATATAGTTTCACCTCTCCTTGTATAACACTTTTTTCATTTTAATTTATAAATTAATAGTTGAATAATATACACTCACCCACATTAGCAACTGAAGATACAAGCAGACATGTTTGATGCAGCTGTGATAATCTTTAAAAAATGTAGCAAAATTAAAGATGTGTTGTGAACAGAAGAGTGGTTCAAATTGATAGTTAAATGTGCACTAAGTATATTCAAGTCATAGTTGATATAAGATGTATCAAGCTCATGTGTTCTAACAGATCTGGCAATAGTTTATCCAGTTGATTGTGCAAGTTTGCAAAATATAGTTAAGAACATATGAATTATGACTATCTACATGGATGAACGTGTTTGTTAAATAAAAGATTAAGATGGTAACAATTTGTTTTAAGCTACATAAGATAGAACAATGGAGAAAGATACACGTAAAACTCAAATTTACATGCACGGATGCTATTTTTAATTTTAGAATGTGATTTTAAATTTACATAATTTTGTAGTCGTTAAAGCATATTTACAACTATTAACTAAAAAGTCTCAAAAAATGAAATAAAATCAAGGTGGATATAATATATTAGAGTGTGTTATGATAATAGTGTATTATTGGAAAGAAAAATGGTTACAGTGTTTTATTTGATCCTGGGAAGACGAGTCTAAGTAAATATATTAGTAGTACAATGACCAGCTAGCAATATTTCAGTTTGCATTTTGGCAGGCCTGCATTTCAGTGAAATTAGTTTCTCATACAGACTAATTGTCATGCCTCCCAAAGATTATCTTGTTGAACATTGCACACAATAGGAACATGGAACTTCCTACTACTCTTAAGTGGAAGCAAAACTCCATTCCATATCAGGAATCAAGATGCTTATAGTGTGCAAGGTGATATCACATTATACTAACGAATTGCTTTGCATGTTCGTTAGATTTAATCTTCTAATGCCATTGGTAACAAATGCGTAGATACACCGCCTACACAAAGCGAAACAACATGCCAGTAAAAAAAATAAAAATTTGATCGACTATATGCAAACTAAATACGCAAAAGGCCAAGCCAACTATATGCAATACATATTATCCATCCAAGGCATTCTCTAAATACAGGTGGGGTTTCTTTGAAGGAGAAATTTTTAGATATATATAAAGATTTGGATAAAAACCAAAGTACTTTGACCGAAATAAACAAAATTACACTGAAACATGTTCAATAAGATTGACAATCATAATAAATAACATATTAGAAAAAACCGAAAGTAGAAAAAGAGAAAAAAGAAAAGAAATTGAAAAGACAACTCCCTAATGATTGTACATGGGTGAAATAAATGACAAGCGAGATCAGTAGATCTTCATATACATATAGCGTACAGAATTGATACCAAGCAAAGCGGCATTTTGAACCAGTTTATAGTTTATTATCCAAGTAGATATAAGAAACAAATTGATTATGTATCGGATCGTTGATCAAAGGATCAAGGTTTGAATTTAATCCATGTTTTGGTATATTACTATTTAATCCTGCACATCAAGCTGAAATAAAATTGGCCTAGTTGCATATAAGAGTTATTTTTTTTTTCCATTTCATTGCTATTGTGTAAATCAAAAGGACAACATCTAATTGTACTTTCATGCACTGCTGCAGATTCTATCATAAGCCAAATTAAAATGATAGATGCATGATATGTGAAAATTCTATTAGCTTAAGCTTGAATGAAGAATTTTCACCCACTCGATATCACACAAAAACTTGAAATTACGAAATATGCATGTATTAAAATTGTAGTCGTCTTTATGTTAACCATAGTAGTTAAGGCGCTAAGGCGCAAAAAGGCGCACGGCTTGAGCCTTGGGCTTTTTTGTGGGACTTTTAAAAAAAGGCGCACTGCATATATTTAAAAAAAAAAAAAATCCTGCAACATATATATATTTTTAAAACATAAAAAAGCTGCTGCAAAATAAAAAAAACTGTTGCAAAAAAAAAATTGCTGCATATATATATATATATATATATAACACTACTGCATATATTTTAAAAATAAAAAAATGCTGCAAAACCAAAAAAACCTGCTGCATACATTTAAAAAAAAAAAATTCTGCTGCATATTTAAAAAAAAGAATTGCTGTAAAACAAAAACCAAAAACTGCAGAAAAATGATCAATCGAACAAAATGGTTGAAACCCTAAGTCGAATTGGATGTCGACCTTGCTCAAATTCAATGTCGAGTTCGAATTTGCAAACCCTAAAGCGAAACCCTAAAGCAGCGACACTTTTTTTTCCTTTTTTTGATGTCGAGTTCGATGTCGACCTGGTTGAAAACCCTAAATCAATTTGAGGCGCGCCTTTCTGCGCCCCGGAGCCTCAGAAAAAGGCTCCAAAGGCGCGCCTTTCGTGCGCCTCCGTTAGAGGAGGCGCCTCAGCCACCAGGAAGGCGCAGGACCTGCGCCTGCGCCTTAGGCGCGCCTAGGCGCGCGCCTTAACTACTATGATGGTAACTATAAATTAAGAAAGGAAGATGGAACTTTTTACCCGCTAAGCTATTTGGATTGTCTCCCAACCACTAAATAACCAAACAATTGCTATTAATAATACATATTAAAATAACAATGATTTAATTTATTCATCCGCAAGTGGTAGCCAAATGATTTATGCAAGTTTCACAGGGGTAGATACCTATATATATGTGCATTCCTTGAATTGTGAGGTAAGCAAACACTTCACTTATTCAAATACATTTAGTATACCATACCCTTTCAATAAACTGATAAACATACATTTAGAATCAAATATATCATAATCTTTTAATGTCTTTGAGGACAGTACTCTTGCTATGGATTTGACCCAACATGCTAACAGTAAAGAGTATTTAACTTCATTAGCTCAAGAGTACTCTTTCCTTTCAAGTTATATCTAGCAAAAGGTTAATAAAATTCTCACAGAGACCAATCTCTGCTGATATGGTCCCAAAAAACATGTGAAACAGTAAGGGTCTCCGATTATTTTCCAAAAAGGCTTGCATTTATATTTGAACTAATAATATAGGCCTTAGTTTTGAATCTTCTGATGATTTTAGTTTATGAATATATGCAAAGCTAATTACAAATTCCATGAAATGTCTGTGCTCTAGTTCAGCCACTGCCATAGTAATTTATTTGACCGACATTAAAATAGCTTCTACATTAAAATAAAATTGAGAACAGCCTCTACATTAAAACAAAACAGTTTCATAAATAATAGTTTCATACTGATTTGAGAACAGCTTCTACAGTAAAACAAAATTGAATCTTAAATTCATTTCATCACAGATTTAAACAGGATGGGGATTAATCGAAATCGAGCAAACAATTACAACGAAGGAAACGTAGGGTTTTGAATTTTACCTGATACCAGAACGCCGACACGAAGTGGATCGATTTTGAGACTGGAGATTGAACGTTGGCACGAACTGAGAGCTCCTGGACGGATCGATTGAATGAGATGTCGAATGGCGGCGGATCGATTGAAGACGGAGGAAATGTGGGATCGCAAATTAGGGTTACGAAGTGGAAAGCTTTTAGGATTACGGATAGATTGATAAAGTTTCACGAAACAGAAGGGTTAAAAACTTAAACCCGTTATTACTTAGTGGAGTGCTCCTGGACGGCGTATATACTTTTGAAATTCAATAATACGTTAAGTATATACTTTTGAAATTGAGTTGCTGTAGTGCTCCTGGACAGCGTGACTAATTGCATAGGAATGGAATCATTTAATTTACTAATTTTTATTACTTAGTGGAACTAAATTATGATTATCAAATATCATACATTAATAAATATTATGCTAATTACTTAGTAAAATATAACTCATTATTTACTAATTTTTATTGATTACTTGTTATTTCGGAACTATTATGTTAATCATATAATTTTCAAATAAGTTTCAAATATTATAACTCATATAATATAACTCATAAATATAACTCATAAATATTATGTTAATCATATAATTTTCAAATATATACACACATATATATATATATATATAAACTATTATTCTTATACTTCTTATATTACAACCGAATATTACTTGGAGAAAAAATAATTTTCAAAAGTACGTTATTCGCAACAGGCTTTACCACTTGCAAAAAAATTACAGTTATCGCAACTGGTAAAGACAGTTGCTAAATATATATTTCTTGCAACTAGTTTGAAAGTGTAGTTGCAAATAATATTCCTATTGCAACAGGAATGGAAGTCCAGTTGCTAAAAGTATGTTTTTGCAACAGGCACGAAATCGCTGTTGCGAAAAATATGCTTTTTGCAACAGGAAGAATAAGCCTGTTGTTAAATCTTATCTATTGCAACAGCAATAAAAGGCCTGTTGCTAAATATCATTTACTGCAACTGTCATTTGAAGCCTGTTGCAAATAGCTAGTTGCAATAGGGTATTTTTCTTGTAGTGGTGCTTCTATGATTTATATTTTGTTTTATTTTAGTCTTAGGGTTGTGTATTTCATATTTTGAACACTTTATGTCTTAAAATATTTGTTGTAAGAAAATTATTTGATTGATGTCCTGCTTGTAATTTTTAATTAGATGTATTCACATTTTCAAAAAATATATTTTATGAGCCAAATTTGTATGTGAGTGATGTATTTGTAAACTTTATTGTTTTATTTTTGGATATTTTTTCGGATATTTTTCGGATATTTTCGGATATACACATCCAATGTACAGTTTTAAGTTTCGGATACCGATATTTCGGATATTTTCGGATATCCGTATTCGCTAAGGCGGATACGGATATTTTCGGGGATACGAATATTTTTAACTGGTATCCGCAGATATCGGATACGGATTTTCATTTTTGGATACGGATTCGGATACGACACTATCCGTATCCGACTGCATCCGTTTGCAGCCCTACATTTAATTAGAAAGTTAATGATATAGAGGTGGAACTACTAAGGAAACAAACTAGTATCCAATCCCTTTAACTGATTGTGAGTGGTGACTATTCTAGTCTTCCCGGTCCTATTCCATTTTCGGGAAGTGACCCATTTTATGAACTCTTCCACCCTCCGAAGAGCTTAGATGATATAATATATTATTTGTCGAGATTAGGCGCAGCGGAAGCCAACTCAACACACACAACCAGTCTAGTGCAGAGAATTCACAAAGACAGCAAACATAAAGAAAGAACACAATGTTTTAACGTGGTTCGGCAATAGCCTACATCCACGGGCAAAGCGAGAGTGATTTTATTACTTACAATGGAGAATTACACAAGAGCTCATACACAGGCTTTCATAATTGACTCTCAGCTCACTCCACTCTCAGGTATTTTTCTTTTTCGTTTGTTGTGTGGCGGTTACTCTCATCTCACCCAGAAACCCTCACAGTTTCATGCTATATATATAGCAAGAGTCAACAAGTAAGAGGCCCACAACAATAACATAATATCTGAAATGCACGTGACTGCACAGTGCAGCATACTTCACAATTCTCCACCTCGGATCATGCACAAAAGCATGAGACGATCACACACAAAATACTCTGATTGCCACATATCCAGCTGCACCACCAAAGTAGTTGCCTACATACCCAAAGGATCAAGCTGTCGTAGTTCATCAAAATGTCTCACAAACGAGACTTCACAATGTTCCGAAGAACCTCCACCCCATCGGGGTATCATACATCAAACATACAAAACATTAATCAAGTCAATACAATGCTTGAACTTGACATTAGAAACCACTTTAGTCAACATGTCTGCGGGATTCTCTTTTGTATCAATCTTTACCAAGAGAATATGACCCTCAGTTAATACTTCTCTAATGAAATGATAACGCACATCAATGTGCTTTGTTCGGGCATGATGAACTTGATTCTTTGCTAGGTGGATGGCACTCATACTATCGCAATACACAGGAAGTTGATCTTGCACCACTCCCAAATCATCCAACAAACCTTGCAACCATATAGCTTCTTTGAAAGCTTCAGTCACTGCCATATACTCTGCCTCTATAGTAGATAGAGCCACTGTCGACTGCAGAATAGACCTCCAACATATAGGACCTCCTGCCAAGGTAAACACATACCCTGTAGTAGAGCGTCTCTTATCCAAATCACCGGCATAATCTGAGTCTACATAACCAACACATAAATGACTGTTGTTCATATCCTTCACAAATTCTAAACCAGCATCGATAGTTCCCATAAGATATCTCAAAATCCATTTGACAGCATTCCAATGCTCTTTTCCAGGAACATGCATGTAACGACTGACCATACTCCCGGCATGTGAAATGTCAGGTCGTGTACACACCATCGCATACATAAGACTCCCAACAGCATTAGCATAAGGCACATGTGCCATAAATTGAATCTCATCATCAGAGGAAGGACACATAGTTGCATTCAATTTAAAATGAGTAGCAAGAGGAATACTTACTGATTTGGTTTCTTTAGAAATGCCAAATTTCCTTAATACCTACTTCAAATATGTCTTTTGAGATAAACACACCTTGCCCTTCATTCTATCTCTCTGAATCTCCATGCCAAGAATCTTCTTCGCATCTCCAAGATCTTTCATTTCAAATTCAGCTGACAACTTACATTTCAGCTTCTCAATCTCAGACTTTCAAGTAGATGCAATCAGCATATCATCTACATACAACAACAAATAAATGAAAGTACCATCACTCAGCTTCTTCAGATATACACAGTGATCATGTTGGCTTCTTGTGTATGCTTGGCCTAACATAAAACGATCAAATCATTTATACCACTGTCTCGGAGACTGTTTCAGTCCATACAACGATCTTTTCAACTTACACACCAGATCATCTTCACCGGGAGATTTGAATCCACTTGGCTGAGTCATATAGATCTCCTCATCTAGATCTCCATGTAAGAACGCTGTTTTTACATCCATCTGAACCAGATTCAAGTCATACTGCGCTACCAAGGCTAACAAAGTACGAATAGAGGAGTGCTTCACAACTGGAGAGAATACTTCATTGTAGTCAATTCCCTCCTTCTGGGCATAGCCTTTTGCAACCAGCCTTGCCTTGTAGCGAATCTCATTTTTCTTCACTCCTTCTTTCTTAGCATATACCCACTTACATCCAATCGCTTTCTTGCCCTTAGGGAGCTTGGCAAGAACCCAGGTGTCATTCTTGTGAAGAGATGTCATTTCTTCACCCATAGCATCTTTCCATTCTTCACACTCAACGCTATGAATAGCTTGTGTGTACGTCTCGGGAATGCCTTCATCAGTAACTGGTAAAGCATAAGTTACACAATCTCGAAACCAACCTGGTTTCCTGATATCCCTTTTCGGTCTGCTAGAAGCAATTGACTCTGGAACACTTCTCTCAGCCTCTGTTTCTATTTCTAACCCATAGTCGGAATCATCAGCACTGCCCCGGTCAACCGTAACTTCATCTGTTTCAACAACTGAATCTGTCACCTCTTCAGAAGCTGGTCCCACTGGTACAGTTTCATCTGGGACTTGTGTAACAATATCAAACTTCACACGCTGCACATTCTCACGATTACTGCTCTCATTCTCCACCTGATGAGAACCCTTAGGCTTTAGCATAGCAGCTTCATTAAACGTAACATCCCTACTTATAATCATTTTCTTGGTAACCGGATTCCAAAGTTTGAACCCTTTGACTCCAGTCTTCATGCCAACAAATATTGCCTCAACAGCACGAACTCCAAGCTTATTGTCCTTCACATGAAACCAAGCAGGACAACCAAATACATGAATCAACTCATAGTCATAAGCAGGCTTACCATACCAGAATTCCATTGGTGTTTTGCCTCCTAATGCAGATGAAGGCAACCGATTGATGAGAAAACATGCATAAGTAACAGCTTCAGCCCAGAATGCTTTGCCTAATCCAGAATTAGACAACATACATCGTACTCTCTCTAGCAGTGTACGATTCATCCTTTCTGCGACTCCATTCTGCTGTGGTGTTTCTCTAACCGTGAAATGTCTCTTGATTCCCTCATCTTGACATACTTTGTGAAATGGATCACTTGTGTACTCTCCACCGTTGTCTGAACGAAGTACTTTGAGTTTTCTACCCGTTTGAGTTTCAACTGCTTTCTTCCATCTCACAAATATTTCCAT
Organism: Allium sativum; assembly: GCA_030737875.1. NCBI lineage: Eukaryota > Viridiplantae > Streptophyta > Magnoliopsida > Asparagales > Amaryllidaceae > Allium > Allium sativum. The sequence goes on along the minus strand of CM060924.1, from coordinate 522,602,725 downwards.
AACATCACTTTTCTGTCTCATGACATACACCCATACACGCCTAGAATAGTCATCAATAAAAGAGACAAACCAATGCTTACCTCCCAAAGATGCATTTTTGGAAGGACCCCATACATCTGAATGAACATAATCTAGAACTCCACTAGATTTATGGATTCCCTTACCAAAGCGAGATCTTGTCTTCTTGCCTTTTACACAATGTTCACAGAAATCTAACTTACAGACAACAACCTCTTTCAACAGATTTTGCTTAATTAAAGCATTCAAAGATTTCTCACCTGGATGTGCAAGCTCATGTGCCATAGCATTGCAGATTCCTTAACAGCAATTTCACTCTGCTCAGCTGTAGCTACATCCCCAGTCACTGTTCTCCCATTTAAGTAATACAAGTTGTGATGATGTGTACCTTTCATAACAACCATAGCTCCAGACATCACCTTCATAACTCCATTTTGGCCATCAAGTCTTAATCCCTTGGATTCAAGCATTCCTAAAGAAATCAGATTCTTTTTCATACTTGGCACACACCTCACATTTTTCAGTTCTCTAACTTTTCCATCATGCAGTTTCAGGCGAATACTACCAATTCCCACAATGCTACAAGAATTGTGATTTCCCATCAATACTTCGCCCTCAAACTTCGTAAAATTTGAAAACCATTCTCTATTTGGAGTCACATGAAAGGTAGCACCCGAATCAAGTATCCACTCATCATCTTTTGCCTTAGAGTTAGAAGGTACCATGGTTAAAGAGAAATCTGACTCATTCCCTGTGTCTTTGCTGGACTGGACTACATTTGCTACACTTTTGCCTTTCTTGTCCCGCTCCTTGACCTTAGGACAATCCTTAGCCCAATGGCCTTTTTCATGACACCAAGCACATTCATCCTTAGCCAAACGCCCTTTTGCTTTCGAGTATCCTTTACCCTTATTAGGATGTTGGCCAACATTTTTCTTACGGTCTGATTTTCCGCCTCTCATTACAAGAGCATCACCACCATCTTCTCTGGAGATATCATCTCTATCCATCTTTCGGAATTCTTCACTACGTAATGATGTAGCGACTTCATCATAAATCAACTTGTCTTTGCCATGAATTAGCGACTTAATCACGAGTTCATATTTCTCCGGAAGAGAATTCACTAAACACAAAGCTTTCTCCTCATCTGGAATGATCTCATCATAATTAACCAACTCCGTAAGGAGTTTGTTAAAGGAATCCAGATGCTCAGTCAGAGTTGCACCCTTCTTCATATTGAACCGATACAAATTTCTTTTTAGATGAATTCGGTTTGCCACATTCTTCACGAGGTACTTCGCTTCAAGTTTTTCCCATAATTCTTTCGGCGAGGTCTCATGTTGATAGTTCACTCTGATATCAGCTTCCAAGCAACCCCTGATCGTAGCTAAACAAAGTCTTTGATTCTTTTCCCACTGTTTGTCTGACCATTCTTCTGGTTTCTCTATTCTCAAACAAGGTTCCAAATCCAAATTTCAAGAGCATCAGACACATATGTTCTCCACAAACCAAAGTTATTGTTTCCATTAAATTTCTCTACATCTAGCCTTGCTCTGTGATACACTATTTTTTCAGATTGACTAGATTCACTCATTTTCGCAATACAAGCAACTTACACAAGGGAAATAAACACAAATGGGAAAAACTGCCCTTACAGGAATTTCGTCGAACACCTTCTGTGCACTAAACTGAACACACAAATCCAAAGATTGCAACCACAAGCTCTGATACCAATTGTCGAGATTAGGCGCAGCGGAAGCCAACTCAACACACACAACCAGTCTAGTGCAGAGAATTCACAAAGACAGCAAACATAAAGAAAGAACACAATGTTTTAACGTGGTTCGGCAATAGCCTGCATCCACGGGCAAAGCGAGAGTGATTTTATTACTTACATTGGAGAATTACACAAGAGCTCATACACAGGCTTTCACAATTGACTCTCAGCTCGCTCCACTCTCACGTATTTTTCTTTTTCGTTTGTTGTGTGGCGGCTACTCTCATCTCACCCAGAAACCCTCAAAGTTTCATGCTATATATATAGCAAGAGTCAACAAGTAAGAGGCCCACAACAATAACATAATATCTGAAATGCACGTGACTGCACAGTGCAGCATACTTCACACTTAGATGATATAATATATTATTGTGCCGAAAATAAGTTCAAAAAAATAAAATATCTTATTGGATAATCAGACAACACCTTCTTAGAACGTATTATTTTTTATGCAGCATAATACGAAGATCACAAAAGTCATGAATTTTTCCTTATTCGGTAGATACAGAAGCTAAAAACAAGGTTTAAAGATCAAAAAGAGGCAATAAAAGCTGTCAACAAAGTAAATCAGGTTCATCTAATGATAATGCTGATTTTATCTGAAAGAAGGAGAAGAAGATAAAACATATCCAATTATCGACCATATATCACATTATATAGTCCTCTTATAAGGTTGAAATCCTAAGAAAATTGGCTCAAAGAAAACTGGCTCAAGAACTTACGGGTAAAAAAAAGATTTGTATTCCATTTGATAAAGGACATGCTTAGTAAATATTAAAACATAGCATTTTATAGACCATACCCTGTGCTTTTTTATCTAATAGCATACTTGCTATAAATTTCCATCTTCCAATATCCTGATTAGCTAATCAAAACTGATAATCAATGATGTTCCCCCAAAAAAACCCTAAAAATGTGTCAACAAAAATAATTAGTACTTAACGATGTATTCATAATTAAGGTCATTCATTTTGTGATTTTCTATGATGTGCGTAGAACACTTTATGGTAAGAGAAATAATAAAAGTCATGAAACTAGTAAAATGTTGAAATACGACTTTCTATAGCAATAGATGATCAGAAAACCATGTTCGGCACTAGTAAAAGGGAAGAACAAAACCATAATGAGTGACTGAGAATCCTAATCATTAAATATGGAAACTAAAGAAGTTTGAAAAATTAGAATTTCATATTTAGGAATAACATAGGAACAGTAATAAAAAGTAAAAGTATTAGTAGTCCGAATAAAAATTAACAAACCAGAAATCAAGAGTCCAAATTTGAGAACAACAGAGGACAAGAAGAACAGATATCCATGTAGAAAACTGAAATACCAAAAACAAGAAATCAAAACTTAACATTAACAAAAAACCAGAATGTTAGAACTACTATAATAATGGGAAGCCATAATTCTAATTCAGAAATCTGAAAACTAAACTGTACTAGGAGACTAGAATTCCATTAATAGAAGTTGAAAAATCTGGAAACCGAATAATACTATTAAAGTGAAAATCCAATAATAGATGGCTAGAAATTTAAAAGATCATAATCCTATATCTGGCAATAACAGTGGAAGAGATATGGTAATACAAGTAAAGTGCTGCTAAAAGCACCCAGATTTCTTCTTCTTAATACCATGAGTGGTATTAGAAAGTGTAAAACTGAATGCTTTTAACACTGCACTACCATGTAAAACTATAAGCATCCAGTTTTACACTTTCTAATACCACTCATGGTATTATAAAGAAAAAATTTGGGTGCTTTTAGCAACACACATCTTAGGATAAGGATTCTCAGTCACTAAGGACTTGGTTCTTTATGGTAACCGCGATAAGGGCTTTATCTTCTTTGATGTGCCACCTGGAATGCTAAGGACTTGGTTCTTTGGATGTGCCAAAGACTTTCTTGCTTTAAAATGTGCCCCAGAAGTGCCGAGGACTTTAAACAGACCTTATTCGTCTTGATCATAGTTAGATAACTTATTTTTCATTGATGAATTTCTTTAACAAATTCCTACAGCTTTACTTGCTTTACAAACTAATTGATAACACGTTCAAGAGCTCGACATTGATTAGTATTAGAGCACAACCAACAATGGATTGTTCAGTGACTAAACAAACCACGGAGCAACCAGGTGTGGCTTGTTCAGTCACTCGTGGCTAGTTTGAATTGATTTCGTGGCTGGTTGAGTGAACAGAGGCTAGTGGTTATAACGGCGAAGTCTTTGCCGTTATAAGTTTATAACGGCACAATCTTTGCCTTTATAAATTTATAATGGCAAAGACTTTGCCGTTATAAACTTTTAATAATAAACAAACATGCAAAGTATGTTTTCTGTTGTGAATAGAGGTAATATTGGACGGAAGGGTTGTTTGCTATTTTATACTATTTGTATTATATAGATTTTTTTTAAAGTGGTTTATGGCTGGTTGTGGCTAATTTTGTATTGCTGGGTGCTTGGTGGTTTGTTTGGATGAAAGAGAAAAAATGAACCGAACGGATTGTTGGTTATGGTGTTATGTCAATAAACAGGTGATTGTAGCAGTAGTCTTCACCGTGATTCCTTTCATTTTTTGGACACTTCTTTCTGGACAACCAATAATTGAGATAGCCTTTAGTTAAGAAATAGATTTTTTAACTGGAAGTAATTAAGATACTTTCTTTTAGAGAGCGAGACTTTGAAGTTCTCTTTGATTGTTACGTAAGCCTTTTAGAACTAATATTGCTCTTATCGCCAATAGCCTTCCTCTCTAAAGAATCGAGAGAATTGTGACGTCGATTAAGAGTTGCTTTCCATTTTAAAGAAAGCCTCTCGAATAGCTAGAGAAAAGCCAAATCTGAGGTCTTATGCTAAACTTGAAGCCCAAGTTAAAATTCCAAAGTTGATTCCTTGCTTCAAGTTCAGACAATTGAGTCTAGTATCAGTCAAATCCTCTTTTGAAGGTTCGAGGTCGAATATAGGTCTGATCTATGTTAATATAAATCGATAAAATCAAGCTTTTTCAAAACAATCCAAAACAAGCCATGATAATTTAGTTTGAATTAGGTTTACATTTAACTATGCAATACGCAAGGTAGGTATGATAGTCATATTGTCCGAGTATGCTACAATATGCAAGATCAGTCCAAATGTCCATAATAGTCTATGCGGGTACAATTATTTGAGCACAAATCCTCAAATCAATCTGCATAAATTTTACCAAATTAAATTTATATTTACAAGAAATCGAAAATGTGGAGAATGATAAAATAATTTATGCCCCTTCAACAATGCCATCCCGCTTCTATTTATAGGTGCAGGCCTGGGTTCGCTTCGCCTTCACATTTTGCTTCATATTGTCTCAGCTTTAACTCTGCAGTTCTTGATCTTGTTGCTATGGCTTTGCATGCCTCTATTCGACTCGCATTCACATTGAAATTTTTTGTCATAGCTTTAGTAGTCCTTTCAAGAGCTTTAGGTTACGAAGAGAATCAAATATATGAGAAGTTTAGGTGGCATGCTCTAGTAATGATGAGAAGCCGCATGACTTTAAGATAACAAGGCAACTAGGTTTCGTTTAACTGAGGAGTCAATGCAGCCTAGCAAAACAAAGCGAATCTAAGTGCTATAGGAATCTTAAAAGCAGTGACACAACATGAAGGGGGAGAAGAGGGATTTCATTTTCCAAAATGAATGAGGCGCTGTAACCGATTTTCATATAAGAAGAAAATTCTCTCTTTTTGCGGCTTTTCAAGTGAAAAACTTCTGAAGCTAGTCCATATTTATTTATGGTTTTGTCACTTTAGATAAGGGAAGCAGGATTTTTCATTTTGAGGTGATTTGCCTGTCCTCGAGGGCGAAGTAAACGTAGTGTAGCAACCTTATTTCCCTGATGCAAAGCATAGGAACTTCTTTAGCCGAAGCAACATAGTCCTTTTTCTTTTGAAATTATACAAATACAGTGTAATCGCAACAGATCCACAATAACATCCTATTTGCTAGTCTTACAAGTTGCTATTAACACATACCCAAGCACATACTCGTTGTGTCCACTACGCCATACATGACCTACTACAACGAAAATCCATGGTGTTGCTAGCTAAAATGTTGCCACAGCTATGCTGATTTTTATCTATTGCAACACACGCTTCAATCTGTTCGCATAGATATCAAATTATGTTGCAGCGGCTATGAATGTATTCAAATTAAAAAAAACAAAAAAACAAATGACACATCAGCGATCCATGCCTTTAGTTAAAATGAAATCTCAACCATTCAATCAACACCCTTGATCCGCACCTCACCCATTTCAATTTCCTGCTGTTATTTTCCTATGCCCGCTTATTTTCATTTCACGTCCCCAAATTCCAAAATCAAATCAAATTTTCAATCAGAAATCAAATTATAACCAAAATCTTGCAAATCGATAAACTTCTCGCTGGGTTGGTGCTCGATTTCGGGTTTGAGATTTCGATTGCGATTGGTAGAAACTAGATCTGGTTTACAATCAGATCTGCTTGATTTCTGGTTTCTTCCAGGATATGCTTTACAGATCTACATCAGGAGATAAATCCAACAACAAATCGAAGCCGCCCTTTCAATGTTAGTTCTTCATCACTACTTGCAACTCTGAACGCAAGATCTGTTTTTTCCTTCAAACCCATTTCTGCCTCTGAAATTTGGAATAATGATCGGCTCAGATTCAGTCTCTGGAAGGTAAAATTGATCTTATCGATTTGGATTTATTTATACTTAATTTGATCTATCGGGTATGCTTCAATCTACTGGGGTTTTGATCCTTTCAAAATTTGCGGTTACCAGGATATTTTGTATGAAAACTGTTTTACATTCACTATGTAAAATGAACCACTTATTGTTTGCACGATTGTCTAGTGCAATACTTTATGGAAACTGGTTTACACATTCAGATGTTAAACGAGCCAACATTTAGATTATATAGTTTACGGTATTGGATTAAATGGCATATATTTTGATTACACAGTTTATGGTATTCAGATGTTAAACGAACCACTTACTGTCAGCACCATATTTTCAGTTCTGGTGCAAGATGGTGATTGAAACAGTGATGAGAGGCAGGATGATAGATGCAGAAGGAAATATGGTGTTGATCGTATGGCAGTTACATTTGGATTTTGATGCTCGTTGCGTTGTAACAACAGGAGATGATGCAGGTCTGTTTGGTAGGCTGGATATTCGGCTATGTTATTTGACGCAAGGTATATGTAGGTTGTTTTGGTTTTCCACATTAACCAAGTGAGGTTTGGTTGAAGCTAAATGAATTAAGGTTAGATTTAAGCAATCTAGTTTCTTTGCTGGTTCCATGATCAGTACATATATATAACTACTACTTTCTATTTTAATTAATCGCCATTTATGTAATATCTGTATACCAGATACAAAAAAAGGAGAGTCTTGTTTACTAATGGAGGCTTGTTTACCTTATAGTTGAAATCCACTTTGGTATTTGTGATACTAATCTATTTTTTTATCTATGTATATGATAATTATTGTGCAGCTCTTCGACCACCTTTCAGTAGTGCAGATAAAGTTGATGATACTTTCCCTCAGTGGAAACATAGGTCCATACAAAATGCTCTATCGTAGTTTAGATTTTGCTTTACTATGAAAAAAAACAGTGCTTCTATAACACCAGCACTTCACTATTTTGATATTTGACATTCATAATGGCTGCAGATATTCTGATGGCATCTTCATATGTGTATCGGCCTCGTGTTCGTTCTTGCGCTAGCTATTTGTCCTCATTTTCATCCACATGTATTTGTAACATCTTATCTTATATATTTAAGACATACAAACAAAAAATACACTTTCATAACCTTGCTTGTTTTGGAGCAGTATTGAATAGAAAAACTCCTGACTGTACTTATGTTGCACCACAAATAATTTTATTGAGATTCAAAAGGAACAAGGGATTCAAAAGCAATAACATGAAACTGTTTCCACCAAGTATGTTGTAGCTTACATTATACTCATGCAGGGAGCTTCAAGCTCTATCATACATGCCCATGCTGCTCTAAAATTTGTCGTACTAACTTTATTCGGAGATGTATCTAATATATTTTCTAAAGAGGAAGAAATAATATGTGCTAGTTCTCTCAATGTTATCCGTGCAGCAGCTCAAAAGCCTACTGTTTTCTCCTCCCTTGAGTTAGAATGGCTATCTGTATTTGTTGTTCCAAGGTTTGTCTCACAAACTTTCTGGTAGAGACAACTCTGGTAGAAACTATTTTATAAATTACTGTAGAAGTATATTTCATGATTGCCTTCCATTGTTTGAGTTGCTCCATTGTTATGATTGTAGTTCTCCACTTGAACATCATTGCTAAATTTGGGATATCTCCCAAGCCATGGAGTAGCATTCACAATGTAGTTTATATAATCATTTTCGTGTATTTTTCTTGCTTATGGTTGTATGTGTGAGTCTATATATGAGTGAATTGAGTGACAATTTAGTGAGGAATGTATGTAAATATGAATGATTATGTAATATACGAGTGAATGTTCAATAGTGGAGTCAAAAAATTTGTACTATTTGAAATGTTGAAATAAAATATTTATTTGAATAAAATACTGTGTGATAATAATATTTATTATAATATCATGAATTTTTTTATTAATAATAGTTGAGATGTAGTTACTTTGCGGTTGTAAAACAAAATTTAACAACTTCTAGAAACAGTTGTAAAAAAGTTTGACTTTATTACGATTGCCAGACATATTACAACTGCTTTTGGCAGTTGTGAAAGGGTATTTTTTGTTGTAGTGGTACCTGTGGAAACACCTGCACTAAAGTTACCATAGAATCGCAAAAGCGTTGCCTTTGACTTTAAGGCAATGCGGCAAAAGTCAACCCCGAAAAAGTGTTGTCACAGATCATTTTTTGCCTATAGCACCACTTTTTGGCACTTTCTGCATCACCTCTCTGGGGTTGCAGTAGGCCATCTATGGTGTAGTGGTCTATGCCTACTCAAGTTATGATCAATAGTTCAAAATCCTTCTTGAGAATTGTTCCTTCTAGAGAATTCTGGTGCACAATTTTCCATTTGCGGTCATTTGACATTTAGATCTATATTCCAAATTGTAGTTCCAACAATCCTTATTGTTTCTACGGTAACTCCAGCATTAGCCATTCCTTTAGTGTTAGCCATTCCAACATTGCCCCTAAATATGGCTTCTCTTACTCTAGGTTGAATTCGATTTACTCAAACTTATTTGGATATCGGGGTATGTTTCCATTTAATCTCCTCCATTTCCAATAGCTCATGCATTGCTTTCAAAATCTAATTCTAAACTCTTGTAGCTCTAGTAGCTTCATGTTACCTTATCCGTTGAAAGAACTCCTAGATCATAAATTGTTGCCAAGTTATGATCCCATATTGCATCTTTTCATCATCCTTCCTATAGCTTCTCTAGTAATATAGTTAGATCTAATAAAGTGAGAAGATATTGATCGACATCCCCTATGATCAAAACAACTTTCTCTTAATCGAGATCAGGTTTCAGGCCTTTCCATCTTTCCTATGTCTTCAATCTTAAGTTATTTCCTTTTCTTTCTCAGTGGAAGCACGAATTGTTAGCACCAAAATTGGAATCAACACTAAAAAGTAATGAAAGAACACTAGTTCTATAGGTAGCAAGTATATGTCACATAAAGAAAGCAATAATGTACACAAAAAATAAAAGGGACAAACAATTTCTATAGTGGTTCAGCTAACTCTAGCCTACATCCACTTCAGTCAAATTTTTTATTATGATTTTGCTAATTGGATCTCTATGGATCCCAACTTGTTAGTCTTAGATCTATTCAAAATATTTAAATGTGTTTAGAAGAGGTAAATGTTGAAGTGGTGAAATCAATCTGGCAAGTAGCAGTTCCTCCATCAAGTTCAAAACATCCCTCTCTAATTGTAGACGGATCAATATCTATAAAAGAACCATTGGGTATTGCTCCTAGAACTAGAGTATAGAAGAATCCACAAATAAAGATGGGTCAACACTAAAGTGCAAGTCTATCCGATCAAATCAATGAGTCGGTAATAAGAAATAGCTATAACTCGGAGCCGCCATACAGTTGGACAATGTTATGCTTTTCTCTCCTTACAAAATTTTCTATATTCTATCTTAGCAATTTCTTCAAATCTTGAGTTATTCAGAGTTAGTTTGAGCATTAATGCTCATGGCTTTCCCAACCATTTAGCTTTGAAATACAATTTATCCATATCTCATTCAAAACATATTCAAATCACATGAAACTTCATGGATGTAATCTGGTCAAGTATGGGAGTCATGCAATTTAGTTTAGTAGTCATAACTTAAGTCATTATGACTCAGAGTTGAGTCATAAAGATGATTCAATTCTGATTCATAAAGATAGCTCCTAATCCATTTAAAAATTTCCAAGCTCATTTATAGACTTTTCTATGTATGTAGTTTCGTTCCAATTTGATTTTGTTTGAATTATTTAAGTAAAATTAAAGTTGTTTTGATTCATAAGTAGGTAAATGCATACAAAGGTTTTATGCAAAACTGCAACGTGTGGAGATATTGTTGTAAAGTGTATGGAAGACGTAAGTTGATGGTATTAATTAAAGATGAACATAAATAAAATGATGTCGGTTTTAAAGAAACTAATACAAAAGTTGATTGGGGAAGGAGAGAAAAGGTGGAACAATAAGAGGAAATCTTTTCAAGCTAAGGATTGGAAAAAGGAGAAGACAAAGTTTGGGATATATTGCTTCAACTCTAGGGAAAAAGGCCATTACATCAAGGAATTCAAGGCTAAGGATAAGAAATACTGTAGTTATCATAAGCTTGGACACTTCAAGAAAGATTGCAATGAAGCAACTAATCAAATGGTGAAGGCATATGCCGTCAACAACATCTCAACCACGTAGAATGCCCTATCACTGGTAGAGAAAGGAAAAGGGCATCATTGTTCAAGGAAAGATTTTTATTATCTATGTTGCTATTCGAGTTTTACTTGATACTGGTTCTTCCCATTCCTTCATATCAAGTGAACTATTAGATAAAATAGGATTGGGCATGAAATTATTGGTTGACCATCGATTATGACAAACAGTATTGGTGGCTCCACTAGCCTTTGTATGATTTGTCAATGGTTTATCTTATTGAATCATCAATGCAGTGTTGCTTCTGATTTCTTTTTTGGAATTTTTTTGGGTTTCATTAATTACGAGTGGCAAGCGAAAGTGTGTTGATTATGGCATTTCAAATGCAATATGGTTTCTTAAAGCGACTGGTCATCCATTTGGATTGACCAACACATCACATAGGGTATTATAAACCATGTCTTCGTAGATCAGTTTAATAAATTTGTTCTTGTGTTTATCGATGATATCCTTGATTACCCATAGGCAGAGGAGAAGATTGGACTACACCCAATAATTCGTCCGATGCGGGGAGTTTCTTAGGGGTAGCTGGATAATATCGAAGATTCGTCTAGAAATTCTTTAACATAGCTTCACCATTGACTCAATTGGCAAAGAAGGATCAGGATTTTGTTTAGGATGTGAGATATAAACATACATTCGTAGGTCTATTAAGGAGGTTAATGGGTGCACCAATATTGGTTACCCATTATAGGTAAAAAGATGAAGACGTACTTAGACGATTATTATAGATGCCAAAAATGGTTCACTTAATGATTAACTCCCAAATGCACAATTTGTACGCAAATCAGAGAATATTCAATCACAAAATAATAGAAAGCAGTAAAAACAGGGAATCACACAAGAGTTTTTATAGTGGTTTGGCAATCCGGGCCTACGTCTACTTTATAATCTATTGTTTATATTGTAAGATTACAAGATACAATACATTTGTATGTAATAATTAAAGAGAAGGAAGTGTATTTACTTAATGGTAATGCCTCTGCGCAATAAGCTTACAAGAGAAAGGATCTGATCCCCTTCTAAGTCCAAGAATGATGGGTTTATATGTAGTGACCACTTTGAGTCGGTATGCCATGTGGCAGCCATCCCGACTCGGCCCCTCACACGTGTTGCTTGATCCAAGTGAGTAAGAGTTGGTGAAGCTAATCCTCAATCTGTGGGAAAAGTCTCCTTCGGTTTGATAACGTATATGTGCATCTCAATCCGAGATAATAGGAGGTTAAATAGGAAGTTTGACCTCGTTTATATCCAATGGAATAGGTCTTGCCATAGCTTCAGAGTCCAGATCGGTATGATTTGGGTCAGTGTTACCCGAATCGGTATGATCGAACTAAGGTGGAAGAATTACTTCAAATTGGAAAATGACAACTCCTAGTTAATCTATCGAATCCACGATGCACCGATCCGATGCCAACTCTCTTTGCTTTATCCAAGCCAAGCCAAATATATTCAAACTAAAGCTTGCGAGCTATATAATATAGCATTTATTCCAGATCGAATGTGCCAACTCGAACTTCTTCGATCCGTAGTGCAGTTCGGTGTGTAGGTGGGTCGAACCGACCTATTCGACCCAAAACTCAAACATGCTTAACCAACATCTGGAGCTATTTTTTATTTCCATTCAGTAACTCTGAGCTTGCCTTAGCTATACAATGATTGCTTTGGATCGTAGTATAAGAGAAATCCAAGTCCAAGAAATCCAAAATTCGTGGCTTCTCCGGGCCCATCTAATGCAAGTATAATCCATACGTGCAAATAAACCAAGTGAATAGTTTTGCCAAATCCTGACATTATTATTTAGCCTATCCAAACATAAATATGCTTGATTAATGACGGCCCTCCCTGCACCAGCTGACATTTCCCTCGAAGTGCGATGTGCTAGTGACCAACTAGCACAGGACGATTGTCAAAAGAAAGGGATTTGAAACTATGAATCACCGAAGAACCTGTAGTATATGTCACAGCGCATGGAATAAAATATAGTAATAACATCGCTTGATATAAAACAGGCGACACAACGCATATGCTGAAAAACTAAACCATCATAGCAGCGGAACCCAAAGTACAGTTTATGATCCAAATCATCATTATTACAACTTTAAAATATTGTCTCTAAAGCAAAATAGAAAAGGTACACTACTAATGCCCAAAGTAGTGACTAGCAACAACACATGGAGAATATATGTAAATAGTACATTGAAGTCTCCTGCTCGTCTCCGTACAGCTACTAGTGCATAACCACCTAACCTGTCTCTAGTCTACTCATTTAGGAGTACCCAGAGTAATAAGAAGAGACATAAAACTCTGGGTCAGACAAAAGTCTGGTATGACCGATAGTAGTAAAATAGGACAATAATAGGTATAAATAATTATACCCGAACCTGGACCTACAACCAAAGAATTAGCACAAGAAGATGTACAGTATTTTAAGGTAACACTAGCATAAAGTGTAATGAGGAAGTGTGCATGTCATGGTGATAGCAAACATCAAACATAGTAATCATCCTCACTTCTCTCACTCAGTGCATAAAGTATACGATATCCACCACTTTGATCACCAAATCCTTTGCTACGACCACTTTGGCCTTGGGGTCTTAATGACCCCATTGCGCTGGTCCATAGCCATTAATCCCTTGCTATGATCACCTTGCCCTTGGGAGTCCTAACAGCCTATTGCACTGATCCATAGCCATGCTATGATCACTTACCCTTGGGAGTCTTAATGATCCCATTGCGCTGATCCATAGCCATTAATCCTTCTCTCAGTGGTGAACTAAAGCTATAGATATTGATAATCCCTTTGCACACGTCCCACAACAAAGCCTAATCATGAAGTTAACTCATTGGTTCCCATCTGGATCCTAAGTAATAACTTCCCACTTGGAATTCCTTTGCATCTCAGGTTTTGGTCGAATTGGAGTTGGTCTTCATAAGAGTCGTCGCATAGAAGTAGTTCCAAATCCGGTTCGGTTCGGTGCTCATAGCTCACGCCTAGGTTTGTTTGAATATACAATATGCTCCAGTCATCATCGGTTCGGATCGGGCCTCTCACGCCTTGGCTCAGTTTGGATTTCATTCGGTTCATGTCTCCTTAACCAGTTCGGTTCGGAGCACTAGGTTCGATTTGGGGTTCTTGGTTCGGTCCATACTCTCCACTTTGATTGGGCTCTCTGGTTCGGCTCGTCCCCTCCGATACGATCCCAACCCCAGCTTGATTCGAATGGCCTTCCTTATTGCCTTACTGCTGATGATCTTATCACTAATCCGGTTCAGTTCGGATATGTCTAATCTGATCCCCTTTTCCGATCTGATCCGGAATCCTGGCACTTTTCCAACAAGTTTTATCGTCCATTCTCGCCATTTGATGGCGTTTTCAACCATTGCAACTTTACAAATCAATCATAAAACATTCCAAGCAATAGTAGAAACATGTTGGATCAATCAACAAGGTTAAAACATCAAACATATAGGTTATTTAAATCAAACATACCCAAAAAACATGATTTTCCCCTTAATCCCCTTAATCATGTTTAACCATAGGGTTAGCAAACTTAATCCAAATTAACCCAATTTTTTATCAGAGGCATTAAATAATATTTAGGAATTTTTTTACATATTTTTTCAGATTTTTATGACGCATAATTCTCTAATTATCACTAATCACCAATAATTCGCCATAATTAGTGAATAAACATGCTAATTACTCACCTTAGCCACAAATGAATTATAGATCTGAAAACTCCACTGATTTGGGTCGAATTCCAATGTGTTCCAGAGCTCTACCTCTGATTTGATGCTAAGCCGCCTTGATTTGATGTAGTTTTGCTTAATTAGTGATTGGAAAGTGATTATAAGGTGATTTGGGAGTTGGAGGCCGTTGCTAGGGTTAGAGGAAGGTAAATGGCGGCTAGAAAAATGAATAAAACTGATTTCCCAAACCCTATCGGTCCTCCCATAACCCTAATCCCAAAAATGGGTTATGGGCTTAGCTGCCAATCACCTGGTTAAGCCCAATTATGCTGTTTTTCGCCTCCCAAACGTTATTACAGCCATATCTCCCAAACGTAAGCCCATTTGATTAATGTGACCACTTTACGAATAGGTAAACCATCATCTGAATCCAATAGAGTGGTTTCAGGTCAAAACTCCTTTCCAGTCAGAAGTAATAGGCGAAACAAGATTCGTCAGGGGCAAAATGGTCGTTTGAAATTCGGCAAAAATCGTGAACATGGGAAATGACCCCAATAGTCGTTCCCCAAAGTTACACGACCATACGACTTCATATAAAAATAAAATAAATATTCTACGATCCTCTGATGCGTAGAATGCGGGTCGTTACACTCTCCCCCCTTAAGAAATTTTGGCCCCGAAATTCCTTAACTAAGAAAAACCAACAATGGTGTCCCACATGCCTATCAGCCATTTACAAACAATGAAACATTCAGAATAGCACAACAAGCCTATCCTAACATGTGGTTTACTAACAAGGGAATAATTATATCGCGATTAAAATCTTACCAAGCAAAGAGTTCTGGATATGACTTCCTTATGCTCCCCTCTGTTTCCCAAGTACAGTCATTCTCATTATAGCCCCTATGGACCTTGACTACTTCCACCGTCTTCCTTCGAAGTTGTTTTGTATCGTGTCCGACAATACGAATCGTCCAACGGCTCACAACTGCCTCGGATTCTACCTAAATATCATCCAAATGATCTGGTGAAATAGTCATATCAGAATTGTGCACAAACTTCTTTAACTTGGAAACATGAAATATGTTGTGAACTCCTGCCATCTTGTCAAGCAATATAACCTTATACGCTAGATTCCCAACTTGTTCGAGAACTGGGAATATACCAACATACCCTGGTACCAGCTTACCTCTCCTGCCAAAACGAATCACATTCTTTAACGGAGAGATCTTGACGAATACTAGGTCGCCAACGAAGAATTTCAAATCTCTTCATCTTTTATCAGCATAACTCTTTTGCCTATCTTGGACAGCCTTCATTTGTTGTTGAATAACCTTGATCTTATCTAATGTTTCTATTATTACATCTGGTCTAAGCACAAATTTCTCACCGGTCTCTAACCAACATGATGGTGAGTTGCACGGTCTTCCATACAAACTTCAAATGGAGCCATACCAATACTAGATTGGTAACTATTATTATGTGCGAACTCAACTAGATGCAAATGGTCATCCCATGACCCTCCAAAATCCAATATACAAGCTCTCAAGAGATCCTCTAAAACATGATTCACCCTATCTGTTTGATCGTCAGTTTGAGGATGGTATGCGGTACTAAGATATAATTTTAACCCTAACGCCTCTTGTAAGCTCCTACAAAATCCACTAGTAGATAATGGATCTTGGTCACTCACAATACCTTCAGCTACTCCATGAAATCTCGCTACCCACTTCATATACAGTTCTGCTAACTTAGTTGTCGTTCTATTCGACTTGACCGGTATAAACCTTTCACTTTTGGTCAATCGATCCACAATCACCCAAATGGTTGTAACAAACCATCAATGAAATCCATTGAGACTTGTTCCCATTTCAATTCGGGAATTTCCAATGGTTGTAACAAACCACTAGGCTTCTTTTTCTCAGCTTTAACTAACTCTCAATTTATGCACTTGGATATAAACTTCCAACGTCCCTCTTCATCACTTCCCAGTAGTAGGTCTGCTTCATATCTCGCTACATTTTGTTACCACCGGGATGTATAGTCAGTCTCGAGTGATAACACTCTCTAAGTACTTCATCTCTCAATCCATTAACATTGGGTGCAACTAGCCTCTCGTTCTTACGAAGCCATCCTTCTCGATCAAGACCGTACTTGTTCATTCTCTTGCCGTCGATACCCATCTCTACCTTGGAGATGATTTCCAATAGATTAGGATTGTCCCCCTGGCTGGAGCCGATCCGATCAATCAAAGTCAATCTGATCGTCAAACTTGCTAACATCTCTGGATCCAATTCGCACCTAGGTCTGAAATCATATTCCGCGATATATTCTAGTTGCTTCAATTCCAAAAACATAGCACCTAAACTGACATGTCTCCTACCCAATGCATCAGCTACTGCATTTCCATTTCCAGGTGTGTATGCGATATTGAAATCATATGAAGCCAAGAATTCTAACCATCTCTGCTGACGAAGATTTAAATCCTTTTCAGAGAAAAGATACTTTAATGACTTATGGTCGGAAAACAATTCAAATCTTTCTCCCGAGAGATAATGTCTCCACATCTTCAATGCAAACACGATCGTTGCCCATTCCAAATCATGGCTAGGATACCTTTTCTCATGCGGTTTTAGTTGCCGACTAGCATAAGCTATAACCCTACCTCCTTGCATCAGTACAACACCTAGTCTGGTACCACAGGCATTCGTGTATACTGTCATCTCTTCGTTCCCCTTAGGAATAACTAACACTAGTGCATACGTCAACTTTTCCTTTATACTCTTAAATGCATCCTCGCACCTTCCGTCCCAAGCAAAAGCTTGATTCTTCTTGGTCAACTGAGTTAAAGGTGCTGCTATCTTGGAGAAATCTTGGATAAACTTATGATAATATCTAGCTAACACCAAGAAACTTCTCACGTTTGTTGCATTCTTGAGCATAGACCAATCTTGCACCGTAGCCACCTTCACAGGGACCACAGCAATACCATTCTCTGAAACAACATGGACCAAAAATCTCACTCCTCTCCTCCAGAAATGGCACTTAGAATTTTTTTCTTTCAATTGGTGTTTCCTCAACACCTCCATCACTGTCCTCAAATGTTCCTTGTGTTTTTCTTCTATCCTCGAGTAAACTAAGATATCGTCCATGAACACAAGAAAAAACTTATTTAATTGATCTCTGAAAACTCTATTCATAAGATCCACAAAATATGCAGGTGCATTAGTCAACCCGAATGGCATGACCAACCACTCATAGAATCCAGACAGCGTCCGAAAAGCCGTTTTAGCTATACTCTCAGCTGCTATTCGGAGCTGATGAAAACTTGTCATGAGATCTAACTGGGAGAACACTCTTGCTCAACTTAACTGATCAAAAAAATCATCTATCTGTAGAAGAGGATACTTATTCTTCCTGGTCACCTTATTCAGCTCATGGTAGTCTACACATAAGCGAAAGGAACCATCGGTCTTTGTAGCAAATACAACTGGTGCTCCCCACTCGGAAACACTTCTTCGGATAAATCCCTTCCTCAAAAGATTACGTACTTGAACTCTGAGCTCCCGCTGGTCCCTAGGCGCCATACAACATAGTGGCATCATTATAGGTCTGGCATCTTTCACTAAATCAATACATAACTCGATCTCTCGGTGTGGTGGAAATCTGGTCACTTCCCCGAAGATGTCCGTATACTTGCCGGCCATAGGCACATCTAACAACTCATCATGCAGGATGTCGAGGGAATTTAGAAAACTAGCCATCACCCCATCATTAGGTAGGGAACCAAACAGTACCCTCCGCCCATCATCTTCTCTAATGGTCACCGAAGACCACTCATGGTCTACCACCACTCCATACCTTTGGAGCCAATCGACTCCCAAAATAATGCCAAAAGTAGTAAAGCCCAAAGAAAAGCAATCACAAGCAAACATACATCCATAACTCTATAAGGCCAAATTACGACAAATCATACTAAGGCTAGTCGAACCAATGATCAGATTTGTCACAACTAAATGTCTATCGACTATCTTAGGTTCCAATCCCAACCTATTTACTAGGTCACTAGATATGAAGGAATGGGAAGCCCTGGTATCAAACATTACTCGAACAAGAACATCATAAATGGACAGCATATCTTGAATGATGACACTCTTTCCTTTCTCTGTCGCAGTTGGGGCATTCGACGAAGAAGGAACAACATTGATAGCATATGCTTTCACAATCTTCTTCTCTTTAGGAGGTTGTAGACATTTATCTTTGTGATGTCCCACTTGGCCACAATTGAAGCACTTTCTCCGCTGGCTTTGCTTGACAATCTTTAGCATAGTGGCCCTTCTTGCCACAACTATAGCACTCAACATCTTTCTCATTCTTCTTCTGACCATCCTTAGCTTGGTTATGTTTTCTCTTATTCTGGGAATTATTCTTGCCTCCACCGCTTTCCTGCAGTTTTGGCTCTTTTGCAGATGCAACAACAACCTCGTCTTTGACTTAAGGTAAAGGCGTTCTGATCCTAATGCCTTTCCCACAATAGACTCGAATGTCTCATCTATATGGTTTATCAGCCTTTCCCCAAATACTCATCTAAGCCGGTTATGAAGTTCTTGTTCTTCTTCTCGGCAGTATCGATAAGAGATAATCCATACTTCAATAAAGTATAGAACTCAGTAATATATTCCGAGACTGCCCTACCATTCTGCTTAAGCTCCAAGATTTTTCTAAACAATTCTGATTTCTGAGCAGCTGGGATAAACTTGTCACTAAAGCCAGTCTCAAACTAATTCCAAGTAACTTGATCCTCGAGAGTAGCCGCTTTAACGACATTCCACCAATTCATAGCCCATCCTTGAAGCTGACGCGATGCTAACTTTCTTTTCGTTGCATCATCAATTCCCAAATCCTCGAAGATGCACTCAAAACTATCCATCCAATCTTGAACATCTGTAGCCGATTCCGTTCCATGGGACGACTTTCCACCAAGACTAATATAATCCTTGTTAAGCTTGGCGAAATCGGCTCTAGGCTCCTGCACCGCTGCACCACCACCATTAGCAGCATTAGGAACTGCTCCCAGAACATCCCTAAGCATCTCTAGCATGAAGGTAGCAAAACATTGTCCTCATACCGGGACATTCCTATCATTGGCCTATGAACACGTACTCCTTGTATACTGGCTCATCGTTCAATCTGTAAAGAGAAGACAATTAACCATCTCCATAGTGGTGCACGTGCAATGCGACTTCATCCTTGGATATACTAAATGTGTGTATATATATAACTTTTGAAAACCAAAATATCACAAATATACGCTCTCATATACGTATACTATCTCTCCCTGATGTCTTCCGCTAGGTTAACTATGCAACCCAAGCTCTAATACCAAGTGTGATGGCCCTCCTCGCACCAGCCGACATTTCCCTCGAAATGTGCTATGCCAATGTCCAACTACCACGGGAAGGTCGTTAAAAGAAAGGGATTTGAAACTATGAATCACCGAAAAAACTGTAGTATATCTCACAGCGCATGGAATAAAATATAATAATAACATAGCTTGATATAAAATAGGCGACACAGTGCATAAGCTGAAAAACTAAACCATCATAGTAGCGGAACCCAAAGTACAGCTTATGAACCAATCCACTATTATTACAACTTAAAATACTATATCCAAAGAAAAATAGAAAAGGTACACTTGTAACACCCCGAATTTGTACCGACACTAAAAGAGGATAAATTAAATGATAATTAGTTTAATATTCAGATCTAGAGGAAATGGACTGCACCATTGCGTCCGTCTCGAAATTCTTGTCAAGATTGACATTTGATTTCCGTAAAAAGTACATCGTATGAGGAAGTTATGAGGGTTTTAAGTTTGTATACGCGTAGAAAAATTATATACATATGCATGAGTCAGAGATGAGTCATAATTTTATCCGGAACAATTCAAATTCGAAAAATTCGTCAGAGCGGAAAAATTCCCGCTCTAGGGTGTGGACCCCTCTAGAGGGGTGTCAACCTAGGGGTGGACCCCCTGAAGGGGTGTCGACCTATGGGTCGACCCACCCACAGGGGTGTCGACGACCATAGGGATGAGGTGACAGTCAGTTGCAGATGGCTCTACAGCTATAAATACGTGCTCAAATCTCTTATATTCTTCATTAGAAATCATGGAGGCCATATGCTACTAGAGTACGAACTGAACCATTTTCTACAACAACATACTTCGCAAATCAAATTCAGAATTCAAGATCCATTCTTTCTCAATTATCTAAACCTAACGCTTTGAGTTTCTAGATTACTTTTAGGTTTAGATAGATAAAAGTGAATTGTGAAAGACTGTGAATTAGATATGTTGTAAAGCTCGATTTTGTGCTAGTATTAAATCCTATACTATGTCATGATAGATCTATTTCCCTAGATCTAATATAATTGTGGTTATTCTATTATGTTGTTTATGTGGATCTTGACTTGTAACTATATTGTGGCGAACATACATCTATTAAAGTGGACAGTTGTATCATTGGCTAGATCTAGTTCTTTATGTAAATCCCCTTTTCACTTGTGATATTGTGATCAATCTAGATATGTTGTAAGCTTGACATATGAAGCCATCTGTAGATCTAAACATGTTACTATGTCACCCTAAATATGCTAGATCTAAATAGTTGGACACCTAAAATAGTTAATTTAGATCTCATTATGCTTGCTTTGACACCGTAGTAATTGCCACAAGTTATCATTTTTATGTCCACCTTGTGATGATGTTAATTGCATATCCATTCACTTTGTTATCATGCTAGTTTATGCCAAGATATGTTGAAACTATCACCTTTGTCATATTCCCTTTTCATTGTTATGGCCAGGCTACTTTATAGCCTATATGCCACCAAAATACGTGTGAATACGTTAGTTAGGAAACGGGAAAATAGGATTTATAATTGGCATAATTTATGTAATATTTATACAAATTGGACATTTAATTCAAATGAGGAAACATAGAAATAATCACCTATAATGACATAGGAAGATTTGGATAAAAATGGAATATTTAGTAATTACAATTAGGAATTGTAATTGCACTTATGACATGAGGTTATGTTGCATTAGTGGTGGAAGTCTGCTCGGACCCGACCGGCATATCCAGCAGCCACTAATTCTGAACCTAATGTGAGAATTCTAAGTGTGCAAATACGAATCGGGCTAAGACACGAGGTTAGGCCCAACTGTGAAATAAGACTTCTTGGACCCAATCGGCATCTCCAACATCCACACGTTGTAGACCTAATATGGGAGGTCTAGCCCATTATAACCATAATTGGACATGGTATTGAATTGGACTACTTAACCTAATTTAATCCATAAGGGTTGTATGATTATGAACTTAATTTAGGGTCAAGTAAAATTGGATGGGTAGTGGGTGGGTTAATTAAATTAGAGGGGGTGGGTAAATTTACATATAGGCCCACGAACTTAACCCAATAAGGTTATGTAATTAAAGACATATAGTGGTATACATAACCAGTGGATAATGTAGTAAAGTTATGTAATTAAAGACACCCTTTAGGGTAAGCAAACTGGTATAGGGATATGTAATTAAAGACACCTAAGGGTATACATAGTCAATGAAAAACCTAGTGGGGATACAAGATATAAGGGAGAGCTTGTATCATTTTGTGTGGGACCCATTTTAGTCCGTAACCCGGAGTTGGTATCAAGTAAAGAACTCCGTACTGGGCAGAGAAGGGGCATGCTTACTGATTGATTGTAAGAGATCCAAATGAGACGGATGATGTGGGCGGTGCAAACCGACCGGGTCATGTGCGTGCATGAGCCGGGCAGAACGGGATAAGACGATCGTGACACCAGTAGATATGGTTATGCACACCTTATTGGTTTCCACTTTAGGAAGTGATACCTCATACTGTGGGGCCATCACAGAATATCTACGGGGTAGGGAGCCGATCGCTTAGGGTAGTGGTTAGGGTACACTCTGACGTATGCCTAAGTCTACCAACTTATAGTGGAAGGGATCATCTCATTTTAGTTATACTAGTAATAGTGTAGAGTAATCATTAGTGAGGCACATACACCTTATCTTGTTTACCTTGTCACACTTGCCATTTATGTAGTGATCTCTCTTTTATCCACCTTATATGCCTATTATGTTACTTTTATTATTTACTGGCTAAAAGTAACTAGACTCGCCATACTTTTTGTCCGACCCTTTTGTTTTTCTTTCTTCCGCCCCCCCACCCCCCAGGTTCTCAGGGAGGAAACACTCAGGCTTAGCCAAGACTCAGATATCATCTTGCTAGGAGCTACTTCTGAAGTATGGCTCAAGTTCTTGTCTCTACTATGGCTTAACTCTTTTAATTGGGGAATTATGTTTTTCATATTCTTATGTACTCTGATGATGCAAGACAAAAGTTGTTTTATTGTAATTGTTTTTGTGACTTATGATATTATGGACCATGGCATTATGATTTATGTTTGAAATAAAAATTTAAAAATTTCCACTGCTATCTTATTTATATATGTCCTGTAATTATTCCGTGTATGTTTACCTATACCACTTCACCAAACTTAATGCATTCCAAAAGTGAGTGACATTAACGAGCGTGGGGTGTCACACTTGGTATCAGAGCTGAAGGTTACCAAAATAGATAAAAGTTTTTGGACATTATTTTCAAAAAGGTTTTAAAAGGAAGTATTTTCAAAACAAAATTTTGATTTGAAAAACATTCCCCAAAAAGTCATATGCAGTATCCATCGGTCCTTTATCTAAATTTCTTCCTTCTCCCTTTTTCAACATGTCTGGGGAACAAAACATCCCTAATATCCCAGAGAGCGTCACAATACCCGGATGGTTCCATAGGTATTTTAGGCCACGGCGCTGGCCGAAGGCCAAAGAGACGTTCCTTCCCGAGCTGCACCAGTTATTCCTCTTCCTCCTCCCCGTCCAAGAGCTGACAACTTTGCCAAGATCTGCAAAGACTTCCGGGCTATGGGAGGAAGGCCATTCCATGAGAATGAGACATTTGTAGAAGCTCGGAACTGGCTTAAGGAGACCGAGGACTTATTCGTAATCTTTGAAGTCGAGGACCAAAGATAGATTCAGTTAGCAGCTTGGCTGTTAAAGGACGAAGCCTCATTTTGGTAGGAAATCACCCAAGCTAGGTGTCCGGCGGAAATTTAGGAAGATTTTAGATAGAGGTTCAAAATGAAATTTCTTTCCCAAGATGAGAGAAGCATACAGATGGAGAGGTTCTTAGCACTCAAACAAGAAAATTTGACGGTGAAGGAGTATGTGAACAAGTTCAACTAGCTGGCAAAGTTCGGGTTAGAGTTGGTGGATACACCGCACAAAAAGTCTTTGCGATTTGCTAGAGGGATAAATGAGCCTCTGCATGGTTTAGCTATGTCCCATATTCCAGTGGAGACCACCTTTGAAAAGCTTGTTGATATGGCCCTAATGCATGAGGAGGACAAGGGAGGAAAGAAGGAAACAAAAGCTGAGGGGACATCGCAGAATAAGATAGTGTAGCCCAAGAAGGGGTAGCAACAACAACAACAACAGAAGAAGAAAGGAGGGAAAGATGAAAAAGGAAAGGATAAGAGAAAATGTCACAAGTGTGGAAAGGAGGTTCACTTAATCAAAGATTGATAGAGAAGGAAGGTCAATTGCTTTAATTGCGGAGAGCTCGGACACTTCTCTAAAGAGTGCCTGAAGAAACAGGGATCGCAGGGACAAGGTCAAAGAGCAGGGACTTCTGGAGGGTAGGTGCATGCTCTCATGATCAGTGCTCCTGAAAGAGGTAGTAAAATTTCCGTATAAAGTTTAGTTTCTCCTTCAAACCATCCTGTTAAAAACACTTTTTGATTCCGGCTCTTCACACTCATTTATATCTAGTTATGTGGTTGAATCTCTGCACTTAATTACTAGTATGGTAGTAGATCCCATAGTTGTTTCAAACCGTATTGGTGGTTCGGCTCATTTATCGATGATTTGTCGGGGTTTGAAAATATCTGTGTTAGGCTTCGAGTTTGAATGCAACGCGTATGTGCTCGGGTTTTTTAGCTACGGGTTGATTCTTGGAGTGGATTGGCTTACTACATATGGGACCATTCAGGATTGTGAGAGGAGGGTTGTTAGACTCCTGACTTGTCATGGGAAGACCTTCGAAGTTTCTCGTGACCCCCAAGGGTCTGTTATGCTTAACTTCCTAGAGTCTCTAGATGCATCTATAGATGATTTGCAATCTGTTCCAGTGGTTTGAGATTATTCCGATGTTTTTGATGAGGTACAAGGTTTACCTCCAAGGCGCGAGATTGATTTCCGCATATATCTTGTGGACAATGCAAAGCCAGTTGCATTAACAGTGCGTAACATGGATCCAAGTGAAAGGAGGGAGCTGAGTAAGAAAGAAAGGGAGCTACTTGAGAAAGGGTTCATCAGACGAAGCATATCTGAATGGGGTGCTTCGGTAGTATTTGCAAACAAAGCAGATGGTTCACTTCATTTGTGTGTTGACTGTAGAGAATTGAATAAGCTCACCAAGAAAAATAAGCACCCGCATCCGAGGATTGATGATTTATTTGATCAACTTGTTGGTGCCTCGGTATTTTCTCCGTTGGACTTGGCTACAGGGTTCCATTAGTTAAGGGTGGCTGAGGACAACATAGATAAGACTGCTTTCAGAACTCCCGATGGCTTCTTTGAATGGCTAGTTATGCCTTTTGGGTCGACAAATGCACCTGCCTATTTTGTTGATTTGATGAGTAGGGTGTTTCGGGAGTTCCTAAACAAATTTGTCGTAGTTTTTGTTGATGATATTTTGATCTTTTCCAAAAGTGAAGAAGAACATGCCCAACATTTGAGAGAAATTTTGAAAACTCTCCGTGACCATCAGCTTAAGGCAAAGTTATCTAAATGCCATTTTTGGAGAAAGGAGGTGAGATTCTTAGGGCATGTGGTCTCCAAAGAAGGGATAGCTGTAGATCCCGCCAAGGTAGTTGCAGTACAAGATTAGAAAATTCCTAAAACTGCAACCGAGGTGAGAAGCTTTCTTGGGTTGCCAGGTTACTATAGAAAGTTCACTATGGACTTCGCGAAGATATCAACCCCTCTCACTAGGCTAACAAAGAAGAATTTGGAATTTTCAAGGGACATAGACTGTGATGTTTCTTTCCAATGACTAAAAAGGGCTCTAACAACAGCCCCAGTCTTGACCTTACCTGATGGAAGTAAAGTGTTTACTTTTACACTGATGTAGGGCTGTCAATGGGTCGTGTCGGGTCAGGTTCGGGTCGGGTCAAGTCGGGTTCGGGTTGATTTATAAACGGGTCGGCTCAACCCATTTATTAAACGGGTCATATTTTCCCAACCCTAACCCGACCCGTTTATAAACGGGTTGACTCGACCTGGCCCACGTAACCCGTTTAACTAAATGGGTCGTGTCGGGTCGAGTTTATCCGTTTGACCCATTGATAGATATTGCCTACTAATATAAGTAACAAAAGAGTCAAATCACCAACATGCACACTGTTATATAATCCAACATGCAACAAGTTGCAAAGTCGCCAACTGACAACACATATATAAAGCATGAAATCGCCATATCCAAAATTTATTTTCTATACATAAGTATATATTCCCATACTGCATAAATTAAAGACTACCAGTATGGAAGAGATACAGTTGTTATAAGTAAAATATAACTAACAACATACAAGAATAAACTAGTAAAATATAACAACTTACATATACCAGCATACTGATTACTACATACATAAAAGATTAACACTAACAGTATACATAAATGACTAACAATATGGAAGAGACACAACATATAATCAGGTTTGGCGGGTCAAAATCGGGTTAGCGGGTCAACCCTAAACCCACCCGTTTATAAACGGGTCAAATTCGGGTTGACCCAAAAATGACCCGCTAACTAAACAGGTCGGGTTAACCTGCTAATTTCCGTGCGGGTTTCGAATCGGGTCACGGGTCGTGTAGGAAATTGACATCCCTACACCGATGCGTGCGGTACAGGGCTTTGTGCGGTTCTGATGCAAGAAGGGAAAGTAATATGTTATGGGGGTAGACAGTTGAGAGTACATGAGAAGAATTACCCCACCCATGATCTAGAGTTAGCTTCCATAGTATTCACGTTAAAGACGTGGCATCATTATTTACTTGGAGAAAAGTTCGAGTTATACACCGATCATAAATTTCTCAAGTATATATTCTCATGGAAGGATCTCAACTTAAGGCAACAACGGTGGATGGAGTTCTTAGCTTCATATGATTTTGAGATTGCTTATACCCATGGCAAGGGTAATGTGGTGGTAGACACACTAAATAGGAAGAGGGTGGCCCTGAGTCCTCTGTTTGTAGAGAGAAAGAACTTGAAGTTCACATCAGCTTTTGATTTTAGACCCCCCATCGAGTTTTCGCCTGATTTGTTTGCATCCTTGGAGATACAACCGACCCTTATAGGCCAGATAGGATCTTCACAACAAGGTGACCCACATATTCTAGACATCATGTATAAGCTCAGAAGAGGGGAGACTTCTAGTCAGCTCCGTAGATATGCCATAGATGAAAAGGGGTGGTTACGACGAGATGGGAGGCTTTGTGTTCCTCAAACTAGAAGCTTGATAAAGGCAGTCCTAGAAGAAGCCCACCATTCCAAGATGACTATTCATCCTGGTGGTGATAAGATGTACAGGGACACGAAGAGGGTTTTCTTTTAGGATGGGATGAAGAAAGATGTGGTCGAATTTGTTTCTCAATGTTTATTTTTACAGCAAGTCAAAGCTGAGCAAAAGAAGCCCGGCAAGGCACCCTTCAAAGCATTGTATCACCAACTTGTTGGTGGGAATCCACAGGAAGATTATTACTTGGACCAGATATAGTTAGGTAGACATATGAAAAGTTGACCTTATTCAACGGTGGATGAAGACAGCTCAAGATAGGCAAAAGTCTTATGCAGACAAGAGGAGGACTAACATTGAATTCGAAGTGGGAGACTTGGTTTTTGTCAAAGTATCATCTTTAAGGAGTGTGGTTCGCTTTGGATCAGTAAGGAAGTTGGCACCTAGTTTTGTGGGACCATTTCCCATAACCGAGAGGATTAGCCAAATAGCCTACCAAGTAAAGATCCTAGAAAATCTATCTGGTGTTCATGTCATTTTCCACGTCTCTCATCTGCGAAAGTGTCTGCATGACACCGCAGAAGTTGTTGAACCGAGTATGTTGGAAGAAGTCGAAGTGGAACAGGAGGCGATAGTCAGATGAGTCCCTACCCGTATTCTTGGGTCAGAAGTTATGAAGCTGCGCAATAAGGAGATCAAGTTGCTAAAGGTTCAATGGGGAGATAACCCAGAAGATGTGACTTGGGAGACCGAAGACAAGATTCGTGCTTCGTACCCTTTTCTTTTCAAGGGTATGTTCTTAACTCCTTTTTCCAAAGTTTATCATTGCTTGTTTCTGTCAATAGAGTATATCTTATCCATAGTATTTTCGACCTTTAGATAGGAATCCTATGGGTGTAAACATGTGTTTGAAACATGTTATGTTTGATGGATGCAAGTGGATGCAAGTGTTTGCTAGTGGTTGCTTGTGGAGGCATATACACACACATTAGGCACTAAGATCGGCTCAATCGCTATCATACTGCATATGGATGTGTGTGCATTTTCTTTTCTTTAATGGATGGAAATGGATGTATTAGCATATGGATGTTGCATTTGGACGAATGAGTGTGCACACATATAGAACTTATATAGGATTAATCACATACATATTTGATTCATGGCACTAACATACATTGCATTAAGGATGTCAACTGAATCAGTAGACCGCCTAATCTTCGAATTAGTGTTGGGACATATACACACATCATCGCATATATTCATATAAGCATTAGAAATATTTAATGACAATGGATGCCAATGGTTGGTGGATGAGTAGATGGATGATGGATGGTAGGATATGCATTCTTCTCAACTTATAGATTTAAGGACGAAATCCTTTGAGTAGGGGAGAATGTAACACCCCGAATTTGTACTCACACTAAAAAAGGATAAATTAAATAATAATTAATTTAATATTCATATTTAGAGGAAACGGATTGCACCATTGCGTCCTTCTCGAATTTTGTGATGACTTATGCTCTAGTGGGACCACCCCCCTTGAGGGGCGTCGACCTATGGGTCTAACCCCCTGAAGGGGTGTCGACCTATGGGTCGACCCACCCATAGGGGTGTCGACACCCCTAGGGCTGAGCTGGCAATTAGTTTCAGAGGGCTATGAAGCTATAAATACATGCTCAAATCTCTTATTTTCTTCATTGGAAATCATGGAGGCCATATGCTGCTGGAGTGCGAACTGAACCGTTTTCTACAACAACATACTTTGCAAATCAAATTCAGAATTCAAGATCTATTCTTTCTCAATTCTCTAAACCTAGCGCCGTGAGTTTCTAGATTACTTTTAGGTTTAGATAAATAAAAGTGAATTGTGAAAGACTGTGAATTAGATATGTTATAAAGTACAATTATGTGCTAGTACTAAATCCTATACTTTGTCATGATAGATCTATTTCCCTAGTTCTAATATAATTGTGGTTATTCTATTATGTTGTTTATGTGGATCTTGAATTGTAACTATATTGAGGTGAATGTACATCTATTAAAGTGGATAGTTGTATCATTGGCTAGATCTAGTTCTTTATTTAAACCCCCTTTTCACTTGTCATATTGTAATCAATCTAGATATGTCGTAAACTCGACATGTGTTGCCATTTGTAGGTTTAAACATGTTACTATGTCACCCTAAATATGCTAGATCTAAACAGTTGGACACCTAAAATGGTTAATTTAGATCTCATTATGCTTGCTTTGACATCGTAGTAATTGCCACAAGTTATCAGTTTTATGTCCACCTTGTGAAGATGTTAATTACATATCCATTCACTTTGTTATCATGCTAGTTTATGCCAAGATATGTTGAAACTATCACCTTTGTCATAGTCCATTTTCATTGTTATGGCCAGGCTGCTTTATAGCCTAGAAGCCGCTAAAATACATGTGAATACGTTAGTTTGGAAACGGGAAAAAGGGATTTATAATTGGCATAATTTATGTAATATTTATATAAATTGGACATTTAATTCAAATGAGGAAACAGAGAAATAATCACCTGTAATGACGTAGGCAGATTTGGATAAAATGGAATATTTAGTAATTACAATTAGGAATTGTAATTGCACTTATGACACGAGGTTAGGTTGTATTAGTGGCAGAAGTCTGCCCGGACCCTACCGGCGTATCCAGCAGCCACTAATGCTTAACCTAATGTGAGAGGTCTTAGTGTGCAAATACGAATCGGGCTAAGACGTGAGGTTAGGCTCAACTGTGGAATAAGACTGCCCGGACCCGACTGGCATCTCCAGCATCCACACGTTGTAGGCCTATTGTGGGAGGTCTAGCCCATTATAACCATAATTGGATATGGTATTGAATTGGACTACTAAACCAAACTTAATCCATAAGGATTGTATGATTATGAACTTTAGTTAGGGTTAAGTAAAATTGGATGGGTAGTGGGTGGGTTAAGTAAATTAGAGGGGGTGGATAATATTTACATATAGGCCTATCAACTTAGCCCAATAAGGTTATGTAATTAAAGACACCTAGTGGTATACATAACCGGTGGATAATGTAATAAAGTTATGTAATTAAAGACACCCTTTAGGGTAAGCATAGTTGGTATAGGGCTATGTAATTAAAGACACCTAAAGTGTATACATAGTCGGTGAAAAACCTAGTGGGGATACGAGACAAAGTGGAGAGCATGTATCATATTTTGTGGGACCCATTTTAGTCAGTAACCTGGAGTTGGTATCAAGTAAAGAACTCTGTACTAGGTGCAGAAGGGATACGCTTACTGATTGATTATAAGAGATCCAAACGAGACAGATGGTGTGGGCGACGCAAACTGACCGGGCCATGTGCATGCATGAGACGGGCAGAAGGGGATAAGACGACCGTGACACCAGTAGGTATGGTTGTGCACACCTTATTGGTTGCAACTTTAGGAAGTGATACCTCCTACTATGGGGCCATCATAGGATATCTACGGGGTAGGGAGCCGAATTGACTAGGGTAGTGATTAGGGTACACTCTGACGTATGCCCTAAGTCTACCAACTTATAGTGGAAGGTGATCATCTCATTTTAGTTATACTAGTAATAGTGCAGAGTAGTCATTAGTGAGGCACATACATCTTATCTTGCTTACCTTGTCACACCTGCCATTTATGTAGTGATCTCTCTTTTATCCACTTTATATGCCTATCATGTTACTTTTTTTATTTACTGGCTAAAAGTAACTAGACTCGCTAGACTTAAAGTCTGACCCTTTTGTTTCTCCTTCTTTCTTCCATTCCCCATCCCCCCTCCCCCGGGGTCAGGTTCTCAGGGAGGAAACACTCAGGCTTAGTCAAGACTTGGATATCATCTTGCTAGAAGCTACTTCTGAAGCATGGCTCAAGTTCTTGTCTACATTATGGCTTAACTCTTTTAATTGGTGAATTTTGTTTTTCATATTCTTATGTACTCTTATAATGCGAGACAAAAGTTGTTTTATTGTAATGGTTTTTGTGACTTATGATACTATGGACCACGACATTATGATTTATGTTTGAAATAAAAATTTAAAAATTTTCACTGCTATCTTATTTATATTTGTCTTGTAATTATTCTATGTCTGTTTACCTATAACACTTCACGAAATTTAATGCATTCCCTTAGTGAGTGACATTAACGGACATGGGGTGTCACAACACTACTAATGCCTAAAGTAGTGACCAACAACAACACAGGGAGAATATATGTAAATAGTACGTGAAAGCCTCATGTTCGTCTCCCGATAGCTACTTGTACATAACCACCTAACCTATTTCTAGTCTGCTCGTTTAGGAGCACCCAGAGTAATAGGAACAGACATAAAACTCTAGGTCAGACAAAAGTCTGGTATGAGCGATAACAGCAAAACAGAACAATAACATGTATAAATAATCATACCTAAACCTGCAACCAAAGAGTTAGCACAACAAGATGTACAATACTCTAAGTTAACACTAGCATAAAGTGTAAAGTGGAAATGTGCATCTCATGGTGATAGCAAACATCAAATATAGCAATCATCCTCATATCTCTCACTCAATGCGTAAAGTATACAATGTCCACCACTTTGATCACCAAATACTTCGCTATGACCACTTTGCCCTTGGGGTCTTAATGAACCCATTACGCAGGTCCATAGCTACTAATCCCTTGCTACGGTCACCTTGCCCTTGGGAGTCCTAACAGCCCCATTGCACTGATCCATAGCTATGCTACAATCGCTCTACCCTTGGGAGTCTTAATGATCCCATTGCGCTGATCCATAGCCATTAATCCATCCCTCAGTGGTGAACTAAAGCTATAGATATAGATAACCCCTTTGCACACGTCCCGCAGCAAAACCCAATCAAGAAGTTAACTCATTGGTTCCCATTTGGATTCTAATTAATAACTTCCCACTTGGACTTCCTTTGCATCTCGGGTTTTGGTCGAATTGGAGTTGGTCTTCATAAGAGTCGTCACGTAGAAGTAGTTCCAAATCTGGTTCGGTTCGGGGCTCATATATCGCACCTAGGTTTGGTTCGAATATGCATAGTGCTGCAATCATCATCAGTTCGGCTCAGGCCTCTCACGCCTCGGCTCGGTTTAGATTTCATTCGGTTCGTGGCTCCCTGACCGGTTCGGTTCGGAGCATTCAGTTCGGTTCGGGGTTCTTGGTTCGTTCTGTACTCTCCACTTTGATTTGGCTCTCTAGTTCGGCTCGTCCCCTCCGATCTGATCGCAACCCCAACTCGATTTGGATGGCCTTTCTTGTTGCCTTACTGCTGAAGATCTTACCAATAATCTGGTTCGGTTCGGATATGTCTGATCCGACCCCCTACCCCGATCCGATCCGGAATCCTCGCACTTTTCCAGCAAGTTTCTATTGTCCATTCTCACCATATGATGGTGTTTTCAACCATTCTAACTTTACTAATCTATCATAAAACATTCGAATAAGTAGTAGCAACATGTAGGATCAGTCAACAAGGTCAAAACATCAAGCATATAGGTTATTTAGATCAAACATACCCAAAAAACATGATTTTCCACTTAATCCCCTTAACCATGCTTAACCATAGGTTTAGCAACAAATTAAACCGAATTTTTATCAGAGGCATAAAATAATATTTAAGATTTTTTTACATATTTTTCCAGATTTTTAAGATGCATAATTTCGCTAATTATCACTAATCACCCCTAATTAGCCGTAATTAGTGAATAAACATGCTAATTACTCACCTTAGCCACAAATGAATTATAGATCTAAAAACTCCACTGATTGGGTCAAATTCCTATGTGTTCCAACCGCTCTACCTCTGATCTGATGCTAATCTGCCTTGATTTGACTTAATTTTTCTTAATTAGTGATTAGAAAGTGATTAAAAGGTGGTTTGGGTTGGAGGCCATTTCTAGGGTTAGAGGAAGGTAAATGGAGGCTAGAAAAATGAATAAAACTAATTTTCCAAACCATGTCAGCCCTCCTATAACCCTAATCCGGAAATGGATTATGGGCTTAGCTGTTAATCATCCGGTTAAGCCCAATTATGCTGTTTTTCACGTTCCAAACCTTATTTCAGCCATATCTCCCAAACGGTAAGTCCATTTGATTAATATGACCACTCCACGGAAAGATAAACCATCATTCGAATCAAATGGAAGTGGTTTTAGGTCAAATCTCCTTTCCAATCAAAAGTTATAGGCAGAACAAGATTCGCCAGGGGCAAAATGGTCATTTAAAATTCAGCAAAAATCGTGAACATGGAAAATGACCCCAGTAGTCGTTTCATAAAGTTATACGACCATACGACTTTATACGAAAATAAAATAAGTATTCTACGATCCTCCGATGCGTAGAATGCGGGTCGTTACAGAAATTCACGGCGAGCATAATTCATACTTGACCAATGATTGAATCACATAGTTAAGACCTAACAAGATGACTTAATTCTTCGAGAATAATCTATACCCAAAATTCCAAACTGAGCATATGCCATACTCTAGTTGTGGTTGGGTTTTCTTTCCAAGTCCTGACAAGTTAATCCAACCTCACATATATAATTCATGCCTGGATGCCTAGATCGAGTATAAACCATAATCCAGACCTTCTTAAGAAGTTCTGTCACATCCTGACAAGATAATTAAATCCTTCGATCAAAATCCATGCTTTAAAATCCATTTTAATAAATTCAAATTTATTACATAACCAAAACAAAGCCTGGTTTGTTTATTTGTTGGATGTAGAGCATGCTTAGGAATCAAATCCTAATCCTATACGCGAGTGCATCAACTTAGCCATTTATTATCAGACGATTTTATTGTTGAGTGCGGAGCATGCCTGAGGATTAAATCCTAACCCCCATGCAAGAGTGAGTCGATGTAGTCTTCCCAGAAACTAAAGAAAAAAAATGAAAACACTTATCCTAAAATCCATAAATCCAGTGTGATCTAATCCCGATTAGCCAATGACGATTCTACGTGTTCTTGATCCTGGATTTTTCCCTCTTCGGGGAACGACAATGATTGTTCCTATGCCGGCACAAGTGGCTGATAAATATATTCAGTCAGCTCTCCATATCTTACTCATTCCTCGATCCAGTCCCGAAAATGCCTAAACTCATTGGTCGTGTGACAAGCCATTTCGTGGAATAGGCAAAATTTAGCAAATTCTTACTTATGCTATGTTGGATCCTTCCTAGGAGGATTTGGGTAAGAAATGTAATCCCTTGCAACCAAGTAGATATCCTCCAGCAAAGAATTGATCATAACATACTTGTCAAATTTGGGCTCTCTCTGGAGCCAAACAATTCGATCATTCTTATCCGAGGCTTTCCTTTTGCCTTCGTCCTTGTTCTTTCCATAATTGGATGGCTCTCCATCCTTAGCTAAATTTACCTTGAGAATGTCCTTCTCGACGTTAGCATCCTCTTCTTGTAGGAGTCTGTCTTCTTTGAGATATAATACACCAAGGTTCCTTGGCAGATCACGTTGTAAAGAAACCTTAAAGTGGGTTTCATCTAAGATTCTGGATACAACATCCATCAATACCATAGAAGGTTCTTGCTGGTCCACCGACGCCACTGCAGCATTGAACCTATCCAGAAATGAGCATAGAGTTTCTTCGAACCTCTGCTTGATAGAAGTAAGAGACATGATGTTTTTACGTTGAGTGATATGGACCCTAAACTATTTGAGAAACCATGCGATCAATAAGTTCTTGCTAATGATCGACTCTGCTTCCAACTACGGAAAGCACATAGCAACAATGTCAGTCAGGTACAAGGGGAAGCATTCGGCCATGACTCCATCTAATGCCGATAGAACTTCTACGTGGCGCATGTAGCGTATCAAGTGCACGGTAGGATCCTTTCTACCATCATAAGCCTCCGGAGCTGGCAGTTTGAAGTTAGGTGGATTACGGGAGTTTCTAATTTCCTGTGTGAATGGACTTCGATTGATGTTATCCACGTCATTCTGGGATGCCTCCTTGTAAATTGTCATTAACGTCGGCAATTCAATTTCCATTTCAGGCGAATTGTCAAATCCAGTGATGATGCCCCCAACGTGAAGTCCTATAGAGTGTGGAAGCTTGTTCCAAGCACCAAAACTTGGATTGGTGTTGCCTCAAGCCTCTATTTCGACATAGCCAAATCGAGTAAGGTTGGTGTTACCGATCCGACCTCTAGCAGGTTTTGTGCCGCTTCTGTCCATAACAACATTAGTTTAATCTTGTTCAGCATTCCCATCTAGAGTGTTGCGAGCTAAAGTGTCACAGTGTATGTCACCAAGTTGAGGGTAGTTGCCTCCTGTCATACCCGGGTTAGTATGTATTCTTTGCTAATCCGAGGCTTCTGCAGATCCAAGCCTGGGTAAACTTCCTGGCCAACCTATTGCTACTGCTAAGCCAATTTGTTTGTATTCTCTAGATGCATGGGGTTTGCATTGATGGTTGTTGTCTCCGTGCCTAAGCTCTGACCTCTTAGTCATCCAAATCCATTCATCCTATCAAGGAACATATTCATCGTCTCTTCTTGTTTGAAAATTAGCTCATCTTGCCACTCCATCCGCATCCTTAGTTCAGCTGGTACCCTATCCATCTCTTCTCTGGTTAGGTATACAGAAGGATCACCATGAGAGGAAGCCTCCTTACTTTCTTCGTGGCATACGCTTGCGTTGCCAGTAGCTTGAGTTCAGAAGGATGTTCCATTCTTCTTCTGTTTCACCATTTCCATGTCCTATTATAAGTGGTTTCCTACAAGCTGGACAGTGAACTAGTTACATGCTTCCCCTACCAGGCGAGCCAAAGTGTTAACCTCAAAATTGATTCACTAGACGATCAACCCCAAATGCATAATCCATACATAGATCACAGAATATTTAATCAAAAATAATGGAAAGCAGTAGAAAAACAAGGTACAAGAGTTTTTTATAGTGGTTCAACAATTCGGGCCTACGTCCACTTTGTAGTCTATTATTTATACTGTCAGATTACAAAACACAATACATTGTGTGTAAGAACTGAAGAGAAGTAAGTGTATTTGCTTAATGGCAATGTCCTTTCACAATAAACTTCCAAGAGAAAAAAACTGATTCCGTTCTAAGTCCAAGAATGATGTATTTATAGGGTGTGACCACTTCGGGTTGGTATGCCATGTGGCAGCCATATCGATTCAGTCCCTGACACTGTTGCTTTATCCAGGCGAGTAAGAGTGAA
Organism: Allium sativum; assembly: GCA_030737875.1. Classification (NCBI taxonomy): domain Eukaryota; kingdom Viridiplantae; phylum Streptophyta; class Magnoliopsida; order Asparagales; family Amaryllidaceae; genus Allium; species Allium sativum. Next base: position 522,566,419 of record CM060924.1, on the reverse strand, counting down.
AAGTCTCCTTCGGTTTGATACAGTTAAGAAGCAGAATTGGAAGTTTAACCTCGTTTATTATCGATGGAATAGGTCCTGCCATCACTCTTAGTCCGGGTCGGGGTCACTCCAATCGGTATGACTGAACCGACCTGAAGTATTACTTTAAATGGGGAAACAACAATTATCGCTAATCTGTCTGATCTAAGATGCACCAATCTGATGCCAACCCTCCTTGCTTTATCAAGGCTAAGGCAAATATATTTGAACCGAAGCTTGCGAGCGAGATAGTGTAACATTTATACCAGAACGAATATGTCGACCTGGACTTCTTTGATCCAAAGTGCAATGTGTGTGTAGGTGGGTCGAACCGGCCTATTCTATCTGAAATACAAACATTCTAAAGCAATGTCTTTAAGCCATTTTTATACTTCCATCCAATAACTTCAAGCTTGCCTAAGCTTATACTTAAATCCTGAGAACTCCAATTGCTAGAAATTCATAGTGTAACCGCCTTGCCAAAAGGCGGGTCAATAATTATAGCACCAGATTAGGTGCAATATTGATGAAGAATGGTAGATTTGTCTCATATGCTAATCGATAACTAGAACCCCATGAGAAAATATATGTTACCTATGATTTGGAACTGTCGGAGAATGTGTTTGCATCAAAGTTGAGGTGGCATTATATTTTAGGAGATAGGTTTGAGTTGTTTACCGATCATAAATCATTGGAGTACCTATTATCATAGGAAGATCTTAACCTTCGTTGATAGTGATAGTTAGAGCTTCTAGCCTCTTATGATTTTAGAATCACATATACACCCGGGAAAGGTAATGTGATCGCAAATGCTTTGAGTGGGCAACATTCCACCTTAGGAATTATGTTTCTAGAGTGGAAGCAACACGAGTATATCACTGGTTTTTAATTTTTGGCCTAGATGTCAGTTGGAGGCAGAAATGTTGGCAAGCTTGACTGTAATAACATGGGATTTGGGTATCGAGGCTAAAAAAGCTATGATGTGTTCTCTATATTTAAAACTAAAAATAATAAAATACATGTTTGTAAGCTTAGCTTATGTAATATTTTAAAGTGAGAAAACAAAGAACTTCTGATTTTTAGAATTTGTGTGTATTGGAATAAAATTTAATACCTTGGGTATAATAAGGAATTCATTCCAGTCTGTGTTTGTAAATTTTATTTTGATGATTCAAATGAAAATTTGAAACATAAAATGTTAGCAACTAATATATAAGTGAAAATATAATTCCAATATTTAGTATTAATTTTTTTAATGAGATAATTAATTATTTGTAAAATTGTGCATTGAAATGTAAGTTGTAGGAATTATATAATAAAGTTAAAGTTGTGTTAAAAATCATGTTTGGAATCTTATTATACATAGGTTTATGTGAGAAATATTGTGTTAAAATGTTTTAATAAGTGAAAATATTATAATTGGTCAATTAATGTGAATAATGGATTATTATTAGAAATGTGCCTTTTAATAATGTGTGTTGTAAATAAAATATAAAGATATAACAATTTATTGGAAATCAACATTTTTGCATTAAAATCATTAAATATGATTTCACAAATCATTTACGTCAATAGTAAGGTTAGTGTCATTTCTAAAATAAATTATGGTTTTATTCACGAAATCATAAAATATATAATTTGGATTAAATTGTGAATCTTTAGTGTCATATGTTGTAACATGTATTAAACCTTGTTAAAAAGGTTTTTAACACGTTGAGAAAATTTTAGTAGACTTAAACAACATAATTATATAGTTAGATTTGTGGAAATATGTTGAATTTAGGTTATTTTGTGTTCTATTGCCCTAGAGTAATTTGCAACACAAAGAAATAAAAGCCGATCTATAACACATGGTGTAACAACCCGAAAAATCTGAGCCAGTTTAAAAATTTTATTTTGGCAACTTCGACGAATTTTGAAGATTTAAAATAGATTATTTTAAGTAATATTGACGAGAAATTTATTTTGAATATAAATTGAACTTATATATTATATACGCCGTCGTTAGAATATAAATAATTATATATAATTATAAATAGAATTGAAAATGGCGCGGTAGTTCGATAATTCGATTTCAAACTTCAATTGAATGTATCGGGTGCAAAACAATCCGGATTTTAGTGAAACCAAAAACATTAGAATCTAATTGACAATATCTTTCCAACGAATCCGAAAAATCAAAATTTCATAGCGGGAATCAAAAGATATGTCCAGTTGAAAATTCTGAATAGTCGCTATGGAATTCAGGCCCTTAAAAATGGGAATTTTGCAAGCGACCTCGGAATTCGACGAAACCACTTTTGTTGGATCCGTGATGTCAAATTATTGGTAGGTTTCAAATTTCATAATTTTTCGAATTAATATGTGAGCGTGGCAAAGGAAAACGCGTTTGACCAGTTTTAGTTGATTTTAATCGACTGGAAAATGGCCATTTTTCAAACGGTCTCAGAATTCGATGAAATTAATTTTGTTAGGACCGTATTGTCAATACGAAGCTTGAAAATATTTTTCGGGAATTTTTAAAGTTAGTATGTGACCCCGGTAAATTGAAATGCGCGTTCAAATTCAATATATAGAGTTATACGTTGATTTTGACGAAAACTGATCGTAACGATCGAATCAGCCTGCGATACATATCCCATTGTGTTCGGAATGGGGGTAAAACGCTATAGACGACAGGCGGTGGGCCCCGTTTCGTTGTCGAAATAAAAAGTCAACTTTTAGTAGATGAAATAATTAAATAAATTAATATATATTTTCAAATACCCCCTTCCTCTCATAACCAAACCCGTAACCTCTCTCCCCCAAAATCATTCAGTCACCCTTCACCCAATTGACGCCGCCACCCACATCCAGACCTCCACCGCGCCTCCAGGTGACAGCCGCCACGTCAGAGACCGCCGCCACACTCGTCCCCTCGCTCTCCTCTCCATCGTGCGTGGTTCGAAGACCAAGACCCACCGTTATTAAACCCTAGCGCCGCCTGTACTGGCCCGCGCCACCAGCCTTCTCGCCGACGCCCTCCTCCGCGTCCAACCTCTCCTGCACCTCGTCGCTCTCCACTCCTCCCTCCCTCCTTCTCCGTCCCCTCCTCCATCGTAGGAAGCTCCACCGCAAGCCCCATTTCCACCTCACCTGACCATCGTACCCCCACCAACGCCGCCACCAATCGAAGCTCCTCCCCTGCTCTTCCTCGACTGCAACGCGACAGCCCCCCCTCCGTTGTAAGTTCTTGACCGCTTTTTTTATTTTGATTTTTAGTTTATTTAGTTTATTTAAATCCTTTCATGCAATGATCTTTAAATAAAATCAGCCTATTAGGATATATTTTTTTAAAGTAAATATAAATCTTTGATTTTTAAAACTGTAAAGATAGGATTTTTAAAACTGTAAAGAGAATATTTTTAAAACTGTAAAGATAGATTTTTTTAAAAAAAACTGTAAAGATAGAATCTTTAAAACCGTAAAGGTAGAATTTTTAACACGGTAAAGCTTTGATTTTTAGTTGGAGGAAAATATGATTTTTGTTTATGTAGAGAATTAAAAATATAATTTTTACATGATAGAAATAATAAAAATATCATCTTTATAAGTGTAGAAAAATAAAATTGTGATTTTTATAATGATATATTTGAAAAGGCGAAATCTTTATATTTGAAAAGGCGAAATCTTTATATTTGAAAAGGCGAAATCTTTATATTTAAAAGGCGAGATTTTTATATATTGAACAACGAAATAAAAATTTGATTTTTATATATTGAACAACGAAATAAAAATTTGATTTTTATATATTGAACAACGAAATAAAAATTTGATTTTTATATATTGAACAACGAAATAAAAATTTGATTTTTATATATTGAATAGTATAATAAAAATTCGATTTTTATATATTGAATAACAAAATAAAAATTCGATTTGTATTTATTGAATAGCGAAGTAAAAATTCGATTTTTACATATGTAGTGGCTACAACAACGAAGGTGACAAAAATGCGATAACGATGAAGATTTCTATCAAAGAAGAGTCAAGATGATTGGATAGCTATCGGTGAGAATTTCTCACCTTTCAATTTCATTTTCTAGTTATATATATATATATACTAGGATGCAGACGGTGTTTAGTAGCACCCGACACCCGTCATCCACAGACAATGGATGGCTTGTTCGTTTAATAGTTTGGTTGTGTAGTTGGTTAGATTATTTGATTTGAATTGTTTTGGTGAAATGAAATTGACTTGATTGATGTGTGAATGGCGTGGGCCTTCACTAGACCGGGGATAAGGCTAGGCCTTGTCCCGTTTCTAGTATCGTGCCGTTATGCCGCCGAAATTTCCTAAAATATGTTAGAAAAATAAAAATATCATTTTCATTGTGTAAATGAACTGAATAAAAATTCATGTGTTGAAATAAAATATTTTATCGTTAAAAATATAATTTTTAACGTGGAAGTGAATAAAATAAAATATACATTTACAAACCGGACGGTTTGTTTATGTACACCTATTTGAAGGACATTGATTGGGACGATAAATTTTACACATCGCCCAACTGCACAAATAAAATCTGTGTTTGTTGATTTGAAACCCCACACGGGTGTTGGGATGAAATTTGAAGTTCACTCATCCTGATTGATTAAATATGTCGATCGATTGATTGACAGGCTGTTATAAGCGTTAGATGTCTATATTTGAGGCTTATACAGTGTAGTGCACTTTGGTTGATGGTCGATTATTTTTCAAAGCTATTATATACGTGTGATGTGTGAAAATCCATATAATTAACATTATATGGTGATTGATTGGGCCTCATTCCAATTTAGAAAATAAAGAATATTATAATATAAAGGTTCATGTGTTGACTGTACTCATCCATTGAGATTAGACATGTGTTGAACGAAATATTTTAATAATAAAATTTACATCTTTATCAATATAATATAAAGGTTCATGTGTTGACTGTACTCATCCGTTGAGATTAGTCATGTGTTGAACGAAATATTTTAATAATAAAATTTACATCTTTATCAATATAATATAAAGGTTCATGTGTTGACTGTACTCATCCGTTGAGATTAGTCATGTGTTGAATAGAAATATTTGAAATAGAAATATTTTGATAATAGAAATATTTGAAATAGAATATTTGAAAATAGAAATATTTGAAATAGAAATATTTTGATAATAGAAATATTTGAAATAGAATATTTGAAAATAGAAATATATGAAGCCGTGTTGATTAGATTGACGCCATTTTGACGTGAACGATATTTATATCGATTTTATTCATTTAGAAATGAATATTGGAAAGTGATTTCGAAATCAAATATTTTGAAATGAAATTGAATTCAAATTAAATAGAAAACGAAATGAATTTGATTCAAATAGAAAACGAAATGAATTTGATTTGAATAGAATTTGAATTGAATTGAATTGAAAACGAATTTGAATTGAATTGAATAGAAAACCAATTTGAATTGAATCGAATAGAAAACCAATTTGAATTGAATCGAATAGAAAACGAATTTGAATTGAATTGAAATTTGAATTGAATAGAAATGAATTTTTAAAACGAATTTATAAGGAAAAATCCAATTTTGATTTGAATTGAAATGGAAGTTGAAAATGTTTTTGAAACGAATTTAAAACTATTTATATAATTCGTTTTAAATAGAAATCGACGATATATATATTATATATAATATAATGGCCTGAATAGAACGCGCCGCGGCAGTTCGTGAATTTCGACCATTGTCTTCGAACGGACATTACGGGAGATCCGACCGTCGGATTCTCCTAAAACCGGAACCGTTGGGTTCGTAACGAAAAGATCTTTCTAACGAATATTAGAAATTTGAAATCTAACGGTTGGATTTGGAGACACGTCCAAATCAAATTTGGAAAAGGTCGATGTAAGTGCAGTTCGATGGCCGTTGTTGGAAATCGACTGTACGGGCCTTGATAAAATTATTAAAAATAGTAATAATTTGTGTAAAATCATAAGAAATGAATTGGGAAAAAAATTGAGATGAAAAACTCCATGTTTGAAAAGATAAAAATAGATTCTTGTTGAAATGAACTAGTTTTGAACTGGAATTAAAACCCATTTATTTTTAAAATAAATAAATTGGATTTGAAATGGGTTTTAAATAAAATTGATTTATGGGTTTATAGTGAACAGTGTTTTAAATAACATTTGTTCTTTATTCCGATATTAAATAGAATGTGATTTGGGTTTGTCATGAACTGTGTTTTAAATAACATTAGTTCTTTAACCCAGAAAAAGGAGTTTTAATGAATCTGTAATTAGATTGAAATGTGAATTGATAATCTAAATTTTCAAATTTAGAAAATGAGCGAGAATGGAGTATCACCAGTTTTGCTCCAAAGCGATAGTTAAATCTTTAATTAGATTTGAACTTGAAAAGGTAATTAATTTTACCGATAACACCATGGTGTTAGATATGGAGTATTACCAGTTTTGCTTCATGGGATGAATAGGTTGGGATTGGAAAATAAAATAAATAATTACTTCGGTACGGTTCGCTAATCTCGACTAGTTTGGAAAACCATAATTTGGTTTGAAATGACATCCAAAGGAAAATTAAAGGATAAATTTTAAAGAATTTATCTTGGATAAAATTAATGGGAACATTTCCCTAAGAATGTGATTTTCTTTGAATAAAAGAATATTCTGAATTGGAATGAGGCGTATGTTGTGTTTGTGTAACATTTGTTTTTAATATACGCGGATTGTTCGGAAAGGCCGGGTTTACACCCATTCTGAATAACCGATTCGACGATACATCGAAGATGAAGACGGTGGTTGAAGACCGGAAGTCTTCACATCGTTTGGGTGATTACTGATGATCTTGATTGGGCTGTACACCCAAGATGAGGGAATCAGTTGGTGGTCGTCCAGACGTACTTGGAGATCGATGGATATGCGAGGAAAGAGCCTCCGGTTTCGTTCAGACCCAGAACGAACTTGTAAATGGATTGTGTGTCTGACATTGGATTTTATTCTTTGTTGATTGATTTCTGTTAAATATATATCTGTTTGGCGGTGGAGAATTTATTCTCTTGCTTAACGCCCTTCTCTGAGACGTACGAGCTTAGAGGTTATATATCGATAGATATCAATCGCATGGCATGAATTGCCTGTGTGGCACGCTGAGTTGCATGGATCAAGGCTTCTGTTGAAAAGCAAAGTCTTGTGGTTGATGATCAAAGCACGACCTTCGTGGCGTAGCTTTGTGTATAGCGTAAATTCGCGAGCCTCACACCTCGGTATGAGTTAAAAACGGGATAAGGACTGCAGGGAGAGCACGACGTTTCTTTCTAGCTTTGGTGGTGTTAGTGACTTACCAGCCCTGACATTTATATACTTTTCACCTATGTGGTTGTTGGATGAGGCGCCTCGATTTTAGGTCTGTGGACCGGGAAACGTGTGTTCAGGCATAATTAATCCTCTAACGTAAGTGAGGACTGACCCTGAAGCATCCAGCGGTTACCCAGAGTGTGTAGTCCTAAGACATTTGCTAGAGTGTCTCGAACGCGGAGAGGAGCTTGCCCCTTGCCTCGACTCATGACGGAAATCCAATTTCCAATACGAGATATTTCGGCTTTATTTGTAGAGCCTAGTATGGCGACATAGTAGCATGGGATGCTATGCCGTCTATGATTTATATTTATGATTGAAATTGTTTTGACACTATACACTTATTATAGTATCAAATGATTTGTTTTAAACGTACCAAGCATGTTTGGCTGTTATAAGGTAAAACCCTATCCTCAGGCTTGCGTTGCATTGTGTAATGGGACCTGGGTCTTATAATAGCTTCATTTTTCGAAAAAGCATTGCGCTGTTTATTCTATGCACTGGTATTCTTGGGAGGAAATCCGTTCCGTGTTATACGGCGTGGTCCCTTGAATTACTCTCTTTTAAAATAAAGTTTTAATAACTGTTTTAGTTCTCACACCAGTCACATGACTGACCTGGAGTTTATTGTTTTAACCTAAACTCTGGGTGCCCCTATTTTCCTCGGGCAGCTTGTAGTTTTGGTTTTGCAGATTTATATTCACAGGATCCTGATTTACAGCTGGAACGATACTCGGAAAGCTCTGTATCCGTTTATTACTTTCAGTTGTGTTTTGTATTATTTTTCCGCTGCAATACTGTATTTAAATCTCTGATATTTGTCGAATGTAATTTATTCATTTATACTCTGTATATTCTTGTATCTGATGGAATTGTTGTAATAGCAATGAAATGTTCTTCCGTCTACGTTCTGATTTGTCTTATCCTCACAGTAATTCGTTCTTTCTCATCTCTTCGGAGACCGGGGAAGTTCGGGTCGCTTCATTTGGTATCAGAGCTTTGGTTAACAGAGCTCGAGAACAAGACACATTAGAACCATATGAAAGAATTCATCAGATATTGGATTAGTAATATCCAATTAGAATGACTCGTTAGAGATAGGATCAGTATTATCCTAGAACGAGTGTGAAGAGTATATTTTTCAAATGAAAACAATTTTGTTTTGAAATTTAAACCATTTTATACGTATTTGATTATTTATTTATTTTGAATTTGGACAATCTAGTATATAAAGGTTTTGCATATACGCGTCATGAACGTATATTCGAAGTTTTAATATATTAGATAGATATAGAGTCACACTCTAGTCGCCCGGACATGGTCCTGATAATGAAGTATACCATCACCAGTATTTATTTTCGAGTGACGAAGGTGTGATTTCTATATATTTCCATTAGACTGGTGTGAGAACCAAAACTTATATAGTTAGAACACATTGTTGTGAATTGGCATCAAAAACATGATTTTTTGTATATATATCAAAATTATGAATTTGAAACTCTAATTCACTAATTGATTGATGTTTGTGTTGGTTGTTTATTGGTTTGATAATTTTAACCATTTATGCCTAATTGTATCAAATATTGAACTGTATTGAAAATTGGTCGCATTTACTTGCATATACATATACTTACATTGAACAGGTCATAGCAAGGAGGCTAGAGCAGAGAATAAAATTTGTTTGCCCGACAAATAGGTACATGTTTACAATATAATTTACTCTTTTGTTTGGGTGATGATGATTTTATGAGCCGATTGGCTAGCCGCTTGGCTTTTTCTTTTTCTTTTTGAGATCAGAAGGCCTATATGGCAATTTCGGGATTTTCCCGTGGCTCCCGGTGCAGGGGAGGTTATGGCGAAAATTTTCGAAAATTTAGGGTGTTAGCCAAATTTTTGAAAATTTGAAAATTCTCAGAAACTGAAAAGTTGGAGAACGGAAGCCAGATCGAACGTAGAGTTGAATAATCAAACCACTTTTGACTTTGTTCATTTTCGGGGATGAAAAGTTTTAAGTGGGGGAGATTGTAACAACCCGGAAAATCTGAGCCAGTTTAAAATTTTTATTTTGGCAACTTCGACGAATTTTGAAGATTTAAAATAGATTATTTTAAGTAATATTGACGAGAAATTTATTTTGAATATAAATAGAACGTATATATTATATACGCCGTTGTTAGAATATAAATAATTATATATAATTATAAATAGAATTGAAAATGGCGCGGTAGTTCGATAATTCGATTTCAAACTTCAATTGAATGTACCGGGTGCAAAACAATCCGGATTTTAGTGAAACAAAAAACATTAGAATCTAATTGACAATATCTTTCCAACGAATCCGAAAAATCAAAATTTCATAGCGGGAATCAAAAGATATGTCCAGTTGAAAATTCTGAATAGTCGCTATGGAATTCAGGCCCTTAAAAATGGGAATTTTGCAAGCGACCTCGGAATTCGACGAAACCACTTTTGTTGGATCCGTAATGTCAAATTATTGCTAGGTTTCAAATTTCATAATTTTTCGAATTAATATGTGAGCGTGGCAAAGGAAAACGCGTTTGACCAGTTTCAGTTGATTTTAATCGACTGGAAAATGGCCATTTTTCAAACGGTCTCAGAATTCGATAAAATTAGTTTTGTTAGGACCGTATTGTCAATATGAAGCTAGAAAATATTTTTTGGGAATTTTTAAAGTTAGTATGTGACCCCGGTAAATTGAAATGCGCGTTCAAATTCAATATATAGAGTTATATGTTGATTTTGACGAAAACTGATCGTAACCATCGAATCAGCCTACGATACATATCCCATTGTGTTCGGAATGGGGGTAAAACGCTATAGACGACAGGCGGTGGGCCCCGTTTCGTGGTCGAAATAAAAAGTCAACTTTTAGTAGATGAAATAATTAAATAAATTAATATATATTTTCAAATACCCCCCTTCCTCTCATAACCAAACCAGTAACCTCTCTCCCCCAAAATCGTTCAGTCGACCTTCACCCAATCGACGCCGCCACCCATGTCCAGACCTCCACCGCGCCTCCAGGTGACAGCCGCCACGTCAGAGATCGCCGCCACACTCCTCCCCTCGCTCTCCTCTCCATCGTGCGTGGTTCGAAGACCAAGACCCGCCGTTATTAAACCCTAGCGCCGCCTGTACTGGCCCGCGCCACCAGCCTTCTCGCCGACGCCCTCCTCCGCGTCCAACCTCTCATGCACCTCGTCGCTCTCCACTCCTCCCTCCCTCCTTCTCCGTCCCCTCCTCCATCGTAGGAAGCTCCACCGCAAGCCCCATTTCCACCTCACCTGACCATCGTACTGTTGGAAGAATGAGTAAAGTGGTTGAGGCAAACTAAGTCCCACATCGGGGAAATTTGTGCCTTATGCCACTACTTATACTAATGCTTGATGTATTATATCAATAGAAAGAGGAGATAGAAGAGGGAGAGGCAATGGCATGATTATATATTCATGTTAATATTAAAAAGGTCAAAGATTAGGGCCTTGGGCCTTGGGGCTCTTGGGGTCTCGTGATCGTACGGGCCTCCGAATGCCGCCAGGCCTGCTTGCGCTGTTCAAACGGCTATTTTTTGAACATAGCCACCAAATACCAACGGAAATGACTGTTGGTAAAGGGTCGCAACCTTTCCAACAGTCGTTGCCGTTGCAATTCGAACAGTGGCACCCTTTCACGAATAAAAACCTCTTCACAGCCTATATAAGGGCTAGCGAGAAATCAAATCATTATCGATTTACTTGCTTTTGCCCTCTTCTTCCTCATACTCTCTGTTCTGTACATACAACTCTCTTGAGTTCGCCGTTGCTTCGACTGCTGCACTGCACGTCGAAGTTGATCCGTTTTCTCTTGGGAATCGATTTGCATCACAGCCCTCCAGTGCTACCAACGGGCGCAAATACGATTTAACGAAACAGTCGATTTGGACTGGACTCGGATTACTACATATTTTCTGATCAACTGCGACGGTATTCTTTCCTCCCTTTTGATCTCTATTGCATTCATATTGCAAAGTTTCCAGATTATTTTTATATAATCTGCAGATTACTGTACCGACACAGTTTTCACTGTTGTTGGTGATAACAATTTTAAATCGTATTTGTGTTGTGGTTGTTTGTACAGGCGAATATGTCTAAACAAACCGACACCGCGGCACCAGTGCTGGCTGTGACTCAGCCTCCGATAATCCATCCACCTACGGTCCTTCCAACGTTGTCCCACGGCGAAAAGCCCGAAAAATTCACAGGGATGGATTTCAAGAGGTGGCAGCAAAAGATGTTGTTCTATTTGACAACTCTGGGCCTAGCGAAGTATCTGACAGAAGATGCTCCGACGGTGGCTGAATTGGAACCAGATGCAACGAAGGTTGAAGCCCTCAATGTCTAGAAAATTGCAGATTTTATGTGCAAGAATTATATACTTAATGGCCTGGACAATTCTCTGTATAATGTCTACTGTACTGCTACGACTTCAAAGGAACTATGGACTGCACTCGACAAGAAATACAAATCTGAGGATGCAGGAATGAAGAAGTTCATAGCAGGGAAATTCCTCGATTTCAAAATGATTGATAGCAAAACTGTTATCAGTCAAATGCAGGAATTGCAAGTCATCTTCCACGAATTAAATGATGAAGGAATGATGCTCAGCGAATCATTCAAAGTGGCGGCTGCAATTGAAAAACTTCCCCCTTCATGGAAGGATTTCAAAAATTATTTAAAGCACAAACGCAAGGAGATGACTGTTGAAGAACTGGTGGTTCGATTGAGGATTGAGGAAGACAACCGAAAATCAAAGAAAAAGGGGTCCTTCAACATGGCTGCTAAGGCGAATGTAGTTGAAGAAGAAAAGCCCAACAAAAGAAAGCGCGAAAATGGTCCTAATAAAAAGGCTAAAAGGTTTAAAGGATCTTGTCATAACTGCGGAAAGAAAGGACACAAGGCAGCAGAATGTCGAGGAAAGAAGAAAAAGTCTGAAGCAAATGTGACTGAAGTTTCCGATGGCATTATTGACATGGACTTGTGCGCGGTAGTTTCTGAATGTAACCTTGTTGGCAACAACAAGGAATGGTTCGTGGACACCGGGGCTACTCGCCACATTTGTGCAAATAAATGGATGTTCGCAACTTACAAAGCTGCTACCGAGGAGGAAAAGTTGTTTATGGGCAACTCATCTGCTTCAAAAGTTGAAGGAAAAGGAAAGATCGTGCTCAAACTGACTTCTGGAAAGGAGCTTACCTTGACTGATGTCCTTCATGTTCCAGACATTCGTAAGAACTTGATTTCTGGATCGCTTCTTAGCAAGCATGGTTTCAAACTTATATTTGTGGCAGATAAATTTGTATTATCGAAAAATGGGGTGTATGTGGGAAGGGGCTATGTTAGTGATGGCTTGTTTAAAGCTAATGTAACTACCATTGTACCAAAAGACGATATGAATAAAGTTGAATCTTCTGTTTATATCGTAGACTCTTCTGACATTTGGCATTCTAGATTAGGGCATGTTAATTTTGAAACATTGCGAAAGATGATTAATCTAGACTTTATACCAAAATGTAACATAGACTCCAACTATAAATGTCAAATCTGTGCAGAAGCAAAAATGACTAGAACCTCGTTTCATCACGTTGAACGAGAGACCGAACCTCTAGAATTAATACATACTGATGTATGCGATTTGAAAATGTGTCAAACTAGAGGTGGAAAGAGGTACTTTATCACATTCATTGATGATTGTACCAGGTATTGTCATGTATATCTCCTTAGAAGTAAGGACGAAGCAATCGACATGTTTAAACATTATAAGGCAGAAGTTGAGAATCAACTCAATAAGAAAATAAAATCTTTAAGGAGTGATAGAGGAGGAGAATACGAATCTCCGTTTGAGGAATTCTGTGCTGAGCATGGAATTATACATCAAACTAAAGCCCCGTATTCACCTCAATCCAACGGTATAGCCGAACGGAAAAATAGAACTCTTAAAGAAATGATGAATGCCTTATTAATTAGTTCTGGCTTGCCAGATAACTTTTGGGGAGAAGCTATTCTTTCGGCAAATCATATTTTGAATAAAATACCACAAAAGAATACATCTAAATCTCCACATGAACTTTGGAAAAATAGACCACCATCCTACAAATACTTGAAAGTGTGGGGGTGTCTTGCCAAAGTAGAAATACCAAAACCGAAGAAGGTCAAAATTGGACCAAAGACTATAGATTGCATATTCATTGGATATGCTCATAATAGTAGGGCATATCGATTTTTGGTGTACAAATCTGAAATTGATGACATTCATGAAAACACCATAATCGAGTCACGAAATGCTAGATTTTTTGAAAACATTTATCCTCTAAAATCCTCTATTGAAACAACTGTTCAAAAGAGATCAAGAGATACAGATACTCCTGAGGATAATGTTAATCAAAACTCGAATGAGAGAAATGTTGAAACTGAGGTAGAGAAACCCAGAAGGAGCAAACGTCAAAGGAATTCTAAAACCTTTGGACCCGATTTCTATGCATATATGATAGAAAACGAACTTCTTACTTACCAACTGAGACGACCCGATTTCCCGTTCTCACGGAAACAAGGTTATCTTTGGAATATAACACAGAAACAGATAATAGCAGAACATAATTAAATAAATACACCAGAATGAACAACAAAATATACTGGATAAAAGTAATCATCAGAGTTACACAGTATACAGGATCTTACTTAGTACAAATACAGTTCAGCTATACATAAATGTCTACAGCGGAAATAAACAAAATATGTACAATAGGAGCTGAACAGCATAAAAAGAAATAAATGATAGAATCCATCTTCAGCTCCAGCTAACCAGAAAAAGAACCAGCTAAACCTGAATACAAGGCTGCCCGTGTAGAAAAAGGGGCACCCGAGTTTGAAAGTGAAACAAACTACGAGTCAGTCATGGGACTGGTATGAGAAATCCACTCAACACATATATAATTGGCTAATCACAGGACCACGCCACTTTCGTGGAACGGGTTTACTCCATTGGATCGCCAGTGCTTTAAAACAAATCTTTCTTTTAAACATCGCTATGCTTTTTATAAAAATGAAGCCGTTATAAGACTCAGTTCCCATCACACAATGCAACGCAAACCGGAGGATAGAGTTTTTACCTTATAACGGCCAAATATGATTGATACGAATAGAACAAAGGCATTTGATATTATTGCTAGTGTTTATATGTTTTGAAAACAATTTCAAATCATAACTATCAATCATAGACGGCATTAATGCCCTATACCACTATGTCGCCATATATAGGTATACAATCAAAACCGCACAGTCACGTATTTGGAAATTGGTTTTCCGTCATGAACCAAGGCAAAAGATAGTCCTTACCGAATTCGAGACTGCCTAGCCCGAGCCTCAGGAACAGCCGCAACTGCCCCTTGGAGCGACAGGGCCGGTCCACCGATGTGGATTATTATACCTGAACAATACGTTTCCCCGCCCTTTGGGGCGTAAACGAGCCAACGAATGACTCCATCGGACCCGGATCGTCCGATCAAACCGAGGCGTCTCGCAACAGCAACAACCACATAGGTGAAAAGTATATAAATGTCAGGGCTGGTAGGTCACTGACACCACCCTAGCTAGGAAGAAACGCATGCCCTCCCTGAGGTCCTTCTCCCGTTTTAGGTTCATACCGGGGTGTGAGGCTCGCGAATTCACGTTCTACACAAAGCTACGCCACACAGGCGATGCTTTGATCATCACCACAAGACTTTGCTTTTCAACAGAAGCCCTGATCACTGCATCTTAGCATGCCACACAGAATAAATCCTATGTCAGACACACAGTCCATTTACAAGTCCGTTCTGGGTCTGAACGAAACCGGAGGCACTAAATACCTCGCAAACCCTTCGATCAACACGTACGTCTGAACGATCACCACTCATTATCCATATTTCGGGATGCCTCCCAATCAGGACCTCGGTTACCATCCAAACGAGGTGAAGATCTCCGGTCTTCGACCATCGTCTTCATCTTCGAATTTCAATCGTCGGTCGATTATTCGAAATGAGAATTAACTCGGCCTTTTCAAATAATTCACGTATATTTAGAATTTCAAATCGATTTATTTCAATGGTTAAATTATTCGACAACACCAATTGTGTTCTTTATATAGTTTTCACACCAAACACATTCAACCATCAAACATCACATAAATCAAGCAAATTCAGTTTATTTCCATTCCATATCGCTTACGATATTTTATAACTATTTATCGCTATTTTTATTTATTTTAAAATAGCCATTTTATTCAAAACGACGCTTCGTGCCATAAGGCGGCCGTGGCGCTGTTTTTCTTCAGATTTGATTTACACATATCTGAAAATCTAACCGTTGGATCTTCACAAAATTTACATCATTAGAATGGTCTTTTCAAAACGAATCCAACGGTTCCAGTTTCGGGAAAATCCGACGGTCGGATCTCCCGGTACAATCGTTTGAAGTTTCGATTTCAAAATACGAACTGCAGCGTCGTTATTCGATTAAATATATAATTATATTTATATATATATAAATATAATCGCTTCTGGCGCTGTTTTTCTTCAGATTTGAATTAAACATTCCAGACAATCCAACCGTTGGATTTTTACAAGGTTGGTGCCGTTGGAAAGATTATTCCAAGGCGAACCCGACGGTTGAGATTTCGGGAAAATCCAATGGTCGGATTTCCCGTACTAGTCGTTTGAAATCACGGTTTCAAAATACGAACTGCACGGCTTCGTTTCGTTTTAATTTTATTTATATTTATATAAATATAGTTCATTCAACAATTTCAATATCATTTTCACTTCAAAAAAATTTCTAACACCTTAAATTTTGGAAAAATTTCGCCATAACCTCCCCTGCACCGGGAGCGTCGGGAAATCGCAAATAGCGTCCCGGTCCTTCTAATCTCAAAAAGAAAAAGAAAAAGCCAAGCGGCTAGCCAACAGGCTCAAAATCATCACCCAAACAAATCAGTAAATGTGTACCTATTTGTCGGGAACAAATTTTATTCCTCTTCTATAGCCCCTTTGCTATAACCTGTTCAATGAATATGCATGTACATATATATACAGTCCATATCATTTTTCATTTTCTATTCAACTTCATATTTGATTTCTATTTGGTTTAAAAACACCATTCATTCTAATGTTACATAAATAGGTGCAAATCATTTCATTAGCTAATTAATGAATATTTCAACTCATATATGTTTATTTTGAACAAGTGGCTATTTTTAACACTTCACATTTCAACGATTTATGCATACAATAAAAATGTGATTTTTATTGTAAAACAATTCATTTCAAAACACTATTTTTCTATATAGTTCATATAGTCGATAAAAGGTGATTTTTATTATCAAACAATTTATTTCAAAATATGAATACCATTCAACACATGAATTTCTAAACAACGAATGAATATCAATTCAACACATGAATGTTTTCAATAGTTTTTATATATAGATAAAAATGTGATTTTTATTATCGAACAATTTATTTCAAAATATGAATATCATTCAACACATGAATTTCTAAACAACGAATGAATATCAATTCAACACATGAATGTTTTCAATAGTTTTTATGTATAGATAAAAATGTGATTTTTATTATCGAACAATTTATTTCAAAATATGAATACCATTCAACACATGAATTTCTAAACAACGAATGAATATCAATTCAACACATGAATGTTTTCTATACAATGAATAAATATAGTTTAAGCATATGAAAATAATTCAAACACACAAATATTATTCAAAATTTCGGCAGCATAACGGCAGGGCAGTTACACCGGTACCGTCCCTAGTACGGCTCCTCGCTCTACCTTAAAACCTCGCGGTTTTTGACAATGGGAATCATGCATCTAGTTCGCACGCAGGCGGCATGTATATATTTATTTCATTTCCACAAACTAATCCTAAGTGGTTTCAACCAAATATTTCACAACCACAAACGGGTATTTTTCAACCACAATCAACCAATATCAATCTCAAACAATCCCAAACAATCATTCAATTTTCACAACAATTTCAACCAATAAATATCGTCCATGGTTTGTGGACGAGGGGCGTATATATATATATATATATATATATATATATATTTATATATAGCAATTCACTTTTACTTCACACATATATATATAAATTTTAAATCAGAAATCTCACCAATAGCTATCCAACTGCACGATACTTCCTTTATAGAAATCTTCGCCTTTTGTCGCTTTCGCCCGTATTCTCTACACATGTAAAAATCGAATTTTTACGATGCTATTCAATATATAAAAATATGATTTTTACTTCGACTTTCAATATATAAAAATATGACTTTTCCTATTTAAAGTTCAAATCTTTTTCCATTAAAGATTAAACCTTTCCTATTTAATATTTAAACCATTTTTAAAAACAAAATCAGTTTATTTCTTTAAAACAAATCAGTTTTTAATACTTTAAAAACAAAATCAGTTTTATTTCTTTAAAAACAAATCAGTTTTATTTCTTTAAAAACAAATCAGTTTTATTTCTTTAAAAACAAATCAGTTTTATTTCTTTAAAAACAAATCAGTTTTATTTCTTTAAAAACAAATCAGTTTTATTTCTTTAAAAACAAATCAGTTTTATTTCTTTAAAAACAAATCAGTTTTATTTCCTTAAAAACAAATCAGTTTTATTTCTATATTTTTAAAACAATTTTATTTCTTTAAAATCCTAAAAAAAATCAGTTTTAAAATTCTTAAAAATTCAGTTTTTATTTTTCTTAAAAATTCAGTTTTTATTTTTAAAACAAAACAGTTTTTTTCTTTTTCTTTAAATTCAGTTTTAAATCTATCCTAATATCAGTTTTAAATCTATCCTAATATTAGTTTTAAACTTTATATAAAAATCAGTTTATATATAAAATAAAAATAAAATAAATAAAAATAAAATTAAATTAAAAACTTACAGAGGAGCGGGGGGGGGGGGGGGGGGGGAGGAGACGACGTCGGCGGCTTCAGTGTCGCGAGCGGGGGGGGGGGGGGGGGGGGGAAGAGGCTTCGTCGGAGATAGTACGATCTGGGGGGCTTCGGGTTTCGAACGCGATGGAGGTAGGAGCGGGGTCTTCGTCGGCGGCTTCGATCGATGGAGGGGGGGCAGGTGGAGGCGTGGTCGTCGGCGATGGCGGTCGTGGGCGGGCGGCTCGATCTAATTTAGGGTTTTTTTTCTCTTTTCCGTTTGAAATTATAATGAACGGGGGGGGGGGGGGGGTGCAAGCAGAAGGAAAAAGGGGGAGAAAGAATATATTTTATATTTTTTTTTAATTATTTAATTATTCCAAAAAGGTTGACTTTTACATACGACCTCGAAACGAGGCCCACCGCCTGTCGCCCCTAGCGTTTCACCCCCATTCCGAACACAATGGGATATGTATCGCAAGCTGATTTGATTGTTACAATCAGTTTCCGTTGAATTTTCATTTAAATCATTATATTGAATTTTAAACGTACATTTCAAATTACCGGGGCCACATACTAACTAGAAAAATTCCTGAAAAATATTTTCTAGCTTCGTATTGACGATATGGTCCTAACAAAACTAGTTTCGTCGAATTCTGAGACCGTTTGAAAAATGGCCAATTTCCAGTCGATTAAAATCAACTGAAACTGGTCAAACGCGTTTTACTTTGCCACGCTCACATATTGATTCGAAAAATTATGAAATTTGAAACCTAGCAATAACTTGACACTGCGGATCCAACAAAAGTGGTTTCGTCGAAATCCGAGGTCATTTGCAAAATGTCCATTTTTAAGGGCCTGAATTCCATAGCGACTATTCAGAATTTTCAACTGGACATATCTTTTGATTCCCGCTATCAAATTTCGATTGGTCGGATTCGTTAGAAAGATATCATCAATTAGATACTAATGTTTTTGGTCTCACTAAAATCCGGATTGTTTTGCACCCGGTATATTCAATTGAAGTTTGAAATCGAATTATCGAACTACCGTGCCATTTTCAATTCTATATATAATTATAATTAATTATATTGGTTTTCAAATGTCGATTTCAACTCAGTTTTCATCGCCATTATTTAAAATATTTATTTTAAATAATTAAAATCCATTATTTTAGCCAATTTAAAAATTTTAAATTGGTTCAGATTTTCTGGGTCGTTACAATCTCCCCCACTTAAAACTTTTCGTCCCCGAAAAGGAATAAAGTCGAAAGTAGTTTGATAAATCTACAATTACACAACACAACAACCAATTTGTTTTTTAATATTCAGAGTATAGAATAAATAGTGCACATCCATGGGAAGAAAATTGCAATAGAATAGAGAATTAAACGGTAATGCAAAGTAGGGTAAATGTACCTCGCACCGGAGTCATTCAGAGATATCTACTCGGCATCTAGGATAAGCTTTCTGAATGGTCTCCTCAGTTTCCCATGTACAATCTCGCGGATCTCCACTCCATTGCACTTTGACTAAGTGAACCTTCTTGCTCCTCAGCTCTTTGGTTTCTTTACCGATAATCTTTAGCGGCTCTCGCCTCACGGCTAATTCTGGCGTAATTTCAATATCCTGCTGAGCTGCTTCTTCCACGATCAAGTCTGGATCATGAACGTGTTTTCGAAGTTGAGATATGTGAAATACATCATGAACTCCAGGCAACCAGTCAGGCAGTTTGACCCTGTAAGCGAGAGTTCCAATCCGTTCCAGAATAGGAAACGGACCAATAAATTTAGGCGCTAACTTTCCAGTTTTACCGAACCTGATAACTCCTCTCATCGGCGATACTTTCAAATATACATAGTCGCCAACTTCAAAGGATATATCTCTTCTTCTTCTATCGGCATAGCTCTTTTGTCGGCTTTGAGCGGCGAGTAATCGCTTCTTAATAAAATCGACTTTGTCGGCAGCTTCGTGAATCATATCAGGACCCAACACAAGTCTATTTCCAGGCTCGACCCAACAAGCAGGAGATCTGCAAGGTCTACCATACAATGCTTCGAATGGCGACATTGTCAGACTCGCCTGGTAGCTGTTGTTATAAGAGAATTCAGCCAAATGCAGATGGTCTTCCCATGATCCACCAAAATCTAGAATACAAGCCCGCAATAGATCTTCTAAAATGCGATTCACCCTCTCAGTCTGACCGTCTGTCTGAGGATGATAAGCGGTGCTCATGTTTAACTTCGTTCCCAGTTCGACTTGAAACGCCTCCCAGAATTTACTAGTGAATATCGTATCTCTATCACTTACTATACTGAGCGGCACTCCATGTAGTCTAACTATTTCCCTGAAGTATATCTGCGCCAGACTCTGAGCAGTTCTGTTTGATCTGACAGGTATAAAATGGGCGGTCTTCGTGAAACGATCTACGATCACCCAAATACTGTCATTCCCTTTTCTGGTCCTGGGCAGACCATCAATGAAATCCATAGAAATATGTTCCCACTTCCAGCCAGGAACTTCTAGTGGTTGCAATAGTCCAGCCAATTTCTGTTGGTCGCTTTTAACTAGCTGGCAAGTAGGGCATCGACTAACATATATCGAAACGTCTCTTTTCATGGCCTTCCACCAGAAAGTTCTTTTGAGATCGTTATACATTTTGGCCACACCAGGATGGATACTCAGCTTGGACTTGTGACACTCGTCTAACACTTCCCTTTTTAGCTCAGGAACGTCAGGGACACAAATCCTTCTTTTAACCTCAAGGTCTCGTCGTTATCTATTTGAAAACACGAGGGTTCGCCTTTCTGAATCCTTTTGATCATATCTTTAATAAAGTTATCCTCCTTCTGAAGAATAGATATTCTGTCAATCAAGGATGTTGTGATAATAAAGCTGGCAATCATTACATTCTTTCTGCTTAACGCATCGGCCACGACATTGGCTTTTCCTGGAGTATATATAATTTCAAAGTCATATGCTGCAAGAAACTCCAACCAACGTTGCTGCCTCAAATTTAAGTCCTTCTGAGTGAACAGATACTTTAACGACTGGTGATCTGTAAACAGTTCAAATCTCTCGCCCAGAAGATAGTGTCTCCAGATTTTCAAAGAGAATATGATAGCCAATAACTCAAGATCATGAGTTACATAGTTTTTCTCATGTGGCTTCAGTTGACGGCTAGCATAAGCAATTACTTGACCTCTTTGCATTAACACTGCCCCAAGGCCTTCTCTAGAAGCATCAGTCCAGACTTTTAAATCTTGGTTGCCATCGATGATGGTTAACACTGGAGCTGTGGTTAATCTTAACTTTAGCTCTTCAAAAGCCTCCTCACTCTCTTGAGTCCATTTGAACTTAGAATGCTTCTTTGTAAGCTTCGTTAAGTGACCAGATATCTTCGAAAAGTCTTTAACGAACTTTCGGTAATAGCTAGCCAATCCGAGAAAACTGCGGACTTCAGTGGGAGTACTGGGCTGTTTCCAATTTTGAATAGCTGTGATTTTGCTTGGATCCACAGCGATTCCTTCTTTCGATACAACATGGCCCAGAAATTTCACTTCATCTTGCCAAAAGATACATTTGGAAAACTTGGCTTTTAATACATTCCTTCTGAGAATTTCTAGAACCTGTTCCAGATGCTTTTCATGTTCGGCCTTTGATTTAGAGAAGATTAGAATATCATCAATAAAAACCAAAACAAATTTGTTCAGTACTCCTCTGAATACTCTATTCATCAGATCGACGAAATAAGCTGGAGCGTTACATAAGCCGAACGGCATTACTAACCACTCGTAGAATAAGTCGGGGCCTCTGAACGCTGTCATTGGAACACACTCTTCGGCAATTCGAAGTTGATGGAATCCTGTAGCTAGGTCCATTCGTGAGAATACTTGTGCTCCATTTAATCGATCTAACAAATCATCAATCCGCGGCAATGGATACTTGTTCTTTATTGTCTGTTTGTTCAGATCACGATAGTCCACACATAGCCGTAGAGTACCGTCAGATTTTGGGACAAATACCACTGCTGCACCCCAGTCAGAGAAACTAGGCCTGATCAGACCTTTCCATACTAGCTGTCGTGTTTGATTGTCTAATTCCTCCTTCTCTTTCAAGGACATTCTTCGAATAGCGTGAACTACCGGCCTTGCATTGGGAATTAAAGCAATCTTGAAATCTATTTCTCTCTGCGGAGGTAAGCGAACGACTTCCTCAAACACATCCGCATAATCCTTGACGACAGGAATATCTTTAATGAGGTCAGGAATATTCTTAGTGATTTCAGGGATATTTTCTATTTGGGCTGGAGAAACATCGAGAGCTGACCAGAAATCTTTTCTATTTGAAGTCGGGCCTTCACATGGTATGGTTATATAATTCCCCGATTGGGCCTTTGCTTTAACCACTCTCTCGGCGCATTTAACTTCAGCTTCATATTTGGTTAGCCAATCCAATCCCAGAATAAGATCGAATTCATTAAAATTCATGATGATAGAGACCATGGGGAATTTATAGCAAGAAAAAGAGACAGGCACTGCACAAATCCAACTGAGATTAATGGAACCTCCAACTGGATTCTGAACAGTCATGGGCTCTTTGAGCATTTTCAAATTCAAATCCAACTTCTTGACTGCACTCTTTGCAATAAAGCTTCGTGACGCGCCTGTGTCAAATAGTACTTTAACTGGGATGTTTTTGACATTGAGCGTGCCTTCTAAAACATCAGACCTCCCCTGATTATCTGAGGGATCAGAAGTTTCTGCTACTTCATTCACTTGAACTATTTCAGTCTTTTTCAGCTGCCAGCAATCTTGCTTTACGTGACCAGCCTGATGGCAGAGATTGCATTTTCTATTTCCTTTAACCTTGCCCTTTGATTTAGATCCCTCCTTCTTTTGCAATTTCAAGGACTTACATTTCCTGGACAAATGACCTTTTTGATTGCAGTTTAAGCACATAGCGGTCATTGGTGATTCTTTCTCAGGTCTGGCCCTTTTCCGACTTACTTTGGGCTTCTTACTGACCTCAGACACCGTACTGCCCTCAGGACGATCAGTTTCTGACTCTGTTTTGTCACTAGAATAGACTTCTTCTTTGTCGCGCAACATTCCTTTCTTGTCTATATCTTCGTATTGATAAGCCATATAAATCATTTCTAAGAAAGGAAGCTTCACATGCCCCAATACTTTATTCCGGTATTTCCTTTGAAGCCCGTGAATAAATCTCAGATTTTTCCTCTTTGGGTCTTGAATTAGATGAGGAGCAAAGTGAGCAAGTTCGTTGAATTTCTTATGATATTCGGGAATGGTCATATCACTTGTATTAGATAAGAAAATTCATCACATAATCTCTCGGTCGCTTCGGGAGGAGTAAATCTTTCTAAGAAAATCACTTTGAATCTGTCCCAGGTGATATCACCTTCTGGATTATTCTCTATAACTGAATCCCACCAGAACAAAGCTTCATCTTTGAGTGCCCAGGAGGCCAGTAATCTTTTCTGGTCATCCCTAAGCTTTAATGCTTCGAAGATTTTCTCAGCCGAACGAATCCAAGCTTGTGTCTTCATAATAGATTCTTCACCAGAGAACGGTATTCCACCCATATTTCGATATTTGATTAATAGGGCCTCAATACCCGGTTCTGCATTCCTTCTGCTTCTGACACTCATTTTTCTAGTACTTCTGCAAATGGCAGATCAAGTGTCAGGTCACAGAAAAGGTAGTTTAAAATATAGAAACACATACTTCAAATGTAAATGTGTCTATCAAGGTGTAATTTCATTCTGCTTTACTCATACTAGGATATTACTGATCCTATCTGTATAGAGTTACCCGTCCTAGAACACTACTGGTTCTATTTCTGACGAGTTCGTTCGAATGTTATTTTCCAGAACTAAGCTTAACCAAAGCTCTGATACCACGTTGAGACGACCCGATTTCCCGTTCTCACGGAAACAAGGTTATCTTTGGAATATAACATAGAAACAGATAATAGCAGAACAGAATTAAATAAATACACCAGAATGAACAACAAAATATACTGGATAAAAGTAATCATCAGAGTTACACAGTATACAGGATCTTACTTAGTACAAATACAGTTCAGCTATACATAAATGTCTACAGCGGAAATAAACAAAATATGTACAATAGGAGCTGAACAGCATAAAAAGAAATAAATGATAGAATCCATCTTCAGCTCCAGCTAACCAGAAAAAGAACCAGCTAAACCTGAATACAAGGCTGCCCGTGTAGAAAAAGGGGCACCCGAGTTTGAAAGTGAAACAAACTACGAGTCAGTCATGGGACTGGTATGAGAAATCCACTCAACACATATATAATTGGCTAATCACAGGACCACGCCACTTTCGTGGAACGGGTTTACTCCATTGGATCGCCAGTGCTTTAAAACAAATCTTTCTTTTAAACATCGCTATGCTTTTTATAAAAATGAAGCCGTTATAAGACTCAGTTCCCATCACACAATGCAACGCAAACCGGAGGATAGAGTTTTTACCTTATAACGGCCAAATATGATTGATACGAATAGAACAAAGGCATTTGATATTATTGCTAGTGTTTATATGTTTTGAAAACAATTTCAAATCATAACTATCAATCATAGACGGCATTAATGCCCCATACCACTATGTCGCCATATATAGGTATACAATCAAAACCGCACAGTCACGTATTTGGAAATTGGTTTTCCGTCATGAACCAAGGCAAAAGATAGTCCTTACCGAATTCGAGACTGCCTAGCCCGAGCCTCAGGAACAGCCGCAACTGCCCCTTGGAGCGACAGGGCCGGTCCACCGATGTGGATTATTATACCTGAACAATACGTTTCCCCGCCCTTTGGGGCGTAAACGAGCCAACGAATGACTCCATCGGACCCGGATCGTCCGATCAAACCGAGGCGCCTCGCAACAGCAACAACCACATAGGTGAAAAGTATATAAATGTCAGGGCTGGTAGGTCACTGACACCACCCTAGCTAGGAAGAAACGCATGCCCTTCCTGAGGTCCTTCTCCCGTTTTAGGTTCATACCGGGGTGTGAGGCTCGCGAATTCACGTTCTACACAAAGCTACGCCACACAGGCGATGCTTTGATCATCACCACAAGACTTTGCTTTTCAACAGAAGCCCTGGTCACTGCATCTTAGCATGCCACACAGAATAAATCCTATGTCAGACACACAGTCCATTTACAAGTCCGTTCTGGGTCTGAACGAAACCGGAGGCACTAAATACCTCGCAAACCCTTCGATCAACACGTACGTCTGAACGATCACCACTCATTATCCATATTTCGGGATGCCTCCCAATCAGGACCTCGGTTACCATCCAAACGATGTGAAGATCTCCGGTCTTCGACCATCGTCTTCATCTTCGAATTTCAATCGTCGGTCGATTATTCGAAATGAGAATTAACTCGGCCTTTTCAAATAATTCACGTATATTTAGAATTTCAAATCGATTTATTTCAATGGTTAAATTATTCGACAACACCAATTGTGTTCTTTATATAGTTTTCACACCAAACACATTCAACCATCAAACATCACATAAATCAAGCAAATTCAGTTTATTTCCATTCCATATCACTTACGATATTTTATAACTATTTATCGCTATTTTTATTTATTTTAAAATAGCCATTTTATTCAAAACGACGCTTCGTGCCATAAGGCGGCCGTGGCGCTGTTTTTCTTCAGATTTGATTTACACATATCTGAAAATCTAACCGTTGGATCTTCACAAAATTTACATCATTAGAAAGGTCTTTTCAAAACGAATCCAACGGTTCCAGTTTCGGGAAAATCCGACGGTCGGATCTCCCGGTACAATCGTTTGAAGTTTCGATTTCAAAATACGAACTGCAGCGTCGTTATTCGATTAAATATATAATTATATTTTTATATATATAAATATAATCGCTTCTGGCGCTGTTTTTCTTCAGATTTGAATTAAACATTCCAGACAATCCAACCGTTGGATTTTTACAAGGTTGGTGCCGTTGGAAAGATTATTCCAAGGCGAACCCGACGGTTGAGATTTCAGGAAAATCCAATGGTCGGATTTCCCGTACTAGTCGTTTGAAATCACGGTTTCAAAATACGAACTGCACGGCTTCGTTTCGTTTTAATTTTATTTATATTTATATATTTATATAAATATAGTTCATTCAACAATTTCAATATCGTTTTCACTTCAAAAAAATTTCTAACACCTTAAATTTTGGAAAAATTTCGCCATAACCTCCCCTGCACCGGGAGCGTCGGGAAATCGCAAATTGCGTCCCGGTCCTTCTAATCTCAAAAAGAAAAAGAAAAAGCCAAGCGGCTAGCCAACAGGCTCAAAATCATCACCCAAACAAATCAGTAAATGTGTACCTATTTGTCGGGCACAAATTTTATTCCTCTTCTCTAGCCCCTTTGCTATAACCTGTTCAATGAATATGCATGTACATATATATACAGTCCATATCATTTTTCATTTTCTATTCAACTTCATATTTGATTTCTATTTGGTTTAAAAACACCATTCATTCTAATGTTACATAAATAGGTGCAAATCATTTCATTAGCTAATTAATGAATATTTCAACTCATATATGTTTATTTTGAACAAGTGGTTATTTTTAACACTTCACATTTCAACGATTTATGCATACAATAAAAATGTGATTTTTATTGTAAAACAATTCATTTCAAAACACTATTTTTCTATATAGTTCATATAGTCGATAAAAGGTGATTTTTATTATCAAACAATTTATTTCAAAATATGAATACCATTCAACACATGAATTTCTAAACAACGAATGAATATCAATTCAACACATGAATGTTTTCAATAGTTTTTATATATAGATAAAAATGTGATTTTTATTATCGAACAATTTATTTCAAAATATGAATATCATTCAACACATGAATTTCTAAACAACGAATGAATATCAATTCAACACATGAATGTTTTCAATAGTTTTTATATATAGATAAAAATGTGATTTTTATTATCGAACAATTTATTTCAAAATATGAATACCATTCAACACATGAATTTCTAAACAACGAATGAATATCAATTCAACACATGAATGTTTTCTATACAATGAATAAATATAGTTTAAGCATATGAAACTAATTCAAACACACAAATATTATTCAAAATTTCGGCAGCATAACGGCAGGGTAGTTACACCGGCACCGTCCCTAGTACGGCTCCTCGCTCTACCTTAAAACCTCGCGGTTTTTGACAATGGGAATCATGCATCTAGTTCGCACGCAGGCGGCATGTATATATTTATTTCATTTCCACAAACTAATCCTAAGTGGTTTCAACCAAATATTTCACAACCACAAACGGGTATTTTTCAACCACAATCAACCAATATCAACCTCAAACAATCCCAAACAATAATTCAATTTTCACAACAATTTCAACCAATAAATATCGTCCATGGTTTGTGGACGAGGGGCGTATATATATATATATATATATATATATATATATATATATATATATATATATTTATATATAGCAATTCACTTTTACTTCACACATATATATATAAATTTTAAATCAGAAATCTCACCAATAGCTATCCAACTGCACGATACTTCCTTTATAGAAATCTTCGCCTTTTGTCGCTTTCGCCCGTATTCTCTACACATGTAAAAATCGAATTTTTACGATGCTATTCAATATATAAAAATATGATTTTTACTTCGACTTTCAATATATAAAAATATGACTTTTCCTATTTAAAGTTCAAATCTTTTTCCATTAAAGATTAAACCTTTCCTATTTAATATTTAAACCATTTTTAAAAACAAAATCAGTTTATTTCTTTAAAACAAATCAGTTTTTAATACTTTAAAAACAAAATCAGTTTTATTTCTTTAAAAACAAATCAGTTTTATTTCTTTAAAAACAAATCAGTTTTATTTCTTTAAAAACAAATCAGTTTTATTTCTTTAAAAACAAATCAGTTTTATTTCTTTAAAAACAAATCAGTTTTATTTCTTTAAAAACAAATCAGTTTTATTTCTTTAAAAACAAATCAGTTTTATTTCCTTAAAAACAAATCAGTTTTATTTCTATATTTTTAAAACAGTTTTATTTCTTTAAAATCCTAAAAAAAATCAGTTTTAAAATTCTTAAAAATTCAGTTTTTATTTTTCTTAAAAATTCAGTTTTTATTTTTAAAACAAAACAGTTTTTTTCTTTTTCTTTAAATTCAGTTTTAAATCTATCCTAATATCAGTTTTAAATCTATCCTAATATTAGTTTTAAACTTTATATAAAAATCAGTTTATATATAAAATAAAAATAAAATAAATAAAAATAAAATTAAATTAAAAACTTACAGAGGAGCGGGGGGGGGGGGGGGGGGGAAGGAGACGACGTCGGCGGCTTCAGTGTCGCGAGCGGGGGGGGGGGGGGAAGAGGCTTCGTCGGAGATAGTACGATCTGGGGGGCTTCGGGTTTCGAACGCGATGGAGGGAGGAGCGGGGTCTTCGTCGGCGGCTTCGATCGATGGAGGGGGGGCAGGTGGAGGCGTGGTCGTCGGCGATGGCGGTCGTGGGCGGGCGGCTCGATCTAATTTAGGGTTTTTTTTTTCTCTTTTCCGTTTGAAATTATAATGAACGGGGGGGGGGGGGGGGGGGGCAAGCAGAAGGAAAAAGGGGGAGAAAGAATATATTTTATATATTTTTTTTTTAATTATTTAATTATTCCAAAAAGGTTGACTTTTACATACGACCTCGAAACGAGGCCCACCGCCTGTCGCCCCTAGCGTTTCACCCCCATTCCGAACACAATGGGATATGTATCGCAAGCTGATTTGATTGTTACAATCAGTTTCCGTTGAATTTTCATTTAAATCATTATATTGAATTTTAAACGTACATTTCAAATTACCGGGGCCACATACTAACTAGAAAAATTCCCGAAAAATATTTTCTAGCTTCGTATTGACGATACGGTCCTAACAAAACTAGTTTCGTCGAATTCTGAGACCGTTTGAAAAATGGCCAATTTCCAGTCGATTAAAATCAACTGAAACTGGTCAAACGCGTTTTACTTTGCCACGCTCACATATTGATTCGAAAAATTATGAAATTTGAAACCTAGCAATAACTTGACACTGCGGATCCAACAAAAGTGGTTTCGTCGAAATCCGAGGTCATTTGCAAAATGTCCATTTTTAAGGGCCTGAATTCCATAGCGACTATTCAGAATTTTCAACTGGACATATCTTTTGATTCCCGCTATCAAATTTCGATTGGTCGGATTCGTTAGAAAGATATCATCAATTAGATACTAATGTTTTTGGTCTCACTAAAATCCGGATTGTTTTGCACCCGGTATATTCAATTGAAGTTTGAAATCGAATTATCGAACTACCGCGCCATTTTCAATTCTATATATAATTATAATTAATTATATTGGTTTTCAAATGTCGATTTCAACTCAGTTTTCATCGCCATTATTTAAAATATTTATTTTAAATAATTAAAATCCATTATTTTAGCCAATTTAAAAATTTTAAATTGGTTCAGATTTTCTGGGTCGTTACACCAACAAGCAATGTCATCTCCTGAGGCTCCATACTGGAAGGAGGCTGTCAACAGTGAAATAGAATCCATTTTACAAAACCATACATGGGAACTAGTGGATCTACCCAAAGGATCAAAACCACTAGGGTATAAATGGATATTTAAGGAAAAATTGAAAGCTGACGGCTCAATAGACAAGTATAAAGCGAGACTTGTAATAAAAGGATTTAGACAGAAGGAAGATCTAGATTACTTTGATACGTATTCACCAGTAACTAGAATAACATCGATTAGGATGCTTATTGCAATCGCATCCATATTAAATTTGGAAATACACCAAATGGATGTGAAAACTGCGTTTTTGAATGGTGAACTAGAAGAAGAAATATATATGCAGCAACCTGAAGGGTTTCTAAGCCCAGGAAATGAAAATAAGGTATGCAAATTAGTAAAACCACTTTATGGCCTTAAACAAGCTCCGAAACAATGGCATGAGAAATTTGATGAAACTATGTTATCAAATGGATTCAAAATAAATGAATCAGATAAATGCGTATATGTAAGATATACGGATATTGGATATGTCATTGTATGTCTTTATGTTGATGATTTGTTAATCCTAGGGAGTAATAAGGCCATAATAAAATCTACGAAGGATATGTTATCCTCTAGATTCGATATGAAAGACCTAGGAGAGGCTGATGTAATCTTGGGTGTAAAAATTATAAAAACACCACAAGGATATGCATTATCTCAATCACATTATATTGCCAAATTACTTGAAAGGTTCAAGCAGTATAATATAACCATTGCAAAATCACCAGTGGATATGAACCAAAATTGGGTAAAGAACACCGGTGATGGAATATATCAGCTTGAATACTCTCGTATACTAGGAAGTATTATGTACGTTATGAATTGTACTAGGCCTGATATTGCATATGCTATAAGCAAGTTGAGTAGATATACCAGTAATCCTGGTAAACATCACTGGAAAGCAATTATCAGAGTCTTAGGATATCTAAAATACACACAAAACTATGTGTTGCAATATGAGAAGTATCCTTCAGTAGTAGAAGGATATAGTGATGCCAATTGGATAACTGGCTCAAATGACACAAAATCCACAAGTGGATATGTGTTTACATTAGGAAATGGAGCAATCTCGTGGAAATCATCCAAACAGACTTGCATAGCAAGATCGACAATGGAATCGGAGTTCATTGCTCTAGATAAAGCCGCAGAAGAAGCAGATTGGCTTAGGAGTTTCTTGGAAGATATTCCAAATTGGGAAAAACCTGTACCTCCAATATGTATACATTGTGATAGTCAATCTGCTATAGGAAGGGCAAATAGTACATTGTATAATGGTAAGTCTCGACATATTCGTCGTAGACATAAAACCATAAGACAACTTCTCTCTAATGGAGTTATCACTATAGACTATGTAAGGTCAAAGGATAACATAGCGGATCCACTAACAAAAGGCTTGCCAAGAGAGAAAGTTCAAACCTTATCGATGGGAATGGGCTTAAGACCTATGAACTAAAAGTTTTCTAAAACGGAAACCCCACCTAGTTGACTGGAGATCCCAAGATCTAGGTTCAAAGGGACAACTAAGTTTAAGATTAACTTGGCGGCATTGTTAAATAAAAACCATTCCTATGATAAGTCAGTGCACAACCCATCGGAGAATAGGATAAGCTTGGCTTTTAATGATGTCTATATTGTGGTGTTATAAAGAACCAAGTGGGGTATTACGGGATACTCTTTATAGAATCACCTATGTGAGTGCGAAGGCGCCGCTTCAAGAAGAATTGTAAGGTAGAATTCTTCAAGCACTCATGAAACCAAGACGGTGTTCATGGCAAAAACGAACACAAACAGAGAACCAAGGGGTTAACAAGCATTTATCATGTGTTATCTTTATAGACTTACACAAACGGCTTACAGTTCAAAGACAGTCCAGTCTACTGATTCGCCAGTTAGTTATAACGATAAAAAACTAGGAAAAGTTCAAGGCCTCTGTGCTACTTTTACCGATATGATAAATGTTACACAAAGTTTCAGAACAGATTATACAACCACTCACTCATGTGAGGGATTGTTGGAAGAATGAGTAAAGTGGTTGAGGCAAACTAAGTCCCACATCGGGGAAATTTGTGCCTTATGCCACTACTTATACTAATGCTTGATGTATTATATCAATAGAAAGAGGAGATAGAAGAGGGAGAGGCAATGGCATGATTATATATTCATGTTAATATTAAAAAGGTCAAAGATTAGGGCCTTGGGCCTTGGGGCTCTTGGGGTCTCGTGATCGTACGGGCCTCCGAATGCCGCCAGACCTGCTTGCGCTGTTCAAACGGCTATTTTTTGAACATAGCCACCAAATACCAACGAAAATGACTGTTGGTAAAGGGTCGCAACCTTTCCAACAGTCGTTGTCGTTGCAATTCGAACAGTGGCACCCTTTCGCGAATAAAAACCTCTTCACAGCCTATATAAGGGCTAGCGAGAAATCAAATCATTATCGATTTCCTTGCTTTTGCCCTCTTCTTCCTCATACTCTCTGTTCTGTACATACAACTCTCTTGAGTTCGCCGTTGCTTCGACTGCTGCACTGCACGTCGAAGTTGATCCGTTTTATCTTGGGAATCGATTTGCATCACAGCCCTCCAGTGCTACCAACGGGCGCAAATACGATTTAAAGAAACAGTCGATTTGGACTGGACTCGGATTACTACATATTTTCTGATCAACTGCAACGGTATTCTTTCCACCCTTTTGATCTCTATTGCATTCATATTGCAAAGTTTCCAGATTATTTTTATATAATCTGCAGATTATTGTACCGACACAGTTTTCACTATCGTTGGTGATAACACGTACCCCCACCAACGCCGCCACCAATCGAAGCTCCTCCCCTTCTCTTCCTCGACTGCAACGCGACAGCCCCCCCTTCGCTGTAAGTTCTTGACCCTTTTTTTATTTTTATTTTTAGTTTATTTAAATCCTTTCATGCAATGATTTTTAAATAAAATCAGCCTATTAGGATATTTTTTTTTAAAGTAAATATAAAGCTTTGATTTTTAAAACTGTAAAGATAGGATTTTTAAAACTGTAAAGAGAATATTTTTAAAACTGTAAAGATAGAATTTTTTTTAAAAACTGTAAAGATGGAATCTTTAAAACTGTAAAGGTAGAATTTTTAACACGGTAAAGCTTTGATTTTTAGTTGGAGGAAAATATGATTTTTGTTTATGTAGAGAATTAAAAATATAATTTTTACATGATAGAAATAATAAAAATATCATCTTTATAAGTGTAGAAAAATAAAAATGTGATTTTTATAATGATATATTTGAAAAGGCGAAATCTTTATATTTGAAAAGGCGAAATCTTTATATTTAAAAGGTGAGATTTTTATATATTGAACAACGAAATAAAAATTTGATTTTTATATATTGAACAACGAAATAAAAATTTGATTTTTATATATTGAACAACGAAATAAAAATTTGATTTTTATATATTGAATAGTATAATAAAAATACGATTTTTATATATTGAATAACAAGATAAAAATTCGATTTTTATTTATTGAATAGCGAAGTAAAAATTCGATTTTTACATATGTAGTGGCTACAGCAACGAAGGTGACAAAAATGCGATAACGATGAAAATTTCTATCAAAGAAGAGTCAATATGATTGGATAGCTATCGGTGAGAATTTCTCACCTTTCAATTTCATTTTCTAGTTATATATATATACTAGGATGCAGACGGTGTTTAGTAGCACCCGACACCCGTCATCCACAGACCATGGATGGCTTGTTTGTTTAATAGTTTGGTTGTGTAGTTGGTTAGATTATTTGATTTGAATTGAATTGTTTTGGTGAAATGAAATTGACTTGATTGATGTGTGAATGGCGTGGGCCTTCACTAGACCGGGGATAAGGCTAGGCCTTGTCCCGTTTCTAGTATCGTGCCGTTATGCCGCCGAAATTTCCTAAAATATGTTAGAAAAATAAAAATATCATTTTCATTGTGTAAATGAACTGAATAGAAATTCATGTGTTGAAATAAAATATTTTATCGTTAAAAATATAATTTTTAACGTAGAAGTGAATAAAATAAAATATACATTTACAAACCGGATGGTTTGTTTATGTACACCTATTTGAAGGACATTGATTGGGACGATAAATTTTACACATCGCCCAACTGCACAAATAAAATCTGTGTTTGTTGATTTGAAACCCCACACGGGTGTTGGGATGAAATTTGAAGTTCACTCACCCTGATTGATTAAATATGTCGATCGATTGATTGACAGGCTGTTATAAGCGTTAGATGTCTATATTTGAGGCTTATACAGTGTAGTGCACTTTGGTTGATGGTCGATTATTTTTCAAAGCTATTATATACGTGTGATGTGTGAAAATCCATATAATTAACATTATATGGTGATTGATTGGGCCTCATTCCAATTTAGAAAATAAAGAATATTATAATATAAAGGTTCATGTGTTGACTGTACTCATCCATTGAGATTAGTCATGTGTTGAACGAAATATTTTAATAATAAAATTTACATCTTTATCAATATAATATAAAGATTCATGTGTTGACTGTACTCATCCGTTGAGATTAGTCATGTGTTGAACGAAATATTTTAATAATAAAATTTACATCTTTATCAATATAATATAAAGGTTCATGTGTTGACTGTACTCATCCGTTGAGATTAGTCATGTGTTGAATAGAAATATTTGAAATAGAAATATTTTGATAATAGAAATATTTGAAATAGAATATTTGAAAATAGAAATATTTGAAATAGAAATATTTTGATAATAGAAATATTTGAAATAGAATATTTGAAAATAGAAATATATGAAGCCGTGTTGATTAGATTGACGCCATTTTGACGTGAACGATATTTATATCGATTTTATTCATTTAGAAATGAATATTGGAAAGTGATTTTGAAATCAAATATTTTGAAATGAAATTGAATTCAAATTAAATAGAAAACGAAATGAATTTGATTCAAATAGAAAACGAAATGAATTTGATTTGAATAGAATTTGAATTGAATTGAATAGAAAACGAATTTGAATTGAATTGAATAGAAAACCAATTTGAATTGAATCGAATAGAAAACCAATTTGAATTGAATCGAATAGAAAACGAATTTGAATCGAATAGAAATGAATTTTTAAAACGAATTTATAAGGAAAAATCCAATTTTGATTTGAATTGAAATGGAAGTTGAAAATGTTTTTGAAACGAATTTAAAACTATTTATATAATCCGTTTTAAATAGAAATCGACGATATATATATTATATATATTATATATATATAATATAATGGCCTAAATAGAACGCGCCGCGCCGCGGCAGTTCGTGAATTTCGACCATTGTCTTCGAACAGACATTACGGGAGATCCGACCGTCGGATTCTCCTAAAACTGGAACCGTTGGGTTCGTAACGAAAAGAGCTTTCTAATGAATATTAGAAATTTGAAATATAACGGTTGAATTTGGAGACACTTCCAAATCAAATTTGGAAAAGGTCGATGTAAGTGCAGTTCGATGGCCGTTGTTGGAAATGACTGTACGGGCCTTGATAAAATTATTAAAAATAGTAATAATTTGTGTATAATCATAAGAAATGAATTGGGAAAAAGATTGAGATGAAAAATTCCATGTTTGAAAAGATAAAAATAGATTCTTATCGAAATGAACTAGTTTTAAACTGGAATTAAAACCCATTTATTTTTAAAATAAATAAATAGGATTTGAAATGGGTTTTAAATAAAATTGATTTATGGGTTTATAGTGAATAGTGTTTTAAATAACATTTGTTCTTTAACCCGATATTAAATAGAATGTGATTTGGGTTTGTCGTGAACTGTGTTTTAAATAACATTAGTTCTTTAACCCAGAAAAAGGAGTTTTAATGAATCTGTAATTAGATTGAAATGTGAATTGATAATCTAAATTATCAAATTTAGAAAATGAGCGAGAATGGAGTATCACCAGTTTTGCTCCAAAGCGATAGTTAAATCATTAATTAGATTTGAACGTGAAAAGGTAATTAATTTTACCGATAACACCATGGTGTTAGATATGGAGTATTACCAGTTTTGCTTCATGGGATGAATTGGTTGGGATTGGGAAATAAAATAAATAATTACTTCGGTACGGTTTGCTAATCTCGACTAGTTTGGAAAACCATAATTTGGTTTGAAATGACATCCAAAGGAAGATTAAAGGATAAATTTTAAAGAATTTATCTTGGATAAATTAATGGGAACATTTCCCTAAGAATGTGATTTTCTTTGAATAAAAGAATATTCTGAATTGGAATGAGGCGTATGTTGTGTTTGTGTAACATTTGTTTTTAATATACGCGGGTTGTTCGGAAAGGCCGGGTTTACACCCATTCTGAATAACCGATTCGACGATAAGTCGAAGATGAAGACGGTGGTTGAAGACCGGAAGTCTTCACATCGTTTGGGTGATTACTGATGATCTTGATTGGGCTGTACACCCAAGATGAGGGAATCAGTTGGTGGTCGTCTAGACGTACTTGGAGATCGATGGATATGCGAGGAAAGAGCCTCCGGTTTCGTTCAGACCCAGAACGAACTTGTAAATGGATTGTGTGTCTGACATTGGATTTTATTCTGTGTTGATTGATTTCTGTTAAATATATATCTGTTTGGCAGCGGAGAATTTATTCTCTTGCTTAACGCCCTTCTCTGAGACGTACGAGCTTAGAGGTTATACATCGATAGATATCAATCGCATGGCATGAATTGCCTGTGTGGCACGCTGAGTTGCATGGATCAAGGCTTCTGTTGAAAAGCAAAGTCTTATGGTTGATGATCAAAGCACGGCCTTCCTGGCGTAGCTTTGTGTATAGCATAAATTCGCGAGCCTCACACCTCGGTATGAGTTAAAAACGGGATAAGGACTGCAGGGAGAGCACGACGTTTCTTTCTAGCTTTGGTGGTGTCAGTGACTTACCAGCCCTGACATTTATATACTTTTCACCTATGTGGTTGTTGGATGAGGCGCCTCGATTTTAGGTCTGTAAGGACCGGGAAACGTGTGTTCAGGGATAATTAATCCTCTAACGTAAGTGAGGTCCGGCCCTGAAGCATCCAGGGGTTACCCAGAGTGTGTAGTCCTGAGACATTTGCTAGAGTGTCTCAAACGCGGAGAGGAGCTTGCCCCTTGCCTCGACTCATGACGGAAATCCAATTTCCAATACGAGATGTTTCAGCTTTATTTGTAGAGCCTAGTATGGCGACATAGTAGCATGGGATGCTATGCCGTCTATGATTTATATTTATGATTGAAATTGTTTTGACACTATACACTTATTATAATATCAAATGATTTGTTTTAAACGTACCAAGCATGTTTGGCTGTTATAAGGTAAAACCCTATCCTCCGGCTTGCGTTGCATTGTGTAATGGGACCTGGGTCTTATAATAGCTTCATTTTTCGAAAAAGCATTGCACTGTTTATTCTATGCACTGGTATTCTTGGGAGGAAACCCATTCCGTGTTATACGGCGTGGTCCCTTGAATTACTCTCTTTTAAAATAAAGTTTTAATAACTGTTTTAGTTCTCACACCAGTCACATGACTGACCTGGAGTTTATTGTTTTAACCTAAACTCTGGGTGCCCCTATTTTCCTCGGGCAGCTTGTAGTTTTGGTTTTGCAGATTTATATTCACAGGATCCTGATTTACAGTTGGAACGATGCTCGGAAAGCTCTGTATCCGTGTATTACTTTCAGTTGTGTTTTGTATTATTTTTCCGCTGCAATACTGTATTTAAATCTCTGATATTTGTCGAATGTAATTTATTCATTTATACTCTGTATATTCTTGTATCTGATGCAATTGTTGTAATAGCAATGAAATGTTCTTCCGTCTACGTTCTGATTTGTCTTGTCCTCACAGTAATTCGTTCTTTCTCATCTCTTCGGAGACCGGGGAAGTTCGGGTCGCTTCACATGGACAGGTTAATGATACAATGACCCAAATCCCAAAAAGCCTTTTGCGATGGGAAAAAAGGAGTAGTACGATATTTCTCCTCACTCTATTTTATTTCCACTTTTTGGAGCTTTATCAGTAAATCCCTGGCTTCTCTCCTCCTTAATTTAGAAATTAAAGTCCTCTTTGAAAATTGAGAACATTATAGTGAAGCAAGGAACTACTTCAACAATAATCAAACACATGCAATCCCTCATGTCAAGTAAATTCAGGGATATAAAGAAGTAAGTTACTGTCAAGTTACAGCAGGTTGTCTTTGGAATTATATATCAGTATTCCTTAGTTTTTCAAGCTCTAAAAGATCAAATTCACCTATTGCAAACTAAAATTATGGGAATCCAGTCAATAGGCCAATCTCAAGTGAGTTGTCCGGCTCACACTTTCTAATTTACAGCATCTTTTATTTTATCTGTGCTGGGTCATTGAAAATATGTAGAAATCTGTACGTTTGTTTCTATTTCTTCTTTGTTGTGTAAAATAGACCTGGTTGCCACTTTGGGCTATTATATCTTGTTCAATTCTTTATGGGTTTAAGCTATTCTTTTTCTGAATTAAAGTACAGTTCTTAATCTTTGTTAATGTCAAATTTCCAGTTGACCCAACCTCCTAGCTAGTTTAAAGATTGCACAAGAGTTGTAATTGAAATAGGTTTTCAAAACCTATAGTATTTGTGTCCAGTATGTCATCCTGGTCTATTCCAAGTCGATTGCTATAACAATCCAGAATTTTTAACATTGGAATTTTTATTACTTAACTTGAATTTAAATTTGAATTTTACATAAATATATGTGGTTAAAAATATTTAATAATTTTGATAAGTTAGATGATAGATTTTATTTGAATTATAAATGAGAATGATTATTAATAAGTTTGGAATTATTGATACTATTTGTCGTTTGATCGGATTTGGCAAACCATAACATGAAGTAGTAGCATTAAAATTAAGTGTTGCCCTTAGTTTTCATAGCATTTAAGGGAAAATGCTACCAAAAGTTCACCTTCTCTCCTTAAGACAAGTGTCCTTACACTTGTATTTTTGCATGCCTCCTTCAATGCATGCCTTCCACTTACCCCCTTAGGCGTCATTACCTCCTTAATTCTCCGTTCCTATATAAGGAGGCCTTTTCTCCATTTCCTTACCATTCCATTCCATTTCCTCCTTTCCACCTTCTTCTTAAAGTTTATGGCCATGGTTTCCATGGCATAAGTCTTCCTCTTTCCCATCACCACCTTGCCAAAGTTCATCTTCATCCTCTTCCTCCTTCTCTTATAATATAAAGAGAGAGAGAGAGATTAGTGTATATTATATTATATATATTTTCGTGAAGAAGACGTTGTGCCGAAATACTGTCCGAGGGTTCGCATAGCTAGGCTCGCCTACCGTGAAGATTTGGAAAGTTGTTAGGTGAGAACTTTTTAACCACGGTTAATATCTTTTTAACCACGGTTAATATATTTAATTAGTAGTTAGACTAATTTAAATATAGTGATGGATTATTAGTGGTTAATGATGGTTAAAGTTTGTTATGATGAATGATGGATGCGTAGTTTAGAACACACACTATTAAGCGTTAGTGTTATAATGCTTGTGCACAATTACGATTATTTAATCATGTTAATGATAGTTTCTATGGATGTTTATAATGGTTGTTGATGTTGTTTTGCACACACTATGACACAACAATTACGGTATCACATTGGTGATCGACAAATCTCCTTCGTAATTAGAAACAATATTATTGCTGAAATTGAAGGTTAATAATTGGGAAAGACCGCATGTATGAATTCATGTATGTGGATAAAGTTCTTTAAATGAATAAAGAAAAACCGGAACATTCTAGGATGATAGAGAGGATACATTTAGGCTTGGGTTTGGAAAATATAGTTTCCTGCTCTCTGTGGCTATCCCTAACTGATCCGATGAATGGAATTGTTAATTTGAAATTATTTGAATTTAGAAATGAATTGGAATTTGATTAGAAAAAAAATAAAAGTTGAATTTTGAACCTAAAATAATTTGGAAAGTCAATGTAAATTACTTCAAATGGTTTTAAATGAATTACATGAGTATATAATGGTTTTTAAGGTATTTTGAAGTACTAAAGAATAATTTTTATTTTGGTCAAAACAGAGCTTTTCGTACAATGGCAATTTGCATATTTTAGTTACAAATTATAAAAGCTTATAAGTTTTGCAATCAAAATTGGATTTCCAAGAAAAGAAAAACAATTGATTTATATTGACAAGAGCTTTTAAATGAGTGTAAGCGGAATTTAATTTCGGGTTATAATTTTCAAGTTATACTTGAACCCATTTCGGGAAAAGATCACTGTAAGAAAAGTTATCAACCGTAAGAACAAACAACCATTTTTAATGTTTCTAAAAATATGGAAAAAAAATGGTAAAATCATTATAAATTATGTAAAAATGTTTTGAATTGTAAAGTTTAAGTTTTGACTAAATAAACAATATTTTGATCAAAGTAACTAAGATAACTGTTATGTAACGCTTTTGAAAAGACTATTGTAATGCTTTCTTCAGAAATAATCTAATTTGAATTTTTTTAACCCGCAAACTATTTCCGAACTATAAGTAATCATTTTTAAATGATTTGTGGAATGTTTTCAAAGGGTCAAAAGTATTGGAAATATTTTATGTGGAATTTAATTTGATTTATTTAATATTAAAACGGGTTTTCAGTTTTTGGGTGTTGTTGGAGATAAATCTTCCGATGTTTGATATTAATTCAGTAGATGATGATTCTTACTATTTGAGGAATTTAAAAATGTGAGTTGGATACATAGATAGGATAAGTTGATGAAATTTCTATCCAGATCTAATGTCAAAGAGTTGAATAAATCTTTTAATTAAGATACGAGTTTCCTAACTAGATTAGGATAAATTGGATAGAAATAATCTTCATATATTTGGTATGAAATTCTGTGGTGTAAACGTATACCATTTAAGGAATTTGGAAGATATTATTATTATATTGTTATTCCACTTACATTATTCGTTGATTATGAGAATTGATATTTAATATAAGTAAATACAATTTCTGTGTAACTTATGTTCAATATCGATTGATTAGGATCTTATCGTGAACTGTATCTTCAATAATATCATTCTTGAAACCCAATGAGATTGAGTTACGGAAATTCATATCGTAATTTGGGGATTTTACCAAATCTTTGATTTGAGGAAATTAAAAATAAGGAATTGGGATGGAAGTATAATATTCTAGTTAAGATTACAGAATTGAATATTCGGAAACCAATTTAATTAGAAACTAGGGTTGAAATATGTGGTAAGGGTTTTCAATGGAAACTGGCTTTTTGATAACGAATTATCAAATGGAAAATTAATTAAGGCTTTGAGGCTAACTTAGCTTTTGTTCAAGGGATGTGTTTTTAAAGAGAAAGACTAAATGTGGACTTTGTTATAATTTGAGAATGAAGAAGTTTAATATAATAAAATTCAAGAAGGAAGGAGATTGGTAGAAAGCCTGCATGTTCCATAATTGTGTTTTAAATTGCGCTTATTGTTTGGAAAGACCGGGATCGAACACATGTTCGAAAACCATTCCAAGTAATAATACGACGTTAGGGAGCAATTCAAGACTTGGAAAACGATGAACGAAGACTGGGATTCTTTGAATTTTTTGGATTGATTGCTGATGTCTCGGTTAGGTAGGCTACCCGCTACGAGGTCATAAGTGACATGAGGTTTGAATATATTTGGAGATTTTTGGATTGGTGTTTCATTCAGATCCAGAATGGACATATATGGATTGTGTGTCTGACATTGTAATTGACTGTGCAGCATTGATCTCTGTTAAATATATATCTGCTTGGTGGTAGAGAATTTATTCTCTTGCTTAACACCCTTCTCTAAACGTATGAGCTTAGAGGTTATATATTGATGGAAATCAGTAATGTGTTGTGAATGGACAATGTGGCATACTTAAGTTATGTGATGAGCTATGGATGATCAAAGCATGGCTTATTGAAGTGTAGCTTTGTGAATATCGTGACCTCGGCAAGCCAAACAACCCGGTAAATGGCTAAAACAGGAAAGATGCAATGAGGTTAAGGGTAGTCATTTCCTTCTAGATAAAAGGCGTACTATGGTATGGAGCCTAGGTATTAACCTATGTGGAAATCTTCTATTTATATGGATGTCGATGTTGCGAGCGCTCGTTTAAAGGTTGGTAACGATAGGAGAGTGATATACTCAGGCGTGCTCTAAGTTACCAAGTTAAGGGGAACCCGACATCGTGTTAACAGAGAGCCCGATTTGGTTCTCGGGGCATCCCCCTAGAGGCGTACCCATCGGTTTGGTAAGGAAGTTCCTTTGCCTTGTCATTTGATGGAAAACCAATTTTCCACTACGAGCCCGTACGCTTTTAGTTGTATAGCCTGCTACCAGCAAGATTACATCAGTATAATGGGATGGGGCGTTATGTTGGCTACGATTAATATATTTATTTGCGTAATTGTTTTCACACTATGAAGTAGTAATAATAACAGAGGATTTTCACGTATTAATCAATTTTAACTATCATAAGGATATCAAGCATTTTTGACTATCATAAGGAGAAACCTCGCCCATGCGTACCGGAGACCTTATGGTAGTTTCATTTTTCAAAAGTCATAGCGAATTTCTATGTATGGGTATTCATATGGAGTAAACCCATTTTGCGTTAGCGGCGTGGTCCGTTGAATTTCCCATCTTTAAAATGAATCCTAAATAACAACTGCTTTTGAGTTCTCACACCAGTCTCACGACTGACCTAGAGTTTATTGTTCCCACACCTAAACTCTGGGTGCCCATAATTTTGCATGGGCGGGCTACTAGTTTGGTTGTGAAATCAATGTATGCAGATGCATTCCTTGTAATTCTTATGTTATATTATGGTAATGAAATGAAAAGTTCTGTTTTTTTTGTGCAAATATGTAAGTACCAATTACTATCCGTCCTTATGAACATTTTAAGTTGGATCAATTACCGGTGAAAACCGGTCAAAAAGTCGGGTCGTTACAACGTGGTATCAGAACTTGGGTTTATATAAAGTAATGGGGTACGACATATTTGAACAAAAGTAAGCACTCATCAGAGTTATGATATCTCATTAAAGATAGGGTTAGGAATACCCTAGAATGAGATTTGGGAATATTATCTTGAGAGACTGTATTTTATCATAAAATCAATGTGTTTTATATTAGAATGAAATTTATGAGTAGAATTTAACTTATGGAAATATCAGAAACTTTCCTAAGCTCATGAATTGGTAGGCATTTATAATTTCTTATATGGGAATAAATAACTTATGTGAATAAAAACCCTTAAAAGGTAATTAAGGCAATTTTAAGTTGTACAGAAACTTAATTTAAAATTCATTTGGGTTGATAAGTAAGAAAAAGAATGACCCAGGTTATGTTAATTAAATCCCTTAATTATTTTTGAAATACTTCGGGTAAGGAACTTAAAGCAGGAATGCTAAATGAGTATAATTTTACTTGTAAATGGATTAATATGAGATTGGTAACAATTGGAATAAAAAATTGGAATAGAATGATGTTTTGAAATTTCTATATCTTCGCGTGTCGCTAGGTTTTGCTTGACTCGTTGTCATTATCATTATCTCCTTGATTGTGGTGCTTGAATTCTTTAACTCTTCCCTTTACCCTACTTTGGCAAAACCATGGACAAATGGATAAATGAAGTAGTTTTGGATTTGAAATAAATATTTCAAATTACCTCTTATTTGAATATGTATTAAGTTCAGAAGAATTTCAAAATGATGAATTTATCCCAAATGTTATTTTTGAAAGGTAATTGAATGTTTGACTTAAATTGTTAAGTAAACCATAGGTTCCATAACTTTAATAGTAAGTTGGAAAGATAATTTCTAAATTGTAAAGTTTCTTAGGGTCGTAGACATCTAAGTACTAGATAGTATCTATTCTAGCTTCTCCTTTGTGGTAGTGGTAGCAGCTCTGGGTCTAACTCATAAAATTCGATTATGAACATGAATAGTGACGACCCTAGTAAACACGAGATTATAGAAATTTCTTCAGACTTTACCTTTAATGAGAATCAGATAGAGTACCTTGAGAATGATATGTGCCTTAGTTTTAACCATTACATTTCCAATATGTTAAAAGAGAAATGGGAATTTAAAATTGGTAAAGGAGTTTAAATTTACATGTCTTCCTTTTCGAGGACGAAAAGTTTTAAGGGGGGTGAATGTAATGATCCAGAATTTTTAACATTGGAATTTTTATTACTTAATTTGAATTTGAAATAAATATATATGGTTAAGAATATTTAATAATTTTGATAAGTTAAATGATAGATTGTATTTGAATTATAAATGAGAATGATTATTAATAAGTTTGGATTTATTGATACTATTTGTCGTTCGATCGGATTTGGCAAACCATAACATGAATTAATAGCATTAGAATTAAGTGTTTCCCTTAGTTCTCATAGCATTTAAGGGAAGATGCTACCAAAGTTCACCTTCTCTCCTTAAGACAAGTGTCCTTACACTTGTATTTTTACATGCCTCCTTCCATGCATGCCTTCCACTTGCCCCCTTAGGTGTCATTACCTCCTTAACTCTTTATTCCTATATAAGGAGGCCTTTTCTCCATTTTCTTATCGTTCCATTCCATTCCATTTCCTCATTTCCACCTTCTTCTTAAAGCTTATTGCCATGGTTTCCATGGCATAAGTCTTCCTCTTTTCCATCACCACCTTACCAAAGTTCATCCTCCTCCTCCTCCCCCTCTTATAATATAAAGGGAGAGAGAAATTAGTGTATATTATATTATATATATTTTGGTGAAGAAGACGTTGTGCCGAAATACTGTCTGAC
Organism: Allium sativum; assembly: GCA_030737875.1. Taxonomy (NCBI): domain Eukaryota; kingdom Viridiplantae; phylum Streptophyta; class Magnoliopsida; order Asparagales; family Amaryllidaceae; genus Allium; species Allium sativum. The sequence goes on along the minus strand of CM060924.1, from coordinate 522,521,494 downwards.
GGTTACCGTGAAGATTTGGAAAGCTGTTAGGTGAGAACTCTTTAACCACGGTTAATATATTTAATTAGTAGTTGGAATAATTTAAATATAGTGATGTATTATTAGTGGTTAATGATGGTTGATATTTGTTATGATGGATGCGTAGTTTAGAACACAGACTATTAAGCGTTAGTGTTATAACGCTTGTGCACAGTTACGATTATTTAATCATGTTAATGATGGTTGTTGTGGATGTATATAATGGTTGTTGATGTTGTTTTGCACACACTATGACACAAAAATTTTGGTATCACATTGGTGATCGACAAATCTCCTTCATAATTAGCAACAATATTATTATTGAAATTGAAGGTTAATAATTGATAAAGACCATATGTATGAATTCATATATGTGGATAAAATTCTTTAAATGAATAAAGAAAAACCGAAACATTTTAAGATGACAAAGAGGATAGTGTCTAGGCTTGGGTTTTGAAAATATAGTTTCCTTCTCTCTGGCTATCCCTAACTGATCCGACGAATGGAATGGTTAATTTGAAATTATTTGAATTTAGAAATGAATTGGAATTTGATTAGAAAAAAATAAAAGTTGAATTTTGTACCTAAAATAACTTGGAAAGTCAACGTAAATTACTTTAAATGGTTTTAAATGAATTACATGAGTATATAATCATTTTTAAGCTATTCTGATGTACTAAAGAATAATTCTTATTTCGGTCAAAACAGAGCTTGTCACACAATGGCAATTTGTGTATTTTAGTTACAAACTTTAAACACTTATAACTTTTGCAATCTAAATTAGATTTCCAAGAAACGAAAAACAATTGATTTATATTAACAAGAGATTTTAAATGAGTGAAAGAGGATTTTAATTTCGGGTTATAATTTTCAAGTTATGTTTAAACCCTCGGGAAAATGTCGCTGTAAGAGAAGTTATCAAACATAACCACAAACAGCCATTTTTAGTGCATCTATACATATGGTTAAGAAATGGTAAAATCATTATAAATTATGTAAAAATGTTTTGAATTGTATAGTTTAAGTTTTGACTATGATAAACAAAATTTTGATCAAAGTACTTAAGATAACTGTTTTGTAATGCTTTTGGAAACACTATTGTAACGCTTTCTTAAGAAAAAATCTAGTTTTTAACCCGCAAACTATTTCCAAACTATAAGTAATCATTTTTAAATGATTTATGGAATGTTTTCAAAGGTTTAAAAGTATTGGAAATATTTTATATGGAATTTAAATTGATTTATTCAATATTATAACGGGTTTTCAGTTTTTGGATGTGGTTAGAGATAAATCTTCTGATGTTTGATATTAATTAAGTAGATGATGACTCTTACTATTTGAGGAATTTAAAAGGAAGTCCACCATTATTCTGCTTACAGTGTGATTTGGATACATAGATTAATATTGAGGATAAGTTGATTAAATTCCTATCCAGATCTAATGTCAAAGAGTTGAATAAATCTTTTAATTAAGATACGAGTTTCCTAAGTTGATTGAGATATGATGGATAGAAATTTTCTTCATATATTTGATATGAAATTCTGTGGTGTAACCGTATACTATTTGAGGAATTTGGAAGATATTATTATTATATCGTTATTCCACTTATAGTGTTCGTTGATTATAAGAATTGATATCGAATATAAGTAGATACAACTTCTATGTAACTTATATTCAATATCGATTAATTAGGGATTTATCGTGAATCATATCTTCAATAATATCATTCTTGGAACCCAATGAGATTGAGTTATGGAAATTCATATCATAATTTGGGGATTTAACCAAATCTTTGATTTGAGGAAATTAAAACTAAGGAATTGGGAAGGAAGTATAATCTTTTAGTTAAGATTACAGAATTGAATGTTCGAAAACCAATTTAATTGGAAATTAGGGTTGAAATGTTGTGTAAGGGTTTTCGAAGGAAACTGGGTTTTTGATAACGAATTATCAAATGGAAAATTAACTAAAGCTTTGAGGCTAAATTATCTTCTGTATAAGGGATGTGTTTTTAAAGAGAAAGGCTAATATGGACTTTGTTATAATTTGAGAATGATGAAGTTTAATATAAAAAAAATTCAAGGAGACTGGTAGAAAGTCTGTGCGTTCCATAATTATGTTTTTAATTATGCTTATTATTTGGAAAGACCGGAATCGAATATATGTTCGAAAACCATTCCAAGTAATAATATGACGTTATGGATCAATTTAAGACTTGGAAAACGACAAATGAAGACCAGGTTTCTTTGAATTGTTGTGATTGATTGCTGTTGTCTCGGTTGGGTAGGCCAACCGATATGAGGTTATAAGTGGCATCAGGTCTGAATATATTTGGATATTTTCGGATTGGTGTTTCGTTCAGACTCAGAACGGATATATATGGATTGTGTATCTGACATTGTAATTGACTGCGTAGCACTGGTGTCTGTTAAATATATATCTTCTTGGTGGTGGAGAATTTATTCTCTTGCTCTACACCCTTCTCTAAGACGTATGAGCTTAGAGGTAATATATTTATGGAAATGAGTAATGCATTGTGAATGGAAAATGTGGCATACTTAAGTTCTGTGATGAGCTTTGGATGATCAAAGCATGGCTTTTTGAAGCATAGCTTTCTGTATATCGTGGCCTCGGCAAGCCTCACAACCCGGTAAAAGGCTAAAACATGAAAGATGCAGCAAGGTTAAGGGTAGTCATTTCCTTCTAGTTAAAAGGTGTACTATGGTATGGAGCCCAGGTATTAACCTATGTGGAAAACTTCTATTTATATGGATGTTGATGTTGCGAGCGCTTGGTTTAAAGGTTGGTAACGACCGGGAAGTGATATACTCATGCGTGCTATAAGTTACCCAGCTAAGGGGTAACCTGCCCTCGTATTGATAGAGAGCCCGATTTGGTTCTCGGGGCGTCCCTCTAGGGACGTACCCATTGGTTTGGTAAGGAAGTTCCTTTTCCTAGTCATTTGTTGGAAAACCAATTTTCCACTACGAGACCGTATGATTTTAGTTGTATATCCTGCTACCAGCAGGATTACGTCAGTATAATGGGATGGGGCATTATGCTGGCTATGATTAATACATTTATTTGCGAAATTGTTTTCACACTATGAACTAGTAATAATAACAGAGGATTTTCACGTATCAAGCATTTTTGACTATCATAAGGATTAACCTCGCCCATGTGTGCGTTTGCATTGTGTGTGTGCGGCGAGACCTTATGGTAGTTTCATTTTTCAAAAGTCGTAGCTAATTTCTATGCACGGGTATTCATATGGAGTAAACCCGTTCCGTGTTAGCGGCGTGGTCCATTGAATTTCCCAACTTTAAAATGAATCCTAAATAACAACGGTTTTTGAGTTCTCACGCCAGTCCCACGACCGACCAAGAGTTTATTGGAGTTCCCACACCTAAACTCTGGGTGCCCATAATTTTTCATGGGTAGCCTAGTAGTTTGGTTCGCAGATTTAGCCATGGAGTTGATTGGAGCAGGATTCTTGTTTTAGCTGGAGCTATTATGTTTTGGAGCATTCACATTCTTCCGCTAGGTTAGTATTTCTTCCGCTGTGAAATCAATGTACTCTGATGTATTACTTGTAACTCTGATGTTATATTATGGTAATGGAATGAAAAGTTCTATTATTTTTGTGCAAATATGTAAGTACCCGCAACTATCTGTCTTTATGAATGACTTAAGTTGGATTAATTACCGGCGAAAACCGGTCAAAAAGCTGGGTCGTTACAACTTCCCATAAGGCCAGATCGAACCCTAGGTCGACATATCCAAAGAGTTGCGCGAACAACTCTTTTTTCTTGCTGGGTATTGTTCTTTGTATTTTTTGTGGTTGATTCCCATGTATTTGATCAAGTTATATAGTGATTTAGCGATGTATTTCCAAGTCTACAATGTGAATAACGAAAGCCTGTATTATCATTAAATTCATGTTTCGAATTCACTATTTTGTGTTGATTTTTGGACAAAGACTCCAAGCCGATATTTTTTGTATATGTTACACATACATGTTTTGTAAAATGGTTTATGAGTAATTATATTTATGTAAAGATATGTTGTCGCTTTGAGACAAATTATTTTTCATGTTTGGGTTTTGAAATAAAAATCATCTCAAAGCTATAGTATATAGGTTTTTCTAATTATACAAAATTTAAAGAAATAATCTTAATGGTTTTCAAATTTTGTATAAACTAGCTTACTTAAGCTAAGATTTTTCAATATACACACACACATACATACATACATAAATCACACATTTTTGCACCCTTTGAGAAGGCGTGATTATGTTTAAACTATATCATAAATCCCGTGGTATCAGACAAGAAGGTATATAAGGTCGGTTAATTACAGACTCGTCTACTTGTAGCTATTGTTTCTTGTATTATCATGTGTTTCTATTTTTCTAGTATGGAATCGACTAGATGCTAGTAAACAAGCAGAGAACGTGTGGTTGGGGATGCACAGCGACTACTATTAGGATTACTGTCTGTGAGCCTATAACACATACCATGTGCTCGCCAGTACTTAGAGCTATTGATTTCCTAACCTTCGGGTCACTTCTATATGAATTCGATGGACCTTCGGGTCAATTCTTTGTGTTACGACCTTTGGGTAAATTAAGTTGTATAAGGTACCTTTCATTTGATATATGTATTGGCAAGGCCATATGCTATTTCTATATGGTAGCACATGCATGCATAGCTTCGGCTTACCGTCCAGTGGTTGGATCAACATTGGTGATTTTTGGTGTTTTGTATTTGTTGATGATTTCACAATTTCATGAGGATGATTATATATATTGCTTCAAGTAATTCGAAGGATTTCGTATGTATGTGGTGATCTCATTTCTACGACTTTTAACTCTTAAATGAGTCCTCGGGTTTAGTGGCTCTAGTGATTTTATTGAATCTTGTGATTTCAATGAATTTTCTGGTTTCAATGGTTCTTGTGATTTCTAAGTCTTCTTTCTCATGTTATGTGATTCTTGTTGATTACCCTAATCGTAGAATTCAAGAAATTCATGCTTAGGGAAGAAATTAAGTCCATATTTGTATTTCGCGTTTACGTAGTCATATATTAATCATATGGACTTACAAATGAACTACCTTGCTATGATGTACATATGACATTCCTTTCTATTAAAAAGGATTTACCGCATCCAGGTTTATGTGTAGCCCATGATCTTGATATTCCTTTTGGATGGAAAAAGAAGAAAATGTCTATGTTGTATATGTTTATAGTTTATATGTAAACAATCGAATTTTTAGCATATGCATCTATTGTATTTTGATGTTGTACCTATGTATATTATGTCCTGTGATCTACTATATGTGATCTTAATATAATCCTTAGCCATCGTAGTGTTATATTAGATGAATTGAATACTTCGATCCACTTAAATTAAGAACTAAAAGTTTATGTACACATTCGACGTATCTTATACTCTCTAATACAATGTTACATATGGTAGTCTGTAACCATCCCTATTCTCCGCTCTAATAGATAGTATTACTTTGTAACGCTTTTTTTTAGGGTTGCTCTTGTAGTGGAGCATTATATTGATAATTAAAACTACACTGATTGAATAAATTGGTTCAGGCTATGGCATTATCCTAGGTTATCTGAGATCATCGCCAAGATTAAAAATGGAGTAATGCTGGAAGATATGAGGATGTATGACCCGACTATAACAACCCGCACAGCATGGCCCTATACTCCAACCTAGAAAAGGCTCATCAGAACCTAAAGTTATTCTAATTGGACCGTTGGTTCCAATAGGGATTACGTGAACAGAGCCAAATTAATAACGACATCAAGATATCATGTTGGAAGGGATAAAATATGATAACAGAAAATAGACACAATTAATTAAAACTCATAAATTGTTGATTTCATCAAATCTCTCTGTCAATAAGGGTACATCAATAACAATAATAATATCCAAGGTACAACAATACTTGGTTTGGTTGTTTCCCGTTAATGGCGTCAAGGCTCTTTCCACTTATTTTTCCTTTCAATGAACTCTCTCATTCTTCCTCTTCCGATTTCTCTGCTGAAACAACCCGAACTTCCCAGTCAGCCTAAACTGAATGAGAAGGCGGATTAATTTGAGAACACGGCACATCAAAACACAAAGAGGAGAACATTTCTTGCTATTACAACAATTTACATCAGAGTACAAGATATCCAAGTACAAATGAATAATATACAACGGAAAAATATCCGAGATTAACAAATTACAAGACAACGAAATTTTAATACACATAAATATAACGTGTAGCAGAAAACATCAACTATCACAGTTGAAGGAAATACATGGATATAAAGCATTCTATAGTATAGCTCCTACCATTATACAAGATCCTATAAAAAGAAATATCTACAAACCAAAACTACTACCTGCCTGTGTGGAAAGTATAGGCACGTAGAGTTTAGGTGGGATACAATAAAATCCGAGTCAGTCATGGGACTGGTGTGAGAACTAAAACAATTATTAACTTTATTTTAATGTTTGGCAAATCAAGGGACCACGCCATATAACACAGAACTAGTTTTCTCTCGGGAATACCATAAAACAAACAACGCAATGCTAAAAAGGAAAAATGAAGCCATTATAAGACTCAGGCCCCATTACACAATGCAACACAGAACAAAGGATAGATTTTTACTTATAATGGCCAAATATGCTTGATACGTGAAATTTATCTTTTATTATTATTAGTGCATAGTGTAGAAATCAATTTCAAATATAAATGTATCAATCCTATATGACATGAATGTCCCATACCACTATGTCGCCGATACCATACAGCTAAAATCGTAAAATCACATATTGGAAAATGTTGTTTCCATCTATGAACCAAGGCAAGGGTTCTTCCTTTCCGATTTCGAGACACTCTAGCACATGCCTCAGGACCGCTCGCAAGTGAACCTAGGTTAGCGGCAGGGCTGGCCAATGGTCGCTGATTAGTAATACCATAAACAATACATTCTTCGTTCTTATCAGACCTGTCATCTAGTCAGTATGTTGACCACCTTAGTAAGTATGTCGACCATCAAGGGCCTTATGCAGACAAATCCGAGGTACCTCGCTTTCCATCATCCAACATCCATATAAGTAAAATGTCTAGGCATAATACCATGAAATTACTCGTAGCTAGAAGACAACATATGTCCATTTCTCTGTTGTCCACATCCCCTTTTTGGTTCATACTGAGGTGTGAATCTCGCGAATTAACTCTACACAAAGCGGTGCTATATTAAAGCGGTGCTTTGATCATCAACCACGAGGTTATGCTTTTCAACAAAAGCCTTGATCATTGCATCTTAGCATACCACATTGTCTATTCATACCATAAAATTGATTTACACCAATATATAACCTCTACGCTAGTACATCTCAGAGAAGGGTGTTAAGAAAGAGAATAAACTCTCTCTCTCTGCCGCCAAACAGATATATATTTTGCAGAGATCAATGAGTACATCGCGAAGTGCAATGTCAGACATACAATCCATTTGCATATCTGTTCTGGGTCTGAATGAAACCGGAGGCACCTTATTAATCATCTCATATATCCAATACAGGAGAGAGGCCCTTGCATATCTGGTCGATTCCGAAGTATGTTCGGACGACCACCACTTATTACCCCGTCTCGGGTGTACAACTCAGTCAAGAAATCAGTAATCATCCAACTGATGTGAGATCTCTGGTCTTCAACCACCATCTTCATATCATCGAATTTTAATCGTCGTATCAGTTATTCAGAATGGGTTAAACCAGGTCTTTCCATTTTTTTTTCAAAGATAATAACATACCAAAAGGGAGAATCAAGCCATTCTCCCACGGCTCACAAAAACGATTTCTTAATAACAGAAACCGTGCACACACAAACTAGAGACAAAACCTTTATACAACAAAAGGAACAAATGTGAAAAGCAATAAACAAAGGAAAGACAGCTCCATTCAAATCGTCTGACGAGGCAGAAGGATCGTCAGCATACGACGAACCGCAATGAGACCAACTCCCCAATAGACGAAGATGAAGATGAAGAACTCATGAGCAGTGGACAAGCCTCCAAGAAAGCCCAAAAGCCATGGCCGAGAACACTCCATAGTCAACGATGAAACTCTGGCAACTCAAAAACCGATAGCTTCCAAAGGTCCCATAAAAGATGGGCCCCAGAACCCATAAGTCGTCCCGTCTTCCAAAACTCTAGCAGTTCCCCAGCAGAACCTGCTCCAGAATGCTACGACAGAAGGATCTACGCTCCTAGCAGTCCCAACCATTGACCTAAAATTCTGCACAACTAACAAACATCATAAGATGGGGGGTTGTAGAAAAAAAAACCAGGAAATCCAAAATCAACCGATGCCAACCCTCAGATTGGCCGAATACGGTAAAATATCAAAGGTAATGGCCAATCTCCTAGAGCGGGCACCTAAGACACCTCTGAAAGGACGGCCCCGGAATGCGAGGAACACATCGTTCCTAACTTTCCGGATAATCGACGGAGGATCCATTGCCACTTCGTCAAAAACTGCCTTATTCCTAGAGCACCAGATGTGCCAGCAGATAAGACAAGGAATCAGACGAAGTAGAATAGACCGAAGGGATTTACTAGAGTTCCCAGACCACCAGAAAATCAGCAAACCTTCCAATGAGATGGCATTACCTCGGCAACCCATCAGGTTCCCGAAGTAATTCCAGACAGCTCAGGCACAGGCACCAGAGATAAGCAAGTGAAAAGAGGACTCAGAGCGTCCAGAGTTGCAACACCTACATCTGGACACGAGCGGGATGCCGATACGCTGAATGTTCTCATCTATTGGTAAACCATCGTGCAATGTTTTCCACATAAACAGAGAAACCTTTGGCGGAATTCAGACATTCCAAATAAAGCTGAAAACACGAAGACGTGGACCAGGCGTCCGCACTGTTTCCCACGCAACCTTGATAGAGAAAGGGTTGTCGTCCCAAATGATACCATCTCCATGGGCATCCGTAATTGCCTTCACGGATTGCATACGTTTCCATGTCTCACTAGCGTAAGACGGGATACCGCTGTAATTCGCGGTTGCAAGCCTACGGTACTTGGCGTGGAGAAACGTCACCCAAAGGGAGTTGTTCGCTCCAAACCTCGCCCAAAGTTTGCAAGCAAAGGCCACACATATGTCCTTTGGATTACGGAGGCCAAGACCACCCTCAAGTTTGGGACGACAAATGACGTTCCAAGAGATCCAGTGATGGCAAGAAACATTGTCCTTATTGCCCCAGAAAAAGGAAGAGGCCAAAGAACGGAAGGAGCGGAAGAAGGCAGTAGTGGGTGTCATAGCCGCAAAGATATGAGAACCCATGGAGTCAAGGACAGACTTAATGAGAACAAGTCTACCTGCCTGAGAGATGAGAGAAGCATTCCATCTAATAATCTTACTCCTAACTTTGCCAGTTAAGGGATCGAAAATGGCATTGAGCTTCCTACCTCGATATAGAACTATACCAAGATAAGGAAGCGAAAGGGAAGTAGCCTTAAAGCCAGAGGTGGATTCGATCCAGGAGGATCTTATCGAAGAAAGGTCTTTAGCTGGCACAAAACAGCTTTTGGCGGTGTTCACGAGTTGCCCCGAACAATTCTCGTACCGTCTAATAAAATCAAGAAGACTACGGATAGACCTACGAGAACCATTAGTGAAAATGATGATGTCGTCAGCGAAAGATAAGGAAGAGATGACTGGGCAACCCCTCGGGATACCGAACCTGTGGATTTGTCCAGCTATCGTAAGGGAGTGGAGCCCACGAACAAAAGCCTCCGCAGCAAGGACAAAAAGGGAAGGGGATACGGGATCACCCTGCCGGAGACCTCTACCGGACCTAATAACCGGTAGCCGAGCCATTAATGAGGACGGAAAACCAACAGTTGGAGATAAGCCTCCAGATCAAATCAATAAGGGTTTCCGGGAAACCAAAAGCCCTGAGAACCTTGATGATGAAGAACCACGACATGCGGTCGTAAGCCTTAGCCATGTCTAGCTTGATGACCAAATTCGAGCCTCGAACCTTCTTGTCGATCTGAGATATCAGCTCCTGGGCTAAAAGGACGTTATCAGTGATAAACCGTCCTTTTACGAACCCAGCCTGCGAAGAAGAAATAAGGCGATCAAGAAACGGTGATAGTCTAGAGGTTAGGATCTTAGAAATGACCTTGTTAGAGAAATTACACAAGCTGATCAGTCTGTAGTCCGCACAGGAGGAAGGATGATCACTCTTTGGTATGAGAACTAAATTGGTGGAAGTCCAACCAGATGGGAGATCTTCACCAGAGAAAAAGGACTGAATGGCGAGACAAAAGTCCACCTGAATGATAGGCCACACACTCTTATAAAAAACCCCGTTGAAACCATCTGGCCCACTCGCACTGTCCTTGCTTAGAGCAAATACGCAAGCACGTATTTCTTCCAAGTTAGGGGGTGCGGCTAGGTCGGAACTGTCCGACGGAAGGATCAATCTAGGAATGAAAGCTAGAAGGGACGGGTCAAGCGACGAAACCGAGGGAAAGGAGAGAAAGGATTGGAAGTGGGAAAGAATTGTATCTTTGACTTCACTAGGAGAGGAAGCGAAAGAAAGGTCTGGGCGCCGAATCTGACGGATGCAGAGAAGACTATTCTTCTTACGAATAGTCGAGTGAAAGAACTTGGAGTTCGTATCTCCATCCACAATCCACTTGATTCTAGCCTTCTTCCGAAGGTGGTCGTGTTCGATACGAAGTTCAGAGGAGAAAGCGAGCTGGGCCAACGCCCAAGCCTCCTTATGGACCGCATTAGGCTCCTCATCAAAAGTCGCTTCCGCTAAGATAAGAATTTCTTCAGCCGCTCTGACACGATCGAAAATATTCTTGAAGACTAGGAGATTCCACGCCTTTAGAGAAGACTTAAGCCTTTTTAGCATACGAGAGAAGGCAACACAGGGGGCACCGCTCACCGAAGATAACCAGGAGTCGGAAAAAACACTGAGGAAGGAATGGTGAGAACGCCACATGCTTTGGAACATAAAGGAGGACGGGCCGGACTGGGAGCGGGGGGAGCAGCTAAGGAGCATAGGGGCATGGTCGGAAAAGGTGCGATGCAGATGAGAGATAGAAAACGAGAAAGGAAGGATAAACCAACCCTCAGAAGCGAAGATTCTATCTAGCCTAGACAGAATCCGGTTAGGGCCTTCTTGGTTGTTACACCAGGTGAAAGCCGACCCAACAAAAGAGACTTCTAAGAGACCTGATTGAACGTTGAAAGCGTTGAAATCCGCAACCGCCAAATGGTTAACGACATTTCCCCCGCGCTTTTCTGCTTGACTGGCGACAACATTAAAGTCGCCTCCAAGCGTGGAAACAGAAAAACCCAAGTCAGACAGAGAAATAACATCCGACCACAATGCTTGCCTCTCAATCCTATTGCACTTTGCATAAACCGCAGAAAAGAGGAAGGACGAAGAAAGAGAGGGAAACGAACAAGCCACAGATAGTAGTTGGACCGAATCAAAAATAGGGCGAACGACAACATCTTTGGACCAGAGGATCCAAATCTTGTCGGAAACATTAGCTAAGGTCTCACCAAAGCCTAGAGAGAAGACCAAAGTGGAGATCGCGTCCGGTCCCACTAGTGGTTCCAGAAGAGCTACCAAACAGATAGAGTGTTTACGAATAATGCGTTTAAGCCTAGCTACCGACGCATCATTCCCTATCCCTCTAACGTTCCAAAAGAGAAAGTTCGCCATCAAAAACCAAAAAAAAAAAACCCCGCAGAGCAAAGACGGCCAAAGACACCAGACCACACAGATCAGGAAAAATATAGAGTGTGGCGAGTAGATCTAACGATCTGCTCGGACGCCGCTATAGAGCGTGTACGGATGGTGCGGGGGGTGCGCGGGCCAAGCCGCTGCCTATGACGAGGGGCTCGAGCAGACGGCCTAACGGGAGGCTCGACAGAAACAGAAGGAACATGATAGAGATGGGCATCTCTGTCTGGAGCACTGACAGATCTGCCAAGCCCGACCGGATAAGAATTCTTAGTGAGACGTGATAGGCGATCATTAATGATCGCTATCTCGTTCTTACTAAGAAGGGGAATGGAGAAGGAAGCAACGGACATCGGACAGGACGAAGACGGGGAAACCAAGGGTAGCGACACAGAGGACGGACAGGGAAATGAAGGGTTGCTCAAAGGAGTCAACACCAGTCGTTGAAGGAACTCTACCAAAGCCGGTCTGTCATTAGATTGACTGGCCCGCACTACCGGTAAAGTTCGCGGGAAAGAACAATGGGAGCCAGCGGAAGAAAGGGTCAGACGTGGGAGGCCACCTCTCGGGTACACCGTATAGAGGCACATGGAAGTGACCACTATACGCCTACGGTAGAGAGGCCACCCATCCCACGGAGACGCAAGACTGGGGGGATGCAAGACATGGCCCACATGCGGCCACAACAACCAAGGCCAGAAGAAGCGAGTCTCAGGCAACACAAGAAAGGCCTTGCTAAGACTCAAGAAGACGAACACCTCGGAAACCGAAAGCCCATCAATGACAAAAAGACCGAAAATCCGAGCGAAACCGAACCAACAGAGGCCACAAAGGGGTAGCCTATCAAACGGAGCCAGAACAAGAAGCTTGAAAACACCTAGCAACGCACAAAGAAAACCGAGAAGCCAACAAATTCCCCAAAACAAGGAGCCGACAGACCCAAAAGCTGAAAGGCCGAAAATAGTCCAGCAAATCCCAAAGGATATAGGACCAAACCAAAAAGCAAAAAACCAATAGGGCAAACCAGTAGCAATCAAGGAATAGCCACAGTAACCAAAATCAGTTATTACCAAAAGAAAGTCCCACTTCAAGCAAGGGACCAAAGACACGAAATAGAGGAGGTCACACACATTTAGAACAAAACACCCATGACCCTTCTTTAAAACTTCCGAAAAAGAAGAAGTAATGATGGGGAGCTCACACACAAGTGTGACATGGCTCATAGAAAAGAACTTGCGTGTCTTATAATCATGTGAAATATAAACACATCATACGCCTCATTCCAATCCATAATATTCTTTTAATCAAATATTCTTCATAATGGGAGTTATTCCCATAAATCTTATCAAATATTTATTTCATTTAAACCTCTTGTTTAAATCTTCACTATGGAAACCATTTCAAAATATTTTGTATTATCTTTTCGCAACTTAAACCAAATTAAGGTTTATCAACTAGTCGGGATTAACGAGCCTTACTGAAATAATCATTCATTTATTATTCCAATCACAACCTATTCATCCAATGGAGCAAAACTAGTAGTACCCCATATCTAACACCCGTTGTGTTATCGATAAAATTAATTATCATTTAACGTTCAAATATATTTAAAGATTTAACTATCGCATGGAGTAAAACTGGTGGTACTCCATTTTGAACATTTCTTGAATTAGGTAAATTTAATTACCTCATTCACATTTCAATCTAATTAAAAATTCATTAGAACTCCAGTTTAGGTTTAATCTAGGAAATCATTACTTAATGATTGCTCAACTTTAGGAAATTAATCTTGTCTTTAACTAGGTTAAAGAACAAATGTCATTTAAAACATGGTTCACGATAAACCCCAAAATCATCTTCCATTTAATATGCAACCTTCACAGAAATCATAACAGTATATAATCGATATAAATTTTCGTATCAGGCTATTACTATAAGTGGAATAACAACAAAGCCTTTTAAATTCCACAAATAGTAACGATCTTCATCCAAAGAAGCTAATCTCAATTATCACTAAATCGAATTCCATTCAATTCCAATTTGATATATTAAATTGGAAAACTTTACTTTGGAGAAATCCATTAATCTTAATTCAAAGATTATAAATACCAAATCTTAACTTCACTATTAATTGGGTTAAAGAACTAATGTTATTTAAAACATCATTCATAATAAACCCATAACCAACTTTCGTTTAATTCCAATTATATTTATTAATTGGAAAACTTCATTAATCTAAATTAAAAGATTTATTCTTTTCTCAACTGGGTTTAAGAACGATATTATTGAAGACACAATTAACGACAAAACCCAAAATCCAATTTGATATTATATACAAGGCTCTGAATAGATATCATATCGGCTTATATTCAACATCAAAATTTGAAACTAACAGATATCCTATTGGGAATAACGATATCTATATCTACCAAATTCCTCAACAATATTCGTATAATCATGGAATCCAATATCAAAATATTCAAAATATTATTTCCACTCAAATCCTTTCCAATTCATACATTGGAAAATTCTGATTATATAAAAACCATATAATTTCTTTCAGTTTATTTACTCAAATTAATAAACAACTTATTTAGATAAAAATATATTTTATCTCTACAAACTTTGAATATTCCATCCAAAATCATTTCAAATCATTTATTACAATTTATCAAAACTTATTCATATTTTTAATAATTTTATTAAGGCACTTATAGTCGGTTTCCAATAACGGCTAGCGAACTACATCCATAGCGACCTTTTCCAAAACTGATTTGGATATATTTTAATATCTAACCATTGGATTTCAAATCTCTTATTTTCATTTGAAATATCTTTTCGATACGAACCCAATGGTTTTGGTTTCAGGAGAATCTGACAGTCGACCACCCATTACGTCAATTTGAAGTTACAGGTTGATGTTCGCGAACTGTCGCTGCGCGACGTGTAACACCCCACCTCCGCCAGTGCCACTCTTGCAAGGACACTAGCTTTGGAGGGGCGTTTAAACAAGGTAAACATGCATGCAAATATCACAAGACAGAACATATAAGTAAAACAGAGTAGTAAAGCAGCGGATAAAACTTGCATTTCCAAAACCACAGTTAAGTTACAATAAAGTACTTAGTCATTATTTTCCAACAAACAAAGTCTAGATAAAAGCGTAAACTGTAAAACTGAAATACATAAAGTACTATCACCAAAGTGAAGTGATAAACCATAGCTAGCTCAATGTCCAAACCCGTACATGAGCAAATCCAGTAAGCAAGCTAGAAAGATCCAAGCTAAGCTCCAATGTTCCCACCCTGAGAACCCGAGGGGGGGGGGGAACGGAAGAAAAGAGGCGAAAGAAAACAGGTCAGTCAAAAAGACTGGTAAGCCCTACTACTATCTGTCTATGAACTAGTAAAGTTAACTGGCATGAGAAGCAGAGATGAACATAAGGATAACAACATACTGGCATGATGATTAACTAACAAGATAGATAAAGGTGTCATCGCATAATTAAGGTTAAGTTTTGCACCACGGGTGTACTAGCATTCTAACATGTCAAGTAAAAACAAGAATTGATCCCTTGGCCCATGCTTGGCCCACCATCATGAGGTGACCTAAATTAAGGTCCAACTACACGGTCTAGTCAATCGGCTCCCTATAAGCCTAACTCGTCAAGTGTCGGTGTCATACGGCCTAATCATGTAATGTAGTTGATTGTGCAGGGTCCACCCTAGGGTGTATCTGGCCCTACGGTGTAACCCTCAGACACCATACCATGATGCATAGTCCAAACCTACCGTTGCCCGTGTTCAACTCCGGACTTGATGTGCACGACCATGGTCCGCCTGAACAACCGGGGCATCATTCAGCCGTCTCTTTTGGTCTCTTACAATCAGCCCAGTAATCGTGCCCCACCCTAGCCTAGTCCTAGGGTCTTATGATACATCTAGAAGGTTACTGCTGAAAAGGACCACGCAACTAGGGTTTCTTAACGGGTTAAATGTGGTTAACCCGATCCAAACATGGATTAAATCGGTTAAGAGTACCCAAGGCTCCTGACTTAACCTCGATTAATCCATCAATCCCAAATCGGTTAAGTATTAACTGGACCATGACTTAACCCTAATCAGGAGGCATTAATTAACTTAATGCGCTTTAACCTCTCACATTAGACTTTGTTGTGGTTACTAGTTAAGCCGGGCGGGTCCGGGTAGCTTTACACCACAACTAGGTCTAACCTCGGGTTCGAGCACAACATGACCAACTTCTCACATTGGGTCCTATTGTTTGTAGCCACTAGTTAAGCCGGGCGGGTCCGGGTAGATTTATGCTACAAACTCAACCCAACCTCGAGTTGGCCACACTCATATTTTCTAAGTGTCATGTCCATTATGTTTCCAAAACATAATTACAAGTTAACATATCACGTCATGTTACAAAAATCATGTTCATGTCATTATGTTACCCAACCCTAACGTAATCCCATCGTTTACATAATCGCAACAACGCATAAAGGATAAAATAGGGAACTTGGCATAACCATGACATAAAGGTGTTGAAGCCACAAGTTTAACATGGTGGCATATGAAATGTACATATGTTCATATACTTGCATATTGCATTATTAGGCTTCAGAAGCATGCATAAAACCAAACTTAGCATATGAGTGATACATGGTGATAAATGACTTGTAGAAGTTGCTAGAAGTTCGCATTTTGCCTCACATGCAAGTTATCATAAGGGATATGATAACTTTCATGTTGCCAAAATGCAACCTTTAACATAAAGCATGGAGCTTTATGCTCAAAACCACAAGTTTAACTTGCATAACATGATAACATGATCAACCCAAACTTGCATAACATAGCAACATGTGTCATACATAATGATTAAACCAACTTGCATAATGACCATCCAAACTTGCATATAATGATCAACCAAACTTGCATATAATGACCAACCAAACTTGCATATAATGATCAACCAAACTTGCATATAATGATCAACCAAACTTGCATATAATGATCAACCAAACTTACATATAATGATCAACCCCAAACTTGCATCATTCATTTCACTTTAGAGTTCAAAGAAAGAAAGTATAAAAGGGCTTACAATGCTATGAAGACACAAATAAATATTTATTATAAAGATTGAGACGAAGCCCTTATGCAAGCACCAAAAACCCAAATATGCAAGCTCCAAATGAAAACCCTTGAGCCAATTCAATAAAAACCCTTGCTTTGAAATAGAAATGTTGCAACTTGACTTGAATGCAAGCTAATAACACTCATACAAGTTTGAAAACACTTGTATGAACTCAAAATCTCTCATAGAAATTAACTTAGAAATTTTAGCATGAGAGTGGAGGCCATGAGAGGAACAAATTTGACATAGTTTAGTTGTAGGAATGAATAATTATGATTTAGGCTAGGCTTAGGGGTCTTTTTATAGAGTTTTAGGATAGCATTAGCCATAGGATTAACCCTAGATTCAATCCAAGCCATCAAAGCATGTCTTGGGGAAGAAGTCAAGTGTAGGAACCATCTAGGGCCTTTAGATTAAAGCTGAACCATGAGAACCATTCAAATGTAAAATCTGCATTTGAGCGAATCGGCCCACGGGTTGACAGCCAAACACCCTGGATTAACCCCTAGTCGACCCAGCGGGCTTGGGTCGACCTCAAAAATCGGCCGGTTCGGTTATTCCCCTCTCCCAATTCGCTGTTTTGAACATTTTTGCATATTTATTTATTTAATTTTCAATTATATATATATATATATATATATATATATATATATATATATATATATCTGCGCAACCCATTTCACTTAATTAAGTATACTTTAATTTGTGAATTTTTCGTGAAACTTCGCGAGGCCATATCTTGGTCATACGGACTCTGATTTTCGAAAACTCGGACTCTATTTCGCGTATTTTTCCGAGACGAACGCAATGGCACAGCCCGTTTCCCTTGATTCAGATTTTACAGTTTAATTCTGCCTCCATTTATGTTATAACATGTTATTCAAAAATACGGGTTGTTACATTCTCCCCTCCTTAAAGGATTTCGTCCCCGAATTATCCAAGTTAGGAAGAACGTATCCTACCATCCACGACCCATCTACTCAAAACATCATCCACGTGCAGTCATTGTCCTTAAAGGATTCTAAATGTTGTATGATCATATGCAAAGGTGTGTGTATATGTACTTATCTAATGCAAAAATCAGGCGGTTACTGATTCAATAAACCTCCTTAATGCAAAGCATGTTAGTGAAATGAGTCCATATGTATGCAAATTCCAAACATAACTCGTAATCTCTACATGAGTGCTCATAACATTCATCCATATGCAACATCCACGTGATAGCATAACAAGTTTCATCCATGAATAAGCATAAACACTCATGCATATGCGGTATGAAAGTGTGTGAGCCGATATTAGTGCCTAATGTGTATCATGCATCCACGAGTATCCACGTGCAAACACTTGCAACCACTTGCAACCATCAAGCATAACATGTTTCAAATACATGTTTCATCCAAAGGGTTTCTACCTAAGGTCCTCATAACATGATTTACGAAACAAGATAAACTAGATAAGCATGGATAGCAAAGGGAAGATATACCAATCTATGAAAAGAGATCGAGAATGTACCCTAAAAAAGAAATGGATGAAGCCCACGCATCTTCTCCTCGGTTTCCCAAGTTGCATCTTCGTCGGCTTCACCCCACTGAACTTTCACCAATTTGACTTCTCGATTCCTTAGTTTCTTGATCTCTGTTCCCAAGATACGAATCGGAGCTTTTCTCACGGTTGCTTCTTTATTTACCTCAATATCTTCAAGAATGCTTGGTTCAACCACTTTGGCGGACTCATGAAGGCACTTTCGGAGATGCGAGACATGAAAGACATTATGCACTCCGGCTAGCTTCTCGGGCAATTCCACCATATAGGCCATCTTCCCAATTCTCTCTATGATAGGGAAGGGTTCTATGAACCTTGGTGCCAGCTTCCCCACTGCTCCAAAACGAACCACATTACGTAAAGGAGAAACCTTCACGAAAACCATGTCTCCCACTTCGATTTCCAAATCTGCCCTTCGTCTGTCAGCATAGGATTTCTGTCTGTCTTGGGCCGCTTTCATCTTTCTTCTCACTAATTCAACTTTATCGGATGTGTCCTATATCATATCGGGCCCAAGTATAAGTCTATCTGTTGTCTCCCACCAACAAGATGGTGACCTACACGGCCTCCCATATAAAGCTTCAAATGGTGCCATCCCTATGCTGGCTTGATAGCTATTATTATAAGCAAACTCTACAAGAGGAAGGTGGTCTTCCCAAGTACCACCGAAGTCGAGAACACAAAGCCTCAAGAGATCTTCTAGCACTCTATTCACCCTTTCGGTTTAGCCATCCGTCTGGGGGTGATAGGCTGTACTCAAATTCAATCGCGTACCCATCGCTTCTTGCAAACTATTCCAGAACTGGCTAGTGAAAATTGGGTCACGATCGCTAACTATGCTAGAAGAAACTCCATGCAACCATACTATCTCTCGAAGATAAACAGATGCTAGCCATGATACGGTCCTCTTGCTTTTCACCGGAAAAATGGGTTCTCTTCGTAAGTCTATCAATTATTACCCATATCCCATAAAGCCCAAATAGTTTGGTGACGAACTTCTTCACCCCAACCATATATCACAAATAGGCTAGTCATACTCCTTAGGGGGTTTGCAACAGATCTAAAATTGAGGATAGGACCGAGAGTGTAACACCCCGTGTATTGTATAACTGTGAAATTAACAAATTAAAGTATAATTAATTTCAAATCAAAGAACTAAGGGAAACGGGATACGCCATTGCGTTCGTCTCGGAAAAATACGCGAAATAGAGTCCGAGTTTTCGAAAAACGGAGTCCGTATGAAGAAGATATGGCCTTCGGAAGTTTCTGAATTAAATTTAAAATTCAAACAGAATAAAATAACTCAGAAAAATCAAGTTTAAATTCGAATATGGGGCCCAATGGGCCAGGGCGGAAAAACACCCGCCTGACGCACCCAGGTCGACTGGGCTGTCGACCTGGTCTAGCCAGGTCGACAGGGCTGTCGACAGGCATGTCGGCCTGGTCCAGAGCCAGGTCGAGCCCAGTCCAACCTGGCTAGCCTATTCTATGTTGGTCGATTTTCTGTGGTCTGCTTTGTCATTAGGGCTAGGTGGCAGGCTCTAATTGGTCTCTCCTTAGGATGAATGGCTACGATCAATCCAAGCAACATCAATGGTCCTAATCAGTTCATTTCCCCTATAAAAACAACCTTAGACTAACCCTAATCTATTCATTCAAAAATAAGAACAAAGCTGCCATGTTGCTGAGGAACGACTAGGGGTAGCCACCAATTGGAGAGAGGATTAGGAGGAAAATTCTAAGGCATAAAGCAACTCAATCAAATCAAACCGCATCTTCAAATCCCTAAATTAGAGAATTCGCCACACCATTGTAAGTAGAGTATTACTTTGGTATGAAAAAATAACTGTGTTAGTTTGTATACTTGGATGTGGTGATAAATAATTCATATTTGTGCGTTACTATGATTCTTATCGATTTGGGATATTGTATACGTTTGGATATTCTCGAATTATGTTATAAAGAACTACATGCGGTAGTTCTATGCAAGTATACGTTTGGAATATTCGCAAATTATGTAATCCATGTTGAAGCTACATGTATGTAGTTGATTGAAATTCATGCAAGTTTGGGGCTTTACTATTATGCCATCATAATGTGTATTTTTATACAAACATCATTTTTGTGAAGTAATTGGAATAAGTTTGGGTTATTATAATCCATATGAAATTATGTTGAGAATTTGGCATCATGTATTGAGCCATGCTTTTGTACTAGAAAACCTATTTGCAAACTTATGAATATGACTAGGCTATGATTGATAATTTGCATAATTGAAATTGTTAAAGAATTATATGATGACATATGTGGTACATAGATAGGTTAGGTTCAAAAATCCCTTTTTGCAAGTTTGCATGACTAAAGTAAAAATCATGATTTCATGTTAGAAATATTTATGCCATGGTTATGTGAACAAATTTAACTATACTTATGCCATGCTTATGTTTGACATTATGCCATGCTTATGTTAGAAATATTTATGCCATGCTATGTTTGACATTATGCCTAAATAAAAATATAGGTTCATGTTGTAGTTATGACTATGTGTCAATAATGATACCCAATTTAGATTCTTATCTCAACTACAAGTTCACATGCTTTGATTCATGTCACCTATGCTTTATGACCAAAGTATATGTTACCACTATGCAAGTACACCAGTTTCTATTTTGTAGTTCCGACGTTATGTTGCAAGTTCATGCGCTCACCTTCCCCTTTTTGTGTATGTAATCACGCTTTAAGCCTCCCCTTTTTGCATGGCTAAGTTGGGCTTTAAAAGGCTAAGCCCAACATATATATAATAAACGGACGTGTTAAACGGGGGAAAATAACGTTGGGTTAAAATTACTAATGAATGAAAATATAAAATAGAAGGGCCCAAATTCAAGCATGGGTTGGGCCCATGATTGGTGTAACCTTTACACCATTAACTTAATAATGGGCCGCAAATATTTACATATAAGAAATAAAGAAGAATGACAAAATATGTAAATGTAGAACATACGATGTGTTTAACCCTAGGTTGGATTGAGTTGTGATGTAAACCTGCCCGGAACCGCCCGGCTGTCCAGTAGTCACAACAATACCTATCCAATGTGGGAGGTTAAACATGGAGCCCAATAAGGACCCGAGGTTAGACTGAGTTGTGGCGTAAGACTGCCCGGAACCAACCGGCAACAGGCAGCCACAACAATACCTGTCTAATGTGAGAGGTCAGGGCCTTAATAAGACAATTAAGGCTGAGTCAGGATTGTTAGGATTAAGTGAACTAAAGACTTAATCAAAATGAAACATGCTAAACTAAACGGACTGGTGGGGGTTAGGTTAGAAAACACTTAACCAACTTAGCATGTTGGCTAGAGATAGAAAACCTAGTAACGGGGGACCCTTTTCAGCAGTAACCCTAGAAGGTGTATCAGGATACCCTGAAACTAGGCAGGGTGGGGCACGATTACTGGGCTGATTGTAAGAGGTCAAATCGACGGCGGTGGTGTAGCAGTGTAGGTTCTAACGGGGTGCGGGCGTGCACACACTCCGGCGCAGAAAAATAAGGCACTGGACACCAGTAGCATACCTGTGCATTCTAAGGTTGTGTCGGGCCGCCACCATGGGACTTGATACACCCCATGGTGGGACCAGCATAGGTAACTACAACATCGGGGGCCGTAAGACACATGTAACTATGCGAGTAGGAGCCGATCATCATAGAATGGATCACTTCACCCTGATTATGGGGTGCCAGTTGGAAACTAGTTATATGGGTTCAGAGATTAACATGGGGTACGATAGTATATTCGACCCTAGACAACTTAACCAAGTTTATAGTGCTTGCCCACTTCTTGTTTATACTTATCACACCCAGTTCTTTATTCATAGACAGAATAGTACTAGACTTACTCAGGCTTTATGTCTGACTCTACTTTTCTTTCGTCTTCTTTTCTTCTGTCCCCCCCCCCCCCAGGTCCACAGGGAGGGAACACAGCAACTTGACCAACCTTAACATCCAGCTTGAAGAAGAGAAATGTATTGCTTGGACTTTTTCGCTTTGAACTATGGCTTTGGACAATCCACTATGGGGCTTTTGCAGTTTATCTATGTTTTATCTATGCTTCTTTAAATAATGTACTCAAGACAGATTATGAAAGTGTTATGTTATGTTTTTGGAAAAAGATGTAAGACAATCATGGTGATGTTTTGTAACACGTATTTGCTTTTATGAAATAAAAGTTGTTTGTTTTTCCGCTGTTTACAAATATGTGTTCTTATATCTGTCTTGTATATCTGTGACTTATACTTATAAACCTCCACCAAAATTAGGGCATTACCTTTGAGAGTGACCCTAACGGAGGTGGGGTGTTTCACTTGGTATCAGAGCATAGGTTTACCAGATAAGATAAAAAGTTTTGAAAAATTATTTTCAAAAATGGAAATTTAAAGAAGCATTTTTAAAAGAAAAATATTATTTTATTTTAAAAAGGCAAAGTCCACTCCCCAAAGCCATAGGTATTATCTCTTATCCTTCGTTTTGAATCTATCCTTTCTGTTTCAGCATGTCTGGAGACCTTACTCCCCAGCTGCTGACGCTTTCACTCCTCCTCCTCCACGTGAACCAGCAAGCGGAAGAGTCCCAGAGTAGGAAGACGAATAATAGTCAAACAAGAAAGGATCGTAACAGTAATAATAAGAAACGAGAAAAAAGGAAATGCAAATTTTGTGGTACGGAGGGGCACATAGCCAAGGATTGAATGAGCCATTACACAGTTTGGCCATGACCCATATACCCATGGGAGCCACGTATGAAAGATTGGTGCAAATGGCATTGCTGAATGAAGAGGATAAGGGCAAGAAGGAGACAAAGGCAGAAAGCTCTCAAGGGAAGAAAGAGGGTTTGCAGCCTAAGAAGACGGACTTTAAGAAAGGCGGGAAAGGCAACAAAGAGAAGAGGAAGTGTAATTTCTGTGGCAAAGTGGGGCACTTAGTAAAGGACTGCCGGAAAAAGAAGGCCAAGGATAATGGTGGGTGCTTTTCTTGCGGTGAGACAGGCCACAGGGCTAAGGACTGCCCAAAGAAACGTGGACAGGGGCAGAGGGCTGGATCCACCCCAGGGGCACAGGTTCATGTGCTGGAAGCGCCACCTCTGCAACAGCGAGGTATAAATACTTCTGTAGAAAGTGTAGTTTATCTTTATGATCACCCCGTTCGCACTTTATTTGATTCTAGCGCATCACACTCCTTTATCTCGTCTGCTTTAGTAGAATCTCTGCACCTAAAAACTAGTATGGTAGAGGACCCCTTAATTGTTTCAAACCCAATTGGGGGCCCAGCTCATTTGTCTATGATCTGTTTGGGATTGAAAATTTCTATTTTAAGTGTAGAATTTCAATGTAGTGCCTTTGTTTTGGGCTTTTCGGGGTATGGTTTGATTTTGGGTATGGATTGGCTATCCAGTAATGGGGCCATCCTTGATTGTGAGAAAAGGGTTGTTAGGCTCCTAACCCAGCTCGGTAATACTTTGGAAATTTCTTGTAATCCATCGTATGCGGTTATGCTTAGTTATCTTGAATCGCTAGATGCCTCTGTTGAAAATTTGCAATCAGTTAGAATGGTCCGGGAATATCCGGATGTCTTCGAAGAGGTGAAGGGCTTGCCTCCAAAGCGGGAAATAGACTTCCGCATATATCTTGTAGATAATGCAAAGCCCGTTGCGTTGCCCGTTAGACACATGGCTCCACGGGAAAGGAAAGAGCTCAGTAAACAGATTAAAGAGCTTCTAGAAAAGGGGTTCATTAGGAGGAGCATTTCAGAATGGGGCGCTCCAGTGGTGTTCGCTACAAAGGCGGATGGTTCACTCCGTCTATGTGTTGACTATAGGGAGCTCAACAAGCTAACGAAAAAGAATAGGCACCCTCTCCCTAGAATTGACGATTTATTTGACCAGCTTGTAGGAGCGTCTGTTTTCTCCCAACTCGATTTAGCAACCGGTTTTCATCAGCTAAGGGTGGCTGAAGATAGCATCGATAAAACGGCATTCAGAACCCCAGACGGCTTCTTTGAATGGCTTGTCATGCCTTTCGGCTTGACAAATGCACCTGCTTACTTCGTGGACCTGATGAGTAGGGTATTTAGAGATTTCCTCAACAAATTCGTAGTGGTCTTCGTAGATGATATCCTTATCTTCTCAAAAAGTGAAGAGGAACATGCTCAGCACTTAAGGGCAATCATGGAAACTTTGCGAGTCCATCAACTAAAAGCCAAGTTCTCCAAATGCCACTTTTGGAGGGAAGAGGTGAGGTTCCTTGGGCACATAGTATCCAAACAAGGGTTAGCGGTGGACCCTGCTAAGGTAGTGGCGGTACAAGATTGGAAGACACCAAGGAATGCAACTGAGGTCCGAAGCTTCCTAGGACTAGCAGGTTTCTATCGAAAGTTCATAAGGGATTTTGCGAAAATCTCAGCTCCGCTCACGAAATTGACTAAGAAGAATCTAGTGTTCAATTGGGACTTGGATTGCGAGTTTGCTTTCCAACGACTAAAAAGGGCTCTTACAACAGCCCCAGTTTTGACGCTGCCAGATGGGTGCAAGATGTTCACTGTTTATACGGATGCATGTGGGACAGGGCTAGGCGCCGTCTTAATGTAAGAAGGAAGGGTAGTAGCTTATGGCGGGAGGCAGTTGAAGGTGCACGAAAAGAACTACCCAACCCACGATCTTGAGTTAGCCGCCATCGTCTTTGCACTCAAGTCTTAGCGACACTATCTCCTAGGTGAGAAGTTCGAACTTTACACTGACCATAAATCGTTGAAATATCTTTTCTCGCAGAAGGATCTTAACTTGAGGCAACAAAGATGGATGGAGTTTCTTGCCTCGTACGATTTCGAAATCTCCTACACTCCGGGCAAAGGCAACGTAGTGGCAGACGCGTTGAGCCGAAAGAAATTGACCCTAAGCCCGTTGTTTGTTGAAAGACAAAGCCTAGAGTTTATAGCCAGCTTCGACTTTAGGCCTTCCTCCGATTTCGTACCAGGCTTGCTTGCATCTCTCGAAGTGCGCCCGACTTTAGTGGATTCAGTAGGGGCAGCACAACGCAAAGACCCTCAGCTTGTGGAAATGATTGATAGGCTAATTAGGGGTGAGACTTCAAGTCACCTCAACAGATACTCCATTGACGATAAGGGGTTGCTAAGACGAGACGGAAGACTATGCGTCCCACAGACAAAAGATTTAATAAAGAAGGTTCTCGAGGAAGCACATCACTCCAAGATGACGATACACCCAGGCGGAGATAAAATGTACAAAGATATAAAAAGGACTTTCTTCTGGAACGGCATGAAAAAGGACGTGGCAGAGTTCGTTTCTAAGTGTATGGTGTGCCAACAGGTTAAGGCGGAACAGAAAAAGCCTGGCGGACTGCTACATCCTCTGGAGGTCCCGCAGTGGAAGTGGGATAGCATCTCAATGGACTTCATCGATGGGCTGCCTAGGTCTAGGAGAGGCAACACTAGCATTTGGGTAATAGTGGATAGGCTTACTAAAAGCGCCCACTTTTTACCTGTCAAAAGTAAAAGAACTGCCTCATCCTCAACATCACTTTACCTCAAGGAAATCGTTCGACTCCATGGAATACCATCTAGCATTGTTAGTGACCGAGACCCCATCTTCACCAGTGAATTTTGGCGGAGTCTGCAAGAAGCAGTAGGAACACAGTTATGCTTGAGCACAGCCTATCATCCCCAAACCGACGGCCAAACAGAGAGAGTGAACAGAATTTTGGAAGACCTTTTAAGGCTATGCGTCCTTGACTTCGGAGGGACATGGGAAGACCACCTTCCTTTGGTGGAATTTGCCTACAACAACAGCTATCAAGCAACCATCGGAATGGCGCCCTTTGAAGCTTTATATGGAAGACCGTGCCGATCGCCCACTTGTTGGTGGGAGTCCACGGATAAGCTCATACTTGGACCAGATATGATCCGAGAGACTTTAGAGAAAGTAGACTTAATACGAAGAAGGATGAAGACGGCCCAAGACAGACAAAAGTCCTACGCCGACAAGAGGAGAACCGACCTTGAATTTGAGGTTGGAGACAGAGTTTTTCTCAAGGTATCACCGCTAAGGAACGTTGTTCGTTTTGGAACCACAGGAAAACTGGCACCAAGGTTCGTAGGGCCATTCCCTGTTATCGAGAAAATTGGGAAAATGGCCTATAGGGTAGAGCTACCCGAGAAATTGGCTGGAGTCCACAACGTTTTTCACGTTTCACATCTCCGAAAATGTCTACATGAGTCAGCCGAGGTGGTAGAGCCAAATATCCTCGAAGAGGCCGAAGTGGAACGCGAAGCAACCATAAGAAAAGTTCCAACCCGCATATTAGGAACGGAAGTGAAGAAGCTACGCAACCGTGAAGTCAAACTCGTCAAAGTTCAGTGGAGCGACGCCGAGGAAGACGCGACTTGGGAAACTGAAGCTAGAATACGTACTGCCTACCCTTTTCTGTTCGAGGGTACATCCCTGATCTTTCTTTTTCCTTAAGTTGCGCTTTTATCTATCTTTTTAGGTATATTTCCTCGACCTTATCTTTTAGGTAGAATCTTTTTGGATGGAAACATGTAGTTGAAACATGTTATGGATGATGGTTGTAAGTGGTTGCAAGTGATTGCTAGTGGTTGCTCGTGGTTGCATATACACACACAATCTAGGTTTTAGATCGGCTCAGTCACTTCATATTGCATATGCATATATGTTTGCATTCGTATATGGTTGAACTTTAATGTGTTGTCATATGGATGTTGCATCTGTATTGAATGATTGTGCACTCATGTAGAATCAAGAATAGGAAAATTTGCATACATAATGGATTCATGGCACTTACATAATTCGCATTAAGGAGGTCAACTGAATCAGTAGACCGCCTGATTTTGCATTAGATAAGTTCATATACACACACTTCGCATATGATCATGAAGCATTAGAAGTCTTTTAAGGACAATGGATGCTCGTGTTTGATGGATGAGTAGATGGATGATTGGATGTTAGGACATACATTCCTCCTAACTTGAAGATTTCGGGGACGAAATCCTTTTAAGTGGGGGAGAATGTAACACCCCGTGTATTCTATAACTGTGAAATTAACAAATTAAAGTATAATTAATTTCAAATCAAAGAACTAAGGGAAACGGGATACGCCATTGCGTTCGTCTCGGAAAAATACGCGAAATAGAGTCCGAGTTTTCGAAAAACGGAGTCCGTATGAAGAAGATATGGCCTTCGGAAGTTTCTGAATTAAATTTAAAATTCAAACAGAATAAAATAACTCAGAAAAATCAAGTTTAAATTCGAATATGGGGCCCAATGGGCCAGGGCGGAAAAACACCCGCCTGACGCACCCAGGTCGACTGGGCTGTCGACCTGGTCTAGCCAGGTCGACAGGGCTGTCGACAGGCATGTCGACCTGGTCCAGAGCCAGGTCGAGCCCAGTCCAACCTGGCTGGCCTATTCTATGTTGGTCGATTTTCTGTGGTCTGCTTTGTCATTAGGGCTAGGTGGCAGGCTCTAATTGGTCTCTCCTTAGGATGAATGGCTACGATCAATCCAAGCAACATCAATGGTCCTAATCAGTTCATTTCCCCTATAAAAACAACCCTAATCTATTCATTCAAAAATAAGAACAAAGCCGCCATGTTGCTGAGGAACCACTAGGGGTAGCCACCAATTGGAGAGAGGATTAGGAGGAAAATTCTAAGGCATAAATCAACTCAATCAAATCAAACCGCATCTTCAAATCCCTAAATTAGAGAATTCGCCACACCATTGTAAGTAGAGTATTACTTTGGTATGAACAAATAACTGTGTTAGTTTGTATACTTGGATGTGGTGATAAATAATTCATATTTGTGCGTTACTATGATTCTTATCGATTTGGGATATTGTATACGTTTGGATATTCTCGAATTATGTTATAAAGAACTACATGCGGTAGTTCTATGCAAGTATACGTTTGGAATATTCGCAAATTATGTAATCCATGTTGAAGCTACATGTATGTAGTTGATTGAAATTCATGCAAGTTTGGGGCTTTACTATTATGCCATCATAATGTGTATTTTTATACAAACATCATTTTTGTGAAGTAATTGGAATAAGTTTGGGTTATTATAATCCATATGAAATTATGTTGAGAATTTGGCATCATGTATTGAGCCATGCTTTTGTACTAGAAAACCTATTTGCAAACTTATGAATATGACTAGGCTATGATTGATAATTTGCATAATTGAAATTGTTAAAGAATTATATGATGACATATGTGGTACATAGATAGGTTAGGTTCAAAAATCCCTTTTTGCAAGTTTGCATGACTAAAGTAAAAATCATGATTTCATGTTAGAAATATTTATGCCATGGTTATGTGAACAAATTTAACTATACTTATGCCATGCTTATGTTTGACATTATGCCATGCTTATGTTAGAAATATTTATGCCATGCTATGTTTGACATTATGCCTAAATAAAAATATAGGTTCATGTTGTAGTTATGACTATGTGTCAATAATGATACCCAATTTAGATTCTTATCTCAACTACAAGTTCACATGCTTTGATTCATGTCACCTATGCTTTATGACCAAAGTATATGTTACCACTATGCAAGTACACCAGTTTCTATTTTGTAGTTCCGACGTTATGTTGCAAGTTCATGCGCTCACCTTCCCCTTTTTGTGTATGTAATCACGCTTTAAGCCTCCCCTTTTTGCATGGCTAAGTTGGGCTTTAAAAGGCTAAGCCCAACATATATATAATAAACGGACGTGTTAAACGGGGGAAAATAACGTTGGGTTAAAATTACTAATGAATGAAAATATAAAATAGAAGGGCCCAAATTCAAGCATGGGTTGGGCCCATGATTGGTGTAACCTTTACACCATTAACTTAATAATGGGCCGCAAATATTTACATATAAGAAATAAAGAAGAATGACAAAATATGTAAATGTAGAACATACGATGTGTTTAACCCGAGGTTGGATTGAGTTGTGATGTAAACCTGCCCGGAACCGCCCGGCTGTCCAGTAGTCACAACAATACCTATCCAATGTGGGAGGTTAAACATGGAGCCCAATAAGGACCCGAGGTTAGACTGAGTTGTGGCGTAAGACTGCCCGGAACCAACCGGCAACAGGCAGCCACAACAATACCTGTCTAATGTGAGAGGTCAGGGCCTTAATAAGACAATTAAGGCTGAGTCAGGATTGTTAGGATTAAGTGAACTAAAGACTTAATCAAAATGAAACATGCTAAACTAAACGGACTGGTGGGGGTTAGGTTAGAAAACACTTAACCAACTTAGCATGTTGGCTAGAGATAGAAAACCTAGTAACGGGGGACCCTTTTCAGCAGTAACCCTAGAAGGTGTATCAGGATACCCTGAAACTAGGCAGGGTGGGGCACGATTACTGGGCTGATTGTAAGAGGTCAAATCGACGGCGGTGGTGTAGCAGTGTAGGTTCTAACGGGGTGCGGGCGTGCACACACTCCGGCGCAGAAAAATAAGGCACTGGACACCAGTAGCATACCTGTGCATTCTAAGGTTGTGTCGGGCCGCCACCATGGGACTTGATACACCCCATGGTGGGACCAGCATAGGTAACTACAACATCGGGGGCCGTAAGACACATGTAACTATGCGAGTAGGAGCCGATCATCATAGAATGGATCACTTCACCCTGATTA
The DNA here is from genome assembly GCA_030737875.1 of Allium sativum. Taxonomy (NCBI): domain Eukaryota; kingdom Viridiplantae; phylum Streptophyta; class Magnoliopsida; order Asparagales; family Amaryllidaceae; genus Allium; species Allium sativum. The sequence goes on along the minus strand of CM060924.1, from coordinate 522,491,268 downwards.
TGGGGTGCCAGTTGGAAACTAGTTATATGGGTTCAGAGATTAACATGGGGTACGATAGTATATTCGACCCTAGACAACTTAACCAAGTTTATAGTGCTTGCCCACTTCTTGTTTATACTTATCACACCCAGTTCTTTATTCATAGACAGAATAGTACTAGACTTACTCAGGCTTTATGTCTGACTCTACTTTTCTTTCGTCTTCTTTTCTTCCGTTCCCCCCCCCCAGGTCCACAGGGAGGGAACACAGCAGCTTGACCAACCTTAACATCCAGCTTGAAGAAGAGAAATGTATTGCTTGGACTTTTTCGCTTTGAACTATGGCTTTGGACAATCCACTATGGGGCTTTTGCAGTTTATCTATGTTTTATCTATGCTTCTTTAAATAATGTACTCAAGACAGATTATGAAAGTGTTATGTTATGTTTTTGGAAAAAGATGTAAGACAATCATGGTGATGTTTTGTAACACGTATTTGCTTTTATGAAATAAAAATTGTTTGTTTTTCCGCTGTTTACAAATATGTGTTCTTATATCTGTCTTGTATATCTGTGACTTATACTTATAAACCTCCACCGAAATTAGGGCATTCCCTTTGAGAGTGACCCTAACGGAGGTGGGGTGTTTCAGAGAGGATATACTTAAAAGATAGCATGCGAGTAAGCTCTACGGAACAATAGGGATCAAGGATATACTCTTAGAAAGAGATTAAATGCGCGTATCTAGTCTTCGATCTTCTAAGCCGCATTTTCTTGTGCTTAATCCCATCGTGCCCTGACCGTCTTTTAACTTCGCAATTCCGTAGTTCTTAATTCTTGTTCCCAAAATATGAGTTAGAACTCATTTCACCGTTGCCTCTCGTTCCACTTCCACTTATTCTTTGCCTAAAATACTTGGCTTAAACATAACTGCGTGCTCATGGTTTCGTGCAAGCTTTCCAAGATTCGTTAGTGAATCTTGGATCTCGTTTACATATTATACTGTATCCCACGCAGAAAACTATCTCTTGAAAATAGTGCCAATCCACGTTGCCAAACTGGAGCCGAGGTAAGGGCTCTCTTGAGCCTTTGAAAAACAAGCTCACACTCCAAGTCCCATGCAAAGACTAAGTTCTTCTTCGTCAACTTAGTAAGAGGGGCCGAGATCTTAGCGAAGTCCCTGATGAACTTCCTATAGTAGCCCGCCAAACCGAGAAAGCTTCTTACTTCGGTTGCATTCCTAGGAGTCTTCCAGTCTTGAACCACAACCACTTTCGCGGGATCCACCGCTATGCCTTGCTTGGAAACTATATGTCCAAGAAACCGAACTTCCCTTCTCCAGAAATGACATTTGGAGAACTTGGCTTTCAACTGATGCGCTCTAAGTGTATCCATCACTTCCTTGAGATGCCTAGCGTGCTCTTCCTCATCCTTTGAGAAGATCAGAATATCATCCACGAAGACAACAACAAACTTGTTGAGGAACTCCCTGAACACCCTACTCATCAAGTCTACAAAGTAGGCGGGTGCATTAGTCAATCCGAATGGCATGACAAGCCATTCAAAGAATCCATCTGGAGTCCTAAACGCAGTTTTATCAATGCTATCCTCAGCTACTCTAAGCTGATGGAATCCGGTGGCTAGATCGAGTTGAGAGAAAACAGAAGCACCTACCAGCTGGTCAAAGAGATCATCAATTCTCGGTAACGGGTGCCTATTCTTCTTTGTCAGCTTGTTCAACTCTCGATAATCAACACATAGGCGAAGCGAGCCATCCGCCTTAGTAGCGAATACCCCCGGAGCACCCCACTCAGAAATGCTTCGTCTAATAAAACTCTTCTCAAGCAATTCCTTGATTTGCTTACTGAGCTCCCTTCTTTCTCGAGGGGCCATGTGCCTAACGGGCAATGATACTGGCTTGGCATTATCGACTAGATAAATGCGGAAATCTATCTCTCGTTTAGGGGGTAACCCCTTAACTTCTTCAAAGACATCAGGATAGTCTCGGACCACCCTTACAGATCGCAGATCATCGATGGACGAGTCGAGAGATTCAAGATAACATAACATGACGGGACCTCTAGGGTTACAAGAAATTTCTAGGGTATTACCTAGGCGAGTCATGATCCTCACCACCCTAGGTTCACAATCGAGAATGGCTCCATAACTGGACAACCAATCCACCTCCAAAATCAACCCGTATCCCATAAACCCGAGAACCTAAACATTACACATGAATTCTATGCTCAAGATAGAGATTTTCAAATCCACACAAATCACAGGTAGATGGGCGGAACCCCCAATTGGATTTGAAACACAAACGGGATCCTCAACTAAGCTAGTACTTAGGTGCAAACTTTCAACAATATCAGAAGAGATAAAGCTATGCGATGCGCCAGAATCAAATAAGGTGCGAACTGGAAAATCAGAAATGTAAACATGAATTTCTATAAAAACTCTACCTCGATCAAAAGCTGGAAGAGCGAGGAGAGCCTGCAATTGCCCTCCAGAGGGTCTTACTTGCTGAGTTTGTCCTTGCCCTTGTCCTTGCTTCTTGGGGCAATCCTTACTGAAATGTCCAGTCTCTCCACAATGAAAGCATTCACCCAACTTCCTTTTCTTCTTCCTACAGTCTTTGGCTATGTGCCCAGTAATCCCACAGAAGTTGCACTTCCTCCTTTCTCTTGACTTGTTGTCCTTTCTATTGTTGTTCTTGCCTCCTTTTCCGGAATCTACCTTCTCGCCTTGAGACTCATTTGCCTTGACCTCCTTCTTGCCACTCTTATCTTCCTCTTGAAGCAGGGCCATATTCACCAAACTCCCGAAAGTCGCCCCCATGGGTATATGAGACATGGCCAAACCGCGCAATGGCTCATTCAATCCTAGAGCAAAGTGTAGGGCCTTCTTCTGAGCTGTGTTTACCAATTCTAGGCCGAACTGAGCAAGTTGATTAAACATATCCATGTATTCCCTAACTGTCATGTCCCCTTGCTTTAGAGATAGGAAGCTCTCCATCTGATGATTCTCTTCAGTCGATGATAGAAACTTTAGTCCAAACCTTCTCCTAAAGTCATCCCAAGTCTCAATGGGTCTAGTAGTGGTGGTGACTACCCACCAATAAGCAGCTTCCCCTTTTAATAGCCATACCGCCAGCAGAACTTTCCTACGATTTTCCACCTCAAATATAGCAAAGAGGTCTTCAGTTTCCTTTAACCAGTTTCTTGCCTCCACAGAAGTCTCCGTTCCGACAAAATTCTTGCAACCCATCGCCTTAAAGTCTTTGCAAAGCTTAGCGAAATCTACTTGCGGATTCTGAGGAGGAGCAGGAGAGATGTTAGCGACGGGGGAAGGAGGAGGAATGTTCGCGGGGCCGGCTTCATTCGCCCTTGCCTCCATAAATCTCCAGAACCAGACGGGTACTTGTACGCCTTCCGGGATGTTAAAGCGATCGGCCATACTAAAACGAAGAAAAAGATAGATTCAGAACGAAGAAACGAAGGATAGTGCTATGGCTTTTGGGGAATAGCCTTTTTAAAATAACTAGACTTTTCTTGGAAAATACTTAATTGGTTTTGAAAATAGTTTTTCAAAAGGTAAGTTTCAAAAACACTTTTGCTCAAATCTTGTAAACCTTATGCTCTGATACCAAATGTAACACCCCACCTCCGCCAGTGCCACTCTTGCAAGGACACTAGCTTTGGAGGGGCGTTTAAACAAGGTAAACATGCATGCAGATATCACAAGACAGAACATATAAGTAAAACAGAGTAGTAAAGCAGCGGATAAAACTTGCATTTCCAAAACCACAGTTAAGTTACAATAAAGTACTTAGTCATTATTTTCCAACAAACAAAGTCTAGATAAAAGCGTAAACTGTAAAACTGAAATACATAAAGTACTATCCCCAAAGTGAAGTGATAAACCATAGCTAGCTCAATGTCCAAACCCGTACATGAGAAAATCCAGTAAGCAAGCTAGAAAGATCCAAGCTAAGCTCCAATGTTCCCACCCTGAGAACCTGAGGGGGGGGGGGGGGTAAACGGAAGAAAAGAGGCGAAAGAAAACAGGTCAGTCAAAAAGACTGGTAAGCCCTACTACTATCTGTCAATGAACTAGTAAAGTTAACTGGCATGAGAAGCTGAGATGAACATAAGGATAACAACATACTAGCATTATGATTAACTAACAAGATAAATAAAGGTGTCATCGCATAATTAAGGTTAAGTTTTGCACCACGGGTGTACTAGCATTCTAACATGTCAAGTAAAAACAAGAATTGATCCCTTGGCCCATGCTTGGCCCACCATCATGAGGTGACCTAAATTAAGGTCCAACTACACGGTCTAGTCGATCGGCTCCCTATAAGTCTAACTCGTCAAGTGTCGGTGTCATACGGCCTAATCATGTAATGTAGTTGATTGTGCAGGGTCCACCCTAGGGTGTATCTGGCCCTACGGTGTAACCCTCAGACACCATACCATGATGCACAGTCCAAACCTACCGTTGCCCGTGTTCAACTCCGGACTTGATGTGCACGACCATGGTCCGCCTGAACAACCGGGGCATCATTCAGCCGTCTCTTTTGGTCTCTTACAATCAGCCCAGTAATCGTGCCCCACCCTAGCCTAGTCCTAGGGTCTTATGATACATCTAGAAGGTTACTGCTGAAAAGGACCACGCAACTAGGGTTTCTTAACGGGTTAAATGTGGTTAACCCGATCCAAACGTGGATCAAATCGGTTAAGAGTACCCAAGGCTCCTAACTTAACCTCGATTAATCCATCAAGCCCAAATCGGTTAAGTATTAAGTGGACCATGACTTAACCCTAATCAGGAGGCATTAATTAACTTAATGCGCTTTAACCTCTCACATTAGACTTTGTTGTGGTTACTAGTTAAGCCGGGCGGGTCCGGGTAGCTTTACACCACAACTAGGTCTAACCTCGGGTTCGAGCACAACATGACCAACTTCTCACATTGGGTCCTATTGTTTGTAGCCACTAGTTAAGCCGGGCGGGTCCAGGTAGATTTATGCTACAAACTCAACCCAACCTCGAGTTGGCCACACTCATATTTTCTAAGTGTCATGTCCATTATGTTTCCAAAACATAATTACAAGTTAACATATCACGTCATGTTACAAAAATCATGTTCATGTCATTATGTTACCCAACCCTAACGTAATCCCATCGTTTACATAATCGCAACAACGCATAAAGGATAAAATAGGGAACTTGGCATAACCATGACATAAAGGTGTTGAAGCCACAAGTTTAATATGGTGGCATATGAAATGTACATATGTTCATATACTTGCATATTGCATTATTAGGCTTCAGAAGCATGCATAAAACCAAACTTAGCATAGGAGTGATACATGGTGATAAATGACATGTAGAAGTTGCTAGAAGTTCGCATTTTGCCTCACATGCAAGTTATCATAAGGGATATGATAACTTTCATGTTGCCACAATGCAACCTTTAATATAAAGCTTGGATCTTTATGCTCAAAACCTCAAGTTTAACTTGCAAAACATGATAACATGATCAACCCAAACTTGCATAACATAGCAACATGTGTCATACATAATGATTAAACCAACTTGCATAATGATCATCCAAACTTGCATATAATGATCAACCAAACTTGCATATAATGATCAACCAAACTTGCATATAATGACCAACCAAACTTGCATATAATGATCAACCAAACTTGCATATAATGATCAACCAAACTTGCATATAATGATCAACCAAACTTACATATAACGATCAACCCCAAACTTGCATCATTCATTTAACTTTAGAGTTCAAAGAAAGAATGTAGAAAAGGGCTTACAATGCTATGAAGACACAAATAAATATTTATTATAAAGATTGAGACGAAGCCCTTATGCAAGCACCAAAAACCCAAATATGCAAGCTCCAAATGAAAACCCTTGAGCCAATTCAATAAAAACCCTTGCTTTGAAATAGAAATGTTGCAACTTGACTTGAATGCAAGCTAAGAACACTCATACAAGTTTGAAAACACTTGTATGAACTCAAAATCTCTCATAGAAATTAACTTAGAAATTTTAGCATGAGAGTGGAGGCCATGAGAGGAACAAATTTGACATAGTTTAGTTGTAGGAATGAATAATGATGATTTAGGCTAGGCTTAGGGGTCTTTTTATAGAGTTTTAGGATAGTATTAGCCATAGGATTAACCCTAGATTCAATCCAAGCCATCAAAGCATGTCTTGGGGAAGAAGTCAAGTGTAGGAACCATCTAGGGCCTTTAGATTAAAGCTGAGCCATGAGAACAATTCAAATGCAAAATCTGCATTTGAGCGAATCGGCCCACGGGTTGACAGCCAAACACCCTGGATTAACCCCTAGTCGACCCAGCGGGCTTGGGTCGACCTCAAAAATCGGCCGGTTCGGTTATTCCCCTCTCCCAATTCGCTGTTTTGAACATTTTTGCATATTTATTTATTTATTTAATTTTCAATTATATATATATATATATATCAATATATATATATATATATATTTCTCTGCGCAACCCATTTCACTTAATTAAGTATACTTTAATTTGTGAATTTTTCGTGAAACTTCGCGAAGCCATATCTTGGTCATACGGACTCCGATTTTCGAAAACTCGGACTCTATTTCGCGTATTTTTCCGAGACGAACGCAATGGCACAGCCCGTTTCCCTTGATTCAGATTTTACAGTTTAATTCTGCCTCCATTTATGTTATAACATGTTATTCAAAAATACGGGTTGTTACACGACGCATCTTATTCAAGCCCGAATTGATTTATAATTAAAACATGAAATCGAATATGCTTTCAAAATAATTCATAAATATTATAAATTATTTTACAACCATTTGAAATTTTATTTCAATCATTTTACTTCAAAATCAAATATCTTCATTTTAAGCCATTATACTAAATATAATAGAGTTGTTCAATTTCCATTCAAAACGTATTTTATAAAATGTTTATAATCTCGTTTAAAGATGATTTCAACTTATACTTCATTTTAAATAAAAATTGAACATCCTTTATTTTTATAATATTAAAATAATAATATTTTCGAAATATTAGGTTTTGAAATCAAATCTTCTCAATATCCATTATAATTTTATAATTTTTCTATCCATCCAAAATCGGACTTTAAAATCACATTTTGATTCTTCACTGAATATTATATTAAAATATACATTATTTTCGAATTGAAATGAGACTAAATTTATTACCAAATAATTTTAATTATATGGATTTCATACATTACATGTATTCAACAGTAGTTATAAACAACTATTAAACATCCAATTCACATCTAGAGTGCATCTACAACTGTATGAGCATCAAATAATTAAATAAAGCTTACAATGGTCTGTCAATCAATCGGTTGACATACAACTACACACAAAGGAGATGTGTGAATTAATTATCATCCCAAGACCCATGCGGGGTTTTGAACCAATAATTAATTAATTGATAAATTATTTAATCTTCTAATCGATATCACTTAAAATGGGTGAACATAAACAAGTCGGTTGATTTGTAAATGGATATTTAGTCCAACTTCAACTACCACAAATAATTTAACATCTTTTAATATGTTAATTATTTCAAAATCACATTCAATTTATAATGCAAACAATCAACAATTCATCCATTGGATTTTCAAACAACTGTGAAGTGAGCTACCATATACCATATAACAATTTATGGTAATTTAATCAAATAAAAATCATCATAGGCAATCAATATATATTTTTAAATATGATTATAATAACATAAAAAATATTTGAGTGAGAGTGTTCTTACATCGATCGGTTTCGAACTCGTTATTAAAAAGATTATTTTAATAAAATTAAACTGGCATTTAATTTTATCAAAAATTCCAATAGCTTCCATTTCTGTCCAAACTGGTTCCATTGCGTAAATCCTTTCATCATGATAGCAATGCTCCAACTTCGTCAAATTCTGTTTTCGTTTGCACGAGATATCAGGGTTTAAATGTTAATTACATTAAATACGTTAATAATATAATTAAAATTTTAATTAAATATCCTAATTACGTTTTTAATCACTCTTCCCTAATTGTTACTTAAGGTAACGGTCGAATCTCAAAAATCATTGCTCCTATGTTCCCTCTCCTCGCGCGCGACAACCAAGGCCACCTTACCGCCATTGTAATATGCCACGACAACCGGCTTCGCCAGTGCTCCCCCCGTCATCACTATCATGAAACTCAACTCTTGAGCCTTCAAAAACATCACGAACGAAAGCCCTTTGGGGTCGAAAATCACACAAAATAATTCACTATTAAACGATCATCGCCTTATAGATTTAAAGAGGATGAAAATTTTAGCAGTTTTGGTGTTGAGAGTTCTTCGAATTAATGTGTGGATTGGAAAATTTTAGCAGATTAAAATTGGAAGAAACTGCCATTAAAGATAAGAACTGGTGGCGGCCGTAATAATGAAACTAGAGTTTCGGTGGAAATAAATAAATATATATTATTATTTAATTCATTTATTGCTCTTTTTTATAATGTTTCACGCTACGAACTCCAAACGAATCCCAACGATTGTCGCTCTTAGCTAAATACCCCTATTCCTGACCCAATGGGATATAATTCATAAGCTGATTTGATTGTTTCATTCAATTTTTATCGAAATTAAAAAATAATAATTAATCTTGAATTTGAGCGTACGTTTTAATTTGCTACAACTACATACTGACTCCAAATTTATGAAATTTGAAATCTAGCTAAGTTTCATAAATACGATTCTAATGAACTTGATTTTGTCGAATTTGGAGATCATTTGAAAAATGGCTTTATTCTTAGCTTATTAAATTTAAAACTAAAATTGAACAAGTATTTAAATTTACCATGCTTACATATTAATTCCAATTGACTTGAAATTTTAAACTTGACAATCATTTGACGTTCTCGATCCAACAAAATTTGTTTCTTCGTAAATGGCGGTCGTTTGCAAAATGACTATTTTAAAGGGCTTAAAAAAAATATTCAAATATTTATAATTTCCGTAATGACTATTTTAAATTTTAATTTGGACATAACTTACAGTTTATAATATGAAATCTAAAATTTTCACATTCCTTATAAAGATATTATTAAACATATTCCAATGTTTCTTATTTAATTGAAATCGGTCTTACAATGCATTCTATATTCATTTAAAGTTCAAAACTAAAATTTTAAACTACTGAGATGTTATGAGTTTTTTTTTAATTAAAATTTAGATTTCTATGTTCTAACTTCATTTTTAAATAAAGTATAATTCATAAATTTTCAAAATAAATCATTTAAATATTTAGTTTCCTTTAAAATCAATTAAAAATAATTTTTTTATCGGTTCCAAAATTCGGGGTTGTTACAATCTCCCCTACTTAAAACTTTTCATCCCCGAAAAGGAAGACAAAACAAAGGTCGTTTACTTAACCAACTCAATTTGTCTAATGCTTTGAATTTCCAAAAAAACGCTGTCAATCCAAAATTTCACCCTCTTCTCGTCGACCTTTCGGCCTTTAACCGGACTGTAATGTTCAAATCTCGTTCTTGGATCTAAACCCATTTTACACCATACTTCCCCATACTTATCTTTACCCATGCCCTTACAAATCCTTAGTCCACAAATCTATCTCTGCCAACCCTACTTTGCTGTTGAGTGGTGTGACTTTCGGCCTATTATGAACCGCTTGTTGTTGTCCATGCAGAGTGGATTTTGTGACTTCACTACCGGAGAGAGAGAGAATAATAGTGTATTTAGTGTAAAATCTAACAAATGTGGATTGATCCTTTCGAATCACTATGCTCCAATCTTCCTATATATTTATAAGAATAAAATTTAGAATCTCATACATGTATATATAAATATATTATACTTAATTTCAGAATCTATATATAAGATTCAGATTTAGAAGAGATAGAACATAGGTTAGAAGAAAGAAGAAACCTAACTTGTTTCTGGAATTAAGAAAAATTGCAAAGAGATAGAATGGAGGAATGAAGGAGAATGAATATAAGGTTCAGGAAAGAGGCTAGGGGTATTTTTATAGTTGTTAGTGTGTGTGTGGACCATAGAATTAGTTATATTTAATCTGTACAGTCCGTTTAAGAAAAAATGTATAAAAACCCTTAACAAAAATTTCCTCTCTCCCATCCTTTTCTCTCAAGGGCGGTCGACACCCTCCCTAGGAGGGAGGTCGAACCCCAAGTCAAACTCTGTTAAGCGGAGGTGAACGACACACTTAAGAAAAAGGCATGGAGAATTTAATTCTCCTGAAACATTCCTTTTTATTTACTACCTTCATTACAATGATTCTTTAGGTTTCTATTTATTCTTGTCCTCTTCTTGTATATAACTATTTACATACAAATTTAAGTCTCCAGGGAATATTCCATTATGACAATTATTCTATAATTTTATTCATTTAGTTTGAATTTCAAATCTTGTACTTACGTATAACTTGTTTTATTAATAATTTTTTCATATGGGCTTTGTTTTCAAAAAAATAAATAAAATGGACTAGAATCTCGCCTCGATTACAATGGTAATACTTTAGTTGTTCAATTCTCAATTATCCAAAATTATTAATTTCATCCCATTAATATTTTAATATTTGTTATTGTTTCTCATTATTTATATTTAATTTAATTGCCTATGTTTATATGGTATATTTTATGGGGCATTATATCAAATGTGAGGGTTGGCTTTATATGGATGAGCAGTTATCTATTCCTGAAATTAGTGGATGGAGAGATGAAGTTCTTTGAAGTATCATCACTCAAGATTAACCATTCATCCTGGGTTTAATAAGGTGTACCGATATATGAGGCAAAACTATTATAGGAAAGGAATGAAAAAAGACAATGGAATATTCATCTTAACATGCACTACATTACTTGTCAGTTAGTCAAAAATGAGTAGAAGAAGCCTAATAATTTGTTGCAACCACTAAAAGTTACTAAGTCGAAATGGGAGCAAACATTGATCGATTTCAACAATAGTCTACCAAGGAATTAAGCAGGGTATGATAGCATTTGGTATTCATTAATCTGTTGACTAAGAACGTTAGATTTATACCTATTAATTCAACTAGAATGACAGCCAAGGTAACCAATTTGTATATAAGATGTATAGTATGATTCCATGGAGTGCCAAAGCATACTACGGATGACTAAGACCCATTATTCACTAGTCGATTTTGGAAAAGCTTACAAGAAGCCTTAGGGTTTGAGATGCTAACTCGGCACAGTTTATCACCCTGAAATGGATAACCTAACTGAAAGGCTGAAAGGTATATTGGGAGATGTCTAATAGAATTGCATTAAAGATCTTGGAGGTTCTTGGAATGATCACCTACATCTGATTGAATTCACATACAACAACAATTATCAATCTAGCAATGATATGGCTCCATACAAAGCTCTATATGGTAGGACATGTAATGCACTTGTAACGGCCTCCCATAATCCCTACACTAAAAAAAAGGAGAATAATGCGCTTAAAGACGTGCCAAACAGCTATGGACGATCATCATGGTAGAATACCACACGCGAAACCTGTCGTATAACTCACAGCGTAGGGATAAAATATAATAGAACATGTACAATAGGTAGAATAGTAAAGCATCATTGAACAAAACCCTAAACCTTCATATAATCATAATGTAAATATCCATACACCAACATAATTACATCATTAGAATCTGTACAAGAAGCCTCATTACAAGTTAACTCGTAATATCATCTAATCAATAGCAGTGGAAAACAACATAATATGTATATTAGGAAACTAATACATAAGCCACCGGCTCGTCTTCGATCAGCAACATCGTCCTCATTAAAATCAACTACCTGCTACCTTGTCTGCCCATCCATAACAGCATGGATAAATAGCTAAAGGTAATAATAGGAAACATATAACCTTGAGTCAGACAACTGCCTTAATGAGCGATAAAACAACTATCTAATATCATTAATAAAGTATATGAGAAATAGGTAGATCAATCATCTCTAATCTACCAACACATCACAGAGAAGAAACCCAAACTCGTCTCCTCTACATCTGACAGTGATATCCTTTCCAATAAAATTAAAGTAGAAGCAAATGGTACATCCATAGCAACAATTTGTCAACCGTAGACCATCCTAATCGAGCTCAACACCTCCCCAGCACAAACCCTGAAGGCCAAAACCAACATCAGATAAGCACCCAAGTGATATCTCCCTCGATGTCCGAAAATCCACATAAGACGATACAAGCAAACAATAGCATCCATGACTTTGGCTATCACTGCCGGCCTCGCCTTGAAACCATAGTTAATCGTATGGCTGGCTCAGCATCATGCCGTCCGTCAAGGACTAATGGTAACCTTGGTTATAGAAAAATTCCATATGCTGTCGTGACTAGTACCTAGGCCTTTCATCGATACCCACGGTACTCGACTAATCATCTAGTCTTTTAGGCGTCCTTATTATGCCATTACTTTGAGTCCAATAGAACCTCCGACTACGATGATCCCTCGATCTCCAATAACTCTAGTCGTTGTCATAGACGACTATGCACAAGCTCAAATCATCTTGAGCAACCATTATCTACGAGCTCAAATCATCATTGAGTCATTTCACAACTTCATTGCATTTCATCGATCAACGAACATCTCATCATGCTTCGAACAATCCATCAGAATTCACCATAAAGCTATGACCATCTTCCAACAAAAATAAACTTTTCTTGACCATATATTTAATGGATTATTACCGATCCATCATTGGATCGGTCGCTGATCGATCACTGGATCTTTCCATCATTTCTTGCATAACAAGTTGTGCGATCCATCCCAGATCTACCTTTTTGCAATCTGATCCAAGCCTTTCATTGTGCCATGCAAATGGTCCATACAATCTATGCTTAATGATGAACATCAAATACATCCAAATCATCCAATTTCAACAATTCAATCATCAACACTTCATATAATAATCAGACAACATTAACATAATAAATAATCCTCACACAACCATATGAAATCCACCGAATTATGATAAAATAATGAACGAATCAATAAATAGATCTGAACTTGCATAAACACATGATTTAGCATATGAATTAAGCATTATAATCTTGCTAGATTAGATCCTATGGTGACTCAAATAAAAATATACTTACCATAATTATATCTACGTAAAAACAACATGAAATGATGAAAATTTAGGTCAAACAACCCATATACTTGATTGAATCCATGTGAGAATTTCTTATCACTCACCAAATCCATAAAATAGCTTCAAATAAATGAATCTCTAATCCGGACAGCGAATAACCGCCTACGAATCAATCAATTTGATGTGATCTAACCTTCTCTGATGTTGATCTTCAACCTTTGAATGTAGATCTATGAACTGGAATGGAGTAGAGAGGTATTTGGTAGAGTAGGGAGAATAACAAACCCCAACCAAATAGAGAAATGAAGAAACTAAACAATTCTTCTTACCTCTACCCTCGTATTTATAGCCAACAACTCCTAGCTTTAATGGGCCTCACTAGTCAGCTCACTAATGACTAATTAGCCTATCTAGGAAACATGAAACACTAAAACAACGATTCCTCCCAAACCGATGAACCAAATATTTAATATAACCACTCTACAGAATTAGAAACACCAATTTTGATCCAATGAAATCGATTCCATCTCCTGATTCAACCCCACTCAAAAGTTATGCCCTAACAAAAACAGCAGAGGAAAATGGTCACAAATAAAATCGGTAAAAATCATGGACATGTCTCATATCCCTATGGATAACATTTCAAAAGATGACAATCATCCGGCCTTTGGGGAACTAAACAAAAATATTTTACAATCCTCCGATACGTAAAATGCGAATCGTTACATTCTCTCCCCCTTAGGAATTTCGCCCCCAAATTTCCCAGCAAGCACAAGCAACCAAAACCATTATCCACATCTATCATCCACGAGCAACTAGCCTACCATCAACCTAGCATCAAATAAGCCATGCATCCATAGCCTTAACCTAGCATGAAGATTTATAACAATAGTACAAGTTATAATGGCGTAAGGGTGACATAATATTAATGGTTCATACCAACGGAGAGTTCTGGATGGGTCGTCTTCATTCTCTCTTCCGCTTCCCATGTACAAGTGTCATTATCCTCACTCCATTCACCTTGACTAGCTTAGCTGTCTTCCACCTAAGTTGTTTCTTGTCATTCCCCACAATGCAAAGCATCTTACAAGGTCTCGAAACTATGGACTCAACTTCTAGGTCTTCATACTAATCTAGAGATACCACCACATTTGAATCATGAACACACTTCCGTAGAAAATACAAATGAAAAACATTGTGCACACTCGACATCTTCTTGGGTAAATCCAATATATATGCGAGTTTTCCAATATGCTCGACTATCGGAAACAGTCCAACGAATCTTGGGGCCAACTTTCCTTTATTTCCGAATCGAAAAACATTCTTCAAAGGTGAAATCTTCATGAAAACCATATCATCAACATTGAATTCTAAATCCATTCTACGCTTTTCGACATAGCTCTTCTAATGATCTTGGGCTGCTTTCATTCGTTGCTAAACAATCTTAATTCAATCCGATGATTCTCTTATCATCGCATGCCCAAGTATCAACTTATCTCCAGTTTCTAACCAACATGCCAGAGAATTAAATGGTCTACCATATAATGCCTCGTAGGCTGTCGTCTCGATGCTCAAATGGTAACTGTTACTATATGCAAACTCAATTAAACGTAGATGGTCTTCCATGATCCCCTAAAATCCAATGCACAAGATCTAAGGAGCTCTTCTCGATTAACTCGCTTGGTTTGACCATCAGTCTAGGGATGTTAATCCATACTAAAAAATTTGGTTCCCAAAGTTTCTTGCAAACCCTTCTAAAATACACTCGTGAACGATGGATCTCGATCACTCACTATGCTCTTCGGGATACCATGGAATCGAACTATCCATTTAATATATAGATTAGCTAACTTTGATGTTGTCCTAATCGATATAACAGGAATAAACCATGCGCTTTTGGTCAAGCGATCCACTATGACCCAAATCCCTTCATTTCCCGCCCTGGTTCTAGGTAGTCCGTTAATAAAATCCATCGATACTTCTCTCATTTCCACTAGGAACTTCCAATGGCTGAAGAAAACCACTCGGCTTTTTCTGTCCAGCTTTCACCAACTGACATTTCATACGTTTTGCAATAAAATTTCCAACATCCCTCTTCATCCCTTCCCAGTAGTAAGCTCGTTTCATTCCTGAAACATCTTATTACCACCAAGATGAATCGTCAACTTTAACCGATGACAATCCCATAGAACCTCATCTCTCAATCCATCAATATTTGGAACTACCAGTCGTCCTTTCTTACGAGGCCAACCATTTCGATCAACTTCGAACTCCTTATCCTCAGGTTCCAACTTCTGGATGATTTCAACAAACATTTCATCATGCTTTTGGCTCTCGTTAATCCTTTCGATAAGAGTTCGTCTTATCGACAAGCTTGCCAAAATTTCAAGCTCTAACTCTCACCTAGGCCTAAAATAAAATCCTTCCATGTACTCAAGGTGCTTCCGTTCTGAAAACAAAGCTCCCAAACCTGCAGTCTTTGACTTAACGCATCCACCAGTACGTTACCATTACCAGGAGTATAGACAATACCAAAATCGTAAGATGCCAAAAATTATAACTGTAACACCCCGTGTATTCTATAACTGTGAAATTCACAAATTAAAGTATAACTAATTTAAATCAAAGAATTAAGGGAAACGGGATACGCCATTGCGTTCGTCTCGGAATTCTGCTTGAGATAGAGTCCGAGTTTGCGTAAAATGGGTATCGTATGAAGAAGATATGGATGAACGAAATTGGGCGAAAAACCAGAAAACGGGTCAGAATGCACTGGCGCACTTGGGAAGTGCGCCAGAACAAAAATGAACTGGTGCACTTGGGAAGTGCACCAGTACATTTTTAGCCTGGCGCACCTGCCAAGTGCGCCCAGGTCAGAATGACCTGCTGGTCAAGTCTTAGCTGGCCAGATCTGTGTTTGGTCGATTTTCTGAGCCTTGCCTTGTCACTAGGGCTAGGTGACAGCTCCTGGTTGGTCTCCCCTTCAAACGAACGGCTATTATTGAACCAAGCTCCATCGACGGTCTAAATCAAATCACAAACTCTATAAAAAGGACCTAAGACTAACCCTAATTCACACAAACTAAAATGGAGATGAGACCGTCATGCTGCTGAGGAGAGACTAAGGATAGCCGTCAGAAATAGAGAGACAACTAGGAGATAATTCAAAGCTTAAAGCAACGTCAAATCAATCAAAACAACGCCTACAACAAAGGATAGCATCTCCAAATTCAGAACTCTGATTCCTGAATTGAAGATTCATCATACGTTGTAAGTAGAGTGCTATTCCGATGTGAATAATTAATTGCGTTTGATTTGTGTAAAATGCGAAATGGAATTATGGCGATAATAATCTATATTTGTATGTTGTTTTGATTCTAAACGATTTGGGAATGTTATGGTATACGATTGGATATTTGCAAGAATGTGATTCGCGTTGGAAGTTAACAACGAAATGGAATTGTGGCAATAATAATCTATATTTGTATGTTATTTTGATTCTAAACGATTTGGCAATGCTATGGTGTACGATTGGACTCATACAAGTATATGATTTATGTTGACAACCACATGTTGTGGAATTTTAATTGGGATTCATGCAAGTATATGATTCATTATTATGCTAATATGATGTACATACTTTTATGATCACTTTTAGTGTGTAATTGAATCGACTAAGTACTATGATTTATATGAATCTATGTTGAAATTGGCAAATCATACTTTTGTATTAGAAACAAAAGTAAGCACCTTTATGAACATGACTAAACTATGTTTGGTATTATGCCTAGTTGAAATATGTTTTAAGCCTAAGTTGTTATCAAAACCATATGGTGAAATATGTGACACAATTAAGTTAGATTTACATTCCAATTGCAAGTTTACAATGATTCATGTTTAAGTATTGTTTATGCTATAATCATATGAATAGAATGATTCATGTTTAAGTATTGTCTATGGCATAATCATATGAATAGAATGATTCATGTTTAAGTATTGTTTATGCCATAATCATATGAATAGAATGATTCATGTTTAAGTATTGTTCATGCCATAATCATATGAATAGAATGATTCATGTTTAAGTATTGTTTATGCCATGATCATCTAGAATGATTCATGTTCAAATATTGTTCATGCCATAATCATATGAATAGAATGATTCATGTTTAAGTATTGATCATGCCATAATCATATGAATAGAATGATTCATGTTTAAGTATTGTTTATGCCATAATCATATGAATAGAATGATTCATGTTTAAGTATTGTCTATGTCATAATCATATGAATAGAATGAATCATGTTTAAGTATTGTTTATGCCATAATCATATGAATAGAATGATTCATGTTTAAGTATTGTTTATGCCATGATTATATGAATAGAATGATTCATGTTTAAGTATTGTTATGCCATGATGTTACAATTGCAAGTTCACATGTGTCTACTTTATGTTAATTGAATCATTCGTTGCAAGTTCATGCGTTCACACTCCCCTTTTTATGTTACCTCATAAACACCATGTTATAAGCCTCCCCTTTTCATTTGGCTAAATTGAGTTTAAGTATTAAACCCAACACACCTTACATTGGAGCGAACATGTAAAACGGGGTTAATGACGTTTTGGGCTAAAATATAGAACATATGTGTTGGCATGTTTGACGCATGCCAACAACCTTGTAAAGCAATTAAGTGGCATAAATAAATTTTAATCAATAAAGGTGAATTTGAATAATGGGCCGCAAATATTTACATATAAAAAGAAAAGAGACAAAAATATGTAAATGTAGAAAATACGATGTGTTTAACCCGAGGTTGGATTGAGTTGTGATGTAAACCTGCCCGGAACCGCCCGACTGTCCAGTAGTCACAACAATACCTATCCAAAGTGGGTGGTTAAACACGGAGCCCAATAATGACCCGAGGTTAGACTGAGTTGTGGCATAAGACTGCCCGGACCCAACCGGAAACAGGCAGCCACAACAATACCTGTCTAATGTGAGAGGTCAAGGCTTTAATAAGACAATTAAGGCTGAGTCAGGATTGATAGGATTAAGTAAATTATATTAATACTTAATCAAAATGGAACATGCTAAACTATACAGACTGATTGGGGGTTAGGTTTATAAAACACTTAACCAACTTAGCATGTTGGCTAGAAATAGAAAACCTAGTAGCGGGGGACCCTTTTCAGCAGTAACCCTACAAGGTGTATCAGGATACCCTAAACTAGGCAGGGTAGGGCACGATTACTGGGCTGACTGTAAGAGGTTAAATCGACGGCGGTGGTGCAGCAGTGTAGGTTCTAACGGGGTGCGGGCATGCACACACTCCGGCGCAGAAAAATAAGGCACTGGGCACCAGTAGCATACCTGTGCATTCTAGGATTGTGTCGGGCCGCCACCATGGGACTTGATACACCCAATGGTGGGACCGGCATAGGTAACTACAACATCGGGGGCCGTAAGACACATGTAACTATGCGAGTAGGAGCCGATCATCATAAAATGGATCACTTCACCCTGATTATGGGGTGCCTGTTGGGAACTAGTTTATATGGGTACAGAGATTAATATGGGGTACGATAGTATATTCGACCCTAGACAACATAACCAAGTTTATGGTGCTTTCCCATTTCCAGTTTATACTTATCATACCCAGTTCTTTATTCGTAGACTGAATAGTCCTAGACTTACTCAGGCTTTATGTCTGGCTCTACTTTTCTTTCGTCTTCTTTTCTTCCGTTTCCCCCCCAGGTCCACAGGGAGGGAATACCGCAGCTTGACCAGCTTTCACATCCAGCTTGAAGAGAAAGAATGTATTGCTTGGATCTTTTCCGTTTTGTACTATGGCTTTGGACAACAATTATGGGACTTATGCAGTTTATTTATGTTTTCTTTATGCTTCTTTAAATAATGTAACCAAAACAGTTATGAAGATGTTATGTTTTTTGGAAGTATTGTAAGACAATTATGGTATGGTTGGTGTGACACGTATTTTAATGAAATAAAAGTTGTTGTTTTCCGCTGTTCAAAAATATGTGTTCTTATATCTGTCTTGTATATCTGTGACTTATACTTATAAACCTCCACCAAAATTAGGGCATTCCCTTTGAGAGTGACCCTAACGGAGGTGGGGTGTTTCACTTGGTATCAAAGCATAGGTTTACCAGATAAGATAAAAAGTTTTGAAAATTTATTTTCAAAAAGGAAATTTAAAGAAGCATTTTTAAAAGATAAAATATTATTTTATTTTCAAAAGGCAAAGTCCCCCAAAGCCATAGGTACTGTCTTCTATCCTTCGTTTTGAATCTATCCTTTCTGTTTCAGCATGTCTGGAGACCTTACTCCCCAGCTGCTGACGCTTTCACTCCTCCTCCTCCACGTGAACCAGCAAGCGGAAGAGTCCCAGAGTAGGAAGACGAATAACAGTCAAACAAGAAAGGATCGTAACAGTAATAAAAAGAAACGAGAAAAAAGGAAATGTTGTTTCTGCGGAATTTTTGGACATCTGGAGGGAGACTGCAGGAAGAAGAAGAGGAGGATGAGTGCTACTTGCTTTCAGTATAGGGAGACATGCCACTGGGCTAGAGACTGCCCAAGGAAGAAGGAGACAAAGGCAGAAAGCTCTCAAGGGAAGAAAGAGGGTTTACAGCCTAAGAAGATAGACTTTAAGAAGGGCGGGAAAGACAACAAGTCCCAAGAGAAGAGGAAGTGTAAATTCTGTGGCAAAGTGGGGCACTTAGTGAAAGATTGCCAGAAAAAGAAGGCCAAGATGAACGGTGGGTGCTTTTCTTGCGGTGAGACAGGCCACATGGCTAAGGACTGCCCAAAGAAACGAGGACAGGGGCAGAGGGTTGGATCCACCTCGGGGGCGCAGGTTCATGTGCTAGAGGCGGCACCTCTGCAACATCGAGGTATAAATACTTCTGTAGAAAGTGTAGTTTATCTTTATGATCACCCCGTTCGCACTTTATTTGATTCTGGCGCATCACACTCCTTTATCTCGTCTGCTTTAGTAGAATCTCTGCACCTAAAAACTAGTATGGTAGAGGACCCCTTAATTGTTTCAAACCCAATTGGTGGCCTGGCTCATTTGTCTATGATCTGTGTGGGATTGAAAATTTCTATTCTAAGCATAGAGTTTAAATGTAGTGCCTTTGTTTTGGGCTATTGGTTGATTCTAGAGATGGAGTGGTTATCCAGTAAGGGTGACCATCTCGGTTTCGAAAAGAGGGTAGTTGGACTCTTGACTTGCCTCGGTAATACCCTCGAAGTCGCAGGTAACCTTTAGGGTTCTATCATGATTTGTTTCCTAGAATCTCTTGACACATTTATTGGTAATTTGTAATCCGATCGAGTAGTGTTCGCCACTAAGGCAGAAGGTTCATTTCGCTTATGCATGAGTTGTAGAGAGTCACCTTAGTAAGTACATTTGGCAACATGGTTGGCATTTATTTCCAAGAGATAGTTCTTCTACATGGAATACCTGATAGTAAGTAGACGAGATCCAAGATTCACTAGTGAATTTTGGAGAGCCTGCATGAAACCATGAGTACGCCGTTATGTTTGAGCCGAGTAAACTAAAAGTAGAGTAAGTGAAAGAGGAACGAGAGGCAACAGTGAAATAGGTTCCAACTCATATTTTGGAAACAAGAATTAAGAAGCTACGAAATTGTGAAGTTAAAGACGGACAAAGCATAATGGAGGTAAGCTCAAGAAATGCGACTTAGAAGATTGAAGACTAGATTCGTGCATCATATCTCTTCTTAAGAGTATATCCTTGATCCCTCTCTTCCTGTAGAGCTTACTTGCATGCTATCTTTTGTGTATATCCTCTCGGTCCCATTCTCAATCCAATTTCTGTTGCAAACCCCATAGGGAGTATGACTCATCTGTTAGTAACACATGTTGGGGCTTGAGGGTGTTCGTTGGTTTGACTAAACCTTTTGGGTTTTATAGGATACGGGTTGGTCTTAGGAAGGGACTCCCTTGTGACCTAAAAGGAGTCCATCATGCTTAGTTTCCTAGAATCATATATAGTGGGTGGGTTGAGTAATTCTTTGGGTGTCAGTCTGATGTTGATTTCAGTCTTCGGGGCTGATGCTTAGAGAGTTCTTCTCCTAATCAATATATATGTGGCATAGATTTCCAGTTTTGACATTGCCTAATGGGCACAAAGTTTTTACTTGCTTCTATCATTCGACTATACATTTAGATAGGAACAATTGGGTACAAACATGTGTTTGAGACATGTTATGATTGATGGTTGCAAGTGGTTGCAAGTGATTGCTAGTGGTTGCTCGTGGTTGCATATACACACACAATTTACGTTTTAGATCGGCTCAGTCACTTCATATTGCATATGCATATATGTTTGCATTCGTATATGGTTGAAGTTTAATGTGTTGTCATATGGATGTTACATTTGTATGAATGATTGTGCACTCATGTAGAATCATGAATAGGAGAATTTGCATACATAATAGATTCATGGCACTCACATAATTTGCATCAAGGAGGTCAACTGAATCAGTAGACCGACTAATTTTTCATTAGATAAGTACATGTACACACACACTTCGCATATGATCATGAAGCATTAGAAGTCTTTTAAGGACAGTGGATGCTCGTGTTTGATGGATGAGTAGATGGATGTTTGGATGTTAGGATGTACATTCTTCCTGAACTTGAAGATTTCGGGGACGAAATCCTTTTAAGTGGGGGAGAATATAACACCCCGTGTATTCTATAACTGTCAAATCCACAAATTAAAGTATAACTAATATCAAATCAAAGAATTAAGGGAAACGGGATACGCCATTGCGTTCGTCTCGGAATTCTGCTTGAGATAGAGTCCGAGTTTGCGTAAAACGGGTATCGTATGAAGAAGATATGGACGAACGAAATTGGGCAAAAAACCAGAAAATGGGTCAGAATGCACTGGCGCACTTGGGAAGTGCGCTATAACAAAAATAAACTGGCGCACTTGGGAATTGCGCCAGTACATTTTTAGCCTGGCGCACCTGCCAAGTGCGCCCAGGTCAGAATGACCTGCTGGTCAAGTCTTGGCTGGCCAGGTCTGTGTTTTGATCGATTTTCTGAGCCTTGCCTTGTCACTAGGGCTAGGTGTCAGCTCCTGGTTGGTCTCCCCTTCAAACGAACGGCTATTATTGAACCAAGCTCCATCGACGGTCTAAATCAACTCACAAACTCTATAAAAAGGACCTAAGACTAACCCTAATTCACACAAACTAAAATGGAGATGAGACCGTCATGCTGCTGAGGAGAGACTAAGGATAGCCGTCAGAAATAGAGAGACAACTAGGAGATAATTCAAAGCTTAAAGCAACGTCAAATCAATCAAAACAACGCCTACAACAAAGGATAGCATCTCCAAATTCAGAACTCTGATTCCTGAATTGAAGATTCATCATACGTTGTAAGTAGAGTGCTATTCCGATGTGAATAATTAATTGCGTTTGATTTGTGTAAAATGCGAAATGGAATTGTGGCGATAATAATCTATATTTGTATTTTGTTCTGATTCTAAACGATTTGGGAATGTTATGGTATACGATTGGATATTTGCAAGAATGTGATTCGCGTTGGAAGTTAACAACGAAATGGAATTGTGGCAATAATAATCTATATTTGTATGTTATTTTGATTCTAAACGATTTGGCAATGCTATGGTGTACGATTGGATTCATACAAGTATATGATTTATGTTGACAACCACATGTTGTGGAATTTTAATTGGGATTCATGCAAGTATATGATTCATTATTATGCTAATATGATGTACATACTTTTATGATCACTTTTAGTGTGTAATTGAATCGACTAAGTACTATGATTTATATGAATCTATGTTGAAATTGGCAAATCATACTTTTGTATTAGAAACAAAAGTAAGCACCTTTATGAACATGACTAAACTATGTTTGGTATTATGCCTAGTTGAAATATGTTTTAGGCCTAAGTTGTTATCAAAACCATATGGTGAAATATGTGACACAATTAAGTTAGATTTACATTCCAATTGCAAGTTTACAATGATTCATGTTTAAGTATTGTTTATGCCATAATCATATGAATAGAATGATTCATGTTTAAGTATTGTCTATGGCATAATAATATGAATAGAATGATTCATGTTTAAGTATTGTTTATGCCATAATCATATGAATAGAATGATTCATGTTTAAGTATTGTTCATGCCATAATCATGTGAATAGAATGATTCATGTTTAAGTATTGTTTATGCCATGATCATCTAGAATGATTCATGTTTAAATATTGTTCATGCCATAATCATATAAATAGAATGATTCATGTTTAAGTATTGTTCATGCCATAATCATATGAATAGAATGATTCATGTTTAAGTATTGTTTATGCCATAATCATATGAATAGAATGATTCATGTTTAAGTATTGTCTATGCCATAATCATATGAATAGAATGATTCATGTTTAAGTATTGTTTATGCCATAATCATATGAATAGAATGATTCATGTTTAAGTATTGTTTATGCCATGATTATATGAATAGAATGATTCATGTTTAAGTATTGTTATGCCATGATGTTACAATTGCAAGTTCACATGTGTCTACTTTATGTTAATTGAATCGTTCGTTGCAAGTTCATGCGTTCACACTCCCCTTTTTATGTTACCTCATAAACACCATGTTATAAGCCTCCCCTTTTCATTTGGCTAAATTGGGTTTAAGTATTAAACCCAACACACCTTACATTGGAGCGAACGTGTAAAACGGGGGTAATGACGTTTTGGGCTAAAATATAGAACATATGTGTTGGCATGTTTGACGCATGCCAACAACCTTGAAAAGCAATTAAGTGGCATAAATAAATTTTAATCAATAAAGGTGAATTTGAATAATGGGCCGCAAATATATACATATAAAAAGAAAAGAGACAAAATATATAAATGTAGAAAATACGATGTGTTTAACCCGAGGTTGGATTGAGTTGTGATGTAAACCTGCCCGAAACCGCCCGGCTGTCCAGTAGTCACAACAATACCTATCCAATGTGGGTGGTTAAATACGGAGCCCAATAAGGACCCAAGGTTAGACTGAGTTGTGGCGTAAGACTGCCCGGACCCAACCGGCAACAGGCAGCCACAACAATACCTGTCTAATGTGAGAGGTCAAGGCTTTAATAAGACAATTAAGGCTGAGTCAGGATTGATAGGATTAAGTAAATTATATTAATACTCCATAAAAATGGAACATGCTAAACTATACAGACTGATTAGGGGTTAGGTTTATAAAACACTTAACCAACTTAGCATGTTGGCTAGAAATAGAAAACCTAGTAGCGGGGGACCCTTTTCAGCAGTAACCCTACAAGGTGTATCAGGATACCCTGAACTAGGCAGGGTAGGGCACGATTACTGGGCTGACTGTAAGAGGTTAAATCGACGGCGGTGGTGCAGCAGTGTAGGTTCTAACGGGGTGCGGACGTGCACACACTCCGGCGCAGAAAAATAAGGCACTGGGCACCAGTAGCATACCTGTGCATTCTAGGATTGTGTCGGGCCGCCACCATGGGACTTGATACACCCCATGGTGGGACCAGCATAGGTAACTACAACATCAGGGGCCGAAAGACACATGTAACTATGCGAGTAGGAGCCGATCATCATAAAATGGATCACTTCACCCTGATTATGGGGTGCCTGTTGGGAACTAGTTTATATGGGTACAGAGATTAATATGGGGTACGATAGTATATTCGACCCTAGACAACATAACTAAGTTTATGGTGCTTTCCCATTTCCAGTTTATACTTATCATACCCAGTTCTTTATTCGTAGACTGAATAGTCCTAGACTTACTCAGGCTTTATGTCTGACTCTACTTTTCTTCCATTCCCCCCCCCCCCCCCCCCCCCGCCCCCAGGTCCATAGGGAGGGAATACCGCAGCTTGACCAGCTTTCACATCCAGCTTGAAGAGAAAGAATGTATTGCTTGGATCTTTTCCGTTTTGGACTATGGCTTTGGACAGCAATTATGAGACTTATGCAGTTTATTTATGTTTTCTTTATGCTTCTTTAAATAATGTAACCAAGACAGTTATGAAGATGTTATGTTTTTTGGAAGTATTGTAAGACAATTATGGTATGGTTGGTGTAACACGTATTTTAATAAAATAAAAGTTGTTGTTTTCCGCTGTTCAAAAATATGTGTTCTTATATCTGTCTTGTATATCTGTGACTTATACTTATAAACCTCCACCAAAATTAGGGCATTCCCTTTGAGAGTGACCGTAACGGAGGTGGGGTGTTTCAATAACCACCGTTGCTGCCGAAGATTTAAATCCATTTGGGGGAAAAGATATTTCAACTACCTGTGATTCGTAAACAGCTAAAATAAAACTCCCAACAGGCAATGTCTCCACATCTTCAGATCAAACACGATTGCCGCTAACTCCAAATCATGAGTCGGATAATTCCTTTCGTTTGACTTCAACTGTTGACTTGCATATGCCACAACTTTGTCCTTCTACAGCAGTACTCCAAGTCCATACCACTTGCATCGGTATATACAACCATATCTTCATTCCCATTCGAAATAGTCCAAAATGAGCACTCATTTGTCTCTCCCTCAAGATTCCAAAAGCTTGTTCATACTTCGCATCCCATGTGAACACTTGATTCTTCTTCATTAATCCTTTTAATGGTGCAGTTATCTTAGAGAAATCCTTGATAAATTGACGATCATATCCCACCAACCCAAGGAAACTCCTAACGCTCGTTGCATTCTTAGGTCTATCCTAGTCCTGGATTGGTGCCACCATAGTGGGGTCAACCGTTGTTCCATCTCCAGAAACAACTTGGCCTAAGAACCTCAGTTCACTCTTCCAGAAGTGACACTTCAAAAACGTAGCTCTCAGCTGATGCTTTTGCAAGATTTCTAAAACAACTCGCAAGTACGTCTTATGTTCTTCCTCATTTCAGGGGTAAACTAGAATATCTTCCACGAACACAAGCTTGTTCAACTGATCTCTGAAAACCATATTCATAAGATCCATTAAATATGCTGGTGTGTTAGTCAATCCAAATGGCATTACCATCCACCATCCACTCAAAGAAGCCGGACGGTGTGCTAAAAGTTATCTTCGGCACACTATCCTTATCCACTCTTAACTAGAGAAATCACATCGCCAAATCCATTTGAGAAAACACTTTGGCTTCGTGGAGCTGATCAAACAAGTCATCTATCCTCGTAAATGGATACTTGTTCTTCTTAATCACCTTGTTCGGCTCACGATAATCCACACACAATCTCAAAGATCCATCAGCCTTTACTGCAAACACAACTGGTACACCCCATTTGGATACCATTCTCGGAATGAATCCTTTTCCTAAAAGGTCTCTAACTTGCACGTCTAACTCTCGCTGTTCTCTCGGCACCATCCGCTTAAAGGGCATAACGATAGGTCTGGCACTTTTGACCAAATCAATTTTGAACTCAATCTTGCGTTACGGCGACAAAACTTTGACCTCTTCAAACTCACTGGCGATTAGAACAGATGACAAGTCTTTTCGTGGAATCACAAGCGAATATAAAAAGCTTTTGAACACACCATCTTTGGTCTTACATCTAATCATAACCATTCGCCCTTTCACATTCCTAACTATCAACTCGAGCTTCTTGCAATCCACTTTTGCAGCATTCCTCTTGAGCCAGTCCATACCTAAAATGATCCAAACCAGCGAAGTTCAAAACATAGAAATCACATACAAAAGAGCAACCATGATTCGATAACAGTAGACCACAACAAATCAAACAAAGACTAGATGAAACCTCAACAGGATTAGTCACAAGCAATGGTCTATCACAAATCTCTAGTTCTAAACCCAAGCAGCACACAAGCTCATTGCAAATGAAAGAATGTGATGCTCCTGTATCAAACCACAATCGAACTAAAACACCCGTAATAGAAAGTGTACCATGAAAAACAACACTCTTCCCTTTCTCCTCTACCGTAGGATCCCTAGAAGAAGATGGCATGACCCCCAAAGCATACGCCTTCAATATCTTCTTACCCGTAGTTTTTTCTGAACAAGCCTTCTCATTATACCCATGCTTACCAGAGTTGTAGCACTTCCTTTTGGCTTTCGTATTCTTACAATACTTGGAGAAATGGCCTTTCTACTGGCAGTTGTAGCAAGTTACATCGCTTTTCGGCTTCTTTTTTCCATTCTTTCTTTTCTGCCGGTGTTGCTTCCTCTTTTTATTATTACCACCATGATGTGGCTTCGGTTCCTCTTTAGCTACCGCAACAACTATGTCTTTGAGAAACAAACTCATATGCCACAAAGCTTTCTCCACGATCTTCTCATAAGAATCATCCAAATGACCAACCAACTGCTTCCCATGATAGGTGTAACACCCCACCTCCGTTAAGGTCACTCACAAAGGGAATGCCTTAACTTTGGTGGAGCATTTTAGTAAACAGAAACAGAATACTACAAGACAGATAAACAATACTTGAAAAATTATAACTTTATTTCAAACAGAAGCTTGGTTACATCCTTTCAAATCACAATATCAGAATTCAAGTACAAAATATCAGTATTGTACAAAAGCCTTCAGAATGCATAGTTTAAAATCATAATCCCCACAGAAGAAGACAAGCCATACTTTAAGCATTGTAAGCGGAAGAAATCTGGATCAAGCTAGAGTATTCTCTTCTACAAAACCTTGGGGGGGGGGGGAAATGGAAGAAAGGAGGCGAAACAACAAGGGTCAGAATAAAGTCTGGCAAGTACAGTGATTTTCAGTTATGAACAGATAATAATAACATGACATGAAAATAAAACTGGGTGAGAGATAACTGTAACAGATGTAGCAGATATAACTGAAGAACAGAATGATATAAGCTATTGCTTTATACTTCTCTATACTAATACTAGTATAACAGAATTAGGTGTCACCCTAATGTCTAAACTGAAACAGAAACGGGTACAGAATAATTTAACCGAAACAGAATGCTAATAATGGGCCTTTACTACCCGATCAGAAACAGACAGAAGCAGAAACAGATTAATCCCTACGGAAACAGAATGTAGAATTAGGTGTATACTAGTAATGGGCCTTTACCACCCGAACAGACGGTACCACGCAGAAACAGACAGGTGTTACCACCCAACAGAAACAAACGGTACTAACAGAAACAGACAGAACTAAGTGTACCCTAAAACCCTACCCCAAGCGATCGGCTCCCTAATATATAAATATCCTGTGTCGGCCCCACAGTAGGGTGTATCACTCCCTAAAGTGACAACCAATTGGCACAGACCAATTTACAGATGTCACGGCGTCTTACATCCTCAGAGGCAGACCGGGATCCATGCACGCACATGACCCGGTTGGAACGCACCATCAACACCCCTCGCCATTATCAGAATGAACCGCTTATAATTAGTTCAGTAAGCGTTCCCGGACCCTACTTACTGTTGGGTCAAAGTTTTGATACCAGATAGGGTTACTGACTAATATGGGTCCCAAACAACAGATGACACAAGTAATTCCCCTCCTAACCTTGTGTCCCCAGACTAACAGATTTCAGCTTAACTCTTCTACAAGTTTCAGACATACAAAATTTAGATTAACTAGTTCACAGATCAGACAATCAAGTTAACAGGTTTTCAGACTAACGGATCAGATGTTCGGATTAATAGGCTTACAGATTAACTGGTTACAGATTATCAGACTTACAGATTAACTGGTTACAGATTATCTAACTTTGTATTGGGCCTACAGATTCACGAAACGGGTTTATTAGATTCATTGGTCTAATTGGTTTAGCCTTACCCAACACGTTTTAGACATCATAATTATCTCAGATTTTCATTAATTAAATATTAATGCCCAAACCTCTCACATTAGACTAACAGTTTGCGGCTACTGGTTAGGCCGGTTGGTTCCGGGCAGGTTTCTGTCGCAAACTGAGTCTAACCTCGGGTTTCAAGCATGTTATGACTAACTTCTCACATTAGAACCTATTGTTTGCAACCATTGGAATATGCCGGGCGGTTCCGGGCAGAATTACGCCGCAAACTCATTCTAACCTCGAGTTAGCCATGTTTATCTTTGCGACCAAATAATTAATGATTCACCATTTATACCCACGCCTAATATACATGTCAATTATTCATAACTATAGCCAATTCAGATTATGTCAATAGCGGACTAATTATATCAACTCAACAGATATTGCAGATAACATATTTTTCAGATTAGGCGACTTAACGGATTTAGCAGATTAAGCAAACTAGCAGATCAAGCATATAACAGTTTAGGCATCTTCAACAGACTTAGCAGATGACATATTTGGTATATGAACAGATATAGCAGATTATAGCAGAACTAGCAGATTAGGCAATATAACAGAACTAGCAAATTAGGCAATATAATAGAACTAGCAGATTAGGCCATATAACAGATTTAATCATTCCTTAAAGTTTCATAAACATATCTTGCCTAATTATAAATTTGGCCTAAGTTTGCATGCCTAAATAGTTGTCATGATTCACATTATGATCATATGCCCCACGTTTGCATTGAATTTACATGGCACAGATTATGGTCATAATTTACCATATAACACACGTCTCAAATTTAGTTAAACTTTCTTAGTACAAAAGATTCACATATAAATTATACCAAATATAGCCATCGATTTCAATGCATGTCATATATTCATAAATCTCCCACTTATGTGTTATTCACATTTAATAGTTATCAAATCTTAACATAAATCTTCACACCTAAGTCATATTCCCTTTTTATCCCAAATCATGAATTTCTATATAAACAATATGCCCAACAATCTAGAACTTTAAATTATAACAGATCTTTAATTCAAAAATATGCGTTATGTCCAATGTCTCAAGTCACATGTTAATATACAATGGTTCCTCTTCTTCCAATTCACGGAATATGCACATATCTAAATCTAGTTTACAACCTATGTCCTTTTAGTCACAGATTAGCCATGTCCAATTATGCCATCATTCATTATTTATCCCAAAGTTTAACGTTCGTGCGTTAATCTCTTATGAGATTTGGCGCAGGCTCGGGGTAGCCTGGCTATAGAACAGAAAGAAGAAAGAGATATAGAATAAAATAGATCAGAACAGAACATACGCAATCTCAAATTCAGATTTACAATCATGTCACAATTATAATTAAAGTTTATATCGGAAAATAACCGCGCTTGCCTTGGTTGGATTCTAAAAGAAAAAGGTGTTGCAGATGTTCTCTTTTAATCCTAATCAGAATTGGAGGAAGAAGAAGCACAAGTCCTAGCTTAGGTTTCAGCAGAGTAGAGACGCCATTGATTT
The DNA here is from genome assembly GCA_030737875.1 of Allium sativum. NCBI lineage: Eukaryota > Viridiplantae > Streptophyta > Magnoliopsida > Asparagales > Amaryllidaceae > Allium > Allium sativum. Next base: position 522,460,702 of record CM060924.1, on the reverse strand, counting down.
ATTTATTTTTAGAGAGGAAGAGAGCAATGGAGGCCAGAGAATTGTATATGAGATTTAGGTTTAGGTTAGGGATGTATATATAGGTGTAGGAAGTTATTTAGGACCATTAGATTAACCCTGAATCATGAGAACCATTCAAATGCAAAATCTGCATTTGAGCGAATCGGCCCACGGGATGACAGCCAAACACCTTGGATTAACCACTAGTCGACCCAGCGGGGCTTGGGTCGACCTCAAAAATGGGCCAGTTCGGTTATTCCCCCTCCCAATTCGCTGTTTTGAACCTTTTTTGCATGTTTATTTATTTAATTTTTATATATATCTATATATATTTCTCTCATATGCGTACAAACTTCAAGGCTTAATAACTTCTTCATAATTAACCATTTTTTTGTAATATTCTCAGAAAATACGGGGTGTTACATTCTCCCCTCCTTAAAGGATTTCGTCCCCGAAATCTTCAAGTTAAGAAGAATGTATCCTAACATCCAACATCCATCTACTCAACCATTCAATCACAGGAATCCATTGTCCTTAAAAGGTTTCTAATGCCGTATGAACATATGCAAAGTGTGTGTATATGTTTCTTATCTAATGCAAAATCAGGCGGTCTACTGATCCAGTTGACCTCCTTAATGTGAATCATGTTAGTGTCATGAGTCCAAATATGTATGCAAGAAATCCTATTTGATACACATCATTTCTATATGAGTGCATAACCATTCATTCAAATGCAACATCCATGTGAGGAGTCAATCATTTTGCATCCACAAAAATTGAAAAATGCACACACATCCATATGCAGTATGAGAGTGTTTTTGAGACGATCTAGTGCCTAGTGTGTGTATATGCATCCACGAGAAACCACTAGCAACCACTTGCATCCACTTGCAACCATCAAACATAACATGTCTGAAACACATGTTTACACCCATTAGTTTCTACGTAAAGTTCGAAGATTCGATCGATAGGATACAATCGAACGATGGAAGCGAGTACAGATAAAACAAAAACTTGGTTCCCATTAGACATTGGTTGAGAGAATAATTCCCCTAAGTATCAACCCCAGAGACCGAAATCAATATCAGATTGACACTCAGAGGATTACCATCTTTAGACAATGTCAAAACTGGAAATCTTAACCTTATCAGAGATATTCAGATATTTACAGACTACTAGTACAGATCAGATTACCAAATGATTCTTAGAAAACTAAGCATGATAAAACCCAGAATGTATGCGTCCTACTTGACGCCTAACACAGATATCTCTCAAACCCCAATTTATCACAAGCAGATGAGTCATAACCCTTATGGGTTTGAGTCTACAGCGGAATCAAAAACAATACTAGTATTAAAGTGCAGAGTATCGATTACAGAATCAAAATGCCAGAATCAGAAAGAGTTTTAACTCAACAATCAGATAAAGAAATTAAACCTCTCACAAAAAGTTTTCCTAATTCTATCCTATCAACTAGCCTCGAGAGTGTTCGCCTGCCCTCCAGAAGTAGGTCCTATCTTCTTCCCTTGCCCTCGTTTCTTCGGGCAGTCCCTAGTGAAGTGTCACATCTCACCACAGTTGAAGCAAGCGGCCTTCTTTGGATCCACTTTCTTATCGTGTGTCCTATCCATATCTCCCATGTACGTTCTCCATTCGTGACCTTCCACCAAAATGAAGCTTCATCTTTCATTAACCAAGCAGTTGGTTGAACCTTCCTCCCATCATCTATCTCAAAGGTACCAACAAGTCCTCTACTCCGTTGAGCCAACTTCTAGCCTCGACAACGTCTCAGTCCCATAAAGCGGTTTTCCGCCCATCGCACGGAAGTTCTTACATATCTTAGAAAAAGCATCTATACGCGGAGGAAGAGATTCAAAAGGGAAAGAGGAAGGAACCCGAAACAAAGAATCGAAAGAAAGATATATGGCTTTTGGGGATTATGTTTTTTTTCAAAATAAGCTTTACTTTTGAAAATACTTCCTTTTTAAAACATAGTTTTCAAAAACTTTTTATCAAATCTGGTAACCTTTAGCTCTGATACCAAGTGTAACACCCCACCTCCATTAAGGTCACTCACAAAGGGAATGCCTTAACTTTGGTGGAGCATTTTAGCAAACAGAAACAGAATACTACAAGACAGATAAACAATACTTGGAAAAATTATAACTTTATTTCAAACAGAAGCTTGGTTACATCCTTTCAAATCACAATATCAGAATTCAAGTACAAAATATCAATCTTGTACAAAAGCCTTCAAAATGCATAGTTTAAAATCATAATCCCCACAGAAGAAGACAAGCCATACTTTAAGAACTGCAAGCGGAAGAAATATGGATCAAGCTAGAGTATTCCCTTTTACAAAACCTGGGGGGGAACGGAAGAAAGGAGATGAAACAACAAGGGTCAGACAAAAGTCTGGCAAGTCCAGTGATTTTCAGTTATGAACAGATAATAATAACATGACATGAAAATAAAACTGGATGAGAGATAACTGTAACAGACGTAGCAGATATAACAGAAGAACAGAATGATATAAGCTATTGCTTTACACTTCTCTATACTAATACTAGTATAATAGAATTAGGTGTCACCCTAATGTCTAAACTGAAACAGAAACGGGTACAGAATAATTTAACCGAAACAAAATGCTAATAATGGGCCTTTACTACCCGATCAGAAACAGACAGAAGCAGAAACAGATTAATCCCTACGGAAACAGAATGTAGAATTAGGTGTACACTAGTAATGGGCCTTTACCACCCGAACAGACGGTACCACACAGAAACAGACAGGTGTTACCACCCAACAGAAACAGACGGTACCAACAGAAACAGACAGAACTAAGTGTACCCTAAAACCCTACCCCAAGCGATCGACTCCCTAATACATAAATATCCTGTGTCGGCCCCATAGTATGGTGTATCACTCCCTAAAGTGACAACCAATTGGCACAGACCTATTTACAGATGTCACGGCGTCTTACATCCTCAGAGGCAGACCGGGATCCATGCACGCACATGACCCGTTTGGAACGAACCATCAACACCCCTCGCCATTATCAGAATGAACCGCTTATAATTAGTTCAGTAAGCGTGCCCGGACCCTACTTACGGTTGGGTCAAAGTTTTGATACCAGAAAGGGTTGCGGACTAATATGGATCCCAAACAACAGATGACACAAGTAATTCCCCTCCTAACCTTGTGTCCACAGACTAACAGATTTCAGCTTAACTTGTCTACAAGTTTCAGACATACAAAATTTAGATTAACTAGTTCACAGATCAGACAATCAAGTTAACAGGTTTTCAGACTAACGGATCAGATGTTCGGATTAACAGGCTTACAGATTAACTGGTTACAGATTAATAGACTTACAGATTAACTGGTTACAGATTATCTAACTTTGTATTGGGCCTACGGATTCACGAAACGGGTTTATTAGATTCATTGGTCCAATTGGTTTAGCCTTACCCAACACGTTTTAGACATCATAATTATCTCAGATTTTCATTAATTAAATATTAATGCCCAAACCTCTCACATTAGACTGACAGTTTGCGGCTACTGGTTAGGCCGGTTGGTTCCGGGCAGGTTTCTGTCGCAAACTGAGTCTAACCTCGGGTTTCAAGCACGTTATGACTAACTTCTCACATTAGAACCTATTGTTTGCAACCACTGGAATATGCCGGGCGGTTCTGGGCAGAATTACGCCGCAAACTCATTCTAACCTCGAGTTAGCCATGTTTATCTTTGCGGCCAATTAATTAATGATTCACCATTTATACCCACGCCTAGTATACATGTCAATTATTCATAACTATAGCCAATTCAGATTATGTCAATAGCGGACTAATTATATCAACTCAACAGATATTGCAGATAACAGATTTTTCAGATTAGGCGACTTAACGGATTTAGCAGATTAAGCAAACTAGCAGATCAAGCATATAACAGTTTAGGCATCTTCAACAGACTTAGCAGATGACAGATTTGGTATATGAACAGATATAGCAGATTATAGCAGAACTAGCAGATTAGGCAATATAACAGAACTAGCAAATTAGGCAATATAATAGAACTAGCAGATTAGGCCATATAACAGATTTAATCATTCCTTAAAGTTTCATAAACATATCTTGCCTAATTATAAATTTGGCCTAAGTTTTCATGCCTAAATAGTTGTCATGATTCACATTATGATCATATACCCCACGTTTGCATTGAATTTACATGGCACAGATTATGGTCATAATTTACCATATAACACACATCTCAAATTTAGTTAAACTTGCCTAGTACAAAAGATTCACATATAAATTATACCAAATATAGCCATCGATTTCAATGCATGTCATATATTCAAAAATCTCCCACTTAGGTGTTATTCACATTTAATAGTTATCAAATCTTAACATAAATCTTCACACCTAAGTCATATTCCCTTTTTATCCCAAATCATGAATTTCTATATAAACAATATGCCCAACAATCTAGAACTTTAAATTATAACAGATCTTTAATTCAAAAATATGCGTTATGTCCAATGTCTCAAGTCACATGTTAATATACAATGGTTCCTCTTCTTCCAATTCACAGAATATGCACATATCTAAATCTAGTTTACAACCTATGTCCTTTTAGTCACAGATTAGCCATGTCCAATTATGCCATCATTCATTATTTATCCCAAAGTTTAACGTTCGTGCGTTAATCTCTTATGAGATTTGGCGCAGGCTCGGGGTAGCCTGGCTATAGAACAGAAAGAAGAAAGAGATATAGAATAAAATAGATCAGAACAGAACATACGCAATCTCAAATTCAGATTTACAATTATGTCACAATTATAATTAAAGTTTATATCGGAAAATAACTACACTTGCCTTGGTTGGATTTTAAAAGAAAAAGGTGTTGTAGCTGTTCTCTTTTAATCCTAATCAGAATTGCAGGAAGAAGAAGCACAAGTCCTAGCTTAGGTTTCAGCAGAGTAGAGACACCATTGATTTATTTATTTTTAGAGAGGAAGAGAGCAATGGAGGCTAGAGAATTGTATATGAGATTTAGGTTTAGGTTAGGGATGTATATATAGGTGTAGGAAGTTATTTAGGACCATTAGATTAACCCTGAATCATGAGAACCATTCAAATGCAAAATCTGCATTTGAGCGAATCGGCCCACGGGATGACAGCCAAACACCCTAGGTTAACCCCTAGTCGACCCAGCGGGGCTTGGGTCGACCTCAAAAATGGGCCGGTTCGGTTATTCCCCCTCCCAATTCGCTGTTTTGAACCTTTTTTGCATGTTTATTTATTTAATTTTTATATATATTTCTCTCATATGCATACAAACTTCAAGGCTTAATAACTTCTTCATAATTAACCATTTTTTTTTAATATTCTCAGAAAATACGGGGTGTTACAATAGGTATCCAATTCCATAAAAAAAATCTCGTTCTTCTAATAAGGGGTCTCAATATACGAATGAGCATACTTGGACAAAGCTTCAATCTAAAATGCAATCCAACGCTGGTCGACCATTCTGCTTTAGCTTAACAAACTTCTTAAATAGAACTGACTTTTAGGAGGTAGAGACGAATTTCGTCTCGAACTTGACTCTGAACTGATCCCAAGTGATTTCATACACCATAGTCTCTAGAGTGACTGAGTTCCACCAGTCCATAGCTATGCCTTTTAGCTGTCTTGATGCAAGCATCCCTTTTGTTGCATCCTCAATACCCAAGTCTCCAAATATCCGAACACAAGTATCAAGCCACCCTTGAATCTCAACAATCATCTCTGTCCCCTTGAGCGGCTTCCCACCAAGACCAGTGAAGTCCTTACACAGCTTAGCGAAATCAACCACCCTTGGTACCTGCACCTGAATCCCAACATCTATCATGGTTGCTTTTGGAGCTGGTACCCTCCTCATGATCGATGCCATCATGGCCTCGGCTGGGTAATCAGGTATACTGCCAACTCCCCCTCTAGGTACAGTCTCCTCCCTAGCAGTATGTCTCAAAGATCGACGACCCATTCTAAATCTGAAAAATAGAATGATTAGTCCACACCTGAGAAAAACTGCAATGGAGTTCAAGTGCTACTATACTATACATTGTTATATAGTATACATCCATTAGAAAATACAAATATGTATCTCGTACGTCATCACGTCTACGAACTTTGCCTAAAATTGATTAACCAGAGCTCTGATACCAAATGTAACGACCGCCTATAACCCCTGCACTTAAAAAAGGAGAATAGTGTGCTAAACGACGTGCCAGGCAGCTATGGACAATCATTAGGATAGAATAACACATATGAAACCTGTCGTATAACTCACATCATAGGGATAAAATATAATAGAACATATACAGCATGATGTAATAGTGAAGCATCATTGAATAGAATCATAAACCTTCATATCATCATAAAATAAATATCCATACATCAACAGAAATACATTATCAGAATCTATACAAGAAGCCTCACTACAAGTTCACTCCAAGTAGCATCTAATCAATAGCAGTGAAAAAAACATAATATGTATAGCAAGAAACTAATAGGTAAGCCTCTAGCTCGTTAATGCTCATCAGCATCGTCCTTATTAAGATCTATTACTTGCCACCTAGCTTGCCCATCCATAACAACATGGATGTACAACCCAAGGTAATAAGAGAAAACATAAAACCATGAGTCAGTCAACAGTCTTAATGGGAGATAAAACAGCTATCTAACATTATCAATAAAGTATATGAGAAATAGGTAGATCAATCATCTAATCTACCCACACATCACATAGAATAAACCCAACGTTTCCTCCATATCTGACAGTGATAGCCTTCCCTAGAAAATTAGAGAAGAATCAAACGGTACATCCACAGCAACCAGTTATCAAGTGTAGACCATCCTAATTGAGCTCAACACCTCCCAAGCACAAACCCCGAAGGCTGAAACCAACATTAGATAAGAACCCAAGAGATATCTATCTCGACTTCGGAAAATCCACACAAGATGATACAAGCAAACAATATCATCCATGACTTTGGCTATTACTGTCGGCCTTGCCTGGAAACCATCATTAATCTTATGAGTGGCTCAACATCATGCCATATGTCAAGGGCTAATAGTAACCTCGGTTCTAGCAAAACTCCATACGTCATCGTGACCCGTGTCTAGGCCTTTCATCGATATCCAGGGTACTCAACTAATCATCTAGTTTTTATGGCATCCTTATTATACCTCTTCTTTGAGTCCGCTAGAACCTCCAACTAACAACCATCCCTCGGCCTCCAATAACTCTAGTTGTCGTCATTGGCGGTCATCCGTAAGCTCAAATCATCTTGAGCACCAATTATCTTGAAGACTACAAGATCAAGTAATCCTTGAGTCGTCTTCACAACTTCGTTGAATATCATCGATCAACGAACATCTCATCATGCTTTGAACATTCCGTTTGAATTCACCTTAAAGCTACGACCGTCTTCCAATAAAAATAAACTATGTTTGATCATATATTTGATGGATCGTTCATCAATGCGTCACTGGATCGGTCACCAATCCATCGATAAATTGCTCACCAATCCTTCAATGAATCGGTCATTAATCGATCTCATTTCTTGCGTAACAAGTCATGCTGTCCATCCTAAATCAACCTTTTTACGAGCCAATTCAAGCCTTCCATCGTGCCACGCAAATGATCCATACAATCCATGCTTAACTAAGAACATCAAATTCATCCAAATCATCCAATTTCAACATTTCAATCGTCAACACTTCACATAATCATTAAACAACATTAACACAATAAATAATCATTACATAACCATGTAAATCCACCAAATTATGATAAAACAATGAATAAATCAATAGGTAGATCTGAACTTGCATTAAAACATGACTTATCATATGAATTTACTGTTATAATCTTCCTAGATTAGATCATATGGTGATCTAAATGAAAATATACTTACCATAACTTGATCTAGGTGAAAACAACTTGAAATGATGAAAATTAAGATCAAACAACCCATATACTTGATAGAATCCATGTGAGAATTGCTTATTTGTAACAAACCGGAATTTTGGAACTAATTTAAAAATTTTATTTTAACAATGTTAATGGATTTTAATATCTAAAATAATTTATTTTAAATAATAACGACCAAAAATTCATTTTAGTTGAAGTTAATAAGAATAAATTTAATTATAAAAGGAGTTTGAAATGGCACGGCAGTTTGAAAATTCGATTTCTAATTTCAATTTAATATACATGATTCATTTTAAATCAGAATGTAACGAAACAAGAAATATTTAAATCTGTTTAATGATATCTTTCTAACGAATATAAGAAATTGAAATTTCACTTTAAAAGTTGAAAGTTATGTCTGGTTTAAAATTTAGAAAAGTCGCTGTAGAATTTATATATATTTCTAATATAAAATATAACCCTCAAAAATAGCCATTTTGCAAACGACCTCTATTTTAGATGAAACCACTTTTGTTGAAACTGGAATGTCAAATTATTGCTAAGTTTCAATTTTCATAATTTTTCGAATTAATATGTGAGCGTGGCAAAAGAAAATGTGTTTTGTCAGTTTCAGTCAAATTTAATCAACTTGAAAATAGCCATTTTTTAAACGGGCTCGGAATTCAACAAAATTAGTTTTATTAGGACCTTATCGTCAAAACATAACCAGAAATATTTTTTCTGTAATTTTTAGAGTCCGTATGTGGCCCCGGTAATTTAAAATGTACGTTTGAATTTAATATATATTGCTTTATATTTTAATTTAAAGAAAAACATATCGTAACAGCTGAATTGGGTTACAAAACATATTCCATTGTGTCCGGGATGGAGGTTATTAGCTAGGGGCGACATTCATTGGGTGCAATTCGGGGTTAGTATCAACAAACAAATATTTTCTTGAATTAAATATTTAAATAATAAAAAAATACTATATATATACCATCGAAATACGCAATACGTACTAAACCCTAATCCCATTTCTGAGTCAGCCGCCGTATTCAAAAATCAATGGCCATGGAGAACCATATTTCTTCCTTCGATTTCTTAAAACATAGTGCGAATTAAATCATGAAACTAAAACCAAATGGAAGAGGACCCTGAGATCTTTCTGCCCAACGGTCGAGATGAGATTCTGGGCTTCGATTTGGCCACAACGCGAGCTCGAAGTGGTGAATTTTGGCATGGTTTTCTGGATAAGGGGTACCCGCGAGTTGGCTCTCCTTGGCAGCGCCTGTAGAGGGATGAACGGCGATCGCCGTCATGGCGATGGATGGTGGTCTCGGCCACTGTAGATGGGGCGGTGACGGAAAAAGGGAATTCGATGATGATGGGTTCAGTTGTAAACAAGAAAGAAGAAGGAAGAGGGACGACCCAGAAAAGTCAAACGTATTTATTAAATTGATTTTGTGAATAAATATTTAATTAATTATACGAATTGAATTCAGATGTATAATACCTGTAACGACCCGGATATTTGAACAGTTTATTTTAAATACTTAATATGATTTTTAAATATTTAATTGAGAATATAAAGGAATTTTTATATTGAGCTGTCGATTTAAAATCGAGTATAAGTTAATTTAGAATATATATCGAATTATCGTAATTCGAAATATAATTAAATTCGAAGATTTAAACAAATACCAAACTTATTCAGATAACCAACACAAAGTTCTGTGTGAATATATAAGATAATAATAATTTATTATAAGGGAATTAATTAGTTTGAATTTATTTTAAATCGATTTAAAATTGGTATCTGTCCCAGACGATCGAATGAGGCTTTGATACTTGTCCCAGTGTGTTCAGAATAGTGTTATAACCGCAGAAATGCCGGTTGTTGCGTTTAAATAGGAGTTCAATAACATGCAGTATTTTAAAGGGGTTAAAACCACCTCAGTGCAAATCAAAATAAAATATAAAACTAAAAATAAGAGGAGCCTAATCTACCCTTTTCCTCTTATTTTCTGCGGTTCTAAATCTATTTCAACCAAAGGAAAAACGTGGACAATTTTCCTCTTCGCAATTATATATTTATATAAATAGTCGTGCCCCTCTTTTCCCAATTCCTCAAATCAAAAGTATACGATGCCTTGTTCTTCGAGAAACCCAAACTCATAATCGCGATTCATCTGAAAACTCGAGATCGCTCTGAAGCTCGATCGACGCGCTAACGTAAGGGTGCTTATCGCAGGGTTGCAAGTAAGTTGTAGAAAATGGTTTCGATGCGGATCTGATGCTCTGAGATGATCCGATAAAATACTAGGGTGGGGTTCGAATTTTTCAGTTCTTGGAATCAAAATTGAAAACCGCAATTACACAGGAGTTGATGTCTTGTAGCTCGACTTGAAGAGGAAAAAATTGTCGCGATGTACTATGAATAAGGAGGTGATGCGGATTAAAGAAGGGAAGTGGATGAGGTGATTAGGGGTTATCGGCAGTGGATGTTGTGGTTCGATCTGTGCATTGGGATGGCAGATACTCGATAGGAAAAGGCTGCAAGATTGAAAGGGTTGATCGAGACTGTAAAGCTGATAGGTTTGGTGCATTCCGATAGTGATGATGCAGCAGCAGGCAACGGGCACGGGCATGGCAATGGTATTTCAGTGATAATCTTGTTATAGGATGATGGCGGTGTTCAGATACATTGCAATAAGAATGCAATAGTGTGTTGGATGGTAGACGTTAATGCTGGTTCGAAGGGGTTATAGGTACTGGGACAGAACAGGATGTAAGGTATTCATTTTTGAATTTAAAACACATAAGTAAATTTGTTTATTATCGTTAATAGTTAATTTAATTGAATACATTTTTAATCAATCAATATAAATAATCTTAGAGGATAGATAAATTCATTCGGGACAAGTGGACGCAACGGTATGACATTTAATAAGATATTCAACAAAGGAAAATTAAGGTGAGTATATCTCACTCACCTATTATTTAGAATTATTTTTATTCAGTAAAAAAATAATTGTTGTTGCTTGTTTGAATGCTTTCTGGTTGATTCAAATATATTAGTTATTTAGGTTTGACTATTATATATATATATATTGGGTTGATGATTGGATTGTTCCCGTAGTCTCATTAGCGGATGCCCGTAGTTTCATAGCGGATGATTTCCCTATGCGCCCCACAAATATATATTAGTGGATGACCTTTATACCAGGATATCCTGCCTCAAAGCAGGATCGGTATTACTATGTTGACTAACGTCTATGGATGCAAGAAAACAGGTTGGAGGAATTCGACTGGATTCCTTAAAAATATATTATTTGTTTGCATATATACTATCATATATGATGTGTTGGAAAACCTGAAATAAATAATTGGTTGTTTGGTGTTTAAATATCACTGGGCCTAAGTGTTAATTTATAAAAATACCATGAAAGGGGTATTTGAGATTTAAAAGGGAAATTCTATTTTTCTAAAATAGAATTTGAATTTTTAAATAGATTTGAAATATAAACTTGTTTTGAAAAATAAAACAAGTAGTTCCTTTATAAACGAAGTTTATCAATAATTCATTTATAAATGAAGTAAAATGAATTAGCATTGGATAATTAAGAAAATAGAAATACAAGTGTGATTCTGGGAAGGAAAATATATTTTTCCAAAGAAGAACTATTTTTATTTGAAAGCGAGACTTGTTTAATAATGGTGTTTGTAAATAGAAAGGAGAAAAATTACCATTTAGATAATTTAAACATTTAAATTCAAAAGTGAATTTAAAGTGAAAACTTAAAATCGGTTTAAATAATATACGATTAACTTTATTCCGATATTCGGAATATAAATGAAGTTGAATAAATCCTTAGGATTAATGTTTGAATTCGGCTATATCAGATTTATAAAAAAATAGATTTTTCCCAATTAGGATATTTAAAATAGAAACAGAGATAAAACATGAAAATAGGTTCTATATTTATATAGATAAGTGTTGATAAAGAGAATACTCCAAAATAAGATTTTGGTTTTTAAATAGATTTCGAAATGGAAAGTTGTTTTAACTTTATAAAACAAGGAAGCTAAATTATAAACGATGTTTATAATTTAGGGAGATAAATTATCATTGGATAATTTAGAAGTTTAAATTCAAGGAAGAATTTAAAAAAGTGAAATTGGAAAACATGTTGAAAATAGAATTGAAAAGGAATTTGAATATAGAATTCAAATAGAATTGAAATGGAATTTGAATATAGAAGATCGTGGTATAAATAAATTTATTTCTGAGTTAGGGAAAATCGAAAATTTTAGAAGATCTAAAATATTATGTTGAATTGGAAAAATGGATTTGATATATATTAAAAATATATCAGAATGGAGTTGAATTTATTTTAAATAAAGTTTAAAAGTTTTTGTACATAAATATAATTAAAACGAATTCGCCATGGTGCGGTAGTTCGTAATTTGGCATTTCGAACTTCATTTAAGTATATAGAACCCAAATTAAGTTGCAATTCTTTGAAACAAGAATCGTTAGGACCGTTTGAATAATAGTTTTCTAATGGAAGAGAAAAATCTGGATTTCGTCGTATAGATTTTGAGTTATGTCAAAATTAATTTTCTAGAAAAATAGCGCCATAATCGTTATAAAACTATAATGGTTCATTTAAATAAACACAAGGATTTTAAGTAAATAAAATCCGAATGTCCATTAGAAGAATCCAGACTTGAGTAATAAAATAAATATGAACTCAAGTGAAGTAAATGGATTCATTTTTGAAACAAAAACCAGATTGTAATTATGGAATAGGGTGACTAATTAGAAGAGAAATTAGTTAATGAAGTTTGGATCGAAATTGGGTTTTTAAATAACTAAATGGATGTAGTGAATTTATATTCGAAATCGAATATGAGACTTGAATTGAAAATGGAATTCAATTAGTGTATAAACAAGTTAACATATATTTGAACAAGTTATATTCAAATAAAAAAAGTGAAATAGGCAAAACGGTTAATTGACAACTAGTTAATGGAAATTTTGAACTAAAGTTGAACCTTGAAAAGTGAATTGGATTTGTGGATTTCATATTCGAAAGAGAATATGAAACTTAAATTAAAAATCGAATTCAAAGAGTTTATAAGCGAGTTAGAGTTATATTTGAACTTGTTATGTTCACATAAAGTGAAACAGGAAAAGGAGTAAACTAGCAAGTTCACTAACGAGTTGAGTAAAAACGAGTGTATTAAGTTGAAATAAATTAGAAATGTATGGATATACATGAGACAGGTTTGGAATGAAGTTAATGAGGAGATATAAATAGAATGCCCGGCAAAAAGGTATCTATTTAATTCACATGTGGGTTTTTATGCGCCATATCGGCTAGCCGCTTGGCTTTTCTTTTTTCCTTTTGGATTGGAGAGGGCCTGTGTGGCAAGGGTTGAATTTTTCTGATAACCTCGTACAAAGGAGGTTATGGCGAATTTTTCTGGGAATTTAAAGAGTTAGGATCTTTTTAAGAATTTTGATAACTAGAAATCTATATATCAATATATATAGAAGTCGATAAGGAAACGAACTTAAAAATAGAACAGTATAATCAAAAGGAAATCTAGGAATAAAATCTAGTAAGAACAGAAAGAGAAGCGTATATGTGTTTAAAAAGTGAACAATTGGTTTGTAAGGTATTGATTATTCGAGTAAGTAGTCTTATCTGTTTTGACGTTATAAATGTTATTCACTCAAGGTCTGAGAGGTAGTTATACTCCAACTTGATTGATTTCATTATTAACAAACAAATAGTAAGATTCAGACTCGAAGATCAATGTTGAATAAGAGTTAGTTAAATACAGTATTTGGGTTGTCGTAACGATGTTTTACACAACATCCATTTTAACCCAAATAAGTGAAAGTTGGAAATAGAACAATAAATATTTCCTAAGAATAGAAATAAACAAGTTTAGAGAAGAGTTAAGTAATTGGAATATTTACCAATTATAAATATAATATATTTTCTAGGTTTAGAAAATAAAAGAAGGCAATATTCAGAAATGTTTTCCAATTAACGTAAAAGGCCAAGATGATTACCGAAAATATTTGGTTAACAAATATTGGTAAAAAAATGGAGAAGAGATTTAATTAATGAAATATTAATCAAAGATCCCAGTGATTTGCTTGATATGTTGGATGAACACTTGTTTTTATTCGATAGTTAAATCACAGACTATCGAAGTTTTCGACCATCCTTGTCAATATGGAGAGACCGGTTGGATTATTATCCGAGAACCACTCCATATTGGCCTAAGCATTGCGGATCGGATTATTCAAAGATAATCGATGACGGAGTAAAGTGCAAGGGCTTTTCTTGTTAATCCTAGGTAGAAATTTCCTAAGATGGATTAATAGAAATTGTGCCTTCGGTTTCGCTCAATCCCAGAACGAACGTAAATGGACGAATGTCTGACAAAGTATTTCCAATGATCGAATAGGTTGGCCTGTATAAATATATATGGTTGCAACGGATTTATTCCCTTAGCATAACATCCAGAATATTTGTGTAAACCAATTAATGATTAACGGATCTGATAATGTGGCATTTAAAGTAATTGTGCTATCAATGAACGGTAAGTAATTGTAGCCTTAGGCCTCAACAACCGGGAAATGAAAAAAATCGGGCAGGCAGCATGGCTATGTGGGTAGCTTCCATTAGGGTGTATAATCACCTATCTAGAGATATTTCATTTCATTCTTAATCGATTCGATGTTGTTCTTTATCGGGAAACGGTTGCTGATCCCAACCGTTGGTGATATACATTCGATACACTCAAGCAAAATGAGTGGTCGGTCATGTGTGGCTGGGTTACAAGATGTTCTTGTTGAATCGAGTGTGTTCTCCTCTAGAGATACACTATCGGATGGTGGTTCCATGCCTTGTCATAGATGGAAATCCATTGCCCAATAAGCGCCAGCGCTTTTTTTGTATTCTATGTATGTGGAACGTGAGATGAAAGCATTCTGCTAGATTGATATCTATTTGTATTTAGACACTATTGTAATATCAAAAAGAGTTTTGATATAAAGATTATTTTGGATACTTATAAGGGAAAAACCCGTTCCGTATTCACGGGTGGTCTTATGAGATATCGTTTATTGTCTCAAGCTGTTTTAAACTGTTTACTCATACCAGTCACATGACTGACCTAGAGTTTATTTTCTATGTTCTACTTAAACTCTTGGGTGCCCAATTTTGTATGGGCAGTCAAGTAGTTCACGATTTTACAGATTTATCTGAAGGAGCTTGGAGCATGAGGCTTTAGTGTTAGTTATATAGAGTTTTGTTCCACTATGTTGTAAGTGTTGTACTCTGATAAGTGTATGTTATACAGTTAGAATTTTGTATTCAAAAGTTATGATATATTATATTTTGTTCCGCTACGATGTGAGATTCTTTGTTGTTATTTCTGTTCTTCTTCTACCTTTTTCTTCTAAAAAAATGATTCGTATTTTCGTGATATTTGGGTTGGACGTACGATGTATATAGTCAACTCTGATATTACGGATTTGCAGGCCGTTACAATACCCCATAACTTCTTCATACGAGGTCGGAATTGGACGATTTCAGATCCGCTTGGATCGTAGTGAAAATATCTTCACAATGGAACTGACGAGATCTGGAACAGAGCACGCTGGAAATTCAGACAAATAGCAATGTGAGATTTCTTTAAATAATTAAAGTAAATTAATTATTGTTGTATTTAGAAATTTCTATTTTATACGCTGATTAAAATTCTCAGTTGTGTATTGTATGTGACTTGATATGAAATATCTTGTTGGTGTGATCTGTTGATTTAATTGAATTTAATGGAATAAGTAGAAAATTGTTCACAAATAAAAACATTGACTTTTATTTGTCAAACTTAACATTGAATTATTCACAAATAAAAACATTGGTTTTTATCAAACTTAACATTGGATTGTTCACAAATAAAAATATTGATTTTTATTTGTCAAATGTAACATTGAATTGTTCACCAATAAAAGCACTCATTTTTATTTGTTATGTGAAGGATAGATATTTGTATGCAAATAAATATACATTTTTAATTGTCATGCTGAGATTAGAAACTGTATGCAAATAAGAATACTCCTTTTGATTTGTCATTAGAGAACATGGAAGTGTTATGTTAAATAAAAGTAATCATTCTGCGTCAAATAGTTTATTTGGAACAAAAATACTCAATTTTTCTAAATAGTCAAGTTGATCAAAAATGAACATTTTTGTTAAAAAAAGTGAAACATAAATGAACATTTTTGTCAACAATAATAAAAAAGTATAATGAAAGGATATATTTTATTGTCATCTTGTTACAATAAAAAGTATTGTCATTTAAAGACTTCATTTTTATTGACAATTGGTTTAAAAAAACGGATTTAACATTAAACATTATGTAACACCCTGTAATTTTAAATATTAAAGTTAACAAATTAAATAATACTTAATTTCAAATGTGGGAATTAAGGGGAACGGGTTGCGCCATTGTGTTCGTCTCGGAATTCTGCTTGAGATAGAGTCCGAGTTTGTGTGAATTGGACTTCATATGAAGGAATTATGGCCTTTCAAAGTTTCAAAAATTAATTAAATTAAAAACAGCTTCAGGTTCAAAAAAAAACAAACCAGGAACCAGGTCGACCAGGGGGTCGACCCTACTGTCGACCTCCCCCTATACAGGTCGACCTTAGTGTCGACCTGGGGGTCGACCTGCCCTTCCCTCCCCCCCCCTCCCTGAGCAGATCTGAAAGATGACGATTTTGTGACTCAGTGTTGAGTCACTAGGGCTGAGGTGTCATTCTATCTTGACTGGATGGTCTTGATTGATTCTAGGTTAATCTGACGAATCTGAATTAACTGATTTTGTATAAAAACACCCTAAAACCCCTAACCTTAATCGCGCAAATTCATAACAAGAGTGACCATGCCGTCAAAGGAGAACCTAGAGTAGCCGCCATACACTTTCAACCCTAAAGCAAGATAGAGGCTTGAATCAAAATCGAATCAAATCTAAATAACAACTAAGTCTACATCAAAGGCGAGCAATTTAGTTTCAGAATACAGATCCCAGAAAGACAAGACTATTCTTTTTTATTGTGAGTATGATAGCTTCACAAAATAATTCATTAATTTAATTATGATAAGATATAATTAGGTTATGAGAATATGATTTTGAATCATGTGATGTAAATTGTGTGTATGTTTGTGGTGTTGGATCATATGTTAGTTCTTATGTGAATTTTATGCAAGTTGGATTATATGCGAATCTTATGCAAGTTGAATCATATATCTTATGCAAGTTGAATCATATATGTTATGCAAGTTGAATCATCTATCCTATGTAAGTTTGTGATGATTGGATCATATATACATGTAGGAATCTTATGCAAGTTTGGGTTGTTAAAATATATGTGAAACATGTATATGCTAGTTTATGTGACATTAATCTACATGTTTGGATCTATATGCAAGATTACACCTTTATGTTTAGATCCATATGCAAGTTCACACCTTTATATTTAGATCCATATGCAAGTTCATACCTTTATGTTTGGATCTATAATAGTACATAAGTTATGCAAGTTTATTCCCATTACCTATGCTAGTTTGAATGAAATTCATATGCAAGTTATTGGCTATGTAATCTTATGTCATGATCCTTAGATCTATTTTATATATTATGTGATGTTGTTTTTCTTTTTTATAAGTTAGACTACTTTCGAGTCTAACATATGTCATATGAAAACGTACGAATAGCGTGGGGATGATGGGATAATATTGAATATACATAAATTGTGAATTGGCATATAATGGCCTTAAAAGGCATATAATTAATTTGAGATACAAATTGGCATAATTGGTATTTATGAACAAAGTTTTAAGAGACAATTATGGACATAAATAAATTTGGAAATTATTGACAAATTTGAATAGGAATATTAATCCAATTTGGGGTTAAATAAATATGTGTAATAATAAACCTCCTAAGACACGAGGATAGACTCTTTTGTGGTGTAAGATTGTCCGGACCCGCCCAGCAAATCCAGCAGCCATAAATACCAGTCTAATGTGAGAGGTCAAAGGCAAGAATTAAATGCGTAACTGTAACACCCCAAATTTTTTGTTAACACTAAATTAACAAATTAAAGTATAATTAATTCTAAATGAAAGAATTAAGGGAAACGGGTTACGCCATTGCGTTCGTCTTGGAATTATGCTTGAGATAAAGTCCGATTTTGCGGGAATCGGACTCCATATAAAGGAGTTATGACCTCCGGAAGTTTCAGAATTCAATTTAAAATTCAAACAGTTCAAATTCAGTTCGAAATTCGGAAAACAGTCCCAAATTGGGCTGGGTGGGAAAATTCCCGCCCAGGCACTAGGTCGACCTGGGGGTCGACCTGCCCAGTCGACCTGGTTTGGCCCTGGCCGGCCTGGTCGGTTTCTGGTCGAATTTCTGAGCTTAGCTGTGTCACTAGGGTTGAGTTGTCACTTTCTAAATGGCTTCTCTTGGTGTATATGGTATGGATTCACTCTATGATCATCTGATGGCTCAAATCAATCTGAAATTCTATAAATTCAACTCAACACTCAACCTAAATTCCCACAAATAATATAGAACTAGCAGTTGGGAGGAAACCAAGAGTAGCCGTCAGTTAGAGAAAGCTTAGAAACGAGCCAAAACTAAAGTAAAACAAGAATCAATCAACATTTGTCAACCCAAAGGAAAGCATTGCAAATTCAGAACCCAGAAATCAGAAAAAAAGACCGCCGTTTGTTGTAAGTATAGTGATTTTTCCAATGTGAATAAAAATTAAGACTTGATTCGATGTAAATTGGAAATGGAGTTGTGCTATTGTATAAGATGATGTTAATTCATATCTATGTAATGAAATGATTGAGGTATTGTGGTGTTTGTGGTATAATTGACTTGATGTTGGATCCATTAGAATGTTTGTGGATTAATCTAGTTGATGTTGGATCTATTCAAATTCACATACAAGTTATTTGGTTCATATCTACACCAATATGTTTATGTGATTATATTGGTTGTATGTGATCAAGATCTCATGTATATACTTT
Organism: Allium sativum; assembly: GCA_030737875.1. NCBI lineage: Eukaryota > Viridiplantae > Streptophyta > Magnoliopsida > Asparagales > Amaryllidaceae > Allium > Allium sativum. The sequence continues at coordinate 522,441,605 of CM060924.1, read as the reverse complement.
ATGCTAAACTTCTATGCCAAAATGATTAAGTTCATGTACATGCCCATATGTCTATACAAAAGTTGCAAAGTTAATAATTGGATCTATGCCAAGATTCATTTTAATATAAGTTTCATGTTATGGTAGTAAACATGATTGGATCTAGTTCACACATGCGATGAAATTATACATACTTTATGGACATGTCATATTCTTGTCATATGCTAGTGATGTTCGATGTTATGCCTAGATCTAAACATGTTTAGGCTTATGTTGTCTAAATCATATGCTAATTCATGAGGCTTAGTTAGATTCCCCTTTTTAATGCAAGTTCACATGACAAGTTGAAACCCATGATTCAGTCTATATGGCAAATTCACATATATGTATGTTGACTATTTTGCAAGTTCACACCTATGATATTCATATTGACTATGCCAAGAATGCCAAGTTTACACCTATGCCATGTTACTTTATGCCAATTTTGTGTACGCTAAATAAGGCTAAGTTTTTGGCCTAATATTATATGTTAAAAATCATGCGGACGAAAAATTAGGCTAAGATTGTTAGCCTAATATACGGGATAACATTGGGAAAATTGGTAATTATAAGAAACTTGACATTAAAAATATATGAAATTGGCATGTTTGTCACATGCCAAAATTGGTGGCACTTGAATGGTATAAATTCTTATACCAATAACGATGAACTTGGAAAGTGGGCCATAACATTTAATTGTTAACAAATTTACATATAATAAGTAATAGAGACAAATATGTAAATTCAGAAAACACGAGTATGCTTAACACGAGGTTGGATTGAGTTGTCATGAAAACTTGCCCGGACCCGCCCGGCTGTCCAGTAGTCACAACAATACCTATCCAATGTGAGATGTTAAGCAATGAGCCCAATAAGGACCCAAGGTTAGACTGAGTTATGGTGTAAACCTGCCGGAAGCGACCGGCACATCCAGTAACCGTAACAATACCTGTCTAATGTGAGTGGTAGGTTCTTTAAAAAGCTAAGGACATACAAGTCAGGCTGGTAGGGTTAAGTTAACTAAAACACTTAACCAATTCAACATGTTAATTAAACTGATGGGTAGGGTTAGATAAATACAAACACTAAACCACTCAATATGTTTGACTAGAAAACCCTAGTAACGGGGACCCATTTCAGCAGTAACCCAATTAGGTATCATGGTACCCTGAAACTAGGCAGGGTGGGGCACGATTACTGGGCTAATTGTAAGCGGTCAAAAGCGACGACGGTGGGTGTAACAGTGTGGGTTCTAACGGAGTGCGGGCGTGCACACACTTCGGAGCAGACAAATAGTGCACTGAGGGCACCTGTAGTATACCCTATGCATTCTAGAATTGTGTCGGGCCGCCACCATGTGACTTGATACACCCCATGGTGGGACAACATAGGTATCTACAATCTTTGGGGGCCGTAAGACACAGATGATTATGCGAGTTGGAGCCGATCTTTAGGAAAAGGGGATCACTTCACCTTGATCATGGGGTGCCAGTTGAGAAAATGCAAGTAGGTGCAGAGATATGGTGTGGGGGTGCGATAGTATATTCGATTCAAACTGCCTTTTCTTAGTTTATGATACTTTCCTATTTCCAGTTTATACCTATCATGCCCTTTTTCTTATTCTCATACTGAAGAGTCACTAGACTTACCAGGCTTTATGTCTGACCCTATTTTCTTTCGTCTTCTTTTCTTCTGTTCCCCTCTCCCCCCAGGTCCACAGGGAGGAAACAACCCAGCTTAGTCAGACTCTTTGCAAGCTTCAAGATAGTAGATGTACGGTTTGGACTCTCTTTCCTTGGCTATGGCTGTTGGACACACTCTAACGGGATTTATGCAGTTTTAATTATGTTTTTATGCTTCTTTATTTAATAACCAAGACAGAAATGATGATGTAATCTTTTGGAAGTTGTTATGTGACAGTTATGGAAATGTTTTGTATGAACACATATTTATGAAATAAAAAGTCTGTTGTTTTTCGCTGCTTATATATGTGTTTATATATGTCTTGTGTTTTATCTATGACTTTTACTTACAAACCTGCACCAAAGTTAAGGCATTACCTTTGTGAGTGACCTTAATGGAGGGTGAGGTGTTTCACTTAGTATCAGAGCACAGATTTACCAGACTAGATAAAAGTTTTGAAACTATTTTCAAAAAGAAGTTTAAAGAAGCATTGTTTTCAAGAAAAAGCATTGTTTTTAAAAGGCATAATTCCCCAAAGCCATATGCACTATCTCTCTATCCTTTTGTCTTGATACTTTCCTTTTTGTTCCAGCATGTCTGGAGATCTTAACCTTCCAGAAGGAGTACCAATCCCTGGCTGGTTCCGAAGGTACTTAGAGGCTAGGGCCAATGGTGCGGGCTCAGTAGACATTCCTCCCACAGTGGCAGAGATCCCATCTTTACAAGCAAATTTTGGCGGAGTCTGCAAGAAGCTGTAGGCACACAGTTATGCTTGAGCACGGCCTATCACCCCCAAACTGATGGTCAGACAGAAAGGGTGAATAGAGTATTAGAAGTTCTTTTGAGACTACGCGTTTTTGACTTCGGAGGGACTTGGGGGGATCATCTTCCTTTAGTGGAATTCGCCTACAACAACAGTTACCAAGCCACCATCGGTATGGCGCCCTTCGAAGCTTGGTATGGAAGACCTTGCCGATTACCAACTTGTTGGTGGGAGTCTACTGACAAGATTATACTTGGGCTAGACATAGAGAGACTTCAGAAAAAGTAGACTTGATATGAAGGAGAATGAAGACTGCCCAAGATAGACATAAATCATATGCAGACAAAAGAAGGACCGACCTTGAGTTTGAGGTTGGGGATAGGGTTTTCCTTAAGGTATCCCCTTTAAGGAACGTCGTTCGCTTTGGGTCCGCAGGAAAGCTGGCACCAAGATTTGTAGGACCGTTCCCTATCATCACGAAGATAGGGAAAATGGCTTATAGAGTAGAGCTGCCCAAAAGGTTGGCCGGAATTCACAACGTCTTTCACGTTTCTCATCTCCGGAAATGTCTACATGAATCTGCGGAAGTGGTGGAACCAGGCATTCTAGAAGAAGCCGAAGTGGAACGCGAAGCAACTGTGAGGAAAATCCCAACTCGAATCGTAGGAACTGAAGTGAAAAAGCTACGCAACCGCGAAGTCAAGCTCGTTAAAGTTCAGTGGAGCGATGCCGAGGAAGACGCAACTTGGGAAACTGAAGACAGAATACGCGCAGCCTACCCTTTTCTTTTTTAGGGTACATCTTTGACCTTTCTTTTTCCTTAAGTAGTGCTTGTATCTATCTTTTTAGGTATAATCTCCTCGATATTATCCTTTATCCTTAGGTAGAAACCCCTTTGGATGTAAACATGTAATTGAAACATGTTATGGTCGATGGCTGCAAGTGGTTGCAAGTGGTTGCTAGTGGTTGCTCGTGGATGCATATACACACACACTCTAGGTTTTAGATCGGCTGAGTCACTTCATACTGCATATGCATATATGTATTCATACTTGTATGTGGTTGAAAATTGATATGTCATCATATGGATGTCGAATTTGTATGAATGGCTGTGCGCTCATGTAGAATTATGAGTAAGGACAAATTTGCATACATAATGGATTCATGACACTACATGATTTGCATTAAGGAGGTCAACTGAATCAGTAGACCGCCTGATTTTTGCATTAGATAAAGACATATACACACACTATGCATATGATCATGAAGCATTAGAAGTCTTTTAAGGACAATGGACGCCTGTGTTTGTTGGTTGAGTAGATGGACGATTGGATGTTAGGACTTACGTTCCCCTAGACTTGAAGATTTCGGGGACGAAATCCTTTAAGGCGGGGAGAATGTAACACCCCGAATTTTCTATTAACTGTAAATTAACAAATTAAAGTATAATTAATTCTAAATGAAAGAATTAAGGGAAACAGGTTACGCCATGGGGTCCGAGTTTGCGGGAATCAGACTTCATATGAAGGATTTATGACCTCCGAAATTTCAGAATTCAATTTAAAATTCGAACAGTTCAAATTCAGTTCGAAATTCGAAAAACAGACCCAAACTGGGCTGGGCGGGAAAATTCCCGCCCAGGCACCAGGTCGACCATAGGGTCGACCTGGGGGTCAACCTAGGTAACCAGGTCGACCATAAGGTTGACCTGGGGTTCAACCATAGGGTCGACCTGGGGTTCGACTTGCCCAGTCGACTTGATTTGGCCCTGGCTGGCCTGGTCGGTTTCTGGTCGAATTTCTGAGCTTGGCTGTGTCACTAGGGCTGAGTTGTCACTTTCTGATTGGCTTCTCTTGGTATGTATGGTCTGGATTCACTCTATGATCATCTGACGGCTCAAATCAATCTGAAATTCTATAAATATAACTCAACACTCAACCTAAATTCACACAAATAATATAGAACTAGAGCCGTCATGCTGCTGGGAGGAAACCAAGAGTAGCCGTCAGTTAGAGAAAGCTTAGAGATGAGCCAAAACTAAAGTAAAACAAGAATCAATCAACGTTTGTCCACCCAGCGGAAAGCATTGCAAATTCTGAAATCAGAAATCAGAAAACAAGACCGTCGTTTGTTGTAAGTATAGTGATTTTTCCGATGTGAATAAAAATTAAGACTTAATTCGATCTAAATTGGAAATGGAGTTGTGCTATTGTATAACGATAATGTTAATTCATATCTTTGTATTGAAATGATTGTGGTATTGTGATGTTTATGGAATAATTGACTTGATGTTGGATCCATTAGAATGTTTGTGGATTAATCTAGTTGATGTTGGATCTATTCAAATTCACATACAAGTTATTTGGTTCATATGTACACCTATATGTTTATGTGATTATATAGGTTGTATTTTATTAAGATCTCATGTATATACTTTATGCTAAACTTCTATGCCTAAATGATTAAGTTCATATACATGCTCATATGTCTATACAAAAGTTGCAAAGTTAATAATTGGATCCATGCCAAGATTCATTTTAATACAAGTTTCATATTATAGTAGTAAACATGATTGGATCTAGTTCACACATACGATGAAATTATACATACTTTATGGACATGTCATATTCTTGTCATATGCTAGTGATGTTCGATGTTATGCCTAGATCTAAACATGTTTAAGCTTGTGTTGTCTAAATCGTATGCTAATTCATGAGACACCTGTTTAGTTAGATTCCCCTTTTTAATGCAAGTTCACATGACAAGTTGAAACCCATGATTCAGTCTATGTGGAAAATTCACATATATGTATGTTGACTATTTTGCAAGTTCACACCTATGATGTTTATATTGACTATGCCATGAATGCCAAGTTTACACCTATGCCATGTTTATGTTAATGAATTGCTTTATGCCAATTTTGTGTACGCTAAATTAGGCTAAGTTTTTAGCCTAATATTATACGTTAAAAATCATGCGGACGAAAAATTAGGCTAAGATTGTTAGCCTAATATTTAAATGGGATAACGTTGGGAAAATTGGTAATTATAGGAAACTTGACATTAAAAATATATGAAATTGGCATGTTTGTCACATGCCAAAATTGGTGGCACTTGAATGGTATAAATTCTTATACCAAAAATGATGAACTTGGAAAGTGGGCCATAACATTTAATTGTTAACAAATTTACATATAATAAGTAATAGAGACAAATATGTAAATTTAGAATATACGAGTATGCTTAACACGAGGTTGGATTGAGTTGTGATGTAAACCTGCCCGGACCCACCCGGCTGTCCAGTAGTCACAACAATACCTATCCAATGTGAGAGGTTAAGCGTTGAGCCAAATTAGGACCCGAGGTTAGACTGAGTTATGGTGTAAACCTGCCGGAACCGACCGTCACATCCAGTAACTGTAACAATACATGTCTAATATGAGTGGTCGGTGCTTTAAAAAGCTAAGGACAGACAAGTCAGGATGGTAGGGTTAAGTTAACTAAAACACTTAACTAATTCAACATGTTAATTAAACAGATGGGTGGGGCTAGGTAAATACAAACACTTAACCACTTAACATGTTTGACTAGAAAACCCTAGTAACGGGGACCCATTTCAGCAGTAACCCAATTAGGTATCATGGTACCCTGACCCTAGGCAGGGTGGGGCATGATTACTGGGCTGATTGTAAGCGATCAAAAGCGACGACGATGGGTGCAACAGTGTGGGTTCTAATGGAGTGCGGGTGTGCACACACTTCGAAGCAGACAAACAGGGCACTGAGGGCACCAGTAGTATACCCTATGCATTTTAGAATTGTGCCAGGCCGCTACCATGGGACTTGATACACCCCATGGTGGGGCCAGCATTGGTATCTACAATCTTTGGGGGCCATAAGACACAGATGATTGTGCGAGTAGGTGCCGATCTTTAGAAAAAGGGGATCACTTCACCTTGATCATGGGGTGCCAGTTGAGAAAATGCAAGTAGGTGCAGAGATATAGTGTGGGGTGCGATAGTATATTCGATTCAAACTGCTTTATCTTAGTTTATGATACTTTCCTATTTCCAGTTTATACCTATCATGCCATTTTTCTTATTCTCATACTGAAGAGTCACTAGACTTACCAGGCTTTATGTCTGACCCTATTTTCTTTCGTCTTCTTTTCTTCCGTTCCCCCCCCCCCCCACCCCAAGGTCCACAGGGAGGAAACAACCCAGCTTAGTTAAACTCTTTGCAAGCTTCAGGATAGTAGATGTACGGTTTGGACTCTCTTTCCTTGGCTATGGTTGTTGGACACACTCTATGGGGATTTATGCAGTTTTAATTATGTTTTTATGCTTCTTTATTTAATAACCAAGACACAAATGATGATGTAATGTTTTGGAAGTTTTTATGTGACAGTTATGGAAATGTTTTGTATGAACACATATTTATGAAATAAAAAGTCTGTTGTTTTCCGCTGCTTATATATGTGTTTATATCTGTCTTGTGTTTTATCTGTGACTTTTACTTAGAAACCTCCACCAAAGTTAAGGCATTCCCTTTGTGAGTGACCTTAATGGAGGGTGGGGTGTTTCAGTAACAATTGTAAAGACATGAGGTTAGGCTCGTTTGTGGTGTAGGACTACTCGGACCCGCCCGACAAATACAGCAACCGCAAATGCCAGTCTAATGTGGGAGGTCTTTACAACGTTACAGTTCTAATGAATTAAGTAACACTTAACCAGATAAACATGTGGTAGGACATGAGGGGTCAAGTGGGTGCCTTGGGTGGCATGTGAAATTAAGTGGGTGCCTTGGATAGCATGTGAAATACGATTAGATGCATTTAACCAAGATTGAAACATGTAAGAAGACATGAATAAGAATGAGGTTAAGTGGGGAAACCTTAGTGGGGACCAAGCATAGGTGGAAGGCTTGTGTCAAGCATGGGGGCCCTTTTCAAACCAGTAACCTATTAAGTATCTTCGTGAGCTCGACCCAAGTCGAGGACGGGACATGCTTACTGGATTTGATTGTAAGAGGTCAAAATTGGTTAGCGGTGGAAACGCAAGTTCAACGGGGTCATGTGCGTACGTGGGCCCGGGCTGGTAGATAAGACGTTGTTACATCGCCTGGATATAAGCCATGCATTTTTGGTTGTATCGGGTTGCCACTTTGGGGAGTGATACACCCCACTGTGGGGCCAGCATGGGTATCTACGAGTTAGGGAGCCAATCAAATAGGGGTAATGGTTAAAACTAGTGGAGATAGGGGAAGACGGCACCTATGAAGGTAGCTAGGGGTACACGAAAGTATCATTATCATTATTAAGTTCTATAGGCAGGATCAACTTTTAGGGTGACTAGTGGTGGTGCAGTATAGTAATTATCCTATAGTGATTAGGAATGAGATTAACGCCACAATATTCCTCTTATTTGCTTTGTCACGTCCACTTGTTTCATGATTGTATCTTATCTTACCAAGTTTATGCCTTATCTATAGTTACTTTAATAATTATATTGTTAAAGTTATTATACTCGCCAGACTTTATGTCTGGCACCCCTTGTTTTCGCCCCTTTTCTTCCTCCCCCCCCCCCCGCAAGGTTCTCAGGGTGGGACTAGTACTAGCGGAGCTTGATCTTGGATCTCTTACTCTCTTTTGGAAGTGCTTGGATTGCTGAAAGTAAAGTTCAGCCCGTCTCTTTTATGGCTACTTGTGTTTGGGGTTATGCTTTTTATTTTATGTACTCTGAAACAATTTATCAAGATGGATATTAAGTGTACTTGGTTTATGAAGTTGTTTTAACAAAACTATTTCTCCACTGCAATAAAAGTTGTTTTAAATTTTTCAAGTACCATTATTTGTATATGACTTGTTATATTTTGTTCTATACACTAAATACGCTCCATGGAAGTTGATGCATTGCCTTTGTGAGTGACATTAATGGGCATGGGGTGTTACACGCGGTATCAGGGCTGAAGGTTACCAGACCAGATATGAATTTTGAAAAACTATTTTTCAAAAATCATTTTATAAAGAAATACTTTCAAAAATATGTTTTAAGGAAAGTACTTTCAAGAGAAAATTTGTTTTAAAAACATAACCCCCAAGAGCCATATATCTTTCTTTCGAATTCTCCGTTTTGAATCTCTTCATTTCCTTTTCAGCATGTCTGGAATTCTCGAGATACCCGAGGGGATACCGATACTAGGATGGTTTAGAAGGTATCTGGAAGCTAGGGCCAATGTCGCAGGCCCAACAAATACTCCTCCTCCTCCTCTCTGTGTTCATACTTTTGCAAAAATATGCAAAGATTTTAGGGCAATGGGCGGGAAACCTTTTCACGGATCAGAGATGTTTGTGGAAGCTCGAAATTGTCTTAAGGAGGTGGAAGATCTATTTGGTATTTTCGAGGTGTAAGATGGAAGGAAGGTCCAATTGGCTGCTTGGTTAATGAAGGACAAAGCCTCGTTTTGGTGGAAAGTCACGAATGGAGAGCGTCCGGTGGAGACATGGATGGTTTTCCAGAGTAGGTTCGAAATGAAGTTTCTCTCACGAGCGGAAGAGAATTTGTATATGGAAAGATTCTTGGCGTTGAAACAAGGGGATTTATCAGTAAAGGAATACGTCAACAAGTTTAATCATTTGGGGAGATTTGGCTTGGAATTGGTAAACACACCTGAGAAGAAGGCCTTAAGGTTCGTTAAGGGTTTGAATGAGCCACTACATGGATTAGCTATGACCACATCTCTATGGGGGCTACCTTTGAGAGATTGGTTGACATGACACTTATGCATGAAGAAGAGAAGGGTGCTAATGCTAATAAGACACTGGAGAAGAAAGGAGACCAAAAGAAACCACAACACCAAAACAAGAAAGGTGGGAAGAACAATAATAATAAGGGAAAGAAGAAGTGCTTTAATTGTGCGACACCAGGCCATCTGAGCAAAGACTGTAGGAAAAAGAAGAAGACTGGCTGTTTCCACTATGGAGTGGCAGGTCATCTAGTTAAGGACTGCCTAAGGAAACAGGGGCAAGGGAAAAGAGCAGGTTCCACTTCTGGAGGGCAGTTTCAGGCTCTCATGGCACCAGGGTAGGCAAGAGGGCAGATTCAGGCTCTCGTAGCACCAGGACAGGAGAGAGGTAGAAATATTTCCATTGAAAGTTTAGTTTTTCTGTTTGATCATCTTGTTCGTACTTTGTTTGACTCTGGCGCTTCACACTCATTTTATCTGCTTCGTTAGCTGCACCTAAATACTAGTCTAGTTACGGATCCCGTAGTAATCTCAAATGCTATTGGTGGGTCGGGTCATCTTTCTATGATTTGTTGGGATTTGAGAGTGTATATCTTGGGTGTTGGATTTGAATGCAACACCTTCTTTCTTGGCTTCATGGGCTACGGCTTGATTCTATGTATGGATTGGCTAACTAGACATGGGGCCATCCTAGATTGTGAAAGAAGGGTAGTTAGATTGTTGACTCATTGTGGAAAGACCCTTGATATTTCTTGTGACCCTAGAGGTCCGGTAATGCTTAGCTACCTAGAATCCCTTGACGCATCGAATGATGATTTGAAATCTGTTCGTGTGGTTTGTGAATATAGTGACATCTTCGATGAAGTTCGAGGTTTACCCCCAAGGCGTGAGATAGACTTTCGAATATATCTACTAGATAATGCAAAACCAGTTGCATTACCAGTGCGCCACATGGCTCCGAGAGAGAGAAGATGTAACACCCCGTAATTCTGTAAAATTAAGTTTCACAAATTAAATTATAAATAAATTTTAGAAGAAGAATTAAGGGAAACGGGTTACGCCATTGCGTTCGTCTCGAAATTCTGCTTGAGATAGAGTCCGAGTTTGCATAAATTGGACTCCGTATGAAAAAGTTATCCTTAAATTAAATATTGCAGCAAAACATGAAAAAAGAGGAATGAGAAAAGAATAATGTTTAGCATTGTTCTAACTTTTGTAAGAAAAAGACTTAGTAGCTTATTTGGTTGGAACACATGACTTGCAAACAAGAAATACAGAGTTCGATCCCCGCCAATGTCCTATTTTTGTTTTAGGGGAATGGCTTAAAATAGCCTAGTGTGAACGCAGTACAAAAAGTGGTTTAGTGTGAAAATGGGTAATTGGGAAGATAGATAAAAAGAAATATATATATATAATATATATATATATATATATATATATATGTATACGCATATATATATATATACATATATATATACATATACATACATACATACATATATATATATATATATATATATATATGACGTGTACGCATCATGTAGCGTACATTGCGCATTTTTGGTTGTCAAGGATTGTTTTTTGTAAATGGCCTTCCCCAATTGGATTTATGACAAATTAAAAGTAGGAAAAGATTTATTCATATATATATAAAAATATTTATATATGGGTAATTAATGTAAACGGTAAAGGGAAAATGTATCTATTAAATACGTATTTACGTTTGAATTGATTGACAATAAATAATAAAAAGAAAAGATGAACGTTAGAATGTCACTTTTGTTATGTTAACATTAGAATAAAATTTCGTTAAAAAATGTATATTTAGATTAAAATGTTTATTCAGATTAAATTGACATTTTAGTTCAGAAATGTTCATTTAGCTAATGTTTTGTTAAAAAAAATTGTCCTTTTGGTTATGATATGTTAGGAAAGAACCAATGTGTCATTTATGAAAAAAATGAACATTTAATATGCTGAGTCATTTCTGACTCATTGCTGAGTCAATAGGATAATTCTATCTTGACTGAACGGTTGTGGTCATTTCTAGGGTCTATCAAACGGCCTAAATTAATCCTAAAATTCTATATATACAACCTAGCTCTTAACCTAATTCACATAATTAAACTTGGAGCCGTCACGCTGCTGTAAAATAGCTTGGAATGGCCGCCGCCTAAAGCTTAAAGAAAAACAAAGCTAGAATAAATCTAATTCAAAACTAAGAATCAAAACAACGTCTACCCAAAGGAACGTATCTCAATTTCAGAACCTCAGATCTCAGAAAAACAAGACCGTCTTGCGTTGTAAGTATAGTGGCTCTTTAGATGTGAATGCGATTAAGATATGATTTGATGTAAATTGTAATATGGAATTATATCAGTGTTGATGTTTTATATTTGTTATTTGTGATAATTTGAATGTTGTGGTGATTGTGTCTTTTATGTATTGTGAATCAAACGATCAACACCTTATGCGAATTGTATTTATAAAGTTAGATCTAAATATATGCTTATGCAAGTTATAGGTTGCAAGTTAGATTTACACAAATATTTATATCATTCATGTAGGCTCTATATATATATATATATATATATATATATATATATATATATATATATATGTTTAAACCAATTGTGCCTATATGACTAGAATAGATCTATATTCACATGTTTTTATGCAAATGAGAACTTATAATTGGATCCATGTCAAGATATGTTTAGGATTGATATGAAAGTTTATTGTTAGATCTATGTTTATACATATGTGTTGCAAGTTCACACCCTTAAGTGGTTGTCAAAGTTATACATATAGTTTTGTCTTACCCCAGTTTTATGTTTGAGGTTATGCCTAGACCTATGCATTAACATGTTATACCATGTTGTAGTGGATTCATATGACACCTATTAGGTTATACTATGTTATACCTTTATGTTAGGCTAAAACTATATGATTCATGTGACACCTATTTAACTAGGCCCAATATTTATATGCAAGTTTGTGGCATGTTATGCAATGTTATGATATTCATGTCGATTATTTTGCAAGTTCACACCTATGATGTTCATATTGACTATGTCGAGAATGCCAAGTTTACACCTATGACATGTTTATGTTAATGAATTAGTTTTATCCAATTTTGTTTACGCTAAATTAGGCTATGTTTTTAGCCTAATATTATATTTCAAAATCATGCGGACGGAAAATTAGGCTAAGATTGTTAGCCTAATATTTAGACGGGGTAACGTTGGGTAAAATTGGTAATTATAGGAAACTTGACATAAATTGGTTAAAAATCACATAAGTGATTTATGGCATAAAATGATATTAATTGTATACCTAAACTAATGAGATTGATTTGAAACTAATTTGACAGTAACTTGAATTTGAATAATTTACATAATTTAAAGGTAAATTAGAAAATACGAATATGCTTAACCCGAGGTTGGATTGAGTTGTGATGTAAACCTGCCCGGACCCGCCCGGTTGTCGAGTAATCACAACAATACCTATCCAATGTGAGAGGTTAAGGCATTGAGCCCAATAAAGACCCGAGGTAAGACAGAGTTTTCGCGTAAGACTGCCCGGAACCGACCGGCATACAGGCAGCCACAACAATACCTGTCTAATGTGAGTGGTTGGTGCTTTAATAAGACAATTAAAGCTAAGTTAGGATTGGTAGGGTTAAGTTAATCTGAACAGTTAACCAACTTAACATGTTAACAAGACAAGACTTGTAGGGGCTAAGTAACTAAGAAAATACTTAGCCAATTTAACATGTTAACTAGACTAGAAGATGAGGTTAAGTAAAGTTAATATAATTTAACATATTAACTAGACTAGAGGGTGAGGTTAAGTAAATTCAGGACACTTAACCGTTATAACCTGATAATTAGATAAGTGTGTGAGGTTAAGTAAATTTAGAATACTTAACCATTATAACACGTTAGCTAGATAAGTGGGCAAGGTTAAGTAAATACACTTAGTCAATTTAACATGTTTACTGGACTAGAAGATGAGGTTAAGTAAAGTTAATACACTTAACCAATTTAACATATTAACTAGACTAGAGGGTGAGGTTAAATAATTCAGGACATTTAACCGTTATAACTTGGTAATTAGATAAGTGGGTGAGGCTAAGTAAATTTAGAATACTTAACCATTATAACACGTTAGCTAGATAAGTGGGCAAGGTTTAGTAAATACACTTAGCCAATTTAATATGTTAGCTGGACTAGGTGGTGGGGTTAAGTAAACTTAGAACACTTAACCATCATAGTGTGATAAATTAAATAGGGTTAAGTTGAAGCATGAAGGGACAATATTTAACCATTAGAACATGTTAATTAAACAGATGTTAGGGTTAAGTTAACTAAGGGAACACTTAACCGCTATAACATGTTAGTTAAAACAGATGGGCAAGGTTAGGTTAAAAGGGACACTTAACCAATACAAGGTGAATGGGTAGGGTTAAGTAATAAGAAATACTTAACCAATATAACTTGGTTTGTGATAAGGTTAAGTCAACGTGAATTATTGATAACACTTAACCAGTTTAACATGACAAATGAATGGGTTACGTTAACTTGTATCGACTAATGACACTTAACCAATCCAACTTGACGAGAAAGAGAACTAAGTAGTAAACCTTAGTTGAAAGGGGCTAAGTAGTAAACCTTAGTTAAGAAAATGACGATTCAGGAAACTATGTGGTAAACCTTAGTTAGGAAAACTAAGTTGTGGTCCTTAGTATAACACGAGGAGGAGCGAACGTCCATCTGATCTTAAAGAAGGCTCCAACGAATTGGGCTACGAAGCCCGAGTCTTCGAGGGAACATGAGGGTACTCTTGGTATCCCTTTGTGAGAATGCAGATGATCCGCCTAGGCTCACAGAGGGTAAGGTCTGCGTTAGAAGAACCAAAGGTATGCCTTGGTTGCAATATAAGGCAACCTAAAGACTAAGATGGACCAGCATGATTCGGCGGGACAAATAGCCCTGTGATAGCGACCCGTCGTCTACCTACCATCTTGAGTCAGTCGAGATACGCATGCGGAAAGGCAGAGAACTCCCAACAGACCATATACTTGCTATCTAGTTATGGGTGAGGCTGGCCAATAGGAAAGTGGGGGCATAGGTGGCAGGAGTATAATTCTCATGCTTGATTTTCTTGGATTGCCTTTCATTAGTTGAGGGAGGGATCAGGTGGGACCATAGCCACTGGAAAAACAGACTTTAGCTTCTGCATCGACAGATATCTGAAAGCTCCCGACTGAGTTCCGTGTTTCTAGAATAGACCTGCCACGGGACTCGGGTCGCACATTTCAGGACATGTGCATCTAGACAGTGATAAATGATTCGCGACACATACGTGGGGAAAGTTTAGGAACATATACCACTCTAGGTAGTGTGTACTAGACTAGGGCATCGTTCGACAGTTAGCATAATCCGTAATTGGACCTAGATGGCATAAATCCTGAATCCGAGAAGTATTAGATAAGTCGCATAAACCCTAGTTGAATCTAGGAAGCGCTCGATAAGAAACCCTAGATTAGATATAGGTAATAAATAATAGATGTACACCTAAAGGCAACCGCAATTACAGGGATTGGGATCACGTTATCATCTTTATATAGATTACTAGTTGGGATACTAGTTAGGTGGTGCAGAGATATAGAATGGGGTGTGATAGTATATTCGGTTTAAACTGTTTTGCTTTGGTTTATATTAGTCTGCTATTCTGGTACTGTCCCATTTTCCAGTTTACTCCTGTCATGAACTTTATCCTGTTCACATGCTAAAAGCCACTAGACTTACTCAGGCTTTATGTCTGACTCTATTTTTCTTTCGTCTTCTTTTCTTACGTTCCCCCCGGTAGTCAGGGAGGGAATGGCTCTGCTTAGTATGGACTGTTACTCTTTCCAAGCTTAAAGACTCTTGGATATATCGCTTCAGACTCTCTTTTCTGCTGCTATGGCTGGCTTATGCTACATTGGGGAATATAAATGTTATTTTATGCTTCTTTACTTTTTAAGACAGATGATACTCTGGTATTGGAAAGCAATTGTTGTACAGACTATTTTATCAATAAAGTAAAGTTTTATTTTCCGCTATTTTAATTTTGTCTGTCTTGTAATTTATCTGCATCTTTTACCTTAATGCTCCACAAAACTTAGTGCATTCCCTTTGTGAATGACACTAACAGATGTGGGGTGTTACACGTGGTATCAGAGCTTAAGGTTACCGGATCATATAAAAGATTTGAAAAATTATTTTCAAAAGGGTTTTTTTTAAAAAAAAGAGGCATTTTCAGAAGAAAAGATTTGGTTTAAAGGCATATTCCCCAAAGCCATACACACTATCTTCTGATTCTCTGTTTGAATTCTTGTCCCCTTCTTTCTTGAGTCTTTGGGGCTCCTGGCTTTCTGGGAGGTAACCTCATCGCAGCATGATTCCGTAAGCTTGATAAGACTACGATACCTATCGAAGGGCGAAGCAGTGCCCTACTTCCATCTATAGTCGCGGTAGTTTAACCTGCGGCTAATTTCCTTCCAAGCTTTGTAGGGTTCTTTGTGCGATAGAGGTAGCTTTAGAGAGAACTGTAAACATGTTACACAATGATGGTAAAGGTGGGATATGAATAATTGTGGTAGGTTCCCTAGGTAGGAAGAAAGACTGACCTTAAGAGAGGTAAAAAGTACATTGCAACCTTTAGCTTTAGACCCTCAGATTTGTAACATGATGGATAATCTAAGTAGAGGAGAGATCTCTAATCATCTTAGTATATACACTAGTATCAAGGTTAACATCTGTTTATCTTGGAAATGGAGGTGAAGAAGCTTCGCAATCATGAAGTTAAAAATTAGATAAGGTACCGTATAGTGAAGCTCAAGAAGGTGCGACATATAAGACTGGAGACTAGACACGAGCATCATACCCTTTTTCTTAAGGGTATATCCCTGATCTCTTTTTCTAGGAATATTATGTATACTTTCTAGATTTTAAGGTGTATCCTCTAGGACGTATCATCGATCCTTAGGTAAAGGCCAATGGATGTGAACATGTATTTGAAACATGTTATGATTGATGGTTGCAAGTGGTTGCACGTGAATGCATATACACATCATAGGCGCTAGAACAACTCAGCCACTTTCATATTGCATTCGCATATACGTTTTTGTTTACAGATTGAAGTCAATGTGTTATCATATGGACGTTGTATTTGAGTGAATGGTTGTGCACTCATATAGAAATGATATGTATCATTAGGATTGCATACATGATTGGACGCTTGGCACTAACATAATTCGCATTAAGGAGGTCGACTGAATCAGTAGACCGCTTGATTTTGCATTAGATAAAGACATATACACACACTATGCATATAAATATGAAAGCATTTAGAAATATTTTTAAGGACAATGAATGCATGTGATTGAATGGTTGAGTAGATGGGTGATTGGATGGTAGAACACATTCTTCCTAACTTGAAGATTTCGGGGACGAAATCCTTTTAAGAAGGGAAGAACATAACACCCCGTAATTCTATAACATTAAGTTTAACGAATTAAAGTATAATTAAATTTTAGAAGAAGAATTAAGGGAAACGGGTTACGCCATTGCGTTAGTCTCGAAATTCTGCTTGAGATAGAGTCCGAGTTTGCATAAATTGGACTCCATATGAAAAAGATATCCTTAAATTAAATATTGCATCAAAACATGAAAAAAGAGGAATGAGAAAAGAATAATGTTTAGCATTGTTCTAACTTTTGTAAGCAAAAGACTTAGTAGCTTATTTGGTTGGAACACATGACTTGCATACAAGAAGTACAGAGTTCGATCCCTGCCAGCGCCCTATTTTTGTTTTAGGGGAATGACTTAAAATAGCCTAGTGTGAACGCAGTTCAAAAAGTGGTTTAGTGTGAAAATGGGTAATTGGGAATATAGATAAAAAGAAAAAAAATGAATATATAATATATATATATACACGCATATATATATATATATATACACATATATATAACATGTACGCATTATGTAGCATACGTTGCGTATTTTTGGTTGTCAAGGATTGTTTTTTTTAAATGGCCTTCCCCAATTGGATTTATGACAAATTAAAAGTAAGAAAAGATTTATTCATATATATATAAATATTTATATATGGGTAATTAATGTAAACGGTAAAGGGAAAATGTATCTATTAAATACGTATTTACGTTTGAATTGATTGACAATAAATAATAAAAAGAAAAGATGAACATTAGAATATCACTTTTGTTATGTTAACATTAGAATAACATTTCGTTAAGAAATGTATATTTAGATTAAAATGTTTATTTAGATTAAATTGACATTTCAGTTAAGAAATGTTTATTTAGCTAATGTTTTGTTAAAAAAAAATGTACTTTGGTTATGACATGTTACGAAAGAACCAATGTGTCATTTATGAAAAAAATGAACATTTAATATGCTGAGTCATTTCTGACTCATTGCTGAGTCAATAGGATAATTCTATCTTGACTGAACGGTTGTGGTCATTTCTAGGGTTAATCAAACGGCCTAAATTAATCCTAAAATTCTATATATATAACCTAGCTCTTAACCTAATTCACACAATTAAACTTGGAGCCGTCACGCTGCTGTAAGATAGCAAGGAATGGCCGCCGCCTAAAGCTTAAAGACAAACAAAGCTAGAACAAATCTAATTCAAAACTAAGAATCAAAACAACGTCTACCCAAAGGAACACATCTCAATTTCAGAACCTCAGATCTCAAAAAAACAAGACTGTCTTGCATTGTAAGTATAGTGGCTCTTTAGATGGGAATGCGATTAAGACATGATTTGATGTAAATTGTAATATGGAATTATATCAGTGTTGATGATGTTGTTTTATATTTGTTATTTGTGATAATTTGAATGTTGTGGTGATTGAGTCTTTTATGTATTGTGAATCAAACGATCAACACCTTATGCGAATTGTATGTATACAGTTAGATCTAAATATATGTTTATGCAAGTTACATGTTGCAAGTTAGATTTACACAAATATTTATATCATTCATGTAGGCTCTATATATATATATATATATATATATATATATATATATATATATATATATATTTAAACCAATTGTGCCTACATGACTAGAATAGATCTATATTCACATGTTTTTATGCAAATGAGAACTTATAATCGGATCCATGTCAAGATCCGTTTAGGATTGATATGAAAGTTTATTGTTAGATCTATGTTTATACATATGTGTTGCAAGTTCACACCCTTAAGTGGTTGTCAAAGTTATACATATAGTTTTGTCTTACGCCAGCTTTATTTTTGAGGTTATGCCTAGACCTATGCATTAACATGTTATACCATGTTGTAGTGGATTCATATGACACCTATTAGGTTATACTATGTTATACCTTTATGTTAGGCTAAAACTATATGATTCATGTGACACCTATTTAACTAGGCCCAATATTTATATGCAAGTTTGTGGCATGTTATGCAATGTTATGATATTCATGTCGATTATTTTGCAAGTTCACACCTATGATGTTCATATTGACTATGTCGAGAATGCCATGTTTACACCTATGACATGTTTATGTTAATGAATTATTTTTATGCCAATTTTGTGTACGCTAAATTAGGCTAAGTTTTTAGCCTAATATTATATTCAAAATCATGCGGACGGAAAATTAGGCTAAGATTGTTAGCCTAATATTTAGACGGGGGTAACGTTGGGTAAAATTGGGAATTATAGTAAACTTGACATAAATTGGTTAAAAATCACATAAGTGATTTATGGCATAAAATGGTATTAATTATATACCTAAACTAATGAGATTGATTGGAAACTAATTTGACAGTAACTTGAATTTGAATAATTTACATAATTAAAAGGTAAATTAGAAAATACGAATATGCTTAACCCGAGGTTGGATTGAGTTGTGATGTAAACCAGCTCGGACCCGCCCGGCTGTCCAGTAATCACAACAATACCTATCCAATGTGAGAGGTTAAGGCATTGGGCCCAATAAAGACCCGAGGTTAGACTGAGTTGTGGCGTAAGACTGCCCGAAACCGACCGGCATACAGGCAGCCACAACAATACCTGTCTAATGTGAGTGGTTGGTGCTTTAATAAGACAATTAAAGCTAAGTAAGGATTGGAAGGGTTAAGTTAATCTTAACACTTAACCAACTTAACATGTTAAAAAGACAAGACTTGTAGGGGCCAAGTAACTAAGAAAACACTTAGCCAATTTAACATGTTAACTATACTAGAAGATAAGGTTAAGTAAAGTTAATATACTTAACCAATTTAACATATTAACTAGACTAGAGGGTGAGGTTAAGTAAATTCAGGACACTTAACCGTTATAACCTGATAATTAGATAAGTGTGTGAGGTTAAGTAAATTTAGAATACTTAACCATTATAACACGTTAGCTAGATAAGTGGGAAAGGTTAAGCAAATACACTTAGTCAATTTAACATGTTAACTAGACTAGAAGATGAGGTTAAGTAAAGTTAATACACTTAACCAATTTAACATATTAACTAGACTAGAGGGTGAGGTTAAGTAAATCCAGGACACTTAACCGTTATAACCTGATAATTAGATAAGTGGGTGAGGTTAAGTAAATTTAGAATACTTAACCATTATAACACGTTAGCTAGATAAGTGGGCAATGTTAAGTTAATACACTTTGCCAATTTAATATGTTAGCTGTAACACCCCACCTCCGCTAGGGTCACTCTTTCGGGGGCACTAGCTTCTGGGGGGCGTTAGAACTGGGTAAGCATGCACAATGATATATCAAGGCAGAACAAGAACATAAATATATATATGTAAAACAGAGTAAGTGAGAATAAAACAGCGGAATATCTCAAACCATCTCAAAACAAGTCTAGTACATCATAAAGTCAACTGCCAAAATAAACATGTCTAGTACATCATAAACAGAAATACTGAAATACATAGTGTTATCCCCAAAATAAAGATGATAAACCATAGCGAGCTCAATGTCCAGACATACATGAGCTATCCAGCGAACAAGCAAGTGATCCAAGCTAAGCACCACTGTTCCCTCCCTGAGAACCTGGGGGGGGGGGGGGAACGGAAGAAAAGAAGCGAAAGAAAACAGGTCAGTCAAAAAGACTGGTAAGCCCTACTACGATCAGTCTATAAACTAATAAAGTTAACATCATGATGGAAACTGAGATGAACATACTGGGAATAGATAAAGGTGACATCACATAAAGAAGATTAAGCTTTGCACCACAGTGTACTAGCAAACTAACATAACAGGTATTGATCCCTCAGCCCAAACTTTGGCCCAATAGCATGAGGTGACCTTAATACAAGGTCCAGCCCAACGGTCTAGTCGATCGGCTCCCTATAAACCTAACACGTCAAGTGTTGGTGTCCATACGGCCCACATATGGTTGTAGTCAGACTGTGCTGGATCCACCTTCGGGTGTATCAAGCCCTCGGGTGTCAACCCCAGACACCTAAGCAATAATGCACAGTCTAAACCTACTGGTACCCGTGCCTCGAGTTTGTCCAACACCGGACTACGTGCACGTCCGTAGCCCGCCTGGACCCACACCGCTGTACCACTCAGCCGTCGCTTTGGTCGCTTACATCAGTCCAGTAATCGTGCCCCGCCCTAGCCTAGCCTCTAGGGTTGTGAATGATACCAAACTGGGATTACTGCTGGAACAGACCACGTTGCTAGGGTTTTCTAAGAGGGTTAAGTGTGGTTTAACCCCTCACTAATCATGGATTAAATTAGTTAAGTGTAACCAACAGTTCACCACTTAACCCCATTTAATCCCTCGTATCCCCAAAATTGGTTAAGTATTAGTGGGCCATGACTTAACCCTAATCATGAGGCATTAATTTAATTGTACCTTAACCTCTCACATTAGACTTTGTTGCGGTTACTAGTTAAGCCAGGCGGGTCCGGGTAGCTTTACACCACAACTTGGTCTAACCTCGGATCCCAGGTACACATGACCAACTTTTCACATTGGGTCCTATTGTTTGTAGCAACTAGTTAAGCCGGTCGGTTCCAGGTAGGTTTACGCTACAAACTCAACCCAACCTCGAGTTGGCCACACTTATGTTTTCTAAGTGCCATGTCCACTTTAATTTCAAAACATAATTACAAGTTTAACAAATACTTGGGTAGACCTAACTTAATAGGTAAATTCCCAAGGGGTAGACCTAACTTAATAGGTAAATTTCCAATCTTATATTTTCATGTATTTTAAGTTTTACCCAAAAACCCCCCAACGTCATTCTATCGCTTACATATTCGTCATAACGCTTAAAGGATAGAAAGAGGGAACTTGGCACAACATACATGATAAATCTTACATATCATAATAAACATGCATAACATGTTGGACTTGCATAACTTAGCATAGTGAACTTGCATAAACATGCATAACTTGTTAAACTTGCAAATCATGGCATAGTGAACTTGCATAAACATGCATAACTTGTTAAACTTGCAAATCATGGGCATGGTGAACTTGCATAAACATGCATAACTTGTTAAACTTGCAAATCATGGCATAGTGAACTTGCATAAACATGCATAACTTGTTAAACTTGCAAATCATGGCATAGTGAACTTGCATAAACATGCATAACTTGTTAAACTTGCAAATCATGGCATAGTGAACTTGCATAAACATGCATAACTTGTTAAACTTGCAAATCATGGCATAGTGAACTTGCATAAGCATGCATAACTTATTAATCATGCATATCATAGCATAGTGAACTCGCATAAGCATGCATCACTTATTAAACATGCATAACATAGCATAGTGAACTCGCATAAGCATGCATAACTTATTAAACATGCATAAATCCCAACTTTCATCACATATTAACTTTAGAGTTTCTAAAATGAAGGTAAGAGGGCTTACAAATATTAGTAAGACACAAATCTACTAATAAAGATTGAGAAGCCCTTTTATGCAAGCATATAAAAACCCAAAACAAAGCTCCAATTAACAAAAATCCCAAAAACTCTAGCTTAGCCAATAAAGCTTGCAACTTGATGATGTATGCAAGCTAATGATCATTCATACAACTTAGAAATGCTTGTATGAACATCAAAATCTTCATAGAATTGATTTTTGAAGAGAGTGGAGGCTAGGGTTTTTAGGTGGAGGCCATTTGAGAAATCAATTTGACATAGTTTGGTTGCTAGAATGAATAATGAGGTTTTAGGGTAGGATTAGGGGCTTATTTATAGAAGATTAGAGTGTTTTTAGCCCTAGGATTAACCCTAGGTTAGTTTAGGTCCGTCAGATTTCGGAATTCTCTAGAACCAAGCCACAAGACCAAGCCCAAATCAAAATGGTGCGCCAGGCAAAACTGCCCGGCCACCCCGTGTCGACAGGGCTGTCGACAGGGCAGTCGACACCCTAAGACCCCTGTCGACATGCCTGTCGACATGGTGGTCTTGGCGGGAGTTTTCCCGCCTGACGCCAGTTAGCCCTAATCCCTGTTTCTAATTTAAAATTTAAATCTGTTTTTAACATGGAAATTTCTGAAAACTTCAATGGGCCTTAACTGGGTCATACGGACTCCGATTTTCGAAAACTCGGACTCTATTTCGCGTATTTTTCCGAGACGAACGCAATGGCATAGCCCGTTTCCCTTGATTCAGATTTTTGAATTAAATTCTACCTCGATTTATGTTATAACAGGTTATTGAAAATACGGGTTGTTACATTCTCCCCTCCTTAAAGGATTTCGTCCCCGAAATCTTCAAGTTAGGAAGAACGTATCCTACCATCCAATCATCCATCTACTCAAAGCATCATCCACGAGCAATCATTGTCCTTAAAAGATTCTAAATGCTGTATGAACATATGCAAAAGTGTGTGTATATGTACTTATCTAATGCAAAGATCAATGCAAGATATGTTAGTGAAATGTATCCATATGTATGCAAATCCCTAACATAATGTATAATATCTACATGCGTGCTCAATCATACATCCATATGCAACGTCCATGTGATTGCATACAAATTTCATCCAAGAATAAGCATAAACACTCATGCACATGCAATATGAGAAGTGTGTGAGCCCATCTTGTGCCTAATGTGTATCATGCATCCACGAGTAACCACTTGCAAACACTTGCAACCACTTGCAACCATCAAACATAACATGTCTCAAACACATGTTTCATCCAAAGGGTTTCTACCTAAGGTTCTCATGACAAGATTAGCACGATAACTAGATAAACATGGGTAGCAAAGAGAAAGATATGCTAGCAAAGGAAAGAGATTGAGAGTGTACCCTCAAAAAGGAATGGATAAAGCCCACGCATCTTCTCCTCGGTTTCCCAAGTTGCGTCTTCTTCGGTTTCACCCCATTGAACCTTCACCAGCTTGACCTCTCGATTCCTTAGCTTCTTGGTCTCCGTCCCCAAGATACGGTTCGGAGCTCTCCTCAAAGTTGCCTCTTTCTCTACTTCCACGTCTTCAAGAATGCTAGGTTCAACCACCTCAGCGGACTCATGTAGGCACTTTCGGAGATGCGAGACATGAAAGACATTATGCACTCCGGACAGCTTCTCGGGCAATTGCACTTTATAAGCCATCTTCCCAATTCTCTCTATGATAGGGAAGGGTCCAACAAATCTCGGTGCTAACTTCCCAACAGCTCCAAATCGGACTACATTCCGCAAAGGCGAAACCTTTACGAAAACCATATCCCCAACATCAAACTCCAAATCGGATCTTCGCTTATCAGCATAGGATTTCTGTCGGTTTTGGGCCGCTTTCATTCGTCTCCGAATCAACTCGATCTTCTCGGACGTATCTCTGATCATGTCAGGCCCAAGTATAAGCTTATCTGCAGTCTCCCACCAACATGTAGGTGACTTGCACGGCCTCCCATATAAAGCTTCAAATGGTGCCATCCCTATGCTTGCTTGATAACTATTATTATATGCAAACTCAACAAGAGGAAGATGGTCTTCCCAAGCACCACCAAAATCCAGAATGCAAAGCCTTAACAAGTCCTCAAGTACCCTATTCACCCTTTCTGTCTGACCGTCTGTTTGTGGGTGATAGGCCGTACTCAGGTTCAACCTCGTGCCCATAGCTTCCTGCAAACTGTTCCAGAACTGACTAGTAAAGATGGGGTCTCGGTCACTGACTATGCTAGAAGGGACTCCATGTAGTCGTACTATCTCACGAAGATATACTGATGCTAGTCCAGATGCGGTCCTTTTGCTCTTCACCGGAATGAAATGAGCACTCTTCGTAAGCCTATCCACAACGACCCAAATGATCGTATTCCCTTTCCTTGACCTTGGAAGCCCATCAATAAAGTCCATAGAAATACTCTCCCACTTCCATAGCGGGACCTCTAGAGGATGCAATAGCCCACCGGGCTTCTTTGACTCGGCCTTAACTTGCTGGCAAATGATACATCTAGAGACAAACTCTGCCACATCCTTCTTCACCCCAGGCCAAAAGAAAATACGCTTCATATCTTTATACATCTTATCACCGCCTGGATGTATAGTCAACTTCGAACGATGTGCTTCCTCAAGAACTTTCCTCACCAAGTCTTCTACCATCGGAACACAAAGCCTTCCGTCTCTCCTCAGCCAACCCTTATCATCTATAGAATATCGAGCAAGGTGACTAGATGTCTCCCCTCGAATCAGCTTATCCATGATCTCAATTATCTGAGGGTCTTCCTTCTGCGAAGCCCCAACTTGATCTAGAAGGGTAGGCCTGAGCTCAAGAGATGCTAAAGAACCGGTCATCGACTCCATCGCCAAAGAGAAATCAAAGGTTGCCAAGAACTCTAAATTCTTCATCTCAACAAATAGAGGACTTAGTGTCAACCTTTTTCTACTCAACGCATCCGCTACAACATTCCCCTTGCCAGGGGTATAGGCTATATCAAAATCATAGGACGCCAAGAATTCCATCCATCTTTGCTGCCTCAAGTTCAGATCCTTCTGCGAAAAGAGATACTTCAAAGACTTATGATCAGTATACAGCTCAAATCTCTCTCCCAGAAGATAATGACGCCAAGCCTTGAGTGCATATACTATCGCTGCCAGCTCTAGATCATGAGTGGGATAATTCTTCTCATGCACCTTAAGTTGCCTACCACCAAAACATATAACTCTGCCTTCTTGCATCAGAACGGCGCCCAATCCCGTGCCACAAGCATCAGTGTACACGGTAAACATCTTACCACCATCGGGTAGAGCTAGAACTGGTGCTGAGGTAAGGGCTCTCTTGAGTCTTTGAAAAGCAAGCTCACAGTCCATATCCCAAGCAAAAACTAAGTTCTTTTTCGTCAACTTAGTAAGAGGAGCGGATATCTTCGCGAAGTCCTTGATGAACTTCCGGTAAAAACCCGCAAGACATAGAAAACTTCTCACCTCGGTTGCATTCCTTGGAGTCTTCCAATCCTGAACTGTAACCACCTTAGCGGGATCCACCGGTAAGCCTTGCTTGGATACGATATGCCCAAGGAATCTAACTTCCCTTCTCCAAAAGTGACACTTGGAGAACTTGGCCTTTAACTGATGCGCTCTAAGCGTATCCATCACCTCTACAAGATGCCTCGCGTGCTCTTCTTCATCCTTAGAGAAGATCAGAATATCATCCACAAAGACCACGACAAACTTGTTCAAGAACTCTCGAAACACCCTACTCATCAAGTCCACGAAATACGCGGGTGCATTCGTCAAACCGAACGGCATAACAAGCCATTCAAAGAATCCATCTGGAGTTCTGAATGCAGTCTTGTCTATACTATCTTCAACCACTCTGAGCTGATGAAATCCAGTAGCAAGATCAAGCTGAGAGAAAACGGAAGCACCAACAAGCTGGTCAAAGAGATCATCGATCCTCGGTAACGGGTGTCTGTTCTTCTTAGTCAGCTTATTCAATTCTCTATAGTCCACACAGAGTCGAAGAGAACCATCCGCCTTGGTAGCAAATACCACAGGCGCTCCCCATTCGGATATACTTCGTCTGATGAAGTTCTTCTCAAGCAACTCCTTTACTTGCTTGCTGAGCTCCCGTCTCTCACACGGAGCCATGTGCCGAACGGGAAAAGAAACAGGCTTAGCATTATCCACCAGATAAATGCGAAAATCAATCTCTCGTTTAGGGGGCAACCCCTTAACTTCTTCAAAAACATCTGGATAATCTCGGACCACCCTTATAGACTGAAGGGCTTCCTCTGACGAGTCGAGAGATTCAAGATAGCACAACATGACGGGATCCTTCGGATTGCATGAAATCTCTAAGGTGTTGCCAAGGCGAGTCACAAGCCTCACAACCCTATGCTCACAATCAAGAATGGCTCCATATCGGGACAGCCAATCCATGCCCAATATCAATCCGTATCCCCTGAAACCAAGAACATATGCACTACACAAGAACTCTACACTGAGTATAGAGATCCTCAGATCCTCACATATCATAGACAGATGAGCAGAACCCCCAATGGGATTCGAAACACAAACGGGATCATCCACTAAGCTAGTACTAAGGTGCAAGATATCAACAAGATCAGATGAAATAAAGCTATGTGATGCACCAGAATCAAACAAGGTACGAACTGGAAGATCAGAAACATAAACAAGGTTCTCAACAGAAACACTACCTCGATCGGGAACTGGAGCGGTATTGAGAGCATGAACTTGCCCTCCTGAAGCTCCAGCCTGTCCTTTCTTCTTTGGGCATTCCTTGCTGAAGTGTCCAGTCTCACAACAGGAAAAACATCCACCACTAAGCTTCCTTTTCTTCTTCCTACAATCCTTAGCAAAGTGTCCAGGCGCACCACAGTAATTGCACTTTCCCTTGCCTTTGTTGTTGTTCCCCTTCTTGTTCTTGCTCTGATTCCCCTGACTGCTTTGACCACCTTGATTGCCTTTGCCTTGAGAATCAGTCTTCTTTGCTTGAGTATCACTCGACTTGATCTCTTTCTTTCCATCTCCCTGAAGTAGGGCCATATTGACCAAACTCTCAAAAGTAGCCCCATGCGGAATATGTGACATCGCCAAACCCTGCAGCGGCTCATTCAACCCTCTAGCAAATCGAAGAGCCTTCTTCTCAGGAGTGTTCACCATATCCAAACCAAAACGGGCCAGCTGATTAAACTTGTTCACATACTCCTTGACAGACATATCACCTTGCTTTAATGCAATGAACTTCTCCATCTGTAAATTCGCCTCAGCAGAAGATAGAAACTTGGCCACAAATCTAGCCCTCAAATCGGCCCAAGTCTCGACGGGCCTCGTCCCATTGGTGACCTCCCACCAATAGGCCGCTTCATCCTTCAAAAGCCACACTGTCAATAAGATCTTTCTCTCGTCATCAATCCCAAAGATAGCAAACAAGTCCTCAGTGTCTTTCAGCCAATTCCTAGCTTCAACAAAAGATTCCGTGCCTAGGAAATTCTTGCCTCCCATCGCCTTGAAGTCTTTACAAACCTTCGTGAACTCAACCTGAGGATGCTGAGGGGAAGGAGGAGGAAGAGGAGCCTCAGCAACAGGAGGAGGAGGAACATTAGCAACGGGAGGTGGAATATTAACATTAGGGGGAGGATTCTCAACTACAGGAGGAGGAGTGGGGGTAGGGTTTGCGGGGCCGGCTGCCGCCCTAGCTTCTAGAAGTCTCCTATGCCAGAGTGGTACATTTACTCCATCCGGGATGGCAAGATTCTCAGCCATACTGAAACGAAAGATAAGATAAGATTAGGTCAAGGGAACGAAGGATAACGCTAATGGCTTTTTGGGGAATAGCCTTTTAAAATACTAGACTTTTCTTTGGAAAATACTTTATACTTGTTTTGAAAATAGTTTTTCAAAAGTCTTTTAAAAACTTTTTGTTCCTTCTCGTAAACCTTATGCTCTGATACCAAATTTGTAACACCCCACCTCCGCTAGGGTCACTCTTTCGGGGGCACTAGCTTCTGGGGGGCGTTAGAACTGGGTAAGCATGCACAATGATATATCAAGGCAGAACAAGAACATAAATATATATATATGTAAAACAGAGTAAGTGAGAATAAAACAGCGGAATATCTCAAACCATCTCAAAACAAGTCTAGTACATCATAAAGTCAACTGCCAAAATAAACATGTCTAGTACATCATAAACAGAAATACTGAAATACATAGTGCTATCCCCAAAATAAAGATGATAAACCATAGCGAGCTCAATGTCCAGACATACATGAGCTATCCAGCGAACAAGCAAGCGATCCAAGCTAAGCACCACTGTTCCCTCCCTGAGAACCTGGGGGGGGGGAACGGAAGAAAAGAAGCGAAAGAAAACAGGTCAGTCAAAAAGACTGGTAAGCCCTACTACGATCAGTCTATAAACTAATAAAGTTAACATCATGATGGAAACTGAGATGAACATACTGGGAATAGATAAAGGTGACATCACATAAAGAAGATTAAGCTTTGCACCACAGTGTACTAGCAAACTAACATAACAGGTATTGATCCCTCAGCCCAAACTTTGGTCCAATAGCATGAGGTGACCTTAATTCAAGGTCCAGCCCAACGGTCTAGTCGATCGGCTCCCTATAAACCTAACACGTCAAGTGTTGGTGTCCATACGGCCCACATATGGTTGTAGTCAGACTGTGCTGGGTCCACCTTCGGGTGTATCAAGCCCTCGGGTGTCAACCCCAGACACCTAAGCAATAATGCACAGTCTAAACCTACTGGTACCCGTGCCTCGAGTTTGTCCAACACCGGACTACGTGCACGTCCGTAGCCCGCCTGGACCCGCACCGCTGTACCACTCAGCCGTCGCTTTGGTTGCTTACATCAGTCCAGTAATCGTGCCCCGCCCTAGCCTAGCCTCTAGGGTTGTGAATGATACCAAACTGGGATTACTGCTGGAACAGACCACGTTGCTAGGGTTTTCTAAGAGGGTTAAGTGTGGTTTAACCCCTCACTAATCATGGATTAAATTAGTTAAGTGTAACCAACAGTTCACCACTTAACCCCATTTAATCCCTCGTATCCCCAAAATTAGTTAAGTATTAGTGGGCCATGACTTAACCCTAATCATGAGGCATTAATTTAATTGTACCTTAACCTCTCATATTAGACTTTGTTGCGGTTACTAGTTAAGCCGGGCGGGTCCGGGTAGCTTTACACCACAACTTGGTCTAACCTCGGGTCCCAGGTACACATGACCAACTTCTCACATTGGGTCCTATTGTTTGTAGCAACTAGTTAAGCCGGTCGGTTCCGGGTAGGTTTACGCTACAAACTCAACCCAACCTCGAGTTGGACACACTTATGTTTTCTAAGTGCCATGTCCACTTTAATTTCAAAACATAATTACAAGTTTAACAAATACTTGGGTAGACCTAACTTAATAGGTAAATTCCCAAGGGGTAGACCTAACTTAATAGGTAAATTCCCAATCTTATATTTTCATGTATCTTAAGTTTTACCCAAAAACCCCCCCAACGTCATTCTATCGCTTACATATTCGTCATAATGCATAAAGGATAGAAAGAGGGAACTTGGCACAACATACATGATAAATCTTACATATCATAATAAACATGCATAACATGTTGGACTTGCATAACTTAGCATAGTGAACTTGCATAAACATGCATAACTTGTTAAACTTGCAAATCATGGCATAGTGAACTTGCATAAACATGCATAACTTGTTAAACTTGCAAATCATGGCATGGTGAACTTGCATAAACATGCATAACTTGTTAAACTTGCAAATCATGGCATAGTGAACTTGCATAAACATGCATAACTTGTTAAACTTGCAAATCATGGCATAGTGAACTTGCATAAACATGCATAACTTGTTAAACTTGCAAATCATGGCATAGTGAACTTGCATAAACATGCATAACTTGTTAAACTTGCAAATCATGGCATAGTGAACTTGCATAAGCATGCATAACTTATTAATCATGCATATCATAGCATAGTGAACTCGCATAAGCATGCATCACTTATTAAACATGCATAACATAGCATAGTGAACTCGCATAAGCATGCATAACTTATTAAACATGCATAAATCCCAACTTTCATCACATATTAACTTTAGAGTTTCTAAAATGAAGGTAAGAGGGCTTACAAATATTAGGAAGACACAAATCTACTAATAAAGATTGAGAAGCCCTTTTATGCAAGCATATAAAAACCCAAAACAAAGCTCCAATGAACAAAAATCCCAAAAACTCTAGCTTAGCCAATAAAGCTTGCAACTTGATGATGTATGCAAGCTAATGATCATTCATACAACTTAGAAATGCTTGTATGAACATCAAAATCTTCATAGAATTGATTTTTGAAGAGAGTGGAGGCTAGGGTTTTTAGGTGGAGGCCATTTGAGAAATCAATTTGACATAGTTTGGTTGCTAGAATGAATAATGAGGTTTTAGGGTAGGATTAGGGGCTTATTTATAGAAGATTAGAGTGTTTTTAGCCCTAGGATTAACCCTAGGTTAGTTTAGGTCCGTCAGATTTCGGAATTCTCTAGAACCAAGCCACAAGACCAAGCCCAAATCAAAATGGTGCGCCAGGCAAAACTGCCCGGCCACCCCGTGTCGACAGGGCTGTCGACAGGGCAGTCGACACCCTAAGACCCCTGTCGACATGCCTGTCGACATGGGGGTCTTGGCGGGAGTTTTCCCGCCTGACGCCAGTTAGCCCTAATCCCTGTTTCTAATTTAAAATTTAAATCTGTTTTTAACATGGAAATTTCTGAAAACTTCAATGGGCCTTAACTGGGTCATACGGACTCCGATTTTCGAAAACTCGGACTCTATTTCGCGTATTTTTCTGAGACGAACGCAATGGCATAGCCCATTTCCCTTGATTCAGATTTTTGAATTAAATTCTGCCTCGATTTATGTTATAACAGGTTATTGAAAATACGGGTTGTTACATTAGCTGGACTAGAGGGTGGGGTTAAGTAAAATTAGAACACTTAACCATCATAGTGTGATAAATTGAATAGGGTTAAGTTGAAGCATGAAGGGACAATACTTAACCATTAGAACATGTTAATTAAACAGATGTTAGGGTTAAGTTAACTAAGGGAACACTTTACCGTTATAACATGTTAGTTAAAACAGATGGGCAAGGTTAGGTTAAAAGGGACACTTAACCAATACAAGGTGAATGGGTAGGGTTAAGTAATAAGAAATACTTAACCAATATAACTTGGTTTGTGATAAGGTTAAGTCAACGTGAATTACTGATAACATTTAACCAGTTTAACATGACAAATGAATGGGTTAAGTTGACTTGTATCGACTAATGACACTTAACCAATTCAACTTAACGAGACAGAGAACTAAGTAGTAAACCT
Source organism: Allium sativum (assembly GCA_030737875.1). Classification (NCBI taxonomy): domain Eukaryota; kingdom Viridiplantae; phylum Streptophyta; class Magnoliopsida; order Asparagales; family Amaryllidaceae; genus Allium; species Allium sativum. The sequence continues at coordinate 522,409,999 of CM060924.1, read as the reverse complement.
TAGTTGAAAGGGGCTAAGTAGTAAACCTTAGTTAAGAAAATGATGATTCAGGAAACTAAGTGGTAAACCTTAGTTACGAAAACTAAGTAGTAATCCTTAGTATAACATGAGGAGGAGCGAAGGTCCATCTGATCTTAAAGAAGGCTCCAAGGAATTGGGTTACGAAGCCCGAGGCTTCGAGGGGACAGGAGGGTACTCTTGGTATCCCTTTGTGAAAATGCAGATGATCTGCCTGGGGTCACAGAGGTTAAGGTCTGCGTTAGAAGAACCAAGGGTATGCATTGGTTGCAATATAAGGCAACCTAAAGACTAGGATGGACCAGCGTGATTCGGCGGGACAAATGGCCCTATGATAGCGACCCGTCGTCTACCTACCATCTTGAGTCAGTCGAGATACGCATGCGGAAAGGCAGAGAACTCCCAACAGACCATATACTTGCTATCTAGTTATCGGTGAGGCTGGCCAATAGGAAAGTGGGGCATATGTGGTAGGAGTATAGTTCTCGTGCTTGATTTTCTTGGATTGCCTTTCATTAGTTGAGGGAGGGGTCAGGTGGGACCATAGCCACTAGAAAAACAGACCTTAGCATCTGCATCGACAGATATCTGAAAGCTCCCGACTAAGTTCCGTGTTTCTAGAATAGCCCTGCCACGGGACTCGGGTCGCACATTTCAGGACATGTGCATCTAGACAGCGATAAACGATTCGCGACACATACGTGGGGAAAGTCTAGGAACATATACCACTCTAGGTAGTGTGTCCTAGACTAGGGCATCGTTCAACAGTTAGCATAATCCCTAGTTGGACCTAGGTGGCATAAATCCTGAATCCGAGAAGTATTAGATAAGTCGCATAAACCCTAGTTGAATCTAGGAAGCGCTCGATAAGAAAACCCTAGATTAGATCTAGGTAATAAATAATAGATGTACACCTAAAGGCAACCGCAATTACAGGGATCAGGATCACGTTATCATCTTTATATAGATTACTAGTTGGGATACTAGTTAGGTGGTGCGGAGATATAGAATGGGGTGTGATAGTATATTCGATTTAAACTGTCTTGCTTTGGTTTATATTAGTCTGCTATTCTGTTACTGTCCCATTTTCCAGTTTAATCCTGTCATGAACTTTATCCTGTTCACATGCTAAAAGCCACTAGACTTACTCAGGCTTTATGTCTGACTTTGTTTTTTTTCGTCTTCTTTTCTTCCGTTCCCCCCCGGTAGCCAGGGAGGGAATAACTCTGCTTAGTATGGACTGTTACTCTTTCCAAGCTTAAAGACTCTTGGATATATCGCTTCAGACTCTCTTTTCTGCTGCTATGGCTGGCTTATGCTACATTGGGGAATATAAATGTTATTTTATGCTTCTTTATTTTGTAAGACAGATGATACTCTGGTATTGGAAAGCAATTGTCGTACAAACTATTTTATCAATAAAGTAAAGTTTTATTTTCCGCTGTTTTAATTTTGTCTGTTTGTAATTTATCTGCATCTTTTACCTTAATGCTCCACAGAACTTAGTGCATTCCCTTTGTGAATGACACTAACGGATGTGGGTTGTTACTAGTGGTATCAGAGCTGAAGGTTACCGGATCAGATAAAAGATTTGAAAAATTATTTTCAAAACGTTTTTTTTTAAAAGAGGCATTTTCGAAAGAAAATATTTGGTTTAAAGGCATATTCCCCGAAGACATACGCACTATCTTCTGATTCTGTGTTTGAATTCTTGTCCCCTTCTTTCTTGAGTCTTCGGGGCTCCTGGCTTTCTAGGAGGTAACCTCATCGCAGCATGGTTCCGTAAGCTTGATAAGACTACGATACCTATCGAAGGGCGAAGCAGTGCCCGACTTCCATCTATAGTCGCGGTAGTTTCACCTGCGGCTAATTTTCTTCCAAGCTTTTTAGGGTTCTTTGTGCGATAGAGGTAGCTTTAGAGAGAACTGTAAACATACACAAGGATGGTAAAGGTGGGATATGAATAATTGTGGAAGGTGCCCTAGGTACGAAGAAAGACTGACCTTAAGAGAGGTAAAAAGTACATTGCAACCTTTAGCTTTAGACCCTCAGATTTGTAACATGATGGATAAGCTAAGTAGAGGAGAGATCTCTAATCATCTTAGTATATACACTAGTATCAAGGTTAACATCTGTTTATCTTGGAAATGGAGGTGAAGAAGCTTCGCAATCAAGAAGTTAAAAATTAGATAAGGTACCGTATAGTGAAGCTCAAGAAGGTCCGACATATAAGACTGGAGACTAGACACGAGCATCATACCCTTTTTCTTAAGGTTATATCCCTGATCTCTTTTTCTAGGAATTTTATGCATACTTTCTAGCTTTTAAGGTATATCCTCTAGGACATATCATCGGTCCTTAGGTAGAAGCCAATGGATGTAAACATGTATTTGAAACATGCTATGATTGATGGTTGCAAGTGGTTGCTCGTGAATGCATGTACACATCATAGGCGCTAGAATAACTCAGTCACTTTCATATTGCATTCGCATATACGTATTTGTTTACAGATTGAACTCAATGTGTTATCATATGGACGTTGCATTTGAGTGAATGGTTGTGCATTCAAATAGAAATGATATGTATCATTAGGATTGCATATATGATTGGACGCATGGCACTGACATAATTCGCATTAAGGAGGTCGACTGAATCAGTAGACCGCCTGATTTTGCATTAGATAAAGACATATACACACACTATGCATATAAATATGAAAGCATTTAGAAATATTTTTAAGGACAATGAATGCATGTGATTGAATGGTTGAGTAGATGGGTGATTGGATGGTAGGACACATTCTTCCTAACTTGAAGATTTCGGGGACGAAATCCTTTTAAGAAGGGGAGAATGTAACACCCCGTAATTCTGTAACATTAAGTTTCACAAATTAAAGTATAATTAAATTTTAGAAGAAGAATTAAGGGAAATGGGTTACACCATTGCGTTCGTCTCGAAATTCTGCTTGAGATAGAGTCCGAGTTTGCATAAATTGGACTCCGTATGAAAAAGATATCCTTAAATTAAATATTGCAACAAAATATGAAAAAAGTGGAATGAGAAAAGAATAATGTTTAGCATTGTTCTAAATTTTGTAAGTAAAAGACTTAGTAGCTTATTTGGTTGGAACACATGACTTGCATACAAGAGGTACAGAGTTCGATCCCTGCCAGCGCCCTATTTTTGTTTTAGGGGAATGGGTTAAAATAGCCTAGTGTGAACGCAGTTCAAAAAGTGGTTTAGTGTGAAAATGGGTAATTGGGAAGATAAATAAAAAGAAAAAAAATGAATATATATAATATATATATATATATACGCATATATATATATATATATATGACGTGTACGCATCATGTAGCGTACGTTGCGCATTTTTGGTTGTCAAGGATTGTTTTTTTTAAATGGCCTTCCCCAATTGGATTTATGACAAATTAAAAGTAAGAAAAGATTTATTCATATGTACATATAAATATTTATATATGGGTAATTAATGTAAACGGTAAAGGGAAAATGTATCTATTAAATACGTATTTACATTTGAATTGATTGACAATAAATAATAAAAAGAAAAGATGAACATTAGAATATCACTTTCGTTATGTTAACATTAGAATAACATTTCGTTAAGAAATGTATATTTAGATTAAAATGTTTATTCAGATTAAATTGACATTTCAGTTAAGAAATGTTCATTTAGCTAATGTTTTGTTAAAAAAATGTCTTTTTGGTTATGATATGTTAGGAAAGAACCAATGTGTCATTTATGAAAAAAATGAACATTTAATATGCTGAGTCATTTCTGACTCATTGCTGAGTCAATAGGATAATTCTATCTTGACTGAACGATTGTGGTCATTTCTAGGGTTAATTAAACGGCCTAAATTAATCCTAAAATTCTATATATACAACCTAGCTCCTAACCTAATTCACAGAATTAAATTTGGAGTTGTCATGCTGCTGTAAGATAGCTTGGAATGGCCGTCGCCTAAAGCTTAAAGACAAACAAAGCTAGAACAAATCTAATTCAAAACTAAGAATCAAAACAACGTCTACCCAAAAGAACGCATCTCAATTTCAGAACCTCAGATCTCAGAAAAACAAGACCGTCTTGCGTTGTAAGTATAGTGGCTCTTTAGATGGGAATGCGATTAAGACATGATTTGATGTAAATTGCAATATGGAATTATATCAGTGTTGATGTTGTTGTTTTATATTTGTTATTTGTGATAATTTGAATGTTGTGGTGATTGAGTCTTTTATGTATTGTGAATCAAACGATCAACACCATATGCGAATTGTATGTATACAGTTAGATCTAAATATATGATTATGCAAGTTATAGGTTGCAAGTTAGATTTACACAAATATTTATACCATTCATGTAGGCTCTATGTATATATGTTTAAACCAATTGTGCCTACATGACTAGAATAGATCTATATTCACATGTTTTTATGCAAGTGAGAACTTATAATTGGATCCATGTCAAGATCCGTTTAGGATTGATATGAAATTTTATTGTTAGATCTATGTTTATACATATGTGTTGCAAGTTCACACCCTTAAGTGGTTGTCAAAGTTATACATATATTTTTGTCTTACGCCAGTTTTATGTTTGAGGTTATGCCTAGACCTATGCATTAACATGTTATACCATGTTGTAGTGGATTCATATGACACCTATTAGGTTATACTATGTTATACCTTTATGTTAGGCTAAAACTATATGATTCATGTGACTCCTATTTAACTAGACCCAATATTTATATGCAAGTTTGTGGCATGTTATGCAATGTTATGATATTCATGTCGATTATTTTGCAAGTTCACACCTATGATGTTCATATTGACTATGTCGAAAATGCCAAGTTTACACCTATGACATGTTTATGTTAATGAATCAGTTTTATGCCAATTTTGTGTATGCTAAATTAGGCTAAGTTTTTAGCCTAATATTATATGTCAAAATCATGCGGATGGAAAATTAGGCTAAGATTGTTAGCCTAATATTTAGACGGGGTAACGTTGGGTAAAATTGGTAATTATAGGAAACTTGACATAAATTGGTTAAAAATCACATAAGTGATTTATGGCATAAAATGGTATTAATTATATACCTAAACTAATGAGATTTATTGGAAACAAATTTGACAGTAACTTGAATTTGAATAATTTCCATAATTAAAATGTAAATTAGAAAATACGAATATGCTTAACCCGAGGTTGGATTGAGTTGTGATGTAAACCTGCCCGGACCCGCCCGGCTGTCCAGTAATCACAACAATACCTATTCAATGTGAAAGGTTAAGGCATTGGGCCCAATAAATACCCGAGGTTAGACTGAGTTGTGGCGTAAGACTGCCCGGAACTGACCGGCATACAGGCAGCCACAACAATACCTGTCTAATGTGAGTGGTTGGTGCTTTAATAAGACAATTAAAGCTAAGCTAGGATTGGTAGGGTTATGTTAATCTGAACACTTAACCAACATAACATGTTAACATTCATGACTTGTAGGGGCTCAGTAACTAAGAAAACATTTAGCCAATTTAACATGTTAACTAGACTAGAAGATGAGGTTAAGTAAAGTTAATACACTTAACCAATTTAACATATTAACTAGACTGGAGGGTGAGGTTGAGTAAATTCAGGACACTTAACCATTATAACCTGATAATTAGATAAGTGGGTGAGGTTAAGTAAATTTAGAATACTTAACCATTATAACACGTTAGCTAAATAAGTGGGCAAGGTTAAGTAAATACACTTAATCAATTTAACATGTTAACTAGACTAGAAGAAGAGGTTAAGTAAAGTTAATACACTTAACCAATTTAACATATTAACTAGACTAGAGGGTGAGGTTAAGTAAATTCAGGCCACTTAACCGTTATAACCTGATAATTAGATAAGTGGGTGAGGTTAAGTAAATTTAGATTACTTAACCATTATAACACGTTAGCTAGATAAGTGGGCAAGGTTAAGTAAATACACTTAGTCAATTTAATATGTTAGCTGGACTAGAGGGTGGGGCTAAGTAAACTTAGAATACTTAACCATCATAGTGTGATAAATTGAATATGGTTAAGTTGAAGCATGAAGGGACAATACTTAACCATTAGAACATGTTAATTAAGCAGATGTTAGGGTTAAGTTAACTAAGGGAACACTTAACCGTTATAACATGTTAGTTTAAACATATGGGCAAGGTTAGGTTAAAAGGGACACTAAACCAATACAAGGTGAATGGGTAAGGTTAAGTAATAAGAAATACTTAACCAATATAACTTGGTTTGTGATAAGGTTAAGTCAACGTGAATTACTGATAACACTTAACCAGTTTAACATAACAAATGAATGGGTTAAGTTAACTTGTATCGACTAATGACACTTAACCAATCCAACTTGACGAGAAAGAGAACTAAGTAGTAAACCTTAGTTGAAAGGGGCTAAGTAGTAAACCTTAGTTAAGAAAACGATGATTCATGAAACTAAGTTGTAAACCTTAGTTAGGAAAACTAAGTAGTAATCCTTAGTATAACACGAGGAGGAGCGAACGTCCATCTGATCTTAAAGAAGGCTCCAACGAATTGGGTTACGAAGCCCGAGGCTTCGAGGGGACGTGAGGGTACTCTTGGTATCCCTTTGTGAGAATGCAGATGATCAGCCTGGGCTCACAGAGGTTAAGGTCTGCGTTAGAAGAACAAAGGGTATGCCTTGGTTGCAATAAAAAGCAACCTAAAGACTAGGATGGACCAGCGTGATTCGGCGGGACAAATGGCCCTGTGATAGTGACCCGTCGTCTACCTACCATCTTGAGTCGGTCGAGATACACATGCGGAAAGGCAGAGAACTCCGAACAGACCATATACTTGCTATCTAGTTATGGGTGAGGCTGGCCAATAGGAAAGTGGGGCATAGGTGGCAGGAGTATAGTTCTCGTTCTTGATTTTCTTGGATTGCCTTTCATTAGTTGAGGGAGGGGTCAGGTGGGACCATAGCCACTAGAAAAACAGACCTTAGCATCTGCATCGGCAGATATCTGAAAGCTCCCAACCGAGTTCCGTGTTTCTAGAATAGCCCTGCCACGGGACTCGGGTCGCACATTTCAGGACATGTGCATCTAGACAGCGATAAACGATTCGCGACACATACGTGGGGAAAGTCTAGGAACATATACCACTCTAGGTAGTGTGTCCTAGACTGGGGGCATCGTTCGACAGGTAGCATAATCAATAGTTGGACCTAGGTGGCATAAATCCTGAATCTGAGAAGTATTAGATAAGTTGCATAAACCCTAGTTGAATCTAGGAAGCGCTCGATAAGAAAACCCTAGATTAGATCTAGGTAATAAATAATAGATGTACACCTAAAGGCAACCACAATTACAGGGATTGGGATCACGTTATCATCTTTATATAGATTACTAGTTGGAATACTAGTTAGGTGGTGCAGATATATAGAATGGGGTGTGATAGTATATTCGGTTTAAACTGTCTTGCTTTGGTTTATATTAGTCTGTTATTCTGGTACTGTCCCATTTTCCAGTTTACTCCTGTCATGAACTTTATCCTGTTCACATGCTAAAAGCCACTAGACTTACTCAAGCTTTATGTCTGACTCTGTTTTTCTTTCGTCTTCTTTTCTATCGTTCCCCCGGTAGTCAGAGATGGAATAGCTCTACTTAGTATGGACTGTTACTCTTTCCAAGCTTAAAGACTCTTGGATATATCGCTTCAGACTCTCTTTTCTGCTGCTATGGCTGGCTTATGCTACATTGGGGAATATAAATGTTATTTTATGCTTCTTCATTTTGTAAGACAAATGATACTCTGGTATTGGAAAGCAATTGTTGTACAAACTATTTTATCAATAAAGTAAAGTTTTATTTTCTGTTGTTTTAATTTTGTATGTCTTGTAATTTATCTGCATCTTTTACCTTAATGCTCCACAGAACTTAGTGCATTCCCTTTGTGAGTGACACTAACGGATGTGGGGTGTTACAATAGAGAACTCAATAAGCAAGTGAAAGAATTGCTTGAGAAGGGGTTCATAAGAAGAAGTATTTCGGAGTAGGGTGTTCCAGTCGTTTTTGCTACGAAAGTTGATGGTTCACTTAGATTGTGCGTGGACTATGGAGAGCTGAATAAGCTAACAAAGAAGAACGGACACCCATTACCGAGGACAGTCGATTTATTCGATCAGTTGTTGGATGCTTCGGTTTTCTCGCAACTGGATTTGGCTACAGGGTTTCATCAGCTAAGGGTGGCTGAAGATAGCATCGATAAGACTGCATTTAGAACTCCTGACGGTTTCTTTGAGTGGCTCGTCATGCCTTTTGGTTTGACGAATGCACCCACATACTTTGTTGACTTAATGAGTAGGGTGTTTAAGGAGTTTCTAAACAAATTTTTGGTAGTCTTTGTAGATGATATTCTTGTTTTCTCTAAAAATGAAGAAGAGCATGCCCTACATCTTAGGGAAGTCTTAGAGACTCTACGAGTGCATCAACTTAAAGCTAAGTTCTTCAAGTGTCATTTTCGGAGAAAAGAAGTGAGGTTCTTAGGACATGTGGTCTCTAAGGAAGGGATAGCTGTGGATCTCGCAAAGGTGGTGGCAATCCATGAATGTAAAACTCCTAAGAACGCAACAGATGTAAGAAGCTTTTTAGGGCTGGCTGGCTATTATAGGAAGTTCAATAAGGACTCCGCGAAGATATCATCCCCTCTCACTCGATTAACGAAGAAGAATTTGACTTTTACTTGGGACATTGACTATGATGATGCTTTCCAACATCTAAAGAGGGCTTTAACGACCACTCCAGTTTTAGTTTTGCCAGAGGGGAGTAAGACATTCACTGTATATACTGATGCTTGCGGGACAGGGCTTGGCACAGTTTTAATGTAAGAAGGAAGGGTGATATGCTATGGTGGAAGACAGTTGAAAGCCCACGAGAAAAATTACCCTACCCACGACTTATAGTTGGCAGCCATAGTTTTTGCACTTAAGCCATGGCGACATTATTTGCTTGGCGAGAGGTTTGAGTTGTATACATACCATAAATCTCTAAGAAGGACCTAAACTTGAGGCAACAAAGATGGATGGAGTTTTTGGCATCCTATGCTTTTGAGATCGCATATACCCATGGAAAGGGTAACGTTGTAGTTGATGCCTTAAGTAGAAAGAAGTTAACCTTAAGTCCTTTGTTCGTAGAGCGGCAGAGTTTGGATTATATATCTTCCTTTGACTTCAGACCCTCTGTCAATTATGTACCCGGATTATTGGCATCGTTAGAGGTGCAACCTACACTTTTGTGTCGAGTTGGAGAGGCACAACGAAATGACCCACAGTTGGTTGAGATAGTAGGCAAGCTTATAAGAGGGGAGTCCTCGAGTCATCTTAATGGATAAGCTATAGATGAGAGAGGTTGGCTACGTAGAGATGGAACACTTTGCGTACCACAAGACGAGAATTTGAAGAAGGCAATTCTCAAAGACTCACATCGCTCTAAGATGACCATACATCCCGGTGGCGATAAGATGTATAGGGATATGAAGCGAGTTTTATTTTGGGCCGGAATGAAGAAGGACGTGGCCGAGTTCATTGCTAGATGCTTAGTGTGCCAACAAGCCAAGGCGGAGCAAAAGAAGTCCGGAGGCTTGCTCCATCCCTTAGAGATTCTGCTTTGGAAATGAGAAAGCGTTTCCATGGATTTTGTAGATGGGTTACCAAGATCATGGAAGGGTAATACGAGGATTTGGGTAATTGTAGACCGACTTACTAAAAGTGCCCATTTTATTCCTATTAAAAGTAGAAGGACCGCCACATGGTTAGCATCAGTTTACCTTAGAGAAATAGTTCATTTTCACGGCATACCCTCTAGCATTGTGAGCGATAGAGATCCCATTTTCACCAGTGAATTTGGGAAAAGTTTACAAGAAGCAGCTGGGACGCAGTTGTGCTTAAGTACCGCTTATCATCCTCAGACAGACGGCCGGACCGAGAGGGTGAATCGGGTTCTAGAAGATGTTGTGAGGCTATGCATCCTAGACTTTGGAGGAACATGGGAAGAACACCTTCCACTAGTAGAGTTCGCCTATAATAATAGTTTTCAGGCTAACATTGGCATGGCACCTTTTGAGGCTCTTTACGGACGACCGTGCCAATCACCTACATGTTGGTGGGAATCCACGAATATGGTTTTGCTTGGACCCGACATGATTAGGGGAACTTTGGAGAAGATAGACCTAATTCGACGGCGAATAAAGATGGCGCAAGACCGACAGAAGTTATATGCTGATAGGAGACGAACCAATCTTGAGTTCAATGTTCGAGACATGGTTTTATTTATATGTCACCGTTGAGAAACGTAGGTCGCTTTGGATCAGTAGGGAAGTTGGCACCAAGGTTCGTAGGACCCTTTCCAATTACAGAGAGGATTGGGTAGATGGTGTATAAAGTAAAGTTACCAGAAAAGCTCAGCGGAGTTCATGATGCGTTTCACATTTTTCATTTGCGTAAGTGTTTACTCGATACAGCAGAAGTGGTGGAGCCGAGCACGCTCGAAGAAGTGGAAGTAGAGCGCAATGCCACGATCAGACGAGCTCCTACACGCATTCCCGGATAGGAGGTCAAAAAGCTTCACAACAAAGAGGTCAAGCTGGTCAAAGTGCAATGAGGAGATGATTAAATAGACGCGACTTGGGAGACGAAAGATAAGATGCGTACATTGTACCCTTTCTTTTATGGGAGTATGTTTTATTTTCTCCTTTTTCTACCGCTTTGTTGATACTTGTCCTATCTTTTAGTATTATCTTTGCGATGACATCTTCGATCATTAGTTAGGAAGAACCCTATGGTTACAAACATGTGTTTGAGACATGTTATGTTTGATGGATGCAAGTGGTTGCTCGTGGATGCATGTACACACACCTTAGGCACTAGATCGGCTCAATCACCTTCACGTTGCATATAAATGTGTGTGCATATTTAAATTAATGGATGTATAATGGTTGTGTTATCATATGGATGCTGCATTTTGATGAATAGTTGTGCACACATGAAGAAATAATATATATCGATAGGATTCTTTCGCATACATAATGGACGCATGGTACTATCATGATTTGCACTAAGGGGGTCACTTGAATCAGTAGACCGCCTGATTTTGCATTAGAAAAGGAACATATACACACACTTATTGCATATGTTCATACAGCATTAGAAATTTTGTAAGGACAACGGATGCCTGTGTTTGATGGTTGAGTAGATGGATGTTTGGATGTTAGGATATGCATTCTCCTTAACTTAGAGATTTCGGGGGCGAAATCCTTTAAGGAGGAGAGAATGTAACACCCCGTAATTTTAAATATTAAAGTTAACAAAATAAAGAATACTTAATTTCAAATTTGGGAATTAAGGGAAACGGGTTGCACATTGTGTTCGTCTCGGAATTCTGCTTGAGATAGAGTCCGAGTTTGGGTGAATTGGACTTCGTATGAAGGAATTATGGCCTTCCAAAGTTTCAGATATTAATTAAATTAAAAACAGCTTCAGGTTCTGAAAAAAAACAGGGACTAGGTCTACCAGGGGGTCGATCCTAGTGTCGACCTCCCCTATACAGGTCGACCTTGGTGTCGACCTGGGGGTCGACCTGCCCCCCCCCCCCGGGCAGATATGAAAGATGATGATTTTGTGACTCAGTGTTGAGTCATTAGGGCTGAGGTGTCATTCTATCTTGACTGGATGGTCTTGATTGATTCTAGGTTAATCTGACGGCTCTTAATTAACTGATCTTCTATAAAAACACCCTAAAACCCCTAACCCTAGTCACACAAATTCATAGCAAGAGCCGCCATGTCGTCAATGGAGAACCTAGAGTAGCTGCCATACACTTTCAACCCTAAAGAAAGATAGAGGCTTGAATCAAAATCGAATCAAATCTAAATAACATCTAAGTCTACATCAAAGGCGAGCAATTCAGTTTCAGAATACATATCCCAGAAAGACAAGACTATTCTTTTTAATTGTGAGTATGATAGCTTTCACAAAATAATTCATTAATTTAATTATGATAAGATATAATTGGGATTATGAGAATATGATTTTGAATCATGTGATGTAAATTGTATGTATGTTTGTGGTGATGGATCATATGTTAGTTCTTATGTGAATTTTATGCAAGTTGGATCATATGCGAATCTTATGCAAGTTGAATCATATATCTTATGCAAGTTGAATCATATATCTTATGCAAGTTGAATCATCTATCCTATGTAAGTTTGTGATGATTGGATCATATATACATGTAGGAATCTTATGCAAGTTTGGGTTGTTAAAATATATGTGAAACATGTATATGCATATGCTAGTTTATGTGACATTAATCTACATGCTTAGATCTATATGCAAGATTACACCTTTATGTTTAGATCCATATGCAAGTTCACACCTTTATGTTTAGATCCATATGCAAGTTCATACCTTTATGTTTGGATCTATAGCAGTACATAAGTTATGAAAGTTTATGCCCATTACCTATGCTAGTTTGAATGAAATTCATATGGAAATTATTGGCTATGTAATCTTATGTCATGATCCTTAGATCCATTTTATATGCTATGTGATGTTGTTTTTATTTTTTATAAGTTAGACTACTTTCGAGTCTAACATATATCTTATGGAAACGTACGAATAGCGTGGGGATGATGGGATAATATTGAGTTTACAAAAATTGTGAATTGGCATATAATGGCCTTAAAAGGCATATAATTAATTTGAGATATTAATTGGCATAATTGGTATTTATGAACATAATTTTAAGAGACAGTTATGGACATAAATAAATTTGGAAATTATTGACAAATTTGAATTGGGATATTAATCCAATTGGGGTTAAATAAAGATGTGTAATAATAAACCGCCTAAGACATGAGGTTAGACTCTTTTGTGGTGTAAGACTACCCGGACCCACCCGGCAAATCTAGCAGCCACAAATGCCAATCTAATGTGAGAGGTCAAAAGCACGAATTTTATGCGTAACAATTGTAAAGACAGGAGGTTAGGCTCGTTTGTGGTGTAAGACTGCCCGTACCCGCCTGGCAAACCCAGCAACCGCAAATGCCAATCTAATGTGGGAGGTCTTTACAAGGTTACGGTTCTAATGAATTAAGTACCACTTAACCAGATAAACATGTGGTGGGACATGGGGGGTTAAGTGGGTGCCTTGGGTGGCATGTGAAATTGAGTGGGTGCCTTGGGTGGCTTGTGAAATACGATTAGATGCACTTAACCAAGATTGAAACATGTAAGAAGACATGAATAAGAATGGGGTTAAGTGGGGAAACCTTAGTGGGGACCAAGCATAGGTGGAAGGCTTGTGTCAAGCATGGGGGCCCTTTTCAAATGAGTAACCCATTAAGTATCTTCGTGAGCTCGACCCAAGTCGAGGATAGGACACGCTTACTGGATTTGATTGTAAGAGGTCAAAACTAGTTAGCGGTGGCAATGCAAGTCCAACGGGGTCATGTGCGTGCGTGGGCTCGGGCTGGTAGGTAAGACGTTGTTGCATCATGTAGATATAAGCCATGCATTTTTGGTGGTATCGGGTTGCCATTTTGGGGAGTGATACACCCCACTGTGGGGCCAGCACAGGTATCTACGAGTTAGGAAGCTGATCGAATGGGGGTAGTGGGTACAACTAGTGGAGATAGGGGCAGACGACAGCTATGAAGGCAGCTAGGGGTACACGAAACTACCATTATCATTATTAAGTTCTATAGGTGGGATCAACTTTTGGGGTAACTAGTGGTGGTGCAGTATAGTAATTATCCTATAGTGATTAGGATGAGATTAACGCCAGAATATTACTCTTATTTGCATTGTCATGTCCACTTGTTACATGATCATATCTTATCTTGCCAAGTTTATGCGTTATCCTAGTTACTTTAATAATTATATTGTTAAAGTTATTATACTCGCCAGACTTTATGTCTGACCCCCCTGTTTTCGCCTCTTTTCTTCCTTCCCCTCCCCCCTAGGTTCTCGGGATGGGAATAGTACTAGCGGAGCTTGATCTTGGATCTCTTTCTCTCTTTTGGAAGTGCTTGGATTGCTGAAACTAAAGTTCAGCCCATCTCTTTCATGGCTACTTGTGTTTGGGGTTATGCTTTTTATTTTATGTACTCTGAAACAGTTTATCAAGATGGATATTAAGTGTACTTGGTTTATGAAATTGTTGTAATCAAACTATTTCTCCGCTGCAATAAAAGTTGGTTTAAAATTTTCAAGTACCATTATTTATATCTCTCTTGTTATATTCTGCTCTATACACTAAATACGCTCCATGGAAGTTAATGCATTCCCTTTGTGAGTGACATTAATGGACGTGGGGTGTTACAGATTACACCAAAATATAAATTTTTGGTCATTGAAAAGGATTACACAAAAGATATAAAAGTTAATATTTTTATTGTCGATTAGTTACAATAAAAAGATTAGAAATAAAACTTCAAATTTTTATTGTAGTATTGAGATAGAATAGAAATAAAAACATACATTTTTATGTAATATTATTCTCATTAAAAAGAATAGGATTAAAAGATTGTATTTTTATGTGATATGGTTTCAATAAAAAGAATTGAAAGAAAAGATTACATTTTCGTTGTCACTTTGTTTCAATAGAAGTTTTATAATAAAAAGATTTGGCGATAAAATTTTATTTTTTATTGCAAGTCATTTTCACAAAGAAAAGAATTAACGATGAAAAATATATTTTCATCGTATGATTTGTTGTATTAAAAAGGATTATCTATTAAAATAGAATATTCATATGTTAAAATATGATGTTAATGATGTCTTGAAATGTACTTCTATAATGTGGCAATCTTTGAAGTATTAAATATAAAGATAGTATATTCAAATTGAATATTACACTCCCATTTACAAGTTATCCGACTTGTTTATGTGATTGGGACAATAATTTTTACACATCGCCCAAGTGCACAAATAATTTATTATTTGTTTGTTGGATGAAAACCCACATGGGTATTGGGATGATATTTTGACATACACTGATCCCAATAGTTAGTTGTAAAATCCACTCTGGTTGTTATTTGGATGTTTGATAATTATTTATCATGATTATTGATTACATGCCATATAGGAAAACCATATAACTGAAACTATATGGTTGTTGATTGAGTCACATTCCAATAAAGAATATTCTTAGAAAAAGAATATTTTAGGAAAAGAATATATTTTGAAAAAATATATTTTTATCAAATTGAACTAGTTATTAACTAGAAAAAAATCATTAAATTAAGATTTAATGAAGTTTTCCAATTTGTTAACATTTAATTGAAATTAAATTGAATAAATTGGATTTTGGGTTTGTCGTTAATGGTGTCTTCAATAACACCTTTCTTAAACCCAGTTGAGAAAAGAATAAATCTTTTAATTAAGATTATTAAAGTTTCCAATTATATTAAGTAATTAGAATAAAATGAAAGGTGAGTTGGGTTTATTGTGAACTGTGTTTTTAAGCGACATTTGTTCTTTAACCCAATTGACAGTGAAAATATGATTTGGAATTTTTAAATCTTTTATTAAGATTTAATGGGAATTTTTCCAAAGTAAAATTTTCCAATTTAAAATATTAAATTGGAATTGAATGGAATTCGAATTAATAATAACCGAGATAAGCTTCTGTAAAAGAAGACTGATATTATATATGGAATTTAAGAGGTTTTGTTGTTATTCCATTTATATTATTGGTCGAATACAGAAATTTATTACAATTATATATTGATTTGATTTCTGTGAAGATTCCATATTTTATGGAAGATGATTTTGGGATTACCGCGAACTATGTTTTAAATGACATTAGTTCTTTAACCCGTTACAGATAAGATTAATTTCTTAAATTTAAATAATCATCGAATAATGATTTTTAATATTTAAAACCAAGTTGGAGTTTTAATAAATCTTTAACAGAAAGATTTAGTAATAAATTTAAAGAATTTATCTTTTATAGAATAATGTGAATATTTTATTTAAAACAATATTCTGAATTGGAATGAGGCGTTGGATGTGTTTTTATAGCACTTGATTTTTAATGATTAAAATACGCGAGTTATTCGGAAAGACCGGGTTTAACCCATTCCGAATAATTACTATGACGATGAAGAGTCGAAGGTGAAGGCAGTGTTGAAGACCGACGATCTTCACATCGAATAGGCGACTACTGATGCCCAGCACTAGGTCGCTCCTAGGATTGGGTTAATAGTGGTAGTTGTCCGGACGTATTTGTTGATTGTTCGGATATGCGAGGAATAAGGTGCCTCTGGTTTCCTTCAGACCCAGAACGAACTTGTAAATGGATGGTATGTCTGACATTGTATTCCTTTATGCTGTATTCGTTGATCTCTACTAAATATATATCTGTTTGGTGTTTAACACCCTTCTCTGAGACGTACGAGCTTAGAGGTTATATATTGGTAGAAATCAATGGTATGGTATGGATTGACAATGTGGCATGCTAAGTTGCGTGGATCAAGGCTTTTATTGAAAAGCAGGCCTTGTGGTTGATGATCAAAGCATAGCTTATTTAGGCGTAGCTTTGTGTATAGCGTGACTTCACGAGCCTCACACCCCGGTATGAGTCAAAAACGGGATATGGACTGTAGGGAGTGCACACGTTTCTTTCTAGCTAGAGTGGTGTCAGTGACCTACCATCCTTAACATTTTTACTTATGTGGATGAGGGATTATGAGGTACCTTGGATTTATAAGCCGGAAGTGGTTATACTGGTGGTCCAAAAGGACTGGGAAGCGTGTGTTCAGGCATAACTAATCCACTAACGTTAGGTGTGGACTAGCCCTATCGCTCCAAGGGTTGCCCATAGGTGTGATTCTGAGGCATTTAATAGAGTGTCTCGAATCGGAGAGGACGATCCCTACCCTCAATTTCATGAAGGAAACCCAATTTCCAATACGACACCATTCGGTTTTGATTGTAGAACTAGTATGGCGACATGATATATGGTACCCATGCCGTCTATGATTGATACATTATGATTGAAATTGTTTTTGAAACATATATACATTAATAATAATATCAAATCCGTTTTTATCGTATCAAGCATTTTTGACCATTATAAGGTAAAACTCTATCCCCCGGTTTGCGTTGCATTGTGTGATGGGACTTGAGTCTTATAATGGTTTCATTTTTCTAAAAGCATTGCGTTGTTTAACGATTTATTTTATTTTCGTGCACTAGCAATCCAATGGAGTAAACCCGTTCCGCGTTAGCGGCGTGGTCCTGTGATTAGCCTAATTATTAGGTAAGTTAAGTAAGATTTCTCATACCAGTCCCATGACTAACCTGTAGTTTGTTTCACTGGTAAACTCGGGTGCCCATGTTTTCCGTACAGGCAGTCGAGTAGCTTTTTGCAGATATATTTACAGGATCCTGGATCACAGCTGAAGCAATATTCGGAAAGCTCTGTATCCATGTATTCCTTTCGGTTGTATATTTGTATCATTTTTCCGCTGCTATTTAAATGTAATTTAAATCTCTGATATTATTGTGTTTCTATTATGTAATAAGTATTCATACTCTGTTATGTTCTTGTACTCTGATCTAATTGTTGTAATTAGCAATAAAATGTTATTTAGTTTGTGTTCTGATGTGTGTTGTTCTCTAAGCAATCCAGGCTTTCCTCTACGGGGAAGTTTGGGTCGTTTCATTTTGATATCAGAGCTTTGGTTTACAGAGCTCGAGAACAAGGCACATTAGAACCGAACGAAAGAATTCATCAGAGATTGGATTAGAAATATCCAATGAGAATAACTCGTTAGAGATAGGATTAGTAGGATCCTAGAACGAGTGCGAAGAGTATTATTTTCTTTAAAAAAAACAAATTTAGTTTTGAAATTTTATCTTAAAACACGTATTTGAGTATATTATATTATTTTAATTTGGACAATCGAGTATATAAAGATTTTTAATATATGAGTAATTAATGGATATTCAAAGTTTTAATATACTGAATAGATATAGAATCACACTCTAGTCGCCCGGAGATGATTCTGGTGACTGATGCATCATCATCAGAGTTTATGTTCGAGTTTTGAAAGTGGGATATCTATATATTTCCAATAGACTGGTATAAGAACCAAAATATAGTTAGAATATATTGCTATGTTTGCACTGAAAATATGATTTTTGACTATATATAAAAGTTATATATATTTGAAAAGTTAATCACCTAATTGATTGCTGGTTGTGATGTTTGATAATTAATTTAACTAATAAAATTATTAGAAGGATAAATTTAGCTAAATCGAATTTAATATTGAATTGAATTGAAAATTGATTAGAATTGAAAGTTGAGTTGGTTAATTAAACAACTTTCATCTTCGTTCCTTTTCGAGGACGAAAAATTTTAAGTGGGGGAGATTGTAACAACCCAGAATTTTGGAATCAATTTAAAATTTTTATTTTAACAATTTTAATGGATTTTAATATTTAAAATAATTTATTTTAAATAATAACGACAAAAAAATTCATTTTAGTTTAAGTTAGACCGAATAAATTTAATTTAATTATAGAAGGAGTTTGAAATGGCGTGGTTCAAAAATTCGATTTCTAATTTCAATTTAATATACAGGATTCATTTAAAATCAGAATTGAACGAAACAAGAAATATTTAAATTTGTTTAATGATATCTTTAACACGAATATAAGAAACTAAAATTTCACTTTAAAAGTTAAAAGTTATGTCCAGTTTAAAATTTAGAAAAGTCGCTGCGGAATTTATATATATTTTTAATATAAAATATACCCCTCAAAAATAGCCATTTTGCAAACGACCTATGTTTTCGACGAAACCACTTTTGTTGGAACTAGAATGTCAAATTACTGCTAGGTTTTAATTTTCATAATTTTTCGAATTAATATGTGAGCGTGGCAAAAGAAAATGTGTTTTGTCAGTTTCAGTCAAATTTAATCGACTTGAAAATATCCATTTTTCAAATGGGCTCGAAATTCGATGAAATTAGTTTTGTTAGGACCGTATCGTCAAAACATAACCAGAAATATTTTTTTGTAATTTTTAGAGTCCGTATGTGGTCCCGGTAATTTAAAATGTAAGCTTAAATTTAATATATATTGATTATATTTTAATTTAAATAAAAACATATCATAACAGCCGAATTGGGCTACGAAACATATTCCATTGTGTCCGGGATGGAGGTTATTAGCTAGGGGCGACATTCGTTGGGTGCGATTCGGGGTTAGTATCAACAAACAAATATATTCTTGAATTAAATAATAAAAAAATACTATATATATACCATCAAAATACGCAATATGTACTAAACCCTAATCCCATTTCTAAGTCAGCCGTCGTATTCAAAAATCAATGGCCACGGAGCACCATATTTCTTCCTTCGATTTATTAAAACACAGTGCGAATTAAATCATGAAACTAAAACCAAATGGAAGAGGACCCTGAGATCTTTCTGCCCAACGGTCGAGATGAGATTCTGGGCTTCGATTTGGCCACAATGCAAGCTCGAAGTGGCGAACTTTGGCATGGTTTTCTGGATAGGGGGATCCGCGAGTTGGCTCTCCTTGGCGGTGCCGGTAGAGGGATGAACGGTGATCGCCGTGGTAGCAATGGATGGTGGTCTCGGCGATTGTAGATGGGGCGGCGATGGAAAGGGGAATTCGATGATGATGGGTTCAGTTGTAAACGAGAAAGAAAAAGGAAGAGGGACGGCCCAAAAAAGTCAAACATGATTATCAAATTGATTTTGTAATTAAATATTTAATTAATTATATCAAATCGAATTCAAATGTATAATACCCCATAACTTCTTCATACGAGGTCAGAATTGGACGATTTCAGATCCGCTAGGATCGTGGTGAAAATATCTTTGCAATGGAGCTGACGAGATCTGGAACAGAGCACGTTGGAAATTCAGACAAATAGCAATGTGAGATTTCTTTAAATAATTAAAATAAATTAATTATTGTTGTGTATTGTATGTGACTTGATATGAAATATCTTGATGGTGTGATCGTTGATTTAATTGAATTTAATGGAATAAGTAGAAAATCGTTCACAAATAAAAACATTGATTTTTATTTGTCAAATTTAACACTGAATTATTCACAAATATAAACATTGGTTTTTATTTGTCAAATTTAACATTGGATTGTTCACAAATAAAAATATTTATTTTTATTTTAGAAGTTTAACATTGAATTATTCACCAATAAAAGCACTCATTTTTATTTGTTATGTGAAGGATAGATATTTGTATGCAAATAAATATACATTTTTAATTGTCATGCTGAGATTAGAAACTATATGCAAATAAGAATACTATTTTTGATTTGTCATTAGAGAACATGGAAGTGTTATGTTAGATAAAAGTAATCATTCTGTGTCAAATAGTTTATTTCGAACAAAAATACTCAATTTGTCTAAATAGTCAAGTTGAACTAAAATGAACATTTTTGTTAAAAAAAAGTGAAACATAAATGAACATTTTTGTCAATAATAATAAAAAAGTATAGTGAAAGGATATATTTTATTGTCAACTTGTTACAATAAAAAGTATAATCATTTGAAGACTTCATTTTTATTGATAATTGGTTAAAAAAAGGATTTAACATTAAAGATTACACCAAAATTTACATTTTTGGTCGTTGAAAAGGATTACACCAAAATATACATTTTTGGTCATTGAAAAGGATTACACAAAAGATATAAAAGTTAATACTTTTATTGTCGATTAGTTACAATAAAAAGATTAGAAATAAAAGTTCACATTTTTATTGTAGTATTGATCTCATTAAAAAGAATAGAATTAAAAACATACATTTTTATGTAATATTATTCTCATTAAAAAGAATAGGATTAAAAGATTGTATTTATATGTGATATGGTTTCAATAAAAAGAATTGAAAGAAAAGATTACATTTTCATTGTCACTTCGTTTCAATAGAAGGTTTATAATAAAAAGATTTGGCAATAAAATTTCATTTTTTATTGTAAGTCATTTTCATTAGGAAAAGAATTGACGAAGAAAAATATAATTTCATCGTATGATTTGTTGTATTAAAAAGGATTAGATATTAAAATAGAATGTTCATATTTTAAAATATGATGTTAATGATGTCATGAAATGTATGTCTGTAATGTTGCAATCTATGACGTATTAAAGATAAAGATAGTATATTGAAATTGAATACTACACTCCCATTTACAAGTTATCCGACTTGTTTATGTGATTGGGACGATAATTTTTACACATCGCCCAAGTGCACAAATAATTTATTATTTGTTTGTTGGATGAAACCCCACATGGGTATTGGGATGATATTTTGACATACACCAATCCCAATACTTAGTTGTATAATACAGTCTAGTTGTTATTTAGATGTTTGATAATTATTTATCATGATTGTTGATTACATGCCATATAGAAAAACCATATAACTGAAACTATATGGTTGTTGATTGAGTCACATTCCAATAAAGAATATTCTTAGAAAAAGAATATTTTAGGAAAAGAATATATTGTGGAAAAATATATTTTTATCGAAATGAACTAGTTATTAACTAGAAAAAAAATCAATAAATTAAGATTTAATGAAGTTTTCCAATTTGTTAACATTTAATTGAAATTAAATTGAATAAATTGGATTTTGGGTTTGTCTTGAATGGTGTCTTCAATAACACCTTTCTTAAACCCAGTTGAGAAAAGAATAAATCTTTTAATTAAGATTATTAAAGTTTCCAATTATATTTATAATTAGAATAAAATGAAAGGTGAGTTAGGTTGTGAACTGTTTTTTTAAGCGACATTTGTTCCTTAACCCAATTGACAGTGAAAATATGATTTGGAATTTTTAAATCTTTTATCAAGATGTAACGGGAATTATTCCAAAGTAAAGTTTTCCAATTTAAAATATTAAATTGGAATTGAATGGAATTCGAATAAATAATAACCGAGATAAGGTTTTGTAAAAGAAGACTGATATTATACATGGAATTTAAGAGGTTTTGTTGTTATTCCATTTATATTATTGGTCGGACACAAAAATTTATAACGATTATATATTGATTTGATTTCTGTGAAGATTCCATATTTTATGGAAGATGATTTTGGGATTACCATGAACTATGTTTTAAATGACATTAGTTCTTTAACCCGTTAAAGATAAGATTAATTTCTTAAATTTAAATAATCATTGAATAATGATTTTTGATATTTAAAACCAAGCTGGAGTTTTAATAAATCTTTAAAAGAAGATTTAATAATAAATTTAAAGAATTTATCTTTGATATAAATAATGTGAATATTTTATTTAAAAGAATATTCTGAATTGGAATGAGGTGTTGGATGTGTTTTTATAGCACATGATTTTTAATGATTAAAATACGCGAGTTATTC
Source organism: Allium sativum (assembly GCA_030737875.1). Lineage (NCBI taxonomy): Eukaryota > Viridiplantae > Streptophyta > Magnoliopsida > Asparagales > Amaryllidaceae > Allium > Allium sativum. The sequence goes on along the minus strand of CM060924.1, from coordinate 522,387,512 downwards.
GGAAAGACCGGGTTTAACCCATTCCGAATAATTACTACGACGATGAAGAGTCGAAGGTGAAGACGGTGTTGAAGACTGGCCATCTTCACATCGAATGGACGACTACTGATGCCCAGCACTAGGTCGCTCCTAGGAATGGGTTAATAGTGGTAGTTGTCCAGACATATTTGTTGATTGTTCGGATATGCGAGGAATAAGGTACCTTCGGTTTCGTTCAAACCCAGAACGGACTTGAAAATGGATGGTATGTATGACGTTGTATTCCTTTATGCTGTATTCGTTGATCTTTGCTAAATATATATCTGTTTGGTGTTTAACACCCTTCTCTGAGACGTACGAGCTTAGAGGTTATATATTGGTAGGAATCAATGGTATGGTATGGATTGACAATGTGGCATGCTAAAATGCATTGATCAAGGCTTTTGTTGAAAAGCAGGCCTTGTGGTTGATGATCAAAGCATAGCTTGTTTAGGCATAGCTTTGTGTATAGCGTTACTACACGAGTCTCACACCCTGATATGAGTCAAAAACGGGATATGGACCGTAGGGAGTGCACACGTTTCTTTCTAGCTAGAGTTGTGTCAATGACCTACCAGCCCTAACATTTTTACTTATGTGGATGATGGATTATGAGGTATCTCGGATTTATAGGCCGGATGTGGTCATACTGGAGGTCCAAAAGGACAGGGGAGCGTGTGTTCAGGCATAACTAATCCACTAACGTTAGGTGTGGACCGACCCTACCACTCCAAGGGTTGCCCATAGGTGTGATCCTGAGGTATTTGCTAGAGTGTCTCGAATCAGAGAGGACGATCCCTAGCCATGATTTCATGATGGGAACCCAATTTCCAATACGACACCATGCGATTTTGATTGTAGAACTAGTATGACGACATGATATGTGGTACCCATGCCGTCTATGATTGATACATTATGATTGAAATTGTTTTTGAAACATATATCCACTAATAATAATAATATCAAATTTGTTTTTATCGTCTCAAGCATTTTTGACCATTACAAGGTAAAACTCTCTCCTCCGGTTTGCGTTGCATTGTGTGATGGGGCTTGAGTCTTATAATGGTTTCATTTTTCTAAAAGCATTGCGTTGTTTATTGATTTATTTTATTTTCATGCACTGTCAATCCAATGGAGTAAATCCATTCTGCGTTAGCGGCGTGGTCCTATGATTAGCCTAATTATTAGGTAAGTTAAGTAAGATTTCTCATACCAGTCCTATGACTGACCTGTAGTTTGTTTCACTGGCAAACTCGGGTGCCCATATTTTCCACACGAGGAGTCGAATAGGTTTTTGCAGATAAATTTACAGGATCCTGGTTCACAGTTGAAGCGATATTCGGAAAGCTCTGTATCCGTGTATTTCTTTCAGTTGTATATTTGTATCATTTTTCCGCTGCTATTTAAATGTAATTTAAATCTCTGATATTATTGCATTTCTATTATGTAATAAGTATTCACACTCTGTTATATTCTTGTACTCTGATGTAACTGTTGTAATCAGCAATAAAATGTTCTTTAGTTTGTGTTCTGATGTGTGTTGTTCTCTAAGCAATCCAGGCTTTCCTCTACGGGGAAGTTTGGGTCGTTTCATTATTAGTCCCCAAATCCACAAAATAGCTTCAAATCAAAGAATTTCTAATCTGTACAACAAAGAACTGCCTTTGAATCAAACAATTTGATGTGATCTAACCTTCTTCGATGTTGATCTATAACCTTTTAATGTAGATCTATGAATTGTAATGAAGTAGAGAGGTATTTGGTGGAGTAAGGAGAATCACAAACCCCAACCAAATAGGGAAATGAAGAACAAAACAATATTTCTTGCCTCTACCCTCCTATTTATAGCCAACAGCCCTAGCCTTAATGAGCCTCACTAATCAGCCCATTAATGACTAATTAGCTTGTCCAAAAAACTTGAAACACTAAAACAGCGACTTCTCCCAAACCGCTGAACCAAATCTTTAATGTACCACTCTACAGAATTCGAAACACCATTTCCAATCCAATGAAATCAATTCCAGCTCCTGATTCAATCCCATTCAAACGTTATGCCCTAAACAAAAACAATTTATTTTTCAGATCCTACTATATTAATTTTTATAGGTTTATGAAATTAATTTTCTTATACTTCTCTAATTGAAAACAATTTGTTTTTTATTATTTTGTTGCTGGCACTTGATCAACATCATAATTTGTAGCAAGTGATATTAGATCCACTCATTTTTTATTTCACTATGATTTTTTGAATTTTTTTAATATGTATTTTTGTAATTCTGAATCAACTTTCTTTATAACTCATTGAAACCTTGTAGCATTTTACTCAAATTTTAGATCTACATAATCTGTGTATGTAAACAATTTTCATAATAATTATGGATCTATCTAATACTAAACTTGATTTTCCTTGTGCAAAGTATAATTTTTGATGTATAAAGCAAGAAATAAATCATTTGTATATGGTTTCCATAATGAAAAAACATTTTGAAATGCTCTTATTTTTGGGAAATAAACTTTGTTTCCTCAATTTCATAAATAATATACATAGGTTTAAAGATTCACATGCTTGTTTTGATATATTGTTAAAGAATAATGGAGCTAATTTTCTTATGAGGGAAATAATTTAGACCCGAGATGAATAGTTATTTTTGTTTATGTTTATGAATTATATATGAAAATATTTTTTATTTTAAATCATTTATGCAAGAGAATGTAAAATCTTAATTATGTGATTATGTTGTTTTCTCATTTTTGATTGGCTTATATATATATATATATATATATATATATAGTATTTAGAAAATTGGATTGTTGAGAAATACAATATATCTTTGTGGCATTTATTTCAATTTTATCATCAGTTAATAATGTAGCTAGATTCGATATGAAGTTTTATGACTTAAAGTAGCATTTATTTATTTGATTTATTTGTAAAGGCACAATTTTTCATGGTAATAATTTATATTTGAAATCACATACAGTTAATTTCATTCACTTTTATAATAAACAAATCAAATTTGAATGTTATGGAAATAAATTATATAAAATTATGTTTATAAATGCATTTAATGCACTAGTTATATTAAACTATATGATGTTGTTTATTAGTGTTTGGAATAAGAACAGACATATGGTTTATTACTATTTTTAGTTATCTTGGAAGACAAGGTTTGATATACTTAAAGAAATAAGTTTACACAACAACCTGAGGTTGTGAAACAAAATTTTTGAATCAAAACTTTTTGTGACTCTAGAATATGTGGAACTATGGAAAGATTTGTCTTTGAAATTAAAACCATATAACTTTTATAATTAACCAATATATGTTAACTTCTTGAATTAGAATTTGGAAAAAGTTTGAGAACCTAAAGTTCATCATAAAATAATGAATTGAAGTTCATGTGGATACAGACATGAAGCTTTCTTGAAAGTCTATTGCATGATAAAATTGTGTTTTTCGAAGAAGTTAAAAAAGACAAACATACCATAATATAAGATAATGATATTGGATTCAATAGATTTCAAAATCTCTAGACAAATTATACCTTGCTTACATTTATTTATTTATATCAACCAAATACCTTGAATACATTACGTTATATGACATTTTTGATACCAGGCAATTGGAAATTAGTTATTTTATTGCTATTTCATTTTGGTTCATATGTTTTAGTTAATCCGAATTATCTTCGTCCATTATTTACTTTCAATTATGAAGAAGTACGTACATGGCTAACTTATATATTTTGTACAATGCAAAGTCTAATTTTATTTCAATGTGTATAACTCAATTTTATTATTCATTTTATTGGTTTATTATCACTAATATTTCACAAACTAGAAGTCTGTCTGAGGGATATAATCCTTTTTATTACACTATAAAACTTGAATTTTTAATAAATTGTTTTAATGTGCGTTTAACTAGCCCTTTGATTGAAGAAAAGAATTTTAGCATTCATCAAAAAAATTATGTCATAGGGGTGTATATGTGTATAAATCTCATAAAAAGGTGTTTTAATGTTTATTTATATTTATATTGAAAAATCCAATATCACAAAAGAGATGTTATAGAAATTTTATTTTTACTAAATTGTAATTCCTTAGAAAGAAATGACATATTCCCTAAAGGAATATCATATAAGAAATTAAATGTAATGGCAATAATTTCTCTTTGAAAGGGGAATATACACCAATATTACACTTCAAAATTAGTGCTTTTATCTTTCACTTCTTATTTTTAGTTAGCACATCTAATTTTGTTATTGTATTTATGTTTTGATATGACATTTCAAAGTAATTACAACAATAAACCTCTAGTAGATATATTTTATGCTAATTTGAAAATAGTAATTATGTCATTTATGTAGAAAAAAAATTTGATATTGGTGACATTTCCAAAATAACGTATTAAATGCATCCTTGAAAATGATATGTAAATCTCCATAAACAGTGTTTACAAAATATTCCAAAAAGTGGTTGTAATGACCCGTAATTTTTACAGTCAAATATTTAATTTAATTTATTATTTTAAATATTATATTCGAAATATTAGTGGATTTTAATATTACATTCGTAATTAAAACGAAGTTTGGATGTTATATATTTATATAAGTATAAAACGAACTCGAAATTGCGCGGCGGTTCGTAATATGGAGTTTTGAACTTCAACTGAATATACAAGATCCGATATAAGTCGGATTTCTATGAAACAAGAAACGTTGGATTCATGCTACTGATAATTTTCGTATGAAAGAGAAAAATCTAGATTTCTTGTTATAGATTGTTAGTTAGCTAAATCAAATTTTGAAATAGTCGCTATGGAAATCATTATTTAAAATATAGGCCTTTAAAATGGTCATTTTGCAAACATACTCCGTTTTCGATGAAATTAGTTTTATTGGAACCGTAAAGTTAAATTATTGCACCGTATTAAATAGTGTGGCAAACTGACGCCGTATGTGGCCACGGAAGCCGTAAATGCCCATTCATTTTCTATAGCACGCAATTAAATTCATTTAATTAAATAAAGATATTTTTGAGTGTAATTTGAGCAGACGGTCGAATTAAACCACGAAACCAGTTCCATTGAACTCGTATCGACGATTAGAGTTAGGATGCTATATAATTTGTTATTTTTGGAGATCGGGTAATTTGGTGCGAAAAATAGCATTTCGGTGCGTATAAAAATAGCGTACCGGGAAACAGCCTCGGAATGCGACGAAACTAGTGTCATTGGATTCATATTAATTAACTATTGTAGAAATTTCAATTTTCGTGTCAATCAGACATACCGGCTGATCGTGGCGACGATAAACACCTTAATTAATTCTATTATTTTGGTCAGTTCAAACAGGGGTAACTTTAAACGAATAAACTATTGGCCAAATGAACTCCGATTTGGACGAAACAAGATTCATTGGATCCGTAAGGAAGAGGTCTAGTAAAATGTCAAGGTTTCAAATTTATTGGATTTTTTCTGTAATTATAGGAATTTTAAACGCTTGATTTTTCATCGATATTTATAAAGGACTTTTCGCAAATGACCTCGGAATTCGACGAAACCTGTCCCATCAGGTCCGAAATGTTTTTTTATGCTAGGATTAGCATCTTTATCGTAAAAATGATGTTATATGTGGTAGATTTTGATGATACTTCATAGTAAAGTTCATTTAATACTAAAATAATAATTTGCATTCCATTATCTATACCATGAGGAAGTTAACCTAGGCGTCAAACAAAATTCTCTAGTCAACGCAAAATAGAAGCCGCTATTCAAAGAAGGAACGATCCAAAAACACTTCCCTTCCTCTCAAATTATCTTCCAATCTATGAATTAAAACCCAAAACCTCCAACAGTAATTAGGCTCGTCTCGCTGAGACCTTCATGCTGAACGGCGATGATCAATCACAAACGGTTGAGGTGATTGGATCAACGGTTTAAAATAGTTAAGTTCATAGACCGCTGATATGTGATGGGGAGGACCAGACTTCATGGCGTCAAGGGAGAAGAGTGAAGAGGGAGTGGAGTTATTTAGGGTTGTAACAGTAAAGCAACAGGAACCGTGTTTTGAGAGTACGATGAAGTGAATTTGGGGAAGTGCATGGTGTGTTCTAAAACTAGGTGACAGGCCAGAGGCAGTGGGTTCAGGAATGGAGTGATGAAAACGAATGTCCGGATGAAGGATGCACCGCGTGAAGAGGATGAAGAGGGTCGGCCTTCTATTCTTAGGCAACATGTAAATTTTTAGTTAATTAGTGTATGATTAAGATAATAATGGTAATTAATTCATATGATAACGAAGGGTCAGCCTGAGTTTCCTTGAAACGAAGTAACTAAGCTGGCCGTTACCCTTATTAACAGTAATTAAGATGAAAAATTTAGTTAAAACTTAATGGTATAATTAAAGTATATTGGTTCATATATGGATCTAATACATGACAAATACTGCATGAACCAGCAAATCGGAGCGAAGACGTAAAAAGGGTCTGGGAAAGTAAAGCGGAATGAGGAAGTGTTAACAGTATCGGTCATTAACCCTTTATATAAAAATAATGAGTTAATACTGTGTTAGTTTTATAATCAGGGGTAAACAGATCTAATAAGGTAAGTTAATATTATACGTGTTTTGGGAAATTGCAGGGAGCAAAAGTGGGACGGAAACAAAGAGAAACGGAAAACAAAATTCAACCCATATAATGTAAATCACATGATTAGTTTATTAAATGAATGGTTATAGATTAATTGTATAATTTATTTGCGTTAACTTTAAAATATTTATAATGTAACAACCCGGAAATGCGAGCCAGTTTAAAATTTTTATTTTGGCAATTTTAGCGAAGTTTGAACATTTAAAATGAATTATTTTAAATAAAATCGACGAGAAATTTATTTTGAATACAGAATCGATGTATATATTATGTACGTTGTTGTTAGAATATAAATAATTATATATAATTATAAATAGAATTGAAATGGCGTGGTAGTTCGATAATTCGATTTCAGACTTCAATTGAATGTACCGAGTGCAAAATAATCCGGATTTTAGTGAAACCAAAAATATTAGAATCTATTTGAGAATATCTTTCCAACGAATCCGAAAAATTGAGATTTCATAGCGGGGATCAAAAGATATGTCCAGTTGAAAATTCTGAATAGTCGCTATGGAATTCAGGCCCTTAAAAATGGGAATTTTGCAAACGTCCTCGGATTTCGATGAAACCACTTTTGTTGGATCCGTGATGTCAAATTATTGCTAGATTTCAAATTTCATAATTTTTCGAATCAATATGTGAGCGTGGCAAAGGAAAACGCGTTTGACCAGTTTTAGTTGATTTTAATCGACTGGAAAATGGCCATTTTTCCAACGGTCTCAGAATTCGACGAAACTAGTTTTGTTAGGACCGTATCGTCAATACGAAGCTAGAAAATATAAATTTTTCGAGTTAGTATGTGACCCCAGTAAATTGAAATGCGCGTTCAAATTCAATATATAGAGTTATATGTTGATTTTGGGGAAACTGATCGAAATGGTCGAATCAGTACGATACATATCCCATTGTGTTCGGAATGGGGGTAATTAGCTAGAGACGACAGTCGTTGGGTCTCGTTTCGAGTCCGGGTGAAAAGTCAACTTTGTGTGGGAAAATAAATTAAATTAATTAAAAAAAAATTACAAACCCCCCTTTCTATTTTTCTTTCATTCGATTAACCCCCCCTCCATTATGTTTTCTTCAATCGATCTCCAAATCCGATTTTCTCCGATCCATCGCAAATGGCGAAAGGCGCCATCGCTTCCTCCATCGACCCCCCCCCCCCCCCCCAGTTCCGCCGCCACTCTTTGCCATTATCACCTCCGTCGCCCAACCGTGCCTCGCACCACCTCCATTCGCAGACCCGACACCCCCAACGCCTTCTTCAAAAACCCGCCGCACCCAAAGGCCAGACCACCTCGAATTTGATGCTGCCACCGACGTTGGGAGGGAGGGCGTAGCCGCTCCGGTTGCCAGTCGCCGATAGGGTGCTGGGGCCTCGATCATCGTGCGGTGTGCTAGGGTTTAGAGCACTGGACGATTTCGGATTCAAGCAGCTTCAGCAAACGAACACAGTGAGGTAATTAATTTGATTTTTAAATTGAGATTTTATTTTTCTTTCTACTTTTCTGTAAACAACATTGGACTTTATTTTCATTTTAAATATAAAGCTATTGGTATAAAATCTGAAATTTTTACTATATAAAACAATGTATAAAATATGAAATTTTTATTATAAATAACATTATAATAAAAGTTGTTCTTTATATATATATATATATATATATATATATATATATATAAAATGCTAAAAAAAACATAGATTTTAAAACTGAAATTATATAGATTTTAAAATTGATTTTTATTTAGTTTAAAGTTTTGATTTTTATTTTCAGTTTTAATTAATTAAAGAGAAATCGGATCTTTGTATACTTTATAAGGTTAAAGTTTATAATTTCTATCATAAGAAAGGCGACATTTTTTATGGTATAAAGGTGGGAACTTTATAGAACAAAAAGGTTAGATTTTTATGAAGTAAAAAGGACGGATTTTGATATATAGGAGTGAAGTATAAAAGTCGGATTTTTACATATATGAATGAAGTGAAAAGGACGGATTCTGATATATAATTTAATACGCTTTAAAAAGGAAATCGACGAAATATATATATAATATATATATATATATATAATGGCCTGAATAGAACGCGCCGCGCCGCGGTAGTTCGTGAATTTCGACCATTGACTTCGAATTGACGTTGCGGTAGATCCGACCGTCGGATTCTCCTAAAACAAGAACCGTTGGGTTCATATCGAAAAGAGCTTTCCAATAAATATTAGAAATTTGAAATCTAACGGTTGGATTTGGAATTATGTCCAAATCAAATTTGGAAAAGGTCGCTGTAAGTGCAGTTCGATGGCCGTTGATGGAAATCGACTGTATGGGCCTTGATAAAATTATTAAAAATGTCAATAATTTGTGTAAAATCATAAGAAATGATTTGGGAAAAATTGGGCTGAAAAATTCCATATTTGAAAAGATAAAAATAGATTTTTATCGAAATGAACTAGTTTTGAACTAGAATTAAAATCAATTCATTTTTGGAAATAAATAAATTGAATTTGAAAGTGATTTTAAAAATAATCAATATTCCCAATACGTGGATTGAACTGGAGTTGAATCGAAATTATCTTCGGAATATTTCGATGTTGGATTTCGTGATTATACAGATATTGTTAGGGGAATTTGAAAGATATATCTTATATCGTTATTTCCAATACGATATTTGTTGGTTTCAGAATTTGATATTGAATATAAGCCGGTATATTTTCTATTCAGAGCCTTGAATTTAATATCAAATGTGATTTGGGTTTATCGTGAATCGTGTTTAGATGACATTGGTTCTTTAACCCAGTTAAAGGCAAGATGTTGATTTTTGAAAAGATTAAAACTAAGTGGAGTTTTAATGAATCTTTAATTAGATAAAAAAAAAGTGAATTGATAATTTAAATTATCAAATCTGAAAGGTGATCGAGAATGGAGTACCACCAGTTTTGCTCCAATGCGATAGTTAAATCTTTAATTAGATTTGAACGTGAAATGGTAACTAATTTTACGGATAACACCGTGGTGTTAGATATGGAGTATTACCAGTTTTTCTCCATGGGATAAATAGGTTGGGATTGGGAAATAAAATAAATAATTACTTCGGTGTGGTTCGCTAATCCCGACTAGTTTGAAATGATATCCAAAGGAAGATTATAGAATAAATTTAGAAGAATTTATCTTGGATAAAATTAATGGGAACCTTTCCCTAAGAATGTGATTTTGTGAATAAAAGAATATTCTGAATTGGAATGAGGCGTTTGTTGTGTTTGTGTAACATTTGTTTATCATATACGTGGGTTATTCAGAAAGGCCGGGTTTATACCCATTCTGAATAACCGATTCGACGAGATGTTGAAGATGAAGACGGTGGTTGAAGACCGGAAGTCTTCACATCTTTTGGGTGATTACTGATGATCTCGATTGGGCTGTACACCCAAGATGAGGGAAACAGTTGGTGATCATCCAGACGTACTTGGAGATGGATGGATATGCGAGGAAAGTGAATTGGTAAAAGTGATAAGGCATTATATCATTAACGTTACTTAAAAATGGGATTATGTAAAAAAGGGGAAATTGAAATAAGATTTCCAAAGCGAGGAATGGTTGAATAGATTTGAAAGTGGATTGGTAAAAGTGAATTTGGGTAAAGAAGTGGGCCATAGGGTTGTATAACCAAATCCGAACTGTAAAGGAATCTGTTTAAAGAGGCAGAGTTAAAAAGGTGTTGTTTATAAGAAATTACTTAATTATAGAATTAAGAAAGAAGGGTTATATTTGAGAAAGAGTTTTTAAAAGGTAAGAAGGTTTATAAAACTGTAATTTGAATAAAATAGTTAAATGGAATTTGTTTTGAGACTGGAATGGATTATTGGTTTTTGGATTACACTTATATTTATCTGAGGATATGAGCGTTGTTGATCAAGGTCTGAGAGGTAATTAAAATACCCCAACTTGAACAACATCAGGATTATCTGAAGTTGATATTAGCTGGTAATGGCAAAAGTGGTTATTGATAATTTATTATTTCCATTAGTGAAATAATAATGCAACGTTTGGTGAAACTTTGGAGAATATACATCGAGAGATCCGAAGTAAAGGAAATTAGCAAGAGGTGAAAATATATAAGGAGGATTCCAAAGTAAAAAAGAAACAAAAAGGAATTGTGGTTTATATAATGATATTTTCGAATTAGAAAGGAAACGTAAAGTTAAGTTCTATTCTGAGGATAAGTATGGAATTTGGTTTCAAGTAATGGAATAAAAGGTATTTTGTAATGTTGCTTGACGAGTAACAGGTTGAATGGATTTCCAATATTTGATAATAACGTGGCTAATGATTTGAAAGTAAAAATCGAAGACTGGATATGATATAGGATATTCCTATGTAATAACTGAATTTGTTTAAAGTATAATCTTATGTTAAATTAGAAGCGAAAAGTTATTTTCATAATATCGAAATATTTAAGAGTTTTAAATTAGTTTGTTTTAACTAGAAGGCCAATTGATGCTGAATATTGAACTAGTGAGCTCATTGGATGTTCATGACTGAATCACTGTTTATTTTGATGGTTAAATCATCGACTATCAAATCTTTCCAATATGTTGTTGGTACGGAAAAACTGGAATAGAATTTATATTTGAAAACCATTCCGACCAACAAATACGTGAAGATATCATAAGATGATCGAGAAGGAACATTGAAGACCGTAGATTATCATAAACGGAAGAACCGCTAATAGTCTTTGGTTAGCTCGTAGAGATAAACCGTGGTTCAATCGCTGTTGGAATCTATGGATTGCAAGGACTACTCGCTACTAATCTATAGGGTGATTCCTTGGATGTGGTTGGAGGGTGCCTTCGGTTCACCCTGTTCCTGGATGACTTGTATGGACAGATGTATGATAGAGCATTTCCAAAGGGATCACGTACGTTGATTTTTACAAACGTATTTCTGTTAGTGGCAGAGAAGGTCCCTTCTCTTAGCTTAACGACCAAAGTATTTTTGTGGACGTCAATTAGTGATATCTGGAGGATCTGACGATGTGGCATTCAAAGTGAATGATGATCATATGTTCAAAAGTTAATCTAAACCTCAAGCCTCATCAACCGCGAAATGACAGAAATCGGGCAGGCAACATGGCTATGTGGGTCGCTTTCATTAGGGGTGTATAATCACTTATCTAGAGAAAATCCATTTCCTTCTTTAATCTATTTTGATGCGGTCCCTTTCGGGAAACGGTGGTTTGAGCCCAACCGTTGGTGATATACATTCGATACACTCAAGCGAAATGAGTGGTTGATTATATGTGGGCCGGGTTGCAAGACGTTCTTGTTGAACCCAGTATATTCCCCTCCAGAGATACACTATCAACACGTGGTTCCATACCCTGTCATAGTCGGAATCCAATCTCCAATAAGCGCCCGCAGTTTTGATTGTAGAATATATATGTGGAGCGTGAGATGCAAGCGTTCCACTAGATTGATATCTACTTGTATTTAGATAATATTATAATATTAGAAAAATATTGATTTCAAAAATGTTTTGGGTTATCGTAAGGTAAAAACCGTTCGTATTTATGTGTGGATTTGGTCTTATGATTATCCTTTTCTTTCAAAAATAATTTTGAATTTAAAAATCAAGTTGGATGATCCCCCTTAATACCGTGCGAGTTTTTCTCACTCTGGTTCACCAGACTGACCCGGTGTTTTGTAAATGCTCGGTTTAGACTGGGTTGTAAAGGTCCAGGTTATCGGACGCTGCAAAGTCTAGAGACAAGAAGGATGTGTTCAAACGTATGATATCTAGTTTTATTTCATTGTGTGACTGTATGTGAGTATAAGTTATTATAACTGTCCAGAGGTGTTAATATACTCTGATGTTGTAAGTATTTTTAAAGGCTCTCAATAAAGATTTATTTTTGTATTATATTTTGTTCCGCTGTGATGTGAGACTTTTTGTTGTGTTGGTTCTTCTTCTTCTTCTTCTATTCTAATATTTCTTTCTTATCTCACCCTGTATTTTCTTTCTAATTACGTTCCGGTGTTTTTGGTGTTTGGAAGGTCGGCATGAGTAACGGTAAATGTATTTATGTCACTTTTCGAGGCCGAAAGCCCTCGGGTCGTTACAGTGGTATCAGAGCTATTGGTTTAATAATAACCTTAGCTCTGTCGTATAACTCGATAGAGATTGGGTTAGTAATACCATAGATCCAGATTGAGTGTATATATATGAGAGCGTATTTGTAAATTTTATATACCAATGTTTTGTATTGTGTTTGTTGATCGATTCAAGTGTTGAGAAGCATTGGACTAGTAGATGAATGCAATATTGGTTTGAAAAGAGGGTAATGAAATAATTTTACTCAAGTTATATTTTTGTATAGAAAAAAATAGTTTTATCAAATTATTGAGATATTGGGTTATGTGTTGATTGATTTGAATAGAATTCAAATTCAGATTGAAATTTGAATTGAAATTTGACTTTGTTAGGTGTAATTAAATTAAGAATGATATCGAATTTAAATAAAATAGATTTGGAAATTGGAAATTTGATAAATAAATAATAGTCAAGTAGAAATCAATCGGATATTAGTCGATTGATATTCAAATATGTGAAACCAAAGAAATATATTAATATTGAATGTAAATTCAGTTGATTTGGTTGTGTATTGTTTGTTGATTGTTATTGGATGATGGTTTATTTGAACTAGAAATAATCAACAATTTAATGGAGCTAAATGAATTGTAAACTAAAAAAAATGAATTTCAGTATAATTAAACTGGAATGGAACTGCATATAAATGGAAATTTAGATTTAACCCTGTATTTGAAAATGAATTGATGCTATCTGTTTGATTTTGGAAATGGTGTAGTTATACTTATTGATTAGTGAAATATTATTTCATAATTTCATATAATTTTTACTTATATGTGAATTGAGTTAAGTACAAGTGCCAGATAGCTAGGACAATTGATATTGGTTGAGTAAATCGCATATACGTTGAGCAGATATGCTCAATAACACTCGTAAAAGGTACGCCTACGCGAAATGTAAAATTTTGGGTTTTGATTTTTGTTTTCCGACTATGTAGGTCGATGAATATACATTATTTGTTCCTGCAATATCGTAGATGTCACTCCGTACAGGGGAGACTCTACCGGATTTTTCCTGGAATTTAAAGTGTTAGAAAATTTTCCATATTTTTGAAAATATTTATATTCGGTATTAAATTGGTTTTCGGTTTGAAATAAATTAGATTTGGAAATTAATGGGATTTATAGCATTTTTCCTACCTTAGCAATTTCGGGGACGAAATTATTTTAAGGGGGAAGAATGTAACGACCCGTATTTTTTACAGTCAATTATTTTATTTATTTTATTATTTTAAATATTATATTTGGTATATTAATGGATTTTAATATTAAATTCATAATTAAAACGAAGTTTGAACGTTATATATTTATATAATTATAAAACGAACTTGAAATAGCGTGGCAGTTCGTAATATGGAGTTTTGAACTTCAACTGAATATACAGGATCCGATATAAGTCGGATTTCTATGAAACAAGAAACGTTAGAGTCGAGTTAATGATATTTTTCATATGAAAGAGAAAAATCTGGATTTTGTGTTATAGATTGTTAGTTATAGCTAAATCAAATTTTGAAATAGTCTATATGGAAATCGTTATCTAAAATATAGGCCTTTAAAATGGTCATTTTGCAAAAGGACTCCATTTTCGATGAAATTAGTTTCATTTGAACCGAAACGTTAAATTAATGCACGGTATTAAATGGCATGGCAAATCGATGTCGTATGTGGCCACGACAGCCGTAAATGCCCATTCATTTTCTATAGCACGTAATTAAATTCATTTAATTAAATAAAGAGACTTTTTAGTGTAATTTGAGCAAACGGTTGAATTAAGCGACGAAATTAGTTCCATTGAATTCATATCGATGACTAGAGTTAGGATAGTTATTTTTTATTTTTGGAGACCGGATAATCTATATTGAAATGCAATGATACTGGTTTCATTGGATTCATATTAATTAATTATTGTAGATATTTCAATTTCCGTTCAATCGGGCTTACCCGTTGATCGTGGCGACGATAAACGCCTTAATCAATTCTATTATTTTGGTCAACTCAAACAGGGGTAACTTTAAACAAATAAACGACTGGCCAAATGAACTCCGATTTGGACGAAACAAGATTCATTGGATCCGTAAGGAAGAGGTCTAGTAAAATGTCAAAATTTCAAATTTATTGGATTTTTTCTGTAATTATAGGATTTTTAAACGCTTGATTTTTAATCGATATTTATAAAGGACTTTTCACAAACGACCTCGGAATTCGACGAAATATGTCCCATCAGGTTCAGAATGTTTTTTTAATGTTAGGATTAGCATCTTTATCCAAAAACTGATGTTGAATGCGGTAGATTTTGATGATACTTCATAGTAAAGTTCATTTAATACTAAAATAATAATTTGCATTCCATTATTTATACCATGAGGAAGCTACCTAAGCGTCAAACAAAATTCTCTAGTCGACGCAAAATGGAAGTTGCCATTCACAGAAGGAACGATCAAAAAACACTCCCCTTCCTCTCAAATTATCTTCCAATCTATGAATTAAAACCCAAAACCTCCAACCGCAACTAGGCTCGTCTCACTGAGACCTTCAAGCTGAATAGCGAAGATCAATCATGGGTGGTCGAGGTGATTGGATCGACGGTTAAAAATAGTTGAGTTCAAAGATCGCTGACAGGTGATGGGGAGGACCAGACTTTATGGCGTCGAGGGAGAAGAGGGAGTGAATTGCGGAGCTTCGACTGGTGCCGCATGATCAGATTCCGATGGTCTTGAGGCATGAGCGACGGTAGATGTTGAATAGGAAGTGGAGTTACTTCAGGTTGTAACAGTAAAGCAACAGGAACCGTGTTCTGAGTTTATGATGAAGTGAATTTAGGGAAGTGCATGGTGTGTTCTAAAACTGGGTGACAGGCGAGAGGCAGTGGGTTTAGGAATGGGGTAATGACAACGAATGTCCAGATGAAGGATGCACCATGTGAAAAGGATGAAGAGGGTCGGCCTTCTATTCTTAGGCAAAATGTAATTAATATAAATTTTTAGTTAATTAGTTTATGATGAAGATAATAATGGTAATTAATTCATAATATAACGAAGAGCCAGCCCGAGTTTCCTTGAAACAAAGTAACCAAGTTGGTCGTTACCCTTATCAACAGTAATTAAGATGAAAAAATTTAGTTAAAACTTAATGGTACAATTAAAGTATATTGGTTCATATGTGGATCTAATACAGGCCAGACACCGCATGAACCAGCAGATCAGAGCGAAGACGTAAAAGGGTCTGGGAAAGTAAAACGGAATGAGGAAGTGTTAACAGTATCGGTCATTAACCCTTTATATAAAAATAATGAGTTAATACTGTGTTAGTTTTATAATCAAGGGTAAACAGATTTAATAAGGTAAGCTAATATTATACGTGTTTTAGGAAATTGCAGGGAGCAAAAGTGGGATGGAAACAAAGAGCAACAGAAAACAAAATTCAACCCATATAATGTAAATCACATGATTAGTTTATTAAATGAATGGTTATAGATTAATTGTATAATTTATTTGCATTAACTTTAAAATATTTATAACTTGTACAATTTTCATCAGAATTGAACCAAATAAAAAGCGTGATCGTGGCGACGAACTCGACATCATGGAACTATCCCGAGCATGAATGGAGACAACAGGATTTATTGTTAAATTAAATGACTGTTTAATTTAACTATAACCAAACCAATTCAACGGTATTAACCCAAGGTGAGTTAAACTCACTCAGTTCTCCCCATTTATATTTTATATAAATTGGGTTTTTATTTTGTGTGCTCTGATTGTTGATGGTTGTCTATTTGCTAGTTATATATTTATTTGTTGATTTAAGTGATGAAATTAAACCGTTGTTTAATTTCAGTGAAATAACAAATCGTTATTTTAACGATTGGATCCAATGAAGGTAATTTACCTTATTGATCATGTTTATTTATAAACGTGTTTAACTGTGTGAATTGTTTGAATTGTTCTATTGATAGGTTGATGTTAAATAGTCATTATTTATTTTTATAGAAATTATTAGTTAAATGGAATTGATTGACCAGATTTGAAATAACCAAATTGTATACAGGGAAGAACAGGTTAGAGGGATCTAAACCGATTCCACAAATATATTAGACATTATTTATCTTCATATTATCATATATGAACTGTCCTGGTTGGGTGATTGATCTGGTTAGTGCTTGTTGACCAGAAATGCAATATTCGTTTTGTTTTAACTAATGGGCAATATTGGTTGAGTAACCGGTGCAAACGGCCTAAGGATAAATTGTTTTATTATATTTATTTATCATCAGGTGAATCGATATAACTGAAGTATGAAATTTATTTTATAACTGGATATAGAATTTGTAATATATTATTTTTTGAATAAAAGGTTTGTTTAAAAGAAAATAGATATTTATTATTTCTTATTTAAATTTATAATTAATTAATTTTATAAAGTTAATTCTGATGTTAATCATATTTATATACAAGTGAAATTTACCGGACGATTAAAATTGGATAATTGTTTTGTCAAGAAACAATTAAATTGAATTATTTAAATTAATTATATTGTTAATTAATTTAAAGGTAAATGAATTGTAATCAGTTAATGAAATAACTATGTTTTGAGTGGTCTTAATCGACCGTTTTTAATTGGAACCGATTATTAAATTGGTTTGTTTTGAATTAATCCAATAAAATAAGTTTAATGAATATTATTTCATTTTAATAAGATTTTAAAAAGGAATTTACTATTTATTTTATTTAATAAAGAAATTAACTACTGAAGCAGTTAATGATTGAAGTAAATTATTATTTTAAATTAATTATAATTTAGGGAATTACTTTTAAATTGAAACTCATTTATAAAGTAATCGAAATTAAATATGAAATATAATTGGATGGTGAAAGAAGTTTATGAACATGGTTTATTTTTAAACCTGAGTTCTATAATGAAGTTATAAAAAGAAATTTAGGCGATAGCTTAAATAAATGGGAATTAAATATTCGAATTAAAAAAAATAGAATTGAGAACAAAAAGGGTTTCGGTTAAACCAGGATTTATTTAAACAAGGTTTATAAAGGTGATAAGGCATTATATCATTAACGTTACTTAAAAATGGGATTAAGTAAAAAGGGGGAAATTGAAATAAGATTTCCAAAGCGAGGAATGGTTGAATTGATTTTAAAGTAGATTGGTAAAAGTGAATTTGGGTAAAGAAGTGGGTCATAGGGTTGTATAACCAAATCTGAACTGTAAAGGAATTTGTTTAAAGAGGCAGAGTTAAAAAGGTGTTGTTTATAAGAAATTACTTAATTATAGAATTAAGAAAGAAGGGTTATATCCAAGAAAGAGTTTTTAAAAGGTAAGAAGGTTTATGAAACTGTATTTTGAATAAAATAGTTAAATGGAATTTTTTTGAGACTGGAATGGAATATTGGTTTTTGGATTGCAACTTATATTTATATGAGGATATGAGCATTGTTGACCAAGGTCTGAGAGGTAATTAAAATACCCCAACTTGAACAACATCAGGATTATCTGAAGATGATATTAATTGGTAATGGCAAAAGAGGTTAGTGATAATTGATTATTTCCATTTGTGAAATAATAATGCAACATTCGGTGAAATTTTGGAGAATATACATCAAGAGATCCGAAGTAAAGGAAATTAGCGAGAACTGAAAATATATAAGGAGGATCCCAAAGTAAAATGGAAACAAAAAGGAATTGTGGAATTAGAAAGGAAACGTAAAGTCAAGTTCTATTCTGAGGATAAGTATGGAATTTGGTTTCAAGTAATGAAATAAAAGATATTCCGTAATGTTGTTTGACGAGTAATATGTTGAATGGATTTCCAATATTAGATAATAACGTGGCTAATGATTTGAAAGTAAAAATCGAAGACTTGATATGATATAGTATTTTCCTATGTAATAAAATGAATTTGTTTAAAGTATAATCTTATGTTAAATTAGAAGCGAAAAGTTATATTCGTAATATCAAAATATTTAAGAGTTTTAAATTAGTTTGTTTTAATTAGAAGGCCAATTGATGCTGAATACTGAACTAGTGAGCTCATTTGATGTTCATGATTGAATCACTGTTTATTTTGATAGCTAAATCACCGACCATTAAATCTGACCAATATGATTGTTGGTACAGAAAGACCGGAATTGAATTTATATTTGAAAACCATTCCGACCAATAAATACGTAAAGATATCAAAAGATGATCGAGGCGGAACATTGAAGACCATAGATTATCATAAACGGAACAACCGCTAATAATCTTTGGTTAGCTCCCAGAGATAAACTGTGGTTCTGTCGTGGTTGGAATCTATGTGTAATGTCCAGTATTTTTTCTGTATAATAATTAATTTATTTAATTATTTAAATAGTATTTTATAGATTTAAATTGTCGTTTAATTAAAGAATATTGAATATTTAATTTATATAAATAATTGAGTAATATATTTATTTCCGAAACAGTTGGAAATAGTGGAATTCGCAATATTGTGTGAATTGGACAATTTAAAATATTTAATTCAGTTTAGAACTGAATTATATTAACGAATTTATTTATGAATGTCACTTGAACGTATAAATTATATTATAATTATAAACGAGCTCGAAATGGCGCGGCAGTCCATAATTTGGCGATTTAGACTTTAAATGAATATATAGAATCCGTTTTAAATTGGATTTCTGTGAATCAGGAAACGTTCGGAGCTGGTGAAGTATATTTTTCTAATGGAAGAGAAAATCGAAATTTCGTTTTGTAGATTTTGTGTTATATCCAAATCAAATTTCAAAACAGTCACTATGGAATTCGTTTATAATTTATAATGATCTATTTATATTATAAATGGATTTTTTATATAAATTGAATACTGATTTAATTTGAATTTGAAGTGTCAAGTTATAAATTTAGATAGGAATATTTTGGAGCTGTATTATATTCTATGTGAATATATATACGATAATATTAATTTATTTTTATTTAATTTAATTATTTTTAAATATATTTATATTTAAATGGGTTTATTTAGAGCTTTAAAAATAGCCATTTTTGCAAACAACCTCCGTTTTCTACGAAACTAATTTTGTTGGATTCAGAATATTAAATTATTGTTAAATTCCAATTTTTGTAACTTTTGGGGTCATTATGTGGCCATGCGGGATTTTATTGTGAAATACAATCAATAATTTGACTTTAAAAATACGATGTGTGAGCCAACGGGCTCGGAATTCGAAGAAACAAGTTTCATTAGGTCCGTAATATTGAATTGTAGTTGCATGCCCATTTTCATGATTTTTGAATATCGTATATGACCATATGAATTTTTAGTGCGAAAAAGCAAACATCGATGGACTAAAAATCAATAAAATAATTGAATAAAAAAAATATAACCTATCTATAAATACCCATACTTGCCTAACCCTAAGTCAGATATTCTCTTGGTCAATAAGAAATACGCCGCCACCAGGAAACACAAAAACGTGAAAATGATCCTCTTTTAAATTCCAAAACAAAACACAGAAATTTCTATAAATTATAATATACGTATATTTTAGCTCGTATCAGTTTAAGCTTATACATTATGTTGAGCTCGACCATGTTTTTGGCTTGCTAGTTTTATCCAGCATGAACTAGGATTCCAACTCGTGAGCATTTGAAGGAGTTTTGGGTGGAATGGAGAATGTATGGATGATCGTAGGGGTGTATATAGTTTGTTGGAGAATTTTGGGTTGACTCAATGGAATTTTGGTTCAGTGTTTAGCTGTTGTCAAGCAAAATGGGTGGTTCGACGGAATGGCAGTTTGGTGTGCGAGTGGACATGTGTGTGGTTGGCGTGGAGGAGGCTTGAATGAGATGATGTTTGGTGAGATCGGTTTGAAGTTTAGTGAAGTAGGAAGTGAGAACGTGGATCGCAAAGGAACGGTAATGGCCACTGGCATTAGAAGGAAATTACGAGATTAACCAAAAAGGGAAGACTACTATTCATTTCGGGTTTGGGCTGGTAGTGGGAGGTGAGGCCCATTAGACATTAGCATATTAAGTTTGTTTTAAATTTCAAATAGTATATTAAACTTGTAAATGCTATAACTTTGCCGTACGTTATCGAAATTCAGCAAAACTAGATCCGTTGGGATCATATGGACGGCGGCTACACGATGGAACTGACTGGGAGTGAATTGGAGCTCGTTACAATTTATAGCAAAATAAATTGTCCATTTGAATCAACTGACAATTATCGTTATTTAACGATAAATTTCCAATGTGAGTAAATCTCACTAACTCTGCTCAGTTTATATTTTCATAATGTATTTTTGGAACTGATAAATATTGGTTGATTGCTGTGTGTTGATTGGTTGGTTGAACTGCTAATTGATTAGTTAAAAATATCGATATAGTTATATATATATATATATATATATATATCGTTAATCAATTATTGATTCTTTTTGTCAGAATATTTCATATTGAAATGAAATTGATGTTAATTATATTGCTTAACATCTGTGGATGCAGGGAAACAGGTTGGAGGATCCAACTGGACTCCTCAACATTTATAATACTATTTTTTTCTTATATTCTGATATATGATGTGGTATATAATTTGTTATTGATTATGTGTGTTTGGATGATGATTGATCCTTTTGATCTGGTATTTTAATACCATAAGTGATACTAGAAAGTAAAAAGGGAATTTTCAAGGTGTATTTTGAAAATAAAATATTTATATAAAATTAGTGGATTTTATATAAAAGGAAATATTTGGGAAATAAATAAATTAGAAAAGGGATTATTTGGAAAGTAAATAGAATTGTATAAATGAAATATTTATAAAAAAATAAAGATAATTATTTAAAAGAAATATTTTGAAAACAAATAGAATTGAAAAGAAAATATTTGTAAAACAAATAGAAAAGGAAATATTTACATGAAATAAATAGGATATTATAAAAGGATGTATTTTATAAAATGAATAGAATTTTATAAAAAGGAAATAAATGGAAAATAACTATTAAATGGAAATCTATTTTTAACAGATAAATGGAAAAGATTAATTTAAAGTAGAACTAAACAGAATTCTGTTTTTAACAGATAAAATGGAGAAGATTAAATTATAAATAATGTTTTATAAATTAAGTAAATTATTTATCGTTGGATAAATGGAATATATAAGTCTGAACTTATATAGAGAAGTAGAAATCGGTTTTTGACATCGATAATTTTAATAGAATGTGAACTCGGCATTTTTAAAGGGATTTATAAATGAGATTTAAGTGTTAGAATAAAAAGGAGATTTCGTATGAATAATTCTATAAATAGAAGTATAAATAGAATTTGGAAATGGCATATTATTTTAAAATATGAAATCAAACTTAATGGATTATATAAAAGAAATATTTTCACATTCAATGTGAATAATGGATTAGAATGAATATTTTATAAATTAAAACATTTCTAAAAGAAAATTGGGTTTTGAAATAGAAATTCAAATGGGAATTTGAGTGAGATAGGGAATAGAGATAATCGAATATTAGTTATTCAAATTAGAGTTAATCAATTAGAGTTAATCAATTAGAGTTAATCAATTAGAGTTAATCAAATTAGAGTTAATCATTTAGAGTTAATCAAATATTAGTAAATCGAATTAGAGTTAATCGAGTATTAGTTATTCGAATTTGAGTTAATCGAATATGGATTATTCGAAGAGAGTTATCGAATATAGTTATTAGAAAGGAGATAATCGAATATAGTTTATTCGAAAAGATTTATCGTACATAGTTTATTTGAAAGAGAAATAATCGAATATAGTTTATTCGAAAGAGAGTTATCGAATATAGATTATTCGAGAGAGAATTATACATTTGGATTCGACTATATCGAACGTAGGAAAGTACTATTTACTTTCCGGGTTTTAAATCAAGATTTATTTATTTAATTAATCACTTATTTATTTATTCAAATTAATAAATAAAAGTTATATTTAAGTTATTATATTTTAGAATCATTGGATTATAACACTATTATTATAATCAAATGAATTCTATAAAGGTAGTGGATTCGTAAATAGAATTCGAGAATTACGTAAGGAAGTTTGTTGAAGATCTAAAATGTGAACTTTGTCTATTTCAAGGTTAGAAATGTTGTTCAGTTAAGGTTTGAGAGGTAGTTATACCCCAACTTGATTGACTCCATTTTTAACTGAGGAATGGTTAAAGTTCGATAGTGAAGGTTAGTTAATTGAATTTAGTTAATATGTGTTAATGGTTCGAGTCGGCGTAGCGCTGTTTTATTTAAATATCTGTTTAAATCCAAATGAAGAAGTTTTGGAAATGTTTTCCAAATTAGAATCAAAAATGGTTTCTAATATTGGAAATAAGAAATGAGAGAAAATATGGAAATGTTTTCCAATGATTAATAACGTAGATTTTCTAATATAGAAAATAAGGATTTAGGAATATATGGAAATGGGAAATCGGGAAATGAATAAATAAATGGTAAATTAATTAAAAAGGGGATCATTGTTGATTGATGATTTGTTTGGTAAGATTTCCATTTAGAAATACAACCGCTGTTTGTACACATGTTTTTCTTTGATAGTTAAATCACCGACTATCAAAGATTTTTGACCATTTCCGTTGTCAATACGGAGAGATCGGGATCAGATTTATTATCTGAAAACCACTCCATATGGGCATTAGCGTTGTTGATCAAATATGACGAAGATAATTGAAGACGGAGTTATGCAAGGGCTGTTCTAGCGATCCTAGGTAGAAATTGCCTAAGATGGATATACATAATAGTGCCTTCGGTTTGTCCAGACCCAGGAAAACGTGTATGGATGAATGTTTGACGGAGTATGTCTAGTGGATAACGTAAGTTGATCGCTTCAAACGTATCCACGTTTAGTGGCGGAGGAATTCATTTCTCTTAGCTTTATACTCGTGATATTTTTGGGGAGATCGATTTGTGATTTGGCGGGTATGATGATGTGGCATTCAAAGTAAATGGAGGTGTGATCTGTAAAAAGATACATTATGACCTCAAGCCTCATCAACTGGGAAATGACAAAAATCGGGCAGGCAGCAAGGCTAAGTGGGTCGCCTCCATTAGGTTGTATTGTCACCATCTAGAGAATATTCATATTTTTTTACTTCTTTTCGCTTCTGTATCTCCCGGGAACGGTTATGTTGCTAACAACCGTAGGTGACAATATATTCGATACAATCAAGAGAAATGAGTGGTCGGTGATGTGTGGTCCGGTTTGCAAGATGTTCTTGTTAAACCCAGTGTATTCCTCTCTAGAGATACACTATCGGCATGTGGTCCCATACCTTGTCATATTCTGAATCCAATGCCCAATAAGCGCCTGCGATTTTGATTGTATACTTTATACATGTGGAGCGTGAGATGCAAGCGTTCTGCAAGATTGTTAATTATTTGTGATTAGACATATTATAATATCAGAATATTATTGAATTTCAAAAACGTTTTGGGTTATCATAAGGTAAAAACCATCCGTATTTATGTGTGGATCGGTCTTATGATCATCATTTCTTTTGAAAAAGATTTTTAAAGTTAAACCAAGTGGTTGGAGTTTACTTACACCAGTCCCATGACCGACCCCGAGTTTATTTTGTTTTGACATCCCTAAACTCTTGGGTGCCCAAATTTGTACGGGCAGTTAAGTAGTCGGGATTTACAGATACGCTGGATGGAGCTTGGAGCAGGTGGCTTCAATAGCATTTTACAGCTATTGTTTATTTCCGCTGTGATGTAAGTGTTGTACTCTAATATACAAATACATATTTGTGTTTTCAATGTTATTTTGTATACTATGTTTTATTCGTTCCGCTGTGAGATTCATGTTACTCTGATGTTGTTGTGTTCTTCTTCTTCTTTTATTCTAATTGTTCTACCTAATCTATTCTCACCCTCTAACTTCTTTCTATTAACTATCAGGTATTTCCGATGTCTGAATAGTCGACATTGGTATTTGTGTCGATTTTCAAAGTCGAAAACCCTAGGGTCGTTACACTATGGATTGCAAGGACTACTCGTTACTAATCTATAGGGTGATTCCTTGGATTTGGTAGGAGGGTGCCTTCGGTTCATACAATTCTTGGATGACTTGTATGGACAGATCTCTGACAGAGTATTTCCAAGGGGATCACGTATGTTGATTTTTACAAACGTATTCCTATTGGTGGCGGAGAAGGGCACTTCTCTTAGCTTAACAACCAGAGTATTTTTGTGGACGTCAATTAGTGATATCTGGCGGATGTGACGATGTGATGATCAGATGTTCAAAAGTTAATCTAAACCTCAAGCATCATCAACTGTGAAATGACAGAAATCGTGCAGGCAGCATGGCTATGTGGGTCGCTATTGGGTGCATAATCACCTATCTAGAGAAAATCCATTTCCTTCTTTAATCTATTTCGATGTTCTCCCTTTCGGGAAATGGTGGTGTAAGGCCAACCATTGGTGATATACATTCAATACATTCAAGCGAAATGAGTGGTCTGTAACAACCCGGAAAATATGAGCCAATTTAAAAAATTTAATTTGGCTATTTTAGTGGATTTTAAATATTTAAAATAAATTATTTTAAATAATAACGACGAAAAGTATGTTTGAATCGACGTTTGAAAATAAATATAATTATTTTTAATTATAAAAAAGACCTGAAAGGGCGCGGTAGTTTCAAAATTTGAAGTCGAACTTTGACTGACTGTACCGGGTGCAAATTAAAACGGATTTTAGTGAAACCAAAAATAGTTAAATCTGTTTATGAATATCTTTCTCACGAATCTGAGAAATCGAAGTTTCGTAGTGGGAATAAAAAGTTATGGCCAAATGACTTTTCAGAAAGGTCGTTATAGAAATAATATAGCCCGTGAAAATAGACATTTTGCAAGCGACCTCAGAATTCGACGGAACCACTTTTGGTGGATCTGGGATGTCAAATTATTACTAGATTTCAAATTCCAAAATTTTTGAAGTTAATATGTGAGCGTGGCGAAGGAAAATGTGTTTGGTTGATTTTAGTTAAATTGGATCGACCAGAAAATGACCATTTTTTAAAACGGTCTCAGAATTCAACGAAACTAGTTTTGTTGGGACCGTATCATCAAAACATAGCTAGATTTATTTTTCTGGAATTTTTTGGATCAGTATGTGGCCCCGGCAAATTGAAATGTACGTTCAAATCAAATATTGAATATTTGATATTTTAATTTGAAGAGAAACTGACCAAAACAGTCGAATGGGCCTACGAAACATATCCTATTGTGTTCAGAATGGGGGTATTTAGCTAGGGGAGACAGTCGTTGGGTTTGGATTGGAGTTCTTATGTGATAAGGGGTATTTTGGATTTTAAAAATACAAATAAAATAAAAATCCCTTTGGCCAATCACATTTCACGATCAACCTTCTCTCTCCCCGTAAGTCTAAATCGCGAATGGCGATTTTTCTTCCAACCTTCTCTTCGATCTCTCAACAAAACGCATTGGTCATGTTGGGGATTTTGAAGAGCTCTCTTCCATCTTCAAATCCATATAGGTGGCACCCTCCATCGTTCAGCCATCAGGGAGATCGAGCCCCTGGAAGTCGCCGCAAATAGCTCCGCAGTGCTCCTCCGATATGGGTTCGATCTGACGGCGGTGGGTACCATAGGGCGCGGTTTTCCAAGCTCTGCCTTGTGGTGAAGACCGATCGACGAATCATTGCATGGATTTCACGAAAAACGAAAAACTAGTTTTGAACAAAATTTGAGAGGTAACGGTTTAATTATTTTAAACTCATTACAGCACTTTAAAGCGCTACAGATTTTGATTTCACGATAAAAATCATATCTTTTTTGTAATAACCCGGAAAATCTGGGCCAGTTTAAAATTTTTATTTTGGTAATTTTAATGAATTTTGAACATTTAAAATAGATTATTTTAAATAATATCGACGAGAAATTTATTTTGAATAGAATTTGAACGTATATATTATATACGTCGTCGTTAGAATATAATAATTATATATATAATTATAAAAGGAATTGAAAATGGCGCGTTAGTTCGATAATTCGATTTCAAACTTCAATTGAATGTACCGGGTGCAAAACAATCCGGATTTTAGTGAAACCAAATATAATAGGATCTAATTGATAATATCTTTCCAACGAATCCGACAAATCAAGATTTCATAGCGGGAATCAAAAGATATGTCCAGTTGAAAATTCTGAATAGTCGCTATGGAATTCAGGCCCTTAAAATGGGAATTTTGCAAACGACCTCGGATTTCGACGAAACCACATTTGTTGGATCCGTGATGTCAAATTATTGTTAGATTTCAAATTTCATAATTTTCCGATTCAATATGTGAGCGTGGCAAAGGAAAATGCGTTTGACCAGTTTTAGTTGATTTTAATCGACTAGAAATTGGCCATTTTTCTAACGGTCTCAGAATTCGACGAAACTAGTTTTGTTAGGACCGTATCGTCAATACGAAGCTAGAAAATATTTTTCTGGAATTTTTCGAGTTAGTATGTGACCCTAGTAAATTGAAATACGCGTTCAAATTCAATATATAGAGTTATATTTTAAATTTGACGGAAACTGATCGAATCAGCTTGCGATACATATCCCATTGTGTTCGGAATGGGGGTAATTAGCTATGGACGACAGGCGGTGGGCCTCGTTTAGAGGTCGTATGTAAAAGTCAACTTTTTCATAATTAAATAAATAAAAAAAATATAACCCTCTCCCTTTATTCGTTCTGGCCCCGCTTCTCGTTTTCATTATTTCAGAAGAAAGAAAGAAAATCGCTCAGCCACCTTGGCCTCATCGCGACGCCATCGGTGGAGCCCCCCCCCCCCCCCCCCCCGCCGCCGCCAGCATGGCGCCGTCCTCCCCCTCGTTCCTCTAGTACATCGAAACCCCCCCCCCCCAAATCGAGTACCGCTGCAAGCCCTCCCCCATCGACTGGAATCCGCCGCTGCCAGCAAAGAGGGGCCCGCCTCCGACCAGCTTTGAGTCCGCCGCCGCCATCAGAAGTCGTGCACCACCAGGCGCAGCACCACCCTCCGAAGACTGCTGCAAACCCCCCCCCCCCCTCCCCTGCTCGATTTCTGCGAAGAACCCCTCCTCTCCGTTCGAAAACAATGTAAGTTTTAAATTCCAGTTTTATTTGTTTTTCTTAAGTTAAAAACTGAATTTTATTCGATAGGAAAATTAGAGATAGGACTTTATTCGATAGGAAAGTTAAAAATATAATTTTTATCGTATGTAAAGGTTGAAAATATAATTTTCATATTATATAGATAATAAAAATATAATCTTTTATATTGTAGAAAGATAAAAATATGATTTTTACATCATAGAAGTGTTAAAAATTGGATCTTTATATATATAGTGAATCAAAAATATGACCTTTATATAGTAGAAGATAAAAAAATACTATTTTTATGTTAGTAGTGAATAGAAAAGATTAGATTTTAAAATAGAAAAGATTAGGTTTTTAAAATTTGAAAAGGCGAAATCTTTATCTATATAGTAGCATTGTAAAAATATAATTTTTGTCTATATAGTAGCGGTGTAAAAATGGGATTTTAATATATTGAATAGCAATGTAAAAATTCGATTTTTATATATTGAATAGCGAAGTAAAAATTCGATTTTTATATATTGAATAGCAATGTAAAAATTCGATTTTTATATATTGAATAGCAATGTAAAAATTCGATTTTTATATATTGAATAGCGAAGTAAAAATTCGATTTTTATATATTGATTAGCGATGTAAAAATTCATTTTTTATATATTGAATAGCGAAGTAAAAATTCGGTTTTTATATATTGAATAGCGATGTAAAAATTCGATTTTTATATATGTAGTGGCTACGGACAACGAAAGTGAAGAAAGGCGAGAACGATGAAGATTTCTCTAAATGAAGTGTCGTGAAGTTGGAATAGTTATCGGTGAGAACTTCTCACTCTTCAATTTCTTTTTCTAGTTATATGTATATATACTAGGATGCAGACGGTGTTTAGTATCACCCGACACCCGTCATCCACAGACCATGGATGGCTTGTTTGTTTAATTGATGTGTTGTAAAATTTGTTTGTGTTGTTGATGTGAAATCGATAATAAAAAGTAGAAGTGTTGAAATAAATATTTTATCGTTAAAAATATAATTTTTAACGTGAACGTGAATAAATAAATATCTATAAACAAATCGACCGATTTGTTTATATACACTGATTTGACTGATGGATTGGGACGATAAATTTTACACATCGCCCAACTGCACAAATAAAATCTGTGTTTGATTGTTTGAAACCCCACACAGGTATTGGGATAAAACACGGCATACACTAATCCCAATAATCAGTTGTATGTCGATCGATGGATCGATAGGTTGTTATAAGCGTTAGATATCTATATTTGATGCTTATACAGTGTAGTGCACTTTGGATGATGGTTGATTGTTTATCGTTGCTATCATATACATGTGTTGTATGGAACCCATATAATTAACTTTATATGGTAATTGATTGGGCCTCATTCCAATCGGGAAAATAAAGAATATTATAAAATAAAGGTTCATGTGTTGATTGTACTCATCCGTTGAGATTAGTCATGTCTTGAACGAAATATTTTAACAATAAAATTTACATCTTTATATTATAAAATAAAGGTTCATGTGTTGACAGTACTCATCCGTTGAGATTAGTCATGTGTTGAACGAAATATTTAAACGATAGATACCATAATTTTTATAAAATATATTAAATAACAAAAATAGTCACATATGGACAGTACTCATTCGTTGAGATTAGTCATGTGTTGACAAAAATATAGATTCATGGATTGAATAGAATAAATATTCATTTGTTGAATAGAATAACGGAATTATTGAAATATATAAAGCCGTGTTGATTAGAGATGCGCTATTTTGACACGAACGATATTTATATCGATTATGTTCGTTTTCCGAATTTGATTTGAATTGAATATATAACGAATTTGATTTGAATTGAATATATAACAAATTTGATTTGAATTGAATAGATAACGAATTTGATTTGAATTGAATATATAACGAATTTGATTTGAATTGAATATATAACGAATTTGATTTGAATTGAATATATATAACGAATTTGAATTGAATCGAATAGAAAACCAATTTGAATTGAATCGAATAGAAAACGAATTCGAATTAAATTGAAAAGAAAACGAATTCGAATTGAATTGAAAAGAAAATGAATTCGAATCGAATTAAAATCGATTTGAATTGAAATCAAATAGAAATGAAAGTAAAAAGAATTTATAATAGAAAATTCAATTTTGATTTGAATTTGAAATAAAGGTCGAAATTGTTTTTGAAACAAATTTGAAACTATTTATAAAATTCGTTTTAAATAGTAATCGACGAAATATATATTATATATTATATATATATAATATAATGGCCTGAATAGAACGCGCCGCGCCGCGGCAGTTCGTAAATTTCGACCATTAACTTCGAACGGACATTACGGGAGATCCGACCGTCGGATTCTCCTAAAACCGGAACCGTTGGGTTCGTATCGAAAAGAGCTTTCTAAAAAATATTAGAAGTTTGAAATCTAACGGTTGAATTTGGAGATATGTCCAAATCAAATTTGGAAAAGGTCGTTGTAAGTGCAGTTCGTTGGCCGTTGATGGAAATCGACTGTACGGGCCTTGATAAAATTATTAAAAATAGTAATAATTTGTGTAAAATCATAAGAAATGACTTGGGAAAAATTTGGATGAAAAACTCCATATTTGAAAAGATAAAAATAGATCTTTATCGAAATGAACTAGTTTTGAACTAAAATTAAACCCATTTATTTTTAAATAAATAAATTGGATTTGAAATGGGTTTTAAATAGAATTGATTGGTAGGTTTATCGTGAACAGTGTATTAAATAACACTTGTTCTACCAACCGGTAATAAATAGAATGTGATTTGGGTTTGTCCTGAACTGTGTTTTAAATGACATTAGTTCTTTAACCCAGTAAAAGGAGTTTTAATGAATCTGCAATTAGACTGAAATGGGGATTGATAATCTAAATTATCAAATTTGAAAAAATGAGCGAGAATGGAGTATCACCAGTTTTTCTCCAAAGAGATAGTTAAATCTTTAATTAGATTTGAACGTGAAATGGTAATTAATTTTACCGATAACACCGTGGTGTTAGATATGGAGTATTACCAGTTTTGCTTCATGGGATAAATAGGTTGGGATTGGGAAATAAAATAAATAATTACTTCGGTGTGGTTCGCTAATCTCGACTAGTTTGGAAAGCCATAATTTGGTTTGAAATGACATACAAAGGAAGATTAAAGGATAAATTCTAAAGAATTTATCTTGGATAAAATTAATGGGAACCTTTCCCTAAGAATTGAGATTTAGAAACTAGCTGTAGGTTAGTTAAGAAGAATGGTTTCCTGGGTATTAATCTGATGTTGGTTTCGGCCTTCGGGGTTAATATTTGGGGAATTGCTCTCTTACTGATTTACGGTTAGTGACTAATGAATTGGAATGAGGCGTTTGTTGTGTTTGTGTAACATTTGTTTTAATATACGCGGGTTGTTCGGAAAGGCCGGGTTTATACCCATTTTGAATAACCGATTCGACGATATGTCGAAGATGAAGACGGTGGTTGAAGACCGGAAGTCTTCACATCGTTTGGGTGATTACTGATGATCTCGATTGGGCTGTACACCCAAGGTGAGGGAATCAGTTGGTGGTCATCCAGACGTACTTGGAGATCGATGGATATGCGAGGAAAGTGCCTCCGGTTTCGTTCAGACCCAGAACGAACTTGTAAATGGATTGTGTGTCCGACATTGGATTTTATTCTGTGTTGATTGATTTCTGTTAAATATATATCTGTTTGGCGGCGGAGAATTTATTCTTTTGCTTAACGCCCTTCTCTGAGACGTACGAGCTTAGAGGTTATATATCGATAGATATCAATCGCATGAATTGCCTGTGTGGCATGCTGAGTTGCATGGATCAAGGCTTCTGTTGAAAAGCAAAGTCTTGTGGTTGATGATCAAAGCACGACCTACGTGGCAGCTTTGTGTATAACGTGAATTTGTGAGCCTCACACCTCGGTATGAGTAAAAAAGGGATAAGGACTGCAGGGAGAGCACGACGTTTCTTTCTATCTTTGGTGGTGTCAGTGACTTACCAGCCCTGACATTTATGTACTTTTTACCTATGTGGTTGTTGGATGAGGCGCCTCGATTTTAGGTTTGTAAGGACCGGGAAACGTGTGTTCAGGAATTGCCAATCCTCAAACGTAAGAGAGGACCGGCCCTGAAGCATCCAGGGGTTACCCAGAGTGTGTAGCCCCGAGGCATTTGCTAGAGTGTCTCGAAGCGGAGGGGAGCTTGCCCCTTGCCTCGACTCATGACGGAAATCCAATTTCCAATACGTGTATTTCGGCTTTATTTGTAGAGCCTAGTATGGCGACATAGTGGTATGGGGCACTTATGCCGTCTATGATTTATATTTATGATTGAAATGGTTTTGACACTATACACTTATAATAGTATCAAATGATTTGTTTTAAACGTGCCAAGCATGTTTGGCTGTTATAAGGTAAAACCCTATCCTCCGGCTTGCGTTGCATTGTGTGATGGGACCTGGGTCTTATAATAGCTTCATTTTTCGAAAAAGCATTGCGTTGTCTTTTCTATGCACTGGTATTCTTGGGAGGAAACCCGTTCCATGTTATACGGCGTGGTCCCTTGAATTACTCTCTTTTAAAGTAAAGTTTTAAATAACTATTTTAGTTCTTACACCAGTCACAAGACTGACCTGGAGTTTATTGTTTTAACCTAAACTCTGGGTGCCCCTATTTTCGACACGGGCAGCTAGTAGTTTTGGTTTTGCAGATTTATATTCACAGGATCCTGGTTTACAGCTGGAACGATATCCGGAAAGCTCTGTATCCGTATATCACCTTCAGTTGTGCTTTGTATTATTTTTCCGCTGCTATGTAATTTATTGTAATCTCTGATATTTATCGAATGTAATTTAGTCATTTATACTCTGTATATTCTTGTATTCTGATGGAATTGTTGTATTAACAATGAAATGTTCTTCCGTCTATGTTCATTTGTGTGTTGTCCTCAACGCCATCCGTGCTTTCCTTCATGGGGAAGTTCGGGTCGTGTCATTTTTGCTATGTTTTCGAAATCTAGTGAAACAAGAGATAGTGGACTCGTGCGGACGTCTTCTACATTCTAGAAGAGACCGGATATTTTTCTGAGCCTTCTACAATTTTTGGAGGAGTGGAACCCAATTTGAGATTTATGAATTATAAACGATATGGAAACAACGATGTATAAATTATATAGTCGATGAATGAGTTATAGAAGCGTGGTACACCTCATGTATAAGCGTTGTATA
Source organism: Allium sativum (assembly GCA_030737875.1). Lineage (NCBI taxonomy): Eukaryota > Viridiplantae > Streptophyta > Magnoliopsida > Asparagales > Amaryllidaceae > Allium > Allium sativum. The sequence goes on along the minus strand of CM060924.1, from coordinate 522,354,275 downwards.
AGTTGCATGTTCGATGTATAAGTTATATATGCATTGTAAAAATGATATATGCGTTGAAACAAATTGAAATGATATTTAAATGAAATCAAAATATAGTTATATGCATATATATATATATATATACACTCCCCTCGTCCACAGACCATGGACGATATATATTGGTTGTGATATTGTTTGGATTATTGGTTGATGTGAAAATTTGGTGAATATCATGAATGGTTGATTTGAACTGATTGATTGTGGTTGAAATCCCAATAGGATTAGTATATGGGAAAATTCGTCTGCGTACGAACTAGATATTGAAAATCCCCATTGTCAAAAGATGCGAGGCTTTAAGGTAGAGTGTGGAGCCGTACTAGGGACAGTGCCGGTTTTAACTACCCTGCCGTTATACTGCCGAAATTTTCTGAAATATTCTTGTGTTTGATTTATATTCATGTGTTGAATAAAACTCATTTATTGAAATAAAATTCATGTGTTGAAATAAAATTCATGTGTTTAATAGAAATTCATGTGTTGAATAGAAATTCATGTGTTGAATGAAGTTCATGTATTGAATAAATTCTTTGAAAGATAAAAATAACATTTTTATCATATATGTAGATTATATAAAATACTAGTGTTTTAAATAAATTGTTTTAACACCAAAAATAACATTTTTACCTTATGTATGAACTATATAAAATAATTTTGTTTTGAAATAAATTATTTTACAATAAAAATCACATTTTAGTGATATATATAGATTATATAAAATAATCGTGTTTTGAAATAAATTGTTTTATAATAAAAATCACAATTTTATGACATATATGAACTATAAAAAATAATCATGTTTTGAAATAAATTGATTTACAATAAAAATCACATTTTTATGATATATATGAACTGTTAAAAATAATGATGTGTGGAAATAAATAGCTATTGGATAAAAATACTGTTTTTATCAAAGGTGTGAAATGAATATGGTTTTGAAATCGAAGAATGAGTTATATATATTTATAATTGAAATAAATCGAATAACGAAGCTGCAGTTTATGATTTGAAACCGTGATTTCAAACGGTCAGTGCAGGAGATCCGACCATCGGATTTACCCGAAACCGTTGGGTTCGCTTTGGAAATTTCTTTCCAATGACACCAACATTGTAAAGATCCAACAGATGGATTGTCTGGAATGTTTAATTCAAATCTGAAGAAAAATAGCGCCAGAATCGATTATATATATATATAATTAAATCGAATAATGACATTGTAGTTCGTATTTTGAAATCGTGACTTTAAACGATTGTACCAGGAGATCCGACTGTCAGATTTTCCCAAAACTGAAATCATTGGATTCGTTTTGAAAAGATCTTTCTAATGATAAAAAATTTGTGAAGATCCAACGGTTAGATTTTCAGATATGTGTAATTCATATCTGAAGAAAAACAGCACCACGACCGCGTTATGGCCTGAAACGTCGTTTGAATGAATTGGCTATTTTTAAGTGAATAAAAATAGCGATAAATGGTTATAAAATATTATAAACAATTTGGAATGGAAATAAACCGAATTTACCCGGTTTATTGGATATTTGATGGTTGAATGTGTTTGGCGTGAAAATTACATTTAAAAATAGAATTATTGATGTTGAATAATTTAACTATTGAAATGAATTGATTTAAATTCTAGATATACGTGAATTATTTTAAAAGGCTGAGTTAAATCTCATTTCAAATAATTGATCGGCGATAAGAAGTCGATGATGAAGATGGTGGTTGAAGACCGGAGATCTTCACATCGGTTGGATGGTTACTGATGTCTTGATTGGGAGGAATCCCGAAATATAGATAATAAGTGGTGATCGTCCAGACGTACTTTGAGATCGATGGATATGCGAGGTATATGGTGCCTCCGGTTTCGTTTAGACCCAGAACGAACTTGTAAAAGGACTGTGTGTCTGACATTGGATTTTGTTCTATGCTGATTGATCTATATTAAATATATATCTATTTGGCGGCGGAGAATTTATTCTCTTGCTTAACGCCCTTCTCTGAGACGTACGAGCTCAGAGGTTATATATCGATAGAAATCAGTCGCATGGAGTGAACTGCCTGTGTGGCATGCCTAAGTGGCAAATGATCGAGGCTTTTGTTGGAAAGCAAAATCTCGTGGTTGATGATTATGGCACCTCCTGTGTGGCATAAATTTGTGTATAACATTGATTCGCGGGCCTCACACCCCGGTATGAACCAGAAATGGGAGAGGACCTCAGGGAGGGCATGCGTTTCCTTCTAGCTATGGTGGTGACAGTGACCTACCAGCCCTGACGTTTATATTATTTTCCCCTGTGTGGTTGTTGGATTGCGAGGCACCTCGGATATATCAGTGACTATGTGGAGCCGATGGAGTCATTTGACTCATTTACGCCCCAAAGGGCGAGGAAACGCAGTGTTCAAGCATTTTAAACCACATCGGTGGACCGGCCCTGACGATCCAAAGGTTTGACTGAGTACTTGCCCTGAGGCTCAGGCTAGAGAGTCTCGAATTCGGTAAGGACTATCTTTTGCCTTGGTTCATGACAGAAATCCAATTTCCAAATACGACACCGTGCGGTTTTGATTTTATACCTATATATGGCGACATAGTGGTATGGGGCATTAATGTCGTCTATGATTGATACTTATGATTTGAAATTGTTTTTGAAACATATAAACACTAGTAATAATACCAAATGATTTTGTTTTATTCGTATCCAGCATATTTTGGCCATTATAAGGTAAAACTCTATCCTCCGGTTTGCGTTGCATTGTGTGATGGGAACTGAGTCTTATAATGGCTTCATTTTTATAAAAAAGCATTGCGATGTTTAAAAGATTTACTTGTTTTAAAGCACTGGCAATCCAATAGAGTAAACCCATTTCGTGAAAGTGGTGTGGTCCTATGATTGGCCATATTATAATGTAAGTTAAGTAGATTTCTCATTCCAGTCCTTGTTGCTGGTCCTGTGTGGGCTGGGTATGCATGATAGGGGGTTCTCGCTTCGCGGTTTGGTGGCGAACGAGAGACTCTTACCCCTACATGTCCCTTGCGAGGGTTGGTTGTTGTGTATTAACAGTCGAGAGGCTGGCCGTAAAACAAGCGATACTGGGGGATCAGTGTGAGCCACGGTGGGTTTTACCTACTGCAATGGAGGATGAAGGGATATGGTTGCAAAGGCTACCGGATTTCGCATTGACGTCACAACGTGGTATCAGAGCTTTGGTTAAGCTTAGTTCTGGAATATAACATATTAACGAACTCTTCAAAGATAGAACTAGTAGAGTTCTAGGACGAATAACTCATTATATATAGGATCAGTAATGTCCTAGTATGAGTATAGCAGAATCAGAATAACTCGTTAGAGTTGGGGTCAGAAATGCCCCAGAACGAGTTGAGAGTTATATGTTTATAAATAACGTATTTATGATTATATATATAGTCTGGTTTTAGAAATATGATTTTTGAATATAATAAAGACATATATTTGAAAAGTTAATAAACAATTTGGTTGTTGTTTGTGTTGTGTGATTGTGAATTTGATTAACCAAATTATTAGAATGATAGTTAATTTAATCAATAAGGTAATGATGGTGAATTTATTCAATTAAATCATGTATTGAACTGATTTAAAAATTAGACAGAAATATATACAAGTGTATTAGATATGTTTGAACAAGTAAAAGGATTAGCTGTGGAGTAAAGAATTTATTTGCGTTCCCGACAAATAGGTAAACCTTAATGAGTTGGATGCGCAATTTTATTATTATATCAACTCCTGTGAATGCCAATGGATGCGGAGTGCTTGTTGTTCTGCGTGTAATAATAAATGTCGCCATATTATAGTAACAAATAATTTTGAACTACACTACCTTGCATACTTCATGAAGATAGGCGTACTTCATCATATACCACATAAGCATTTGGAGCTTGTGTGACGAGGTTGAAGATTTATCATAAGAGCGAGAGGCTTGTATGGCGATGACTATATTTTAAAGGTTGAACTGATAACTGATATGGACTATATAAAATGTAATGGTAAATTGCAAGATTAATAAAAAAACCACACGTGTTTGGAGATGACAAAAACATGTCTCTTTGGTTATTAAGGCACAAAAACCATTTATAGGGTGACGAGAATTTATTCTCTGGAGTTATGATCTATACAAACTCCCCTGTGGACACCGGAATATATCACTATAAATATGTGCATGCTTATTAGGATTTATTGGGTACCTAATACGGACCAATAAATTTCCAAACCCCTCCCCATACAAAGGAAATTATGGCGAAATTTTTCAAAAATTTAGGGTGTTAGCCAAATTTTTGAAGAATTTGAAAATTCTTAGAAACTGAAAAGTTGAAGAATGGAAGCCAGAATGAAAGTTGAGTTAGTTAATTAAACAACTTTCGACTTCATTCCTTTTCGGGGACGAAAAGTTTTAAGTGGGGGAGATTGTAACAACCCAGAAAATCTAAGCCAATTTAAAATTTTTAATTTGGCTATTTTAGTGGATTTTAAATATTTAAAATAAATTATTTTAAATAATAACGACGAAAAGTATGTTTGAATCAATGTTTGAAAATAAATATAATTATTTTTAATTATAAACAAGGCCTGAAATGGCGTGACAGTTTCAAAATTTGAAGTTGAAATTTGACTGACTGTACTGGGTGCAAATTAAAACGGGTTTTAGTGAAACCAAAAATATTTAAATCTGTTTATGAATGTCTTTCTAAAGAATCTGAAAAATCAAAGTTTCGTAGCGGGAATCAAAAGTTATGGCCTAATGAATTTTCAAAAAGGTCGCTATAGAATTTATATAGCCCGTGAAATTTGACAATTTGCAAACGATCTCAGAATTCAACGAGACCACTTTTGTTGGATTCAGGATGTCAAATTATTGCTAGATTTCAAATTCTATAATTTTTGAAGTTAATATGTGAGCATGGCGAAGGAAAATGTGTTTGGTTGATTACAGTTAAATTGGATCGACCAGAAAATGACCATTTTTGAAACGGTCTCAGAATTCGACGAAACTAGTTTTGTTGGGACCGTTATTTTTCTGGAATTTCTGGGATAAGTATATAGCCCTGGCAAATTGAAATGTACATTCAAATCAAATATTGAATGTTTTATATTTTAATTTGAAGAGAAACTGACCGAAACAATCGAATGGGCCTACGAAACATAACCCATTGTGTTCAGAATGGTGGTATTTAGCTGAGGGTGACAGTCGTTGGGTTTGGATTGGAGTTCATATGTGGTAAGGGGTATTTTTGGATTTTAAAAATAAAAATAAAATAAAAATCCCTTGGGCCAATCACATTTTCACGATCAACCTTCTCTCTCCCCGTAAGTCTAAATCGCGAATGGAGGTTTTTCTTCCAACCTTCTCTCCGATCTCTCATCAAAACGCATTGGCCCTGTTGGGGATTTTTAAGAGCTCTCTTCCAGCTTCAAATCCATATAAGTGGCGCCCTCCATCGTTCAGCCATCAGGGAGATCGTGCCCTTGGAAGTCGCCGCAAATAGCTCCGCCGTGCTCTTCTGATCTGGGTTCGAACTGATGGAAGTGGGTACCATAGGGCACGGTTTTCCAAGCTCTACCTCGTGGTGAAGACCGATCGACGAATCGTTGCACGGATTTCACTAAAAACAAAAACCTAGTTTTGAACGAAATTTGAGAGGGAACGGTTTAATTATTTTAAACTGATTATAGCACTTTAAAGCGCTACGGATTTTGATTTCACGATAAAAATCATATCTTTTTGCTATGTTGCCGAAATCCAGTGAAATAAGAGACAGTGGACTCGTGCGTACGTCTTCTACATTTTATAAGAGACTGGATACTTTTCTAAGCCTTCTACAATTTTTGGAGGAGTGGAACCCAATGTGAGATTTCTGAATTATAAACGATATAGAAACAATGATGCATAAATTAAATAGTTGATGTATGAGTTATATAAGCGTTGTACACCTCATGTATAAGCGTTGTATAAGTTGTATGTTCGATGTATAAGTTATATATGCGTTGTAAAAATGATATATGCGTTGAAATAAATTGAAATGATATTCAAATGAAATCGAAATATAGTTATATGCGTGTATATATATATATATATATATATATATATATGTGCGTATATATATATATATACACACACTCCCCTCGTCCACAGACCATGGACGATATATTTTGGATGTGATATTGTTTAGATTATTGGCTGATGTGAAAATTTGGTGAATATCATAAATGGTTGATTTGAAATGATTGATTGTGGTTGAAATCCCAAGAGGATTAGTATATGGGAAAATTCGTCTGCGTACGAACTAGATATTGAAAGTCCCCATTGTCAAAAGCTACGAGGCTTTAAGGTAGAGCGGGGAGCCGTATTAGGGACGGTGTTAGTTTTAACTACCTGTCGTTATGCTACCGAAATTTTCTAAAATATTCCTGCGTTTGATTTATATTCATGTGTTGAATAAAATTCATGTGTTGAAATAAAATTGATGTGTTGAATAGAAATTCATGTGTTGAATGAAGTTCATGTATTGAATAAATTCTTTGAAAGATAAAAATAACATTTTTATCATATATATAGATTATATAAAATGCTAGTGTTTTAAATAAATTGTTTTAACACCGAAAATAACATTTTTACCTTATGTATGAACTATGTAAAATAATCGTGTTTTGAAATAAATTGTTTTATAATAAAAATCACATTTTTACGATATATATAGATTATATAAAATAATCGTGTTTTGACATAATTTGTTTTACAATAAAAATCACATTTTTATGACATATATGAACTGTATGAAATAATCGTGTTTTGAAATAAATTGTTTTATAATAAAAATCGCATTTTTATGATATATATGAACTGTTAAAAATAGTGATGTGTGGAAATAAATAGCTGTTGGATAAGAATATTGTGTTTATCAAATGTGTGAAATGAATATAGTTTTGAAATCGAAGAATGAATTATATATATATATATATATATAATTGAAATAAATTGAATAACAAAGCTGCAGTTTCGTGTTTTGAAACCGTGATTTCAAACGATTAGTGCCGGAGATCCGACCATCGGATTTTCCCGAAACTGAAACCGTTGGGTTTGCTTTGGAAATATCTTTCCAACGACACCAACATTGTAAAGATCCAACGGTTGAATTGTCTGGAATGTTTAATTCAAATCTGAAGAAAAATAGCGCCAGAATCGATTATATATATATATATAATTAAATTAAATCGAATAACGACGCTGTAGTTCGTATTTTGAAATCGTGACTTCAAACGATTGTACTGGGAGATCCGACCGTCGGATTTTCCCAAAACTGAAACCGTTGGATTCGTTTTGAAAAGATTTTTCTAAGGATATAAAATCTGTGAAGATCCAACGGTTAGATTTTCAGATATGTGTAATTCAAATCTGAAGAAAAACAACGCCACGGCCGCGTTATGGCCTGAAGCGTCGTTTGAATGAATTGGCTATTTTTAAATGAATAAAATTAGCGATAAATCGTTATAAAATATTATAAACAATATGGAATGGAAATAAACCGAATTCACCCGATTTATTGGATTTTAGATGGTTGAATGTGTTTAGCGTGAAAATTACGTTTAAAAACAGAATTATTGATGTCGAATAATTTAACCATTGAAATGAATTGATTTAAATTCTAGATATACGTGAATTTTTTGAAAAGGCTAAGTTAAATCTCATTTCAAATAATTGATCGGCGATAAGAAGTCGATAATGAAGACGGTGGTTGAAGACCGGAGATCTTCACATCGGTTGGATGGTTACTGATGTCTTGATTGGGAGGCATCCCGAAATATAGATAATAAGTAGTGATCGTCTAGACGTACTTGGAGATCGATGGATATGCGAGGTATATGGCGCCTCCGGTTTCGTTCAGACCCAGAACGAACTTGTAAATGGACTGTGTGTCTGACATTGGATTTTGTTCTATGCTGATTGATCTCTATTAAATATATATTTGTTTAGCGGCGGAGAATTTTTTTTCTCTTGCTTAACGCCCTTCTCTGAGACGTACGAGCTCAGAGGTTATATATCGATAGAAATCAGTCGCATGGAGTGAACTGCCTGTGTGGCATGCCCAAGTGGCAAATGATCGAGGCTTTTGTTGAAAAGCAAAGTCTCGTGGTTGATGATCAAAGCACCGCCTGTGTGGCATAGCTTTGTGTATAATGTTGATTCGCGAGCCTTACACCCCGGTATGAAACAGAAACGGGAGAGGACCTCTGGGAGGGCATGCATTTCCTTCTAGCTAGGGTGGTGTCAGTGACCTACCAGCCCTGACATTTATATTATTTTCACCTGTGTGGTTGTTGGATTGCGAGGCGCCTCGAATATATCGGTGACTATGTGGAGCCGATGGAGTCATTGGACTCATTTACGCCCCAAAGGGCGGGGAAACGCAGTGCTCAGGCATTTTAATCCACATCGGTGGACCGGCCCTAACGATCCAAGGGTTTGACTAAGTACTTGCCCTGAGGCTTGGGCTAGAGAGTCTCGAATTCGGTAAGGACTATCTTTTGCCTTGGTTCATGACGGAAATCCAATTTCCAAATACGACACCGTGCGGTTTTGATTTTATACCTATATATGGCGACATAGTGGAATGGGGCATTAATGCCGTCTATGATTGATACTTATGTTTTGAAATTATTTCTGAAACATATAAACACTAGTAATAATACCAAATGCTTTTGTATTCGTATCAAGCATATTTTGGCCATTATAAGGTAAAACTCTATCCTCCGGTTTGCGTTGCATTGTGTGATGGGAACCGAGTCTTATAATGGCTTCATTTTTATAAAAAGCATTGCGATGTTTAAAAGATTTACTTGTTTTAAAGCACTGGCAATCCAATGGAGTAAACCCGTTCCGCGAAAGTGGCGTGGTCCTATGATTGGCCATATTATAAAGTAAGTTAAGTAGATTTCTCATACCAGTCCTTGTTGCTGGTCCTGTGTGGGCTGGGTACGCATGATAGGGGGTTCTCGCTTCGCGGTTTGGTGGCGAACGGGAGACTCTTACCCCTACATTTACCTTGCGAGGGTTGGTTGCTGTGTGCTGACAGTCGAGAGGCTGGCCGTAAAACAAGCGATACTGGGGGACCAGTGTGAGCCATGGTGGATTTTACCTGCTGCAATGGAGGATGAAGGGATGGTTGCAAAGCCTATCGGATTTCACGTTGATTTCACAACGTGGTATCAGAGCTTTCGTTAAGCTTAGTTCTGGAATATAACATATTAACGAACTCGTCATAGATAGAACTAGTAGAGTTCTAGGACGAATAACTCATTATAGATAGGATCAGTAATGTGCTAGTTTGAGTATAGCAGAATCAGAATAACTCATTAGAGATGGGGTCAGAAATGCCCCAGAACGAGTTGAGAGTTATATGTTTATAAATAACGTATTTGTGATTATATATAGTTTGGTTTTAGAAATATGGTTTTTGAATATATAAAAGATATATATTTGAAAAGTTAATAAACAATTTGGTTGTTGTTTGTGTTGTGTGATTGTGAATTTGATTAACCAAATTATTAGAATGACAGTTAATTTAATCAATAAGGTAATGATGGTAAATTTATTCGATTAAATCATGCATTGAACTGATTTAAAAATTAGACAGAAATATATAAAGTGTATTATACATGTTTGAACAAGTGAAAGGATTAGCTGTGGAGTGAAGAATTTATTTGCGTGCCTGACAAATAGCTAAACCTTAATGAGTTGGATGCATAATTTTATTAGTATATCAACTCCTGTGAATGACATTGGATGCGGAGTACTTGTTGTTCTGCGTGTAATAATAAATGTTGCCATAGGATAGTAACAATTAATTTTGAGCTACAATACATGGCATACTTCTTGAAGATAGGCATACTTCATCATATACCACATAAGCATTTGGAGCTTGTGTGACGTGGTTTAAGATTTACCATAAGAGCGAGAGGCTTGTATGGCGATGACTATATTTTACAGGTTGAACTGATGACTGATATGGACCATATAAAATGTAATGGTAAATTGCAAGATTAATAAAAAAAACCACACGGGTCTGGAGACGACAATAAACACGTCTCTTTGGTCATTAAGGCACAAAAACCATTTTTAGGGTGACGAGAATTTATTCTCTGGAGTTATGATCTATACGCACTCCCCTGTGGACATCGGAATATATCACTATAAATATGTGCATGCTTATTAGGATTTATTGGGTACCTAATATGGCCCAATAAATTTCCAAACCCCTCCCCATACAAAAGGAGGTTATGGCGAAATTTTTCGAAAATTTATGGTGTTAGCCAAATTTTTGAAGAATTTGAAAATTCTTAGAAACTTAAAAGTTGAAGAATGGAAGCCAGAATGAAAGTTGAGTTGGTTAATTAAACAACTTTCAACTTCGTTCCGTTTCGGGGACGAAAAGTTTTAAGTGGGGTAGATTGTAACAACCCGGAAAATCTGAGCCAATTTAAAAAATTTAATTTGGTTATTTTAGTTGATTTTAAATATTTAAAATAAATTATTTTTTATAATAACGACAAAAAGTATGTTTGAGTCGACGTTTGAAAATAAATATAATTATTTTTAATTATAATCAAGGCCTGAAATGGTGCGGTAGTTTCAAAATTTGAAGTCGAACTTTGACTGACTGTACCGGGTGCAAATTAAAACGGATTTTAGTGAAACCAAAAATATTTCATTCTGTTTATGAATATCTTTCTAATGAATCTGAAAAATCGAACTTTTGTAGCGGGAATCAAAATTTATGGCCAAATGAATTTTCAGAAAGGTCGCTATAGAATTCATATAGCCCGTGAAAATAGACATTTTGCAAACGACCTCAGAATTCGACGAAACCTCTTTTGTTGGATCTGGGATGTCAAATTATTTCTAGGTTTCAAATTCCAAAATTTTTGAAGTTAATATGTGAGCTTGGTGAAGGAAAATGTGTTTGGTTGATTTTAGTTAAATTGGATCGACCAGAAAATGGTCATTTTTGAAACGGTCTCAGAATTCGATGAAACTAGTTTTGTTGGGATCATATCGTCAAAACATAGCTAGATTATTTTTCTATAATTTTTGGGATCAGTATGTGTCCCCGGCAAATTGAAATGTACGTTCAAATCAAATATTGAATGTTTTATATTTTAATTTGAAAAGAAACTGACCGAAACAGTCGAATGGGCATACGAAACATACCCCATTGTGTTCAAAATGGGGGTACTTAGCTAGGGGCGACAGTCGTTGGGTTTGGATTGGAGTTCGTATGTGATAAGGGGTATTTTGGATTTTAAAAATAAAAATTCCTCGGGCCAATCACATTTCACGATCAACCTTCTCTCTCCCCATAAGTCTAAATCGTGAATGGCGGTTTTTCTTCCAACCTTCTCTCCTCTTTTTCTCTCTGATCTCTCATCAACACGAATTGGTTTTGTTGGGGATTTTGAAGAGCTCTCTTCCAGCTTCAAATCCATATAGGTGGCACCCTCCATCGTTCAGCCATCAGGGAGATCGAGCCCCTGGAAGTCGCCGCAAATAGCTCCGCTGTGCTCTTCCGATCTGGGTTCGAACTGACGGCGGTAGGTACCATAGGGCGTGGTTTTTCAACCTCTGCCTCGTGTTGAAGACCGATCGACGAATCGTTGCACGGATTTCACGAAAAACATTGACCTAGTTTTGAATGAAATTTGAGAGGTAACAGTTTAATTATTTTAAACTGATTATAGCACTTTAAAGCGCTACGGATTTTAATTTCACGATAAAAATCATATCTTTTTGCTATGTTGTCGAAATCCAGTGAAATAAGAGATAGTGGACTCGTGTGGACGTCTTCTACCTTCTAGAAGAGACCGGATATTTTTCTGAGCCTTCTACAATTTTTGGAGGAGTGGAACCCAATGTGAGATTTCTGAATTATAAATGATATGGAAACAACGATGTATAAATTATATAGTTAATGTATGAGTTATATAAGCGTTGTACACCTCATGTATAAGCGTTGTATAAGTTGTATGTTCGATGTATAAGTTATATATGCGTTGTAAAAATGATATATGCGTTGAAATAAATTGAAATGATATTGAAATGAAATCGAAATATAGTTATATGCGTGTGTATATATATATATACTCCCCTCGTCCACAGACCATGGACGCTATATATTGGTTGTGATATTGTTTGGATTATTGGTTGATGTGAAAATTTGGTGAATATCATGAATGGTTGATTTGAAATGATTGATTGTGGTTAAAATCCCAATAGGATTAGTATATGGGAAAATTCGTCTGCGTACGAACTAGATATTGAAAATCTCCATTGTTAAAAGCTGCGAGGCTTTAAGGTAGAGCGAGGAGTCGTACTAGGGACGGTTCCGGTTTTAACTACCCTGCCATTATTCTGTCGAAATTTTCTGAAATATTCCTGTGTTTGATTTATATTCATGTGTTGAATAAAATTCATGTATTGAAATAAAATTCATGTGTTGAAATAAAATTCATGTGTTGAATAGAAATTCATGTGTTGAATGAAGTTGATGTATTGAATAAATTCTTTGAAAGATAAAAATAACATTTTTATCATATATATAGATTATATAAAATACTAGTGTTTTAAATAAATTGTTTTAACACCAAAAATAACATTTTTACCTTATGTATGAACTATATAAAATAATCGTGTTTTGAAATAAATTGTTTTACAATAAAAATCACATTTTTATGACATATATAAATTATATAAAATAATCGTGTTTTGAAATAAATTGTTTTACAATAAAAATCACATTTTTATGATATTTATGAACTATATAAAATAATCGTGTTTTGAAATTAATTGTTTTACAATAAAAATCACGTTTTTATGATATATATGCATTGTTAAAAATTGTGATGTGTGGAAATAAATAGCTAGGATAAAAATACTGTTTTTATCAAATGTGTGAAATGAATATGGTTTTGAAATCGAAGAATGAATTATATATATATATATATATATATTATTGAAATAAATCGAATAACGAAGCAGCAGTTCGTGTTTTGAAACCGTGATTTCAAACGATTAGTGCGGGAGATCCGACCATCGGATTTTCCCGAAACCAAAACCATTGGGCTTGCTTTGGAAATATCTTTCCAACGACACCAACATTGTACAGATCCAACGGTTGGATTTTCAGCAATGTTTAATTCAAATCTGAAGAAAAATAGCGTCAGAATCTATTATATTTATATGTATAAAAATATAATTAAATTAAATCGAATAACGACGCTACAGTTCGTATTTTGAAATCGTAACTTCAAACGATTATACCAGGAGATCCGACTGTGAGATTTTCCCAAAACTGAACCGTTGGATTTGTTTTGAGAAGATCTTTCTAATGATATAAAATTTGTGAAGATCCAACAGTTATATTTTCAGATATGTGTAATTCAAATTTGAAGAAAAACAGCGCCACGACCGTGTTATGGCCTGAAGCGTCATTTGAATGAATTGGCTATTTTTAAGTGAATAAAAATAGCGATAAATCATTATAAAATATTATAAATGATACGGAATGGAAATAAACTGAATTCGCCCTGTTTATTGGATATTTGATGGTTGAATGTGTTTGGCGTGAAAATTACATTTAAAAACAGAATTATTGATGTCGAATAATTTAACCATTGAAATGAATTGATTTAAATTCTAGATATATGTGAATTATTTGAAAAGGCCGAGTTAAATCTCATTTCAAATAATTGATCGGCGACAAGAAGTCGATGATGAAGACGGTGGTTGAAGACCGGAGATCTTCATATTGGTTGGATGGTTACTGATGTCTTGATTGGTAGGCATCCCGAAATATAGATAATAAGTGGTGATCGTCCAGACGTACTTGGAGATCGATGGATATGCGAGGTATATGGTGCCTCCGGTTTCGTTCAGACCCAGAACGAACTTGTAAACGGACTGTGTGTCTAACACAGGATGTTGTTCTGTGCTGATTGATCTCTATTAAATATATATCTGTTTGGCGGTAGAGAATTTATTCTCTCGCTTAACGCCCTTCTCTGAGAAGTACGAGCTCATAGGTTATATATCGATAGAAATCAGTCGCATGGAGTGAACTGCCTGTGTGGCATGCCTAAGTGGCAAATGATTGAGGCTTTTGTTGAAAAGCAAAGTCTCTTGGTTGATGATAAAGCACCGCCTATGTGGCATAGCTTTGTGTATAACGTTGATTCGCGAGCCTCACACCTCGGTATGAACCAGAAACGGAAGAGGACCTCAGGGAGGGCATGCGTTTCCTTCTAGCTAGGGTGGTGTCAGTGACCTACCATCCCTGACATTTAAATTATTTTCACATGTATGGTTGTTGGATTGCAAGGCGCCACGGATATATCGGTGACTATGTGGAGTAGATGGAGTCATTGGACTCATTTACGCCTCAAAGGGCGGGGAAACGCAGTGTTCAGGCATTTTAATCCACATCGGTGGACCGGCCCTGACGATCCAAGGGTCTGACTGAGTACTTGCCCTGAGGCTTGGGCTATAGAGTCTCGAATTCGGTAAGGACTATCTTTTGCCTTGGTTCATGACGGAAATCCAATTTCCAAATATGACACGTGCGGCTTTGATTTTATACCTATATATGGAACATAGTGGTATGGGACATTAATGCCGTCTATGATTGATACTTCTAATTTGAATTTTTTTTTGAAACATATAAACACTAGTAATAATACCAAATGCTTTTGTTTTATTCGTAACAAGCATATTTTGGCCATTATAAGGGAAAACTCTATCCTCCGGTTTGTGTTGCATTGTGTGATGGGAACTGAGTCTTATAATGGCTTCATTTTTATAAAAAGCATTGCGATGTTTAAAAGATTTACTTGTTTTAAAGCACTGGCAATCCAATGGAGTAAACCCATTCCGCTAAAGTGGCGTGGTCCTGTGATTGTCCATATTATAAAGTAAGTTAAGTGGATTTCTAATACCAGTCCCATGACTGACTTGTAGTTTGTTTCACTTTAGTTTGTTTCACTTGCAAACTCGGGTGCCCCTTCTTCTACACGGGCAGCCTTGTATTTAGGTTTTAGCAGGCTCTTTCTGGATAGCTGGAGCTGAAGATGGATTCTATCATTTATCTCTTTTTATGCTGTTCAGCTCCTATTGTACATATTATGTTTTGTTTTCCGCTGTAGACATTTATGTATAGCTGAACTGTATTTTGTACTAAATATGATCCTGTATACTGTGTAACTCTGATGATTATATTTATCCAGTGTATTTTATTGTACATTATCTGGTGTATTTAACTTTCTGTTCTGCTGTTATCTGTTTATGTGTTATATTCCAAAGATTATCCTTGCCACCGTCGTACGGGGGTTTGGAGTCGTCACATGGTCGGTCATGTGTGGGCCGGGTTGCAAGACGTTCTTGTTGAACCCAGTGTATTCCCCTCTAGAGATACACTATCGACAAATGGTTCCATACCTTGTCATAATTGGAATCCAATCTCCAATAAGCACCCGCGGTTTTGATTGTAGACTATATATATGTGGAGCGTCAGATGCAAGCATTCCACTAGATTGATATCTACTTGTATTTAGACACTATTATAATATCAGAAAATATATTGATTTCAAAAATGTTTTGGGTTATCATAAAGTAATAACCCTCCATATTTATGTGTGGATTTGGTCTTAAGATTATCCTTTTCTTTCAAAAAAAAATTTGAACTTGCAAATCAAGGTGGATGATTCCCTTAATACTGTGCGAATTTTTCTCACTCTGGTTCACCAGACTGGCATGGTGTTTTGTAAATGCTCGGGTTATACCGGGTTGTACAGGTCCAGGTTATCAGATGCTGCAAAATGTAGAGACAAGCTGGAGGTGTTCAGACGTTTGATATCTAATTTTATTCCACTGTGTAACTGTATGTGAGGATAAGTTATTATAACTGTCCAGAGGTGTTAATGTACTCTAATATTGTAAGTATTTTTAAAGGCTCTCAATAAAGATTTATTTTTGTATTATATTTTTGTTCCGCTGTGATGTGAGACTCGGTGTTGTGTTGGTTCTTCTTCTTCTATTCTAATATTACTTTCTTTCTTATCTCACCCTCTAATTTCTTTTTAATAATGTTCCGATGTTTTTGGTGTTTGGAAGGTCGACATGAGTTACGGTACATGTATTTATGTCGCTTTTCGGGGCCGAAAGCCCTTGGGTCATTACAGTGGTATTATATCTTTGTATAGCATTATAAAAGCATTGCACATGAAATGTTTTCATATAGGATACCACACTTCATGAAGTAATGTGGTAATAAATAATTCGAGAGATTTGTAAATCAAAATAGATAAGTAGCTCCATTGGAAACATTCAATCAACCATTGTCATAAACCAGTAGCTTTATTAGAAAATTTTAAGAGTAAATGGTAATATACAGTCTAATATGTCAAAAATATGCCATGAATATTTTATCATTTGCTCAATTATTCTTGATGAAAATATTTAGATATTCTTTGTAGAGATAGTCTATAGTCATATCACAATTCTAATGAATGCAGTCAAGAGAATATCATTAACTAATATAATAACATATTTCTATAGTATTTTAAGGATCTTAAAAAAAACTCATATTTTTGTTCTGGATATATATATATATATATATATATATAGACAAATATATCTTCTTTATTGATCTCTCCAAAAGGTATGTGAAGAGATGTTTGTATGCAAATATAACTATGTTTTGATAAGTAATCATAATTAAATGTTAAAAAGTGATCTTTAAGATATAGTTGAAGAATAAAACATAACAACTTAAAAGTACATATATAATTTATTTGAACCACGGGTTCAATAAGATTCCAAAACAGATGTTCTAAACATTATCATACAGTTTTTAAGGATTCACAGTGATGTTAATCGAAAGAAACACATTAATAGCTTGGATCTTTGAAATGCATTGTTCTAACTCAAATAAGAAAAAAATACGAACTACAATATACACGTATAATTCATGGATGCACAAATATATATATTGAAAATGGGTACCATCTTTTCATTTAACAAAAATAAATACAAGAATAAGCACAAATCCCACTCGTAGGCCCAAAACCCAAACTATTTTAAAATATCCTTAACCTCATGTACACCACTATCCACAGTCATTTAATTCAATCCCTCATTGCTGAAGCAACGCCAAGTTCCATAAAGAGTGCTTTGGTGTTGATCCATTGTTGCGAACCAGGTGAGATATGCCCTTTTCAATATGCTTTGCTTTAACTGTACAATGTGCCTTGTGGTAGGAAAGTATCCTCTGATTTCTATCTTGCCAAATAAAGTAAATAGATATAGTGAGAGATCCAAATGCAAAATCTCTAACTTGATCCTTCTTAAATCTAGATAATAGTAAGTTAGCATCATCCTTCAACGACTGTAAAGTGTTTAATGGAATGTGTAACTTGAATTTTACCGAGCAATAAATAAATGCAGAATGTTCACAATTAAAAAATAAACGATGCATTGATTCCACTTGTTTTTCGCATAATGGACATAGAATATCTATGATGATTCCAAATCGAACTAGCCTCTTCCTTGTACTCAGTCGATCACATGTCGCTAGATAAGAGACAAATGTCATACTTCTTCTATTATTGTTGTGCCAAATAACCGAGTATATTTTTTTATACTGTCCTTTCTTCCTTTCCGTTTACCATGCCTTCGTTAGAGTAAAATCATTATCATGACACCATTCGTAATAGTCAAACAATACAATATGATAAATTACCACATTTTGATCTCATCCACCACCTCTCGCATCGTAGGATGAAATGATGTATGGAACACATTAGATTGAATGATAAGATCCAAAATATCACTATCACTTCCTATGGCCAAAAATATGTTAATGTCAAGCAAATCGACGAGGCACTTACAACTTATCCAGGTTCAAACCATAGGGAGGTTTGTTCTCCATTTTCTATCACCAAGTTCATGTATTTATTTCCACTATTTTCTAAACTCATCATGCTTTTCCATGTGTTGGAAGCATTATTATCAACTACCATCAACCAAAAATGCTTACCTTTGCAATATCCTCTGGCCATCCATTTACACCAGAGGCTGTCCTTAGTTAGAAAATTCCAAAAGAGCTTAAGGCAGCATACTTTTTATAAAATATGAAAATAGTATGATGCCAATCCCTCCTATTTTGGGTTTACATAAGGTATTCCGAGAGACTTTGTACTTTGATGCATCCCAAAAGAAATCTGCACAAATTGATTGAATTTCGTCTAAAGTATATTCTGGTATTTGATTAACAAATAACAAGTAAATAACAATGAGAGTAATAATAGAATTGATTAGCTCGGCTTGCTCTACGTAGCTAAAGAAGTTATATTTCCATCCCTGAGTTTTCAGTTGGATTTGATGAACCAGATCTTGACATTCTGAGTAATGAAGGTAAATTAAGGAGAGAGGCATGCCTAGATATTTAACTGGTAAAGTTCCTTGCTCGAATCCCAAATTTTTGTTAATTGTCATTTGTTAAATGACTGAAAAAAATCTTAGTTTTGTTAACATTAACATTGAAGCTAACATAAAGTCTTAATTTCTAAAAAATTCCCTTTGAAAAATATACTGAAGGCAAAATAGCTTTGCTAAAGATAAGAAAATCTTTTGCATAGAGCAAATATGTGAGTAGGGGATTGAAGTTGTAAACCGGAGTGAAAAGCTTTATTTCAGTGGCATCTTGCATAGGACAGGAGAAGTGCTGCATTGTAATGGTTAATAAGTAGGGACATAGCGGATCACCATGTCGAGGCCCCCACATAGAATATATCAACCCACTAGGTATACCCTGAAATAAGATGGATAAAGTAGGAGAGGAGATACATTCATATATTATTTTGATGAAGTGAGTTGGAGACCCCATGCAAGATGTGAAATGACATATAGATTCTCGGCTGATCATATCATAAGCTTTTTGTTGATCTACTTTAACACAAAATTTGGACAACCCTTTCTTCTTGAAGTTTCTAAGTAATTCATGCTCCAGAACAATGTTATCACCAACATTACGGACTTTAATGAATGCACATTAGTTTTCTAAGATGATATGCGGAAGGAAGAGCTTATTGCATAAGAGCTTGGAATATTTTTTGTAAAACATATTTCGACATGAAATTGGTTGAAAATCGGTTATGGAAGTAGGCCTATCTGTTTTGAGATTAAAGTGATAACAATATGATTAGAGCCCTTTGGCAATTTTCCTGAGTGAACTATATCCCGTGTTAACAAGTCGTGTTGTATTATATCCCAGGGAAATTTCATGAATTTAGCATTGAAGCCGTCTAGACCAGGGATGGAATCCTCGTACAGGGAGAAAACAACTTTTTTATCCTCATCCATGCTAATATCCTACATCAGGTAGCTCTTCCCTTGTGTAGTAAAAAGTAATTGGTTGAAATTGGGGACACTGGGTTATAAGGTCACCATTAAGCAGAGAAATAAAATAAGAAATAGCCTCATGTTCTATTTGACCTTGTTTATGCAATAAGTCTCCGCTGGAATTGATTGATGATTTGATATTATTTTGAAATCTCTTACTTGACAACTTAGAATTAAATAACTTCAAATTAATATCACTTGTTTAAGCCATGACACCTTACTTTGTTGTCATAAACTTCAATATTTTATGTTTTTCTTCGTCTGCACATCATGTCTGGCTTGCAACATTTCGTCTAAATTAAGATGTCTTCTAGATTTTGATCTACTACTATCTCCAGAGAGTGAAGCATTTCCTCAGCTAATTGCATGTTCGTATCTTATATACTCCTTTTTTTATTCTATTTATTTAATTTTGTCTTGCATGCTGCAAGTTTATGTTGAAATTAATAACTATGAGACTCCTATGTAATACCTAGCCAGCCCTTGTGTATACATTTAGCATAATCTTCATACATAGGCCATTCTTTGTTAAAACTAAAGAGAAATCCTTTAGGTTGAGTTGTGGGAACAAGAGGTTATGATCACTTGAATGCTATAAGAAAGAGAGCTCTCATATTAATGAATTTATGTATACATGTATTGTTTACCAAAAATTTGTTAATGTGGGTTGCCATGCCTCGTCTTCTCCATGTGAAATTAAAACCAAGAGGTTTAATCTCCATTAAACCAGTCTGCAACAAGAAGTTTTAAAAGGCACGTAGATACTGAAATGGAATCAGTAGCCCCTTTTTTATCTAATGGAGAAGTAGCATTATTAAAATCACTCATTAGAACCCATGAAGTGATAGTATTGTGAGATTCAAAAATCAATGATTCCCAGAGCTATTGATGATCTAGAGAGCAATTACTTGCATAAACCATTGAAATTGTCATTGGTAAACCACGCATACTATCAATAGAAAATGTCATGTTTTGAGAGGATGAAAAAAGAAGGTGAACTTCTATATATTATAGTAGCATAACAATAATATTCTTCAAGTGCAACTATCGGAATTATTTTCCATATAGTTCCAATGGGGGTTAGCTTAGAAAGAAAAGACTGTAAGTTGGAGTGGCTTAGTTTATTCTCGACCAAACCAACAATAGTTGGTTTGAGTTGTGTTATGAGTCTGAATACCTCACGAATACGCTGTGTCGAATTCGTTCCCCAAACATTCAATGTCATTAGAGTCACTTAATTGAGAAGGAGCTCCTCAATTTTATTTTAGGTGGAGCTGTAGATGTATTTGGATTTTAGGTGTGATGCATGTAGGTTGGATTTTTATCAACAAACTTGGAAACATCAACATCATCTGCTTTCACGTTTTGGACTTTTTTAAAAATTGCATGTGCAATATGTTCTAAGGAATCTTGCTGGATGTCAGCGGGAATGTCATTATTAAGGAATGGAAGATCATCGACAACTGGAATATTGGAATATTGTTGAGGAGTTGAAGTAGACTGAGAAGATGGTGATACATTCTCATTTTCACTCTCAGATTGGTGTTGTGGTTCAAGAGCATCGGTACTTGATGATTAGATAGGTGCAAAATTTTGTTTGGGCATCCATATTGGGCCACTTTGAACTTCATGCAAAGTTGTTTTAGGCTCGAAAAAGAGGAATTTTTCACATTTATGTGGAATATATTCATACCCAACAAAAACTTCATGTAGTTTCCAATGTGAAGTGGATTAGGGATTTTTTTCCTTCATTTCAGATTTAACATTAATAAAAATTTGCGCACAAGCATATTTAGTAAATTTCTTCTTTGTAGTTCTATCATCAACCATACGTGACATACATCAATTATATATATATATATTGACTAATTAACAATCTAAATATTTTTTGACTAAATTTATATGGGCTCATAACAAAGACTTCATATAGATATCATTTAGTGAGTTGTAAATAAATAGACATAAATGTTGAAAGATCCAAAATCAAGTGCATATTCAAATGATCTATGTAATAATTAAATTCCTCTAATTGATTATATTAATGAACGAGAGAAAACACTAAAAATAAAACATATCAACTGAATACATCTTATCATCTGATAAAAGAATTTTCCTACTATAATTAACATGTATGGTTTATTTACTAGTAGTAATATCATAACAATCAAAATAAGAATCTAAAAGTATATTATAATTTGATGTGATAATGTTCGACAACATCAAGGATGGGAAGAAAAAAATAAAAATTCATTTTAATTATCAAGATTTAATATTTGTTAACATATACTGTAATGCAAAATATTAAGTAATTTGAATACATTATCTACAATATTAGTAGTAAATTTATTCTATAGATTTAAATCCTTGAAGATAATAAGTATAAAAAAACACTGGAAGTGTGACAGAAATGTCAATTCAAGATATTTATGGAGTAAGCAATAACGATGTCAAATAAAGAAGGTAAGTGTTCTTGATGAAACACTAAAGAGTGCTCGACAATAGACCCATGACGTGATTTTGAAATAATCGTAAAAGTGGTTTAGGTTCCTAGAATATGATATATATATATATATATATATATATATATCTCAATAAATATGTATGGAACTGATAAGAAACAATCATCAATGATAAATTTATAAATAATAAAGCGCTTATGTTTATTAATAAACCGAAGACCTTGAATTAGAGGAAAACATAACTGACCATCATGAAATCTTTCTTAAATTATAAATGTAAACCTACAGTCCAATATATAGAAAAGTGTGCATGTGTGTGTGTGTATATATATATATGGGGCAGGTTCAAGGGCACCCCAAACAGTGCAGCACCTCAAAAGCCCCTCAACCACAACCAAGTATTTCACACTCTCTCTATCTCTTTCCACTCATTCTCTCACTTTCCACTCACATTCTTTAATATAAATGAGTGGCTATGGTTCGGGTGCAAAACGGGGGGCTGAAATTCAGGGGGCTCCTTGATCCTATCCCTATATACATATATATATATATATACACACACACACACACACACATATATATATATATATATCCATACACACACATATATATATATATATCCATGTTCATGGAGGATGCTAATCCTTCAACACCTGCATGAGTTTCATCTTACCCACGTACTTCTCCATGTTCTTCACTAGAATACCAACCACCGACATCGCCACCTGCCAACCCTTAGCCTCGCCAAACTCCAGCCTATGCCAGTGTTGTCCAATCAAATACCTTAACCACAACCAGTAACCATTCCCTGGAACTTGTTCAACCATCATCTACATATGCTTTCATTCCTGAGAAGATTTTTAACAAATTAGAATAATCATGGATAAACATACTCGCTTTGTTGCCTGTTCAGTTTCATCTCTCGGTCATCAAACTGATGTAGTACATTAACTAAATTTGGAAGCTTTTGGGAAGCTATCATATTCACATATCACCGAATTATAATTTGACAGTGCAATTTGAAAACCTGAAGACTGCTCAAAGATTTTATAATTCTCCACAAATTTGTATTTTGGTCGTTTACTCATGGTAGAAAGATGGACACTAGGCTATGATTTTAGTAAGCCAGATAATGAATAAGTTCAAATCTAGATCGGATTAAATGATTTCCTTAAAGAAGCACTTCAGATGATTGCTAGTTTTATCTCCAGGCCTTTAATGACCGAAGAAAACACAATGGAGAAGAATTAACAAAATATGTAAGGGTACAAGTTTTAATTGATACTTAAACTGATCTCAAAATTAAAATACCGATTCTGCTGCATAATGAAAAAAAAATTGAAATCTTAGTAGAATATGAGTATGTGCCTTTCAAATGTGCATAATGCAAATTATTATTTATACAAATAATGTAAATGAAGTTCAAAATGATTCTCGATGCGTTTCAAAGAAAACTGATGAAAATTCAAATGCAGCAACTACTATTGAGCACAAGTAAAATGCATCTGATCAAAGCAAGAATCTTCACCTAACAATGACACAACAATTCCAGAAAATAGAGAGAACCTCAATTTCTTGAACACTAACCTGCCATCAGACATTATCCGTAATGAACTGAATCATATAGCTAACACCATCACTGAAGAACCTACAATAGAAGATACCACTGATTCCTTTGTTTTTGTTGATGTTAATGTGAGTTATATGCGAGGTTAAAAAGCCAGATGTAATAACTGCTCCTCCTAAAGGGCATTTGAGGATCTCCTCCACAACTAAATAATGATATTGACATGTAACGTCAGGGGTATGAATACATCTGGCCAAATGAAAAATGTAGTCAAACACCTACATCAAGCTAAATCAACTACTTTTGGTTTAGTTGAAACTAAATGATCCGAAGTTAACTTAGCTTTATTATCTACTTTGATCCCTGGTTCTTGGAAGCATATGAGTAATAATTCTCAAGAGTCCACCAGCTGTATGCTACTGCTTTGAGATTCTAATGCATGGGAAGTTAGTATTTACACTCTTTCATTTCCATATATTACAGTCATTGCTACTAACAATGGGGGTTTTAATATGACTTTTATAGAAATATATGCCAGTAATTGTTTCAATGAAAGGAAAATATTATGGCAAAATTTTGCTGAAGAATTTACTATTATTTCTCACACATGGATATTGATGGGTGATTTTAATAATGCATTGTCTCCACATGACAAAAAGGGTGGCTACCTTGTCCCTTATCATCAGTTGAGAGCATTTCAAAAATATGTATTCAAACTGGAATAATAGATATAAATCCAACCGTTTTTCATTTTACTTGGCGGAGAAGAGGGATTGCTACTCACATTGACAAAATTTTAGTTAACAAATTCATGTCTTAGTGCACTTCTTAACATGAATGCCTTTTCACTCAACCAAATTTTCAGTGATCACAATTCACAACACTATTCTATTGGATTTTATCTCTATTCAACCATTTAAAAGATAACCTTTTCGGTGCAAGAAGGACTGGATAAGCAAGAAGGATATTGGGAACGTGTTCAAAAGGGCCTGCAATCTACAACATGGGGATATCCTAACTACCGATTTCTACACAAATTTCAATCTAGCAAAAAGGGCCTGAAAAATTGAAATAAAATCAGATCTAAATGCAGTTCTTACATACATGAAGCTAAACAACAGTTGCTCACTCTTGAATTGGTAGTGGATCAGGTGCTGAAACGACCCGAACTTCCCCGGTGAGGAAAGGCCGGATTGAGTCGAGAACAAGCCACATCGGAACGCAGACAGAAGAACATTTCATTGTATATTACAACAATTCATCAGAATACAAGAATATACAGAGTGTAAACAAATAATATACATTCGATAAATATCAGAGATTACAATAAATTACATAGCAGGGGAAAATAATACAAAATACAACTGAAGGAGATATACGGAAACAAAGCTTTCCGGATATCGTTCCAGTTGTAAACCAGGATCCTGTGAATATAAATCTGCAAAACCAAAACTACTAGCTGCCCGTGTCAAAATAAGGGCACCCAGAGTTTAGGTTAAAACAATAAACTCCAGGTCAGTCATGGGACTGGTGTGAGAACTAAAACAGCTATTAATCTTTATTTTAATGTTAGGTAAATCAAGGGACCACGCCGCTAACGCGGAACGGGTTTCCTCCCAAGAACACCAGTGCATAAAACAACAACGCAATGCTAAATAAAGAAAGATGAAGCTATTATAAGACTCAGTTCCCATCACACAATGCAACGCAAGCCGAAGGATAGGATTTTTACCTTATAATAGCCAAGAATGCTTGATACGTTTAAAACAAATCATTTGATACTATTATAAGTGCATAGTGTATAAAACAACTTCAAATCATAAGTATCAATCATAGACGGCATAAGCGCCCCATTCCACTATGTCGCCATATATAGGATTACAACTAAAATTGAAACGTCATGTATTGGAAGTTGGATTTCCGTCATGAACCAAGGCAAAAGATAGTCCTTACCGAATTCGAGACTGTCTAGCCCGAGTCTTAGGCACAGCCGCAACCGTACCTTGGATCGTCAGGGCCGGTCCACACGGAGTGGATTATAATGCCTGAACAATGCATCCCTCCGCCCTTTGGGGTGTAAATGAGCCAACGAATGACTCCATCGGTCCCGGATCGACCGATATTCCCGAGACGCCTCGCAACAGTAACAACCACATAAGTCAAACTCGTCAGGGCGTGTAAAACCACTGACGCCACTTCTAGCTAGAAAGGAAACGCACGTCCCCCCTGATGTCCTCTCCCGTTTCTGGTTCATACCGGGGTGTGAGGCTCGCGATTTCACGTTATACACAAAGCTACACCACACAGGCGGTGTAACACCCCACCTCCGCCAATGCCACTCTTGCAAGGATATTAGCTTTGAAGGGGCGTTAAACAAGGTAAACATGCATGCAGATATCACAAGACATAACATATAAGTAAAACAGAGTAGTAAAAGCAGCGGATAAAACTTAGCTTTTAAAACCATAGTCATGTTACAACAAAGTACTTGGTCATTATTTTCCAACAACAAAGTCTAGATAAGAGCATAAACTGAAAAACTGAAATACATAAAGTACTATCCCCAAATTGAAGTGATAAACCATAGCCAGCTCAATGTCCAAAACCGTACATGAGCAAATCCAGTAAGCAAGCTGTAAAGATCCAAGCTAAGCTCCAATGTTCCCACCCTGAGAACCTGAGGGGGGGAAACGGAAGAAAAGAGGCGAAAGAAAACAGGTCAGTCAAAAAGACTGGTAAGCCCTACTACTATCTGTCTATGAACTAGTAAAGTTAACTGGCATGAGAAGCTGAGATGAACATAAGGATAACAACATACTGGCATGATGATTAACTAACAAGATAGATAAAGGTGTTATCGCATAATTAAGGTTAAGTTTTGCACCACGGGTGTACTAGCATTCTAACATGTCAAGTAAAAACAAGAATTGATCCCTTGGCCCAAGCTTGGCCCATCATCATGAGGTGACCTAAATTAAGGTCCAACTACACGGTCTAGTCGATCGGCTCCCTATAAGCCTAACTCGTCAAGTGTCGGTGTCATGCGGCCTAATCATGTAATGTAGTTGACTGTGCAGGGTCCACCCTAGGGTGTATCTGGCCCTACGGTGTAACCCTCAAACACCATACCATGATGCACAGTCCAAACCTACCGGTGCCCGTGTTCAACTCCGGACTTGATGTGCACGACCATGGTCCGCCTGAACAACCGGGGCATCATTCAGCCGTCTCTTTTGGTCTCTTACAATCAGCCCAGTAATCGTGCCCCACCCTAGCCTAGTCCTAGGGTCTTATGATACATCTAGAAGGTTACTGCTGAAAAGGACCACGCAACTAGGGTTTCTTAACGGGTTAAATGTGGTTAACCCGATCCAAACGTGGATTAAATCGGTTAAGAGTACCCAAGGCTCCTGACTTAACCTCGATTAATCCATCAAGCCCAAATTGGTTAATTATTAAGTGGACCATGACTTAACCCTAATCAGGAGGCATTAATTAACTTAATGCGCTTTAACCTTTCACATTAGACTTTGTTGTGGTTACTAGTTAAGCCGGGCGGGTCCGGGTAGCTTTACACCACAACTAGGTCTAACCTCGGGTTCGAGCACAACATGACCAACTTCTCACATTGGGTCTTATTGTTTGTAGCCACTAGTTAAGCCGGGCGGGTCCGGGTAGATTTATGCTACAAACTCAACCCAACCTCGAGTTGGCCACACTCATATTTTCTAAGTGTCATGTTCATTATGTTTCCAAAACATAATTACAAGTTAACATATCACGTCATGTTATAAAAATCATGTTCATGTCATAATTTTACCCAACCCCAACGTAATCCCATCGTTTACATACTCGCAACAACGCATAAAGGATAAAATAGGGAACTTGGCATAATCATGACAAAAAGGTGTTGAAGCCACAAGTTTATCATGGTGGCATATGAAATGTACATATATTCATATACTTGCATATTGCATCATTAGGCTTCAAAAGCATGCACAAAACCAAACTTAGCATATGAGTAATACATGGTGATAAATGACATGTAGAAGTTGCTAGAAGTTCGCATTTAGCCTCACATGCAAGTTATCATAAGGGGTATGATAACTTCCATGTTGCCAAAATGCAACCTTCAACATAAAGCTTGGAGCTTTATGCTCACAACATCAAGTTTAACTTGCATAACATGATAACATGATCAACCCAAACTTGCATAACATAGCAACATGTGTCATACATAATGATTATCCAAACTTGCATATAATAATCAACCAAACTTGCATATAATGATCAACCAAACTTGCATATAATGATCAACCAAACTTGCATATAATGATCAACCAAACTTGCATATCATAATGATCAACCAAACTTGCATATCATAATGATCAACCCCAAACTTGCATCATTCATTTAACTTTAGAGTTCAAGAAAGAAAGTAGAAAAGGGCTTACAATGCTATGAAGACACAAATAAATAGTTATTATAAAGATTGAGACGAAGCCCTTATGCAAAACCCAAATATGCAAGCTCCAAATGAAAAACCCTTGAGCCAAATCAATAAAAACTCTTGCTTTGAAAGAGAAATGTTGCAACTTGACTTGAATGCAAACTAAGAACACTCATACAAGCTTGAAAATACTTGTATGCACTCAAAATCTCTCATATAGATAGACTTAGGAATTTTAGCATGAGAGTGGAGGCCATGAGAGGAACAAATTTGGCATAGTTTAGTTGTAGGAATGAATAATGATGATTTAGGATAGGCTTAGGGGTCTTTTTATAGAGTTTTAGGATAGTATTAGCCATAGGATTAACCCTAGATTCAATCCAAGCCATCAAAGCATGTCTTGGGGAAGAAGTCAAGTGTAGGAACCATCTAGGGCCTTTAGATTAAAGCTGAACCATGAGAACCATTCAAATGCAAAATCTGCATTTGAGCGAATCGGCCCACGGGTTGACAGCCAAACACCCTGGATTAACCCCTAGTCGACCCAACGAGCTCGGGTCGACCTCAAAAATCGGCCGGTTCGGTTATTCCCCTCTCCCAATTCGCTGTTTTGAACATTTTTGCATATTTATTTATTAAATTTTCAATTATATATATATATATATATATCAATATATCTATATATATATTTCTCTGCGCAACCCATTTCACTTAATTAAGTATACTTTAATTTGTGAATTTTTCGTGAAACTTCGCGAGGCCATATCTTGGTCATACGGACTCCGATTTTCAAAAACTCGGACTCTATTTCGCGTATTTTTCCGAGACGAACGCAATGGCACAGCCCGTTTTCCCTTGATTCAGATTTTACAGTTTAATTCTGCCTCCATTTATGTTATAACATGTTATTCAAAAATACGGGTTGTTACAGGCGGTGCTTTGATCATCATCACAAGACTTTGCTTTTCAACAGAATCCCTGATCACTGCATCTTAGCATGCCACACAGGCAATTCACACCGTGCAACTGATAGCTATCAATCACACAGAATAAATTCCAATGTCAGACACACTGTCCATTTGCAAGTCCGTTCTGGGTTTGAACGAAACCGGAGGCACTATATACCTCGCAAACCCATTGATCACCACGCACGTCTGGACGACCACCACTCATTATCCATATTTCGGGATGCCTCCCAATCAGGACCTCGGTTACCATCCAAACGAGGTGAAGATCTCCGGTCTTTGACCACCGTCTTCATCTTCGATTTCTTATCGTCGATTCAGTTATTCAGAATGGGATAAACCCCGTCTTTCTGAGCAACTCGCGTATATAATAAACAAGTGTTACACAAACACAACATATGCCTCATTCTAATTCATCAGTCACTAACTGTAAATTAACAAGAGAATAATTCCCCAAATATTAACCCCGAAGGCCGAAACCAACATCAGATCAATACCCAGGAAACCGTTCTGCTTAGCTAACCTACAATTAGTTTCTAAATTTCACATTCTTAGGGAAAGGTTCCCATTAATTTTATCAAAGATAAATTCCTTTAAATTTATTCTTTAATCTTCCTTTGAATATCAATTCAAACTAGTCGGGATTAACGAACCTTACCGAAGTAATCGTTTGTTTTAATTTCCCAATCCCAGCCTATTCATCCCATGAAGTAATACTAGTAATACTTCATATCTAACACCACGGTGTTATCGGTAAATTCAATTACCATTTCACGTTCAAATCTAATTAAAGATTTAACTACCGCGTGGAGTAAAACTGGTGATACTCCATTCTCGATCTTTTCAATCTAATTAAAGATTCATTAAAACTCCACTTAGTTTTAATCTTTGACAGGGTTAAAGAATCAGTGTCATTTAAAACACGGTTCACGATAAACCCCAAAATCACATCACATTTCAATCAGTCCCTAACCGTAAATTAGCAAGTGAGCAATTCCCTAAGTATAAACCCCGAAGGCCGAAACCAACATCAGATCAATACCCAAGAAACCGTTCTGCTTAGTTAACCTACAGTTAGTTTCTGATTTTCTTAACTTCGTTGGGTCTAAGGACAGTATTATGGAAGATACCGTTCACGATGACCCAAAATCACATTCTATTAATTATCGGGTTAAAGAACGAGTGTTATTTAAAACACCGTTCACGATAAACCCAAGAATCAATTTGAATTCAATTCCAATTAAATATTATTTAATTGGTACACTTCATTAAATCTAAATAAAAGATTTAATCTTTTTCTCAACTGGGCTTAAGAACAGTGTTAATGGAGACACCATTCACGAAAAACTCAAATCACATTTGATATTAAATACAAGGCTCTGAATAGAAATTATATCGGCTCATATTCAATATCAAACTCTACGACTAACAAATATCGTATTGGAAATAACGATATAAATATCTTTCAAATTTCCATAACAATATCTGTATAATCACGAAATCCAACATCGAAATAATCCAAAGACAATTTCGATTCAAATCCATTCCAATTCAATTATTGGAAATTCTGGTTACTTTTAAAACCCTTTTCAAATTCAATTTATTTATTTAAAAATAAATAGAATTATAATTCTAGTTCAAAACTAGTTCATTTCGATAAAAATCTATTTTTATCTTTTCAAATATGGGGTTTTTCATCCCAAATCTTCACAAATCATTTCTTATGATTTTACACAAATTATTACTATTTTTAATAATTTTATCAAGGCCCGCACAGTCGATTTCCATCAACGGCCATCGAACTGCACTTACAGCGACCTTTTCCAAATTTGATTTGGACATAATTCTGAATCCAACCGTTAGATTTCAAATTTCTAGTATTCGTTAGAAAGCACTTTTCGGTACGAACCCAACGGTTCCAGTTTCAGGAGAATCCGACGGTCGGATCTCCCATAATATCCGTTCGAAGTCAATGGTCGAAATTCGCGAACTACCGCGGCGTGGCGCGTTCTATTCAGGCCATTATATTATATATATAATATATATAATATATACCTCATCGATTTCCTTTTAAAACGAATTTTATAAATCGTCTTAAATTCGTTTTCAAAATGATTTCAACTTCCTTTTCAAATTCAAATCAAAATCGAATTTTTCAACATAAATTCATTTTAACTTCATTTCAAATTGATTTCAATTCAAATCGGTTTTCAGTTCAATTTCAATTTCAATTCGAATTCATTTCTATTCAACTTCAATTCTATTCAATTTCAATTCGAATTCATTTCTACTCAATTTCAATTCTATTTCAATTCTATTCGATTTCAATTCTATTCATTTCAATTCGAATTCATTTCTATTCAATTTCAATTCGAATTCATTTCTATTCAACTTCAATTCTACTCAATTTCAATTCGAATTCAATTCTATTCAATTTCAATTCTATTCAATTTCTATTCGAATTCATTTCTATTCAATTTCAATTCTATTCAATTTCAATTCTATTTCAATTCTATTCGATTTCAATTCTATTCATTTCAATTCGAATTCATTTCTATTCAATTTCAATTCGAATTCATTTCTATTCAATTTCAATTCGATATCATTTCTATTCAAAATATCAGATTTTGAAATCACTTTCGATGTTCATTATAAAATGAATAAAATCGATATAAATATCGTTCACGTCAAAATGGCGTCAATATAATCAACACGGCTTCATATATTCTATTTTCAAATATTCTATTTCAAACATTTCTTTTTCAAATATTTCTATTCAAATATTTCTTTTTCAAATATTTCTACTCAAATATGTCTTTTTCAAAACTGGAATGAGGCCCAATCAATTACCATATAATGTTAATTATATGGATTTTCTACAACACATGTATACAATAACAACGATGAATAATCAACCATCATCCAAAGTGCGTTCTACACTGTATATGCATCAAATATAAATATTCAATGCTTATAACAGTCTGTCAATCAATCGCTCGACATACAACTAAACAATCGGGATTAGTGTACGTCAAATATCATCCCAATACCCGTGTGGGGTTTCAGACAATCAAACACAGATTTTATTTGTGCAGTTGGGCGATGTGTAAAATTTATCGTCCCAATCAATATCAATCAAATGTGTGTATATAAACAAATCGTTCGATTTGTTTATTTTTATTTCATTTCATATATACATTAAAATTCTATTTTTAACTATAAAATAGTTTTAACTATATAAATATTTTATTTCATTTCACATCGCAACACATAATCAACTACACATCAAAATCATACAAACAAGCATACAAGCCGTTCATGGTCTGTGGACGACGGGTGTCGGGTGCTACTAAACACCATCTGCATCCTAGTATATATTTCAACTAGAAAAATTAAATTAAAGTTGAGGAGTTCTCACTGAGGGTTCCACTCTGCCGTGCTTTGCTGTTGAACTGCTGAGCCGTCTGGATTTGTCCGTACTTCCAACATAGTCTTTGTCACGCTGTTCACATTTAAACATCACATTTTTATCTCATTATATATAATAAAAATCAGATTTTTACTTCGTTATATATATAAAAATTATATTTTCTACTTCATCTATTTTTATTTTCTACCGCTACTATATAGATAAAAATACTATTTTTATAGCACTACCTTCTATAGAGAGATTATATTTTTATACTTCTACAATATAAAAGATTATATTTTTATACTTCTACAATATAAAAAATTATATTTTTATACTTCTACAATATATAAAAATTATATTTTTATACTTCTACAATATATAAAAATTCGATTTTTATTCTCCTTTCACATATATAAAAATTCGATTTTTTTATTCTACTTTCACATATATAAAAATTTGATTTTTATTCTCCTTTCACATATATAAAAATATTACCCTTTCATTTATAGAATTCTAATCTTTTTGGTTTTGAAAAATCGAATCTTTTTTACTTCTAAAAATCGAGTCTTCCTATATAAAAATCTATACTTTCAAATTAAATTTTTATATTGCTAAAAAATTCATCTTTGCATTCATAAAAATCGTAGAAACTCACCTTCTTCATGGATTTGAATACGAGCTGAGCTCGTCACCTAGGTTTAACGACCGTGACCTCCTCCTTGAAGCTATCAACATCGTCGCCTAACACTTTCAGCGGCCTCGAATTAGCAGCTCCGTTGCCTCTCAATCTGCGTGCATATAATAGAGCTTCGAGCTCGCGGTGGTGGACTTCGGTAGTGGAGGCGGCTAGTGGGGTTGGGGTTTCAGATAGGAGGCGCGGGATGGTGTGGTGGTGGAGTGGGGTATGGGGTAGTGGGCGGCGAGGTCTGGGCGTAGGGCTAGGGGAGCGGATCCTTCTTCGAAGAAGGGGAGAGAGGAAGAAAGGGGGGCGAGCTGCTGGTGGAGGCGGCGGGCTTGGCAGGCAGAGACATCGGTGGACGGAGCGGCGGGAGAGGCATCGATCGCCATCGCGATTTGAGGGAGGCGGTTTTCTCGATTTAGGTTTAGAAATAAATGAGGGGGCTGAGATAAAAAGGGGGCCAATATTATATTTATTTAAATATTTTTATTTTATTTTAATTTTCAATAAAAAGTTGACTTTTTATTCGAGCTCGAAACGAGACCCAACGACTGTCTGCCATAGCTAATTACCCCCATTCCGAACACAATGGGATATGTATCATAGGCTGATTCGACTGTTTCGATCAGTTTTCGTCAAAATCAACATATAAATTTATATATTGAATTTGAACGCGCATTTCAATTTACCGGGGCCACATATGGACCCAATAAATTACAGAAAAATATTTTCTAGCTTCGTATTGACGATACGGTCCTAACAAAACTAGTTTCGTCAAATTCTGAGACCGTTGGAAAAATGGCCATTTTCCAGTCGATTAACATCAACTGAAACTGGTCAAATGCGTTTTCCTTTGCCACGCTCACATATTAATTCGAAAAATTATGACATTTGAAACCTAGCAATAACTTGACATCGCGGATCCAACAAAAGTGGTTTCGTCGAAATCCGAGGTCGTTTGCAAAATTCCCATTTTTAAGGGCCTGAATTCCATAGCGACTATTCAGAATTTTCAACTGGACATATCTTTCGATTCCCGCTATGAAACTTCAATTTTTCGGATTTGTTGGAAAGATATTCTCTATTAGATTAAAATATTTTTGGTTTCACTAAAATCCGGTTTATTTTGCACCTGGTACATTCATTTGAATTTTGAAATCGAATTATCGAACTACCGCACCATTTTCAATTCCTTTTATAATTATAAATAAATATTTATATTCTAACGACGATCTATATAATATATACGTTTGAATTCCATTCAAAATAAATTTCTCGTCGTTATTATTTAAAATAATTAATTTTAAATAATCAAAATTCGCTAAAATTGCCAAAATAAAAATTTTAAATTGACTCGGATTTCCGGGTTATTACAATCTCCCCCACTTAAAACTTTTCGTCCCCGAAAAGGAACGAAGCGGAAAGTTGCTTAACAATCAACTCAACTTTCTCTATTTTCATTACGGCTTAAGTTCTTCAACTTTTCGGTTTCTAAGAACTTTTCAAATTTTTCAAAAATTTGGCTAACACCCTAAATTTTCGAAAAATTTCGCCATAACCTCCCCTGCACCGGGAGCACTGGGAAAATCCCAAAATTGCCATACGGTCCCTCAGATCTCTAAAAGAATAGGAAAAAGCCAAGCGGCTAGCCAATCGGCTCATAAAATCATCATCACCCAAACAAAATAGTAAATTATGGTAAACATGTACCTATTTGTCAGGCAAACAATTTTATTATTCTGCTCTAGCCTCTTCGCTATGATCTGTTCAATGTAAGCACATGTATATACAAGAAAATGCGACCAAATTTCAATACAATTCATTTTTTGGTTATGTTAGGCGTTTTCTTCAAAATTTCAAGCAAATAACCAAACAACACAAACATCAATCAATTAGTGAATTAAGGTTTCATATTCATGATTTTGATATATAGTCAAAAAATCAGATTTTTGATGTCAAATCACAATCAATAACCCTATCTAGTTTCGGTTCTCACACCAGTCAATTGGAAATATGTAGAAATATCATTTTCGAAACTCGAAAATAAATACTGGCGATGGTGCCCCGTCACCAGAATTTTCCCCGGGCACTAGAGTGCGATTCTATAACTATCCAATACATTAAAACTTTGGATACACGTTTGCAAGACATATATGCAAAATCTTTATATATTGGATTGTCCAAATTAATATATAATAAATAATCAAATACGAATAAGTGATTTAAAATTTCAAAACAAAAATTGTTTTCATTTTTAAAAATATACTCTTTACACTCGTTCTAGGAAACTACTGATACAACTTCTCATGAGTCATTCCCATTGGATATTACTAATCCAATATCTGATGAATTCTTTCGTATGGTTCTAACGTGTCTTGTTCTTTGAGCTTTGTAAACCAAAGCTCTGATACCACGACGAAACGACCCGAACTTCCCCGGTGAGGAAAGGCCGGATTGAGTCAAGAACAAGCCACATCGGGACGCAGACGGAAGAACATTTCATTGTATATTACAACAATTCATCAGAATACAAGAATATACAGAGTATAAACAAATAATATACATTCGATAAATATCAGAGATTATAATAAATTACATAGCAGCGGAAAATAATACAAAATACAACTGAAGGAGATGTACGGATATAAAGCTTTCCGGATATCGTTCCAGCTGTAAACCAGGATCCTATGAATATAAATCTGCAAAACCAAAACTACTAGCTGCCCGTGTCAAAATAAGGGCACCCAGAGTCTAGGTTAATACAATAAACTCCAGGTCAGTCATGGGACTGGTGTGAGAATTAAAATAGTTATTAATCTTTATTTTAATGTTAGGTAAATCAAGGGACCACGCCGCTAACGCGGAACAGGTTTCCTCCCAAGAACACCAGCGCATAAAACAACAACGCAATGCTAAATAAAGGAAGATGAAGCTATTATAAGACCCAGTTCCCATCACACAATGCAACACAAGCCGGAGGATAGGGTTTTTACCTTATAATAGCCAAGAATGCTTGATACATTTAAAACAAATCATTTGATACTATTATAAGTGCGTAGTGTATAAAACAACTTCAAATCATAAGTATCAACCATAGACGGCATAAACGCCCCATCCCACTATGTTGCCATATATAGGATTACAACTAAAATCGAAACGTCACGTATTGGAAGTTGGATTTCCGTCATGAACCAAGGCAAAAGATAGTCCTTACCGAATTCGAGACTGTCTAGCCCGAGTCTCAGGCACAGCCGCAACCGTACCTTGGATCGTCAGGGCCGGTCCACACGGAGTGGATTATAATGCCTAAAAAATGCGTCCCTCCGCCCTTTGGGGCGTAAATGAGCCAACGAATGACTCCATCGGTCCCGGATCGACCGATATTCCCGAGGCGCCTCGCAACGGTAACAACCACATAAGTCAAACTCGTCAAAGCGTGTAAAACCACTGATGCCACTTCTAGCTAGAAAGGAAACGCACGTCCCCCCTGATGTCCTCTCCCGTTTCTGGTTCATACCGGGGTGTGAGGCTCGCGATTTCACGTTATACACAAAGCTACGCCACACAGGCGGTGCTTTGATCATCCCCACAAGACTTTGCTTTTCAACAGAAGCCCTGATCACTGCATCTTAGCATGCCGCACAGGCAATTCACACCGTGCAACTGATAGCTATCAATCACACAGAATAAATTCCAATGTTAGACACACTGTCCATTTGCAAGTCCGTTCTGGGTCTGAACGAAACCGGAGGCACTATATACCTCGCAAACCCATCGATCACCACGTACGTCTTGACGACCACCACTCATTATCCATATTTCGGGATGCCTCCCAATCAGGACCTCAGTTACCATCCAAACGAGGTGAAGATCTCCGGTCTTCGACCACCGTCTTCATCTTCGATTTCTTATCGTCGATTCAGTTATTCAGAATGGGATAAACCCGGTCTTTCTGAGCAACTCGCGTATATAATAAACAAGTGTTACACAAACACAACATACGCCTCATTCCAGTTCATCAGTCACTAACCGTAAATTAACAAGAGAATAATTCCCCAAATATTAACCCCGAAGGCCGAAACCAACATCAGATCAATACCCAGGAAACCGTTCTGCTTAGCTAACCTACAATTAGTTTCTAAATTTCACATTCTTAGGGAAAGGTTCCCATTAATTTTATCAAAGATAAATTCCTTTAAATTTATTCTTTAATCTTCCTTTGAATATCAATTCAAACTAGTCGGGATTAACGAACCTTACCGAAGTAATCATTTGTTTTAATTTCCCAATCCCAGCCTATTCATATCATGAAGTAATACTAGTAATACTTCATATCTAACACCACGGTGTTATCGGTAAATTCAATTACCATTTCACGTTCAAATCTAATTAAAGATTTAACTACCACCTGGAGTAAAACTGGCGATACTCCATTCTCGATCTTTTCAATCTAATTAAAGATTCATTAAAACTCCACTTAGTTTTAATCTTTGACAGGGTTAAAGAATCAGTGTCATTTAAAACACGGTTCCCGATAAACCCCAAAATCACATCACATTTCAATCAGTCCCTAACCGTAAATTAGCAAGTGAGCAATTCCCTAAGTATTAACCCCAAAGGCCGAAACGGTCCTAACAAAACTAGCTTCGTATTGACGATACGGTACTAACAAAACTAGTTTCATCAAATTCTGAGACCGTAGGAAAAATGGCCATTTTCCAGTCGATTAACATCAACTGAAACCAGTCAAATGCGTTTTCCTTTGCCACGCTCACATATTAATTCGAAAAATTATGAAATTTGAAACCTAGCAATAACTTGACATCGCGGATCCAACAAAAGTGGTTTCGTCAAAATCCGAGGTCGTTTGCAAAATTCCCATTTTTAACGGCCTGAATTCCATAGCGACTATTTAGAATTTTCAACTGGACATATCTTTCGATTCCCGCTATGAAACTTCGATATTTCGGATTCGTTGGAAAGATATTCTCTATTACATTCAAATATTTTTGGTTTCACTAAAATCCGGTTTATTTTGCACCTGGTACATTCATTTGAATTTTGAAATCGAATTATCGAACTACCGCGCCATTTTCAATTCCTTTTATAATTATAAATAAATATTTATATTCTAATGACGATCTATGTAATATATACGTTTGAATTCCATTCAAAATAAATTTCTCGTCGTCATTATTTAAAATAATTCATTTTAAATAATCAAAATTCGCTAAAATTGCCAAAATAAAAATTTTAAATTGACTCGGATTTCCGGGTTATTACAGGTGCCTGAAAATGTATGCGTGTATGATGATTATTTGCATGTTGAACATCAATCTAATTATTTTCAACAAATCAAATTTCGAAGGTTATGACAGTAAGCAAAAGTTGCAAGATTGCAGCAAGGTGATACAAATTACATGTTTTTTACACACGAATGACCACAAGAAAATACTTCGATCATTTCCGAGAACTGATTCAGCCGGATAGGCAACTCTTGTACAAGCCTTCTGAAATTAAAACGAAAGTTATCTGCTATTTTACTTCATTGTTTACTGGACCACTGCCTTTTCGAATTTTTTAACCAATCTCTACTATTAATTCACATGGTCAAAATTTCTTACTTCAGCCAATATCATGACTGAAATTAAGGATGTAGTATTCTCTGTTCATGATGATTCTATCTCAGGGCCTGATGGTTTATATGGAAATTTTCTAAAACTTAATTGGGAAGATTTAAAGTATGATTTGTTATCGATTGTTTCTGACATGTTCAAACCAGAAAAGATTCCAAGTCAACAAATCAGAAAAGCTTCCAAGTCAACAAATCATATTTTGTAACCTTAATTCCCAAAACTGATAGGCTTTCAAGCGTTTCTCATTACAGACCAATATCCTGTTGCAATATGTATTATAAAATATTTTCCAAGATCTTATGAGTTAGATTAAGTTTGTTTCTGCCACATCTAATATCCGGAAATCATTGTGCTTTTATAAAATGAAGATATATTGGAGATAGTATTTTGTTGACACATAAACTACTTCAGGACTTCAAGAAAAAAAGAGCATCTAAATTTAAGGTATTTTTTAGTACTTCCCCAACAGATTCTTATAACATTCTGCAAATTCTTGGATTCGAACAGGGAGAAATTCCTATAAAGTATGTAGGGTTCACTACAACAAAAACATCATATTACAAATTTAATTTTACAACTGTGCGAAAAGAACAATTGTAATAAACGCTTTTTTACAACTGTGCAAAAAGCACAGTTGTAATAAATGTTTTTTTTACAACTGTCAGCTCTCTAAAGTTGTAATAAACATATATATAACAACTTTTCATTTTATTAGTTGTAATAGATGCCTATTACAAACTTCATGTTTATAATATCTATATTTGATAACTAATTATATTAATATTTAATAATAATAATTTATAATGAACTTGGGAATCAATAATAGTTACCAATTATTATTATATAGTTAATAAGTAGTAATTTATTTTTAATAGATATTGTATGTTAACTACTTATTAATTCTAATAGGGTTTTACAACCCTTTTAATACAAATTTCGTTTGAAATAAAAAGGAGTCCAATAAAAAGAATGGTCTAGATCAAAATATTTAGAAGTTATAAGGTGAGTTGAAATTTATCTAATTTACATAATATCACGTTTGTTTCATTGAAAATTCTATTTTTGTTATCATGCATATGTGAAAACAATGGAAGGCTTAAATAAATAATATAACTTGAACATTAGCGTACATGTACAGTAAATTATTTAAATTTGATGAAATGGTATATACGCCATAGGTTTAGAGTTTTAAAGGATTAATCCTTAAAATTTGTGTGACATGATATTGATAGAATCTATTTCTAGATAATTATTATTTAGGTTTTATTGTTAACCAATTATTTGAAATATTTTAAATTAGTTTGGGGGTAAATTTTCTATATTATGGCTTACCGCTCAGGTTAATGCAAAAGAATGAAATCCAGGCGGGAAACGTGAAAAATTGGCTCCAAAAAAATCTCTCGTATCAAATTTTACTTTATGTGTCCGACCTCTCCTGTACACTTCCCTAAATCAAAATGGATCCCTAATTTCTCTCAGATCTTAAACCATTGTCTGTTCCCTTCTTCCTGAACCCGCCTTCTACCACCTAACGCCGGTCCTCAACTTTGGTCTGTCAGCCTGACATCCCCTCCACTAGTCAGCGTTTAGTCCTGCTTCAACCTGAGGCTCGAAGCCTTTCCCTTATTGATCGATCAGAACCCGCGCTGCATCGTGCCACCGCTCCTCTCACCCAACGATGGTTCTTCGTCCGCCTTGTCATTTGCCAAGCCGCGACCGTGAACCCTTCTCTCCCCTCCAATCAAATCGCCTCAGCCCGTCTGCGTGTGAACCCCTGCCTCCTTTGCTACTGTTCTTCCATCGCTGCGTCAGATCCGTATACATGCTACCTTGGCAACTCAGTTCCACACCATTGCAGCCACCACCAAAATGATGCTCGTTCCTTCCTTTGCCACTAAAACCGCTGCCGAGCCCGCTTCATTCTCAGCGTTGTGAAGGTGAGTTTTCATGATTAATTTTGATTCAAGCACATTAACTTCATTAAAAACTAGAGTTGTTTTGATTGCGGTTGACTGTGACTAAGAGTTCTTTGTTTGTTTGGTCCTTGGTTGCTGAGAAGGTTATTCCTTCTTCACTGTTCCTTTAGTTAGAGAACAGTTAAACAATTTACTAGTTGTCAACAAACAAGTACTATTGATTCGAAAGGAAAATCAGTTATGATTATTGCTGTGAATAAGTGATTTTTGTTTAATTCTATTACTCTACATTAAAGGGTACTAGATAACATCATCTTTTGTAGAAACTTGATAGCAACTGTGTAACCAAGGAGAAAAGTAAAAGTCAGTTATGCCATAGGATCTAAAGTCATCATTGACGTAAGCTTGATTAACATCCTATGACCATAGATTTAAACAATTACAGAGTTTGAAGAAATTGACAAATTTTCATTTAATTATACATAGCAACTATAATATTTTTGTAGCACCAACACAACGTTCCTCTTCACAATGCATAATAACGAGAAGAAGAAAAGATAAGAACTGGTAACCTTTGTTTTTTTTATGATTTATACGTTTTTATGACTTGATAAGGAAAACAAAGAAAGAGAATAGTGAAAAGAAGTTAAAAGTATATATTTTAAACTTGATGACTGTTAATTTTCTCATGTCACTTGGTCATTGCTCCATGTCTTTAGAAGTCCTCCCTTTAAAAAAAACACAAAGTATAACTAAATGTAAGAAGCCCATCATTAGGCTACTCTTTTACATATGGGTGACAACAATTATTTTAATTATTTAAATATGCCATGCAATGGTAAAGTTGTTGTTTTTTGTGAGCTGCCAACATCTGCACATGATTTTACTAAATATACGAGTCATTTGCCACAAGGACAACATAACAAATGGGAGAAAATAAACATACAAAATCTCAACTTTACTCAAAGTCCTTGTAATTCTACTGATATTTTGCAGTTGCATTTTTATGTAATTGTGTTCTCTGCACTTTTGAAAACAAACCATACTCATGGACACGGAAAAATGATTTATGTTTCATTCGAAAGGATCTTTCAAATGTTATATTTAAACAAAAATTGACTTTAGATTCTTTAGGAAGTAAGACAGTCTTCAAAAATGGAAGAGAGAAGATAATGACAATCATATTTGGAAGTGGCAGCCTTTGCCTACAGAACTTGATATTAAAATTATATTTACTAAGTGGATAATAACATGGTAGTCAAACATTTGGTCTTCAAAAACGGAACATGAAGAATAAAGGATAATTTTGGGAGATTACATGTTACTGTTTTAGTTTGGCAATGTTTCATTTACAGGTTAAAAAATTTGGATTAAATGACTACTTTTTTATTAATGGATATAGCTACCATGTCAATATTATCATCTGCTAATTTGTTTTCTGAAAGTCCAAGTGCAGAAGCTCTTTCTCTTAGAAGTTGTGCAACATCCAATTGTTTAAAAAGGGGCTTTCGACCACATGCAGTTCATGCTATCAGGTACGTTAAGCATTATTGTTTAGATTCGGTATTGTTAGCTTAAAAAAACACTTTTTGTTCTTTTTTCTAGCAACAAACATATTCCTATGCAATAGGTTTGATCACTACAGTGAACTTGCACCAAAAAGATAAATGGCGTAAAGATTTGGTTGTCTTCGACTAGTGTACTCCCGTAGGATATGAATTTTTTGTGGATAACTTGTGCCTGTACTAAGTTGCTTTGTAACGGTCAAGTATGTAATAATGTACAAAATGTTGTCTAAAACTTATTGTTTGTAATACGGTATATTTGAGTATTTTAATAAATTAGTTTGCAAATAATTGTAATATATGATTTGCTTATGGAGTATTGTTATATTTAGTGTATTGTTCTTTTCAGTTGCAAAATATGTTTTTTTTTTAAACCCAAATGTCAATCACAAAGGTGCATAACAGTTGTAGTAGATTTTATTACAACGGTGCATAACTATTGTAATAAAGTTTATTACAACGGTGGAAAAAAGTGGTAAAATATACATATTACAACCGTGTTGCAACAGTGCAAAAAAGTTGTAAAAGAATTTAGTCTACTACAACTTCTTAATACACGACGGTTTGCCCACCGTTGTAAAATGTATATTTGTTATTTTGTTGTAGTGGTTCCACTTTCATCTAGTCACTTACATTACTACGAATGCAACTCTTTGATCTAGAGAGTGCAAAGCAAGTTACAAGGAAGGAAAAATAAAATGTTAAGTATTGCAGGTCGGGCATAACTTATTAACACAGTGATAACAACGATTTTTTTATACTAGCTTATTATTTACCAGATTCTTGAATTTACTCTAGATAAATTAAAATCTCTATGTGTAGATTTTTTTTACGCAGGAGCTTTACCTAAGGTTGCATGGACAAAATTGTGTAAGCTGAAGTCAGAGGGTGACATTGGTTTAAAACTGTATTCAGACCTAGAAAAGGCAATGTGCACAAAATTGCTCTAGAATTGTCTAACCAAGCATACTTTGTGGTGCAAGTAGCTCGTTTTGTAATGACAATCAATTATGGTTTATGTCAATTGACACATTTCCTCATCCTCGTGGACATGAATACTCAAGTTACATTCGAACTCTAAACAGTATTTTAATAACTTAATTCCGAATGGAAATGAAACTTCCCTATGGTTCGACCCATGGATCAATTGCAAATGCCCTGTTGACTTACTGGGTTATAATAGATTTTTCATCACTAGAAGAAACTCTGAACAGGTCGGCGTGATTATATCTAACGGTCAGTTCAATCCTTCTTCTTATCCTGCAACAGGAGAAGTCACAAATGGATTAAACACTATTTCAATTTACCCAACTCGTTCACATGTTAGTTGTGAATGGCATTATGGAGACGTGTTCTCTTTTCACAAAGCATTGGAGGAAGTTCGTTAACGTAGTGCTTTTAATCACATTTGTTTAGTTATTTGGGATACGAAAATAGCAAACTCAT
Source organism: Allium sativum (assembly GCA_030737875.1). Taxonomy (NCBI): domain Eukaryota; kingdom Viridiplantae; phylum Streptophyta; class Magnoliopsida; order Asparagales; family Amaryllidaceae; genus Allium; species Allium sativum. Next base: position 522,310,668 of record CM060924.1, on the reverse strand, counting down.
GGCTTTCATTTCATATTTAACAACAATGGTAATCTGAATACAAAACACCATTTGCAAAGGCATGGCACTGTATCGAACATCCCGTACCCACTATGTGATAATGAGCCCGAATCATACATCATTTATTCTTCCAATGTGAATATGTTACATACATTTTGTGGTCCCTGAAACCGAAATTACAACTACATCCTGACACATCACCTACTCTTGAAGTGCAACTGTATTCTACATTCAAAAAACCTAATCAAATATGAAACTTAGCTTATAGAGATTTTACAACATCAATCTATTTCCTATGGCAGAAACAAAACAACTGGGTGTTTCATGGGCGTCATGTTCATTCTGCAACTAAGTTAACTTAAATAAAGAAAGAGTGTAACACCCCATAAAATATATCCTAAATGGACATAGATAATTAAATTAAGTATAAAAATAAATAAATTAATAGAATATTAATGGATTGAAAATAAGAATTTTGGACTACTGAGAATTTGGCCACAAAAAATGTACTACTATTGTATTCATGGCTAGATTCTTATCTTTTTCATATTTTATTTGTCGAAAACGATGTCGTATGAAGAATTTATCAATAAAACAAGTTATACGATAATTAAATACACGTAAGATGTGAATTTCAAACTCAATAAATATAAATCTGGGATATATAAATATATACTGGTTGGCATATTAGAATATTCCCTATTGGTTTGAAATTTTACGTGTGTGTATATATATACACACACAAGAGGGGATAAGAATGAATAGTAAACATAACAAATTAATTGATATAAAATAAAACATAGTGTATAAGGAAAACAGATCTCCCAGTGTCAACCAAAAAAGGGGTTAATGCCCCATAGAAGAGGGGTTGACCAATTGATCGACCTCCCTCCTATGGAGGGATTGACCGCCTTCTTGGTCGAGGGTGGGAGAGAGACACTGTTTTAAAGGTTTTTCTATAATTTTTCTTCATTGTACTGTCCAAATTAAATCTAACTAATCCAATGGTCCACATACACACAAGAAACTTAAAAAAGAGCCCCTTGTTTCTTCCCAAAACCCTACTTTCATCTTCCTTTACGCCTTTATTTTGTCTGTCTGTCAATTTCTTAATTCCAAAAACATACTAGATTTCTTCTCCTATTCTAACCTATATTCTATCTATTCTTATCTGAATTCTTATATAGATTATGGAATTAAGTATAATATATGCATCAGGTTCTAAATCCTATTCTTATATATAAATTTTAGGAGAATTTGGAGTATGCTGATACACAGGTTTAATCCAAATCGTTAGATTCTACACTGAATTTCTATTCTTCTCTTCCTACCTCGGTGAGTGGAAATATTAATTTTCTATTTTCTATGTGATGTTAGTGTAGAGTTGGGTTGTTATGCATAAAGACTTTGAGTTACACGAAAACAAAACATCAACAAATGCGCCAAATCTCTTATAATTTGTGAAAATGGTCAATCAATTGTGTTTTAATTATTGAGGAAATAAAAGATAGGTTTTTAGCTATTGTGCAGTTCCCCATAATGTTCTGATTCACTTTCTTGTAAATTTTGTAAATTTCATATGTATGTGTGCAAAGGTATAAGACTTGAGTATTGTAATTCTAATAGGTTTAAGCGTTATTTTTAAAATAGACAGTTTTAAAGTATTTATACAAATCATTAAAGTCTTAAGTTTTTGTGTGTGTGTATATATATGTTTATAAAAAGTGATGTAGCACTAAAAAGGAGACTTCACATAAATAATTAAATTATCGCACCTTGTCTTTCTATTGTTATTGAAATAACCATTTCTACCTTAATTATAAGTTTTATGTATATGTTGTTGTTTCCTTGGTATTGATTATAATATACATGTTGATACCATATTGAGAAAAGTTAGGGAAATAAACTTGTAAAACTTATTTTAATGTTAGAATTGACATTTCAAACAAATTTGGATGTTTATTTATATGCACTTAATTTAAGTTTAGTTTACTATTATCTATTAGCGTTATTAACTTATTATTAATGCATATTAAATTCGCATTAAATTGTGCACTAAGTGCATTAAAATAGGAAATTAGAATTATAAATGTCCCAATAGGAAATTTTTGTGTGTGTGAGTTTATTGACTTTTATTAGTACTAATGTCACAAAGAAACGTGGTTTATCTCTACTTGCAGTAGAAGTCTGCCCAGAACCGAACGACATGTCCAACATTTACATATTAGTTGGCTTAATGTAAGAGGTCTAAGTGCCAGGGCTATTTTAATAATTACACAAAGGCATGAGGTTAAACATAACTTGTAGTATAAGCTTTCTCTGAACCACCTAACAAATCCAGCACCTACAAATGGTCGATTTAATGTGAAATGTATTGTGTATGTATGTGTGTGTACATACATACATACATGCATACATATATATATATATATATATATATATATATATATATATATATATTTGTGTGAAGAAGGTCTACCCAGGGAAGGTATTAAGTGACTGACTTACCTAGTTTGAATATTAAGCAGTTAGGATTAGGTCAATTCTAAGGTTCACTCCTTGGTTCAGAACTGAAAGGAACCTCCTATAATTTAACTAAGAAAACATGTTAGAAAAAGATTTTTTTTGTTAGTTAGCCTACTTCCTAGGTTCCCCTCTTTAACTACCTATTGAAATATTCCTGACCCATCATGGTATCACCTTCAACCAATTTTACCAATGTGTGTGTATTAGTTTAGCCAAACCTAGCATTGCTTGTGTATAAGGAGATACGCAAGCTTCCCCATTGCTTGCATCATATTTAAATGAAAAGAAAAGCAAAGGGGATGGGATAGGTTAAGGAGAACCAATAAACACACAAAAATATGTCACAACTATCCCAGTGTCACATGTTTCATGCTAATTTCTAAAACTCACTTTTGCTTGTTTTTAGAGTGTTGGATGTTAATTAGAAACTATCAATTTCCCCTTACATCTAGCCTAAAACTTAAAGTTGTTCTTACTGTTGTTTACACTCAAAGGAAGGCTCATCCTTTATTTCATAAATCTATAAATAAATATATACCAGACTAGTTTACCAGGTTCACTTTTAAGTCTTGGCTTAACTCTTGATTACTTCATAACAAATAGTAGATTGATTACAACAATCTCACGCATTACAAATTAGTCTAGCAAAATGATTAAGTCCCCTACACATTGTATAGTTTAATCATTATACTAAAAGAGTTCAACAATCTTTAACTACTAAAATAGCAAAGCATTCGTTACATCTTCTCCAAGCAAATTTTCTCTAAATTTCGTTAGCTTCTCCTTTTCTTGCACAAGCATCAAAGGCTGCCTCATCAAATGAATGAGACACCCAAGGATGCATTAAAGCAAAAAAGTTCAGACAAATAGCCTACAGTTAGAAAATCTAGTTGCACAAGATATACAGATAAATTAGTATGCCATCTTAAAATACTTCGTAGTTCATCATATTTAGGGAGACTTAACTAGCCACTTTTGACTTCAAATTAATGTCCAGTTTTCATAGGATCTTGTGCATCTTCATTTATGAAACCAAAGTTATTTTCTCATATAAGCATAATGATTCATTATTAGCCGTCTGTAGTTTATTCCAGAAGCATAGTCTAACAGACAAACATGCATAGTACTAGCTACAAACAAATATAATAACAATTATAATGTCATTGGAATTCATCAAACATGACTCCACCATACACCCAACCTAACAAAATCCCAATAATTTACACTTTTGATCAATGTTACCCCTGATTACACTGGCACACACTGCCTGGGACCTCCCCACTATTCCCAGCACACTTCTGGATCCATTGGGCATAAACATGTCATGTACAAATTCACACCACCCCTCCGGTGCAAGCTAATCAGTAGCAATCCCCATCTGGTTTTGTACTCTTACCTAGACAAGATGATCTAGGTCCTTAATGTGTTACAGTCACTACATGACATACATTCTTCCCAAATACTTAAAGGATATTATCCTTGTTTCCTATGGGCTATTTCCTCATATTTAAGGGACATAGATACAAGCCAATACATACCCTTAGATTCAACACATTTTGCAATCATAACATTTAGCAGACAACCATAAACCAGGTATTATTATAAACACTAAATGATCAGTTTCCATGTTGGACCACGCTATTGGTTACATGCATTATTTCAGTGCTCTTTGTTGCTGCAAAAAAGGGTCAAGGATATTTTCCATTCCAAAGAATGGAACACCCTGGGTTCTCTAGCAATCTAGTTCTCAAAAACAAGTAACATAAACATGTACTTACTTGTTACTCAACTTGGTTCCCAGAGAACAAATTGATGGACAAGAGATCAACACATGAGGATCATATTGAACCCTTGCCATTCCATTTTCAAGTGTGAAACATAAGTTGGAAACCCACTTTCCCGTTGCCTAACACCATACTCCATTGTACCCTTTATTTTGCAATAACAAACACCTCAAGATTCTATGGTGTAGCTATGATTAGGGGTGTTTGCACTTCATGACCTATGATCATATCTGTAGGGGATATGATCTAGCACAAACAAGAGGAAATTAAGTCTATATTCGTAAACTTGTAAACTCCATAAAATAGCAAACGGAATTTATGCAAGACCAAAAACAATGTGGCACCTTCCCAAGGTCTTAGTGCCATATCCAAGAGAGATTACTCACCAAAGTTCTTCCTCCTAAAGCCTGGATTTGATTCTCCATTACTGCCATGATTCTTATTTTATTTTAGTAGTCACTTATGTATATTAAATCCTACAGCTGGTGGTATACATATAGATGATATCCCTAGGTTTTAAAGGTCATATAAGTAATTTATTTACACCAGATAATCACAGTTTTTGGTCATGGCAGAAGTTTTATGCACTTTCTGCAATAATGGTTGTTCACACTATTTGCACCTCATTTTTACCCCGGGTATCATACTACTTTGATGATTTATAAATTTGGGCTTGTGGACACACTAATTCTTTTCTGCCAAAACCAATTGAGTTAATGTCACCTTTTGTTTTAGTATGCAGGTTATATCCTATTTTCTTAAGTATTTTTAAGCTCCTTAGGTACACACAATTTTTTTTAGCGCCTATATCCATTCCATCATATGTGCATAACCCCTTTATGGTGCACAAAATTTAAGTTTTATATTTTTAATCCTTGAACTTTTCAGAAATCATTTTTATATCAATTATTTTAGAAAGGAGATGTCTATACTTACTATGCTATTTGAAAGAAATTATACTTTCCGTTGTAAACCACATATCTTATTTCATACTAAAACTAGGGGCTGCCGCATACACACCTTCTTTAAGGAACTGTGTGCCCACAATTCACATATGTTTTTCCTATAAACATGCAAATAAGATTATTCATGTACTCTGCCCTGGTCTACCTTATCAAAGATTGAAATAAAACATTGTTGGAGAATGGAGTTTTGATGACAACAACCTTATTTCAATATTGATTGATTATAAAATATATACTAACATTTTTGTATAGAATATATATATACACACACATATGCAGGATTTATATACATGAAATATTACTGAAGACTGTACAGTTTAAAGATATTAGAGATTCAGAATTCAGAGATATTTCAAGACTCATAAGTATTCAAGATTTCAAGAGTTCAAGACTAATATAGTTATAGAGTCTAGATTATGTAAGACTCTAAATAGCACTCCAGGTTCAAATTCAATTTCTATTTTTAAAATTCTTTTTTCAAATTTTGTCTTCAATCCTATCTATTTTATTTTCTAGTTTTTCTATTTTTCCTTTCTTACTTTACTTTTGTTTTCAAACTCAAGTTTTATATATTTATATTTTTATACTTTAAATTTATGTAGTTTTAAAGTTTATAATTTTATAAATATGTTTATATAGTTTATATTTATGTTCTCATATGATTTCCTAATTTATAATATTAATTTATAACACTATATTTTAATTCAAGAACTTCCAGAATTATATTTATATCAAAACACTTGAAAAATGCTCAAAAATTAATTTTTACTAAGTATATGTCGACATATAAAAAACACCATGTCGACATATAATTGTCATTTTTTTCAAATTTGAAAGGAAATGACTTTTCACTATTTGTGATGGTTCTAGGGATTTGCAACCCGTTATACACTATAAAAAGAGTTTGATTTCGAATTTTTAACCACTCCTTATCCACTTTCACTCTGTTTCATTACACCATTATTTCTTATCATTTTATGATTCCTACGCCTATACTTTGCAAAATTCAATTTTGTTTTCACTGATCTTCTTCTCTCTACACTCTCTACTCATTACGCTCTGAATCAAGTGCTATTGAAGAGTTATAAGGCTACTGTAATTTTTTGGGAAGTATTTGGGAATCATTGTTTTCCTTGTAGCCGTGAAATCAAGGAACAGAATTAGTGTTTTCTTTGTTGCCGTGAAATCAAGGAACGGGAGCGACTTTAACCTTATAGCCGTGAAATCAAGGGGGTGTAATTGGGTATTGAAATAGTAATAGAACTCTGCGCAATCCAGCGTTATGCGGAACTGGACGTAGTAGTAATTCAAACCAGTATAAAATCTAGTTTGTTCTTTCCTTTTCTGCATTATTATTTCTATTTATTTTGCATATGTGTTTGATTCTATGTTTGTGATTGTTTCTGTGGTGTTTGATTCATATAGTTTATCACATAAGTTTTAGATTTTGTTAAAATTCTCAAAAACACTATTCACTCCCCCCAAGTGTTTTTTTTGCCATAACAATCCTTTCCGCAATCCCTAACAAACACGTATGCAGCAAACAAACTTGTTTATAAAATATATGTACATAAGACAACGATTTACCTTTTTATCACCCGCTAACTAATCCAGCCATACTAGCAAACAACTGAGGATATTTAGTCTTAATTTTGTTCTTTATTTTCCATGTGCAGTCATTGGGTTTAACTCCATTGCACCTTAATAAGCAAATGGTTTTATTCCTTAACTTTTTATCCTCCTTTTCCAGAATCCCCACTGGCTCCTTTTCATATGTCAAACCTTCATTTTTTATCTAACTAGGTGGTAGCAAAATTGTAGCATTATTATGTCCACATTTTCTGAGTTGGGATACGTAAAATACATATGTGTCCCATTCATTTCATATGGTAAATTCAATTTGTATGCCAACTTCCCCACCCTGGCCATAACCTCATATGGTCCTATATACCTAGGTGATAGCTTTCCTGCCTTGCCAAAACTCATCACCTTCTTCATAGGAGATACTTTCAAATATACATAGTCACCTATAACAAACTCAAGGGGTTTCCTTCTTTGGTCAGCATATGATTTTTTCCTACCTTGTGCAGCTTTGATCCTCTATCTTATTAATGCTATCTTGTCATTGGTTTCTTTCACATACTCAGGTCATGACATCACCTTATCACCTACTTCCACCCAACATACAAGGAACTTACATGGTTTTCCATATAGGCTTCATAGGGTGCCATCCCAATGCTGATTGGTAACTATTATTGTAATCAAATTTGGCGAGGTGCAAGTGATCTTCCCAATTGCCTCCATGGTCAAGCACATAGGCTCTAAGTAGATCCTTGAGAAACGTATTCACCACCTCAGTTTGGTGATCAGTTTGGGGGTAGTAGGCTATGCTCAAGCATAACTCGGTCCCCATAGCCTGTTGGCAACTACCAATACCTGGATGTGAATATGGTATCACTTATAATAGTTGCAGGTACCTCCATGGATTGCATACTTGGCATCACTTGGTTTCAGCTGCCTTAAAGCATTTGCAACTACTATATTATCTTGCATTAAAACTACCCCTATACCTGATCCGCAAGCATTTGTATAAACCACAAAACCTTTATTGATCTCCGGAATTTTTAACACTGAAGCTCCTACCAGTGCTTCTTTCAATTGGTGAAAAGCAAACTCACACTTTTCTGTCCACAAGAATGGGTGATCCATCCTTGTTAGCATGGTTATAGGATTGCTATCTTGGAAAAGTCTTTGATAAACCTCCTATAGTATCTTGCCATGCCCATAAAATACCTTACTTCGGTGACATTCTTTGGCCTATTCCACGTTTGCATAGTCATGACTTTGCTGGGGTCAACAGAGATACCCTCTTGAGAGGTGATGTGGCCTGGGAACTTGAACTAACTTTTCCAGAAAGAACACTTTGCAAACTTTTCCTTGAGATCTTTTTCTCTTAACCTACTCAACACTATATGTAAATGTTTTCACATGCTTATTTGTTGTCTTAGAGTATATCATAATATCATATATATATATATATATATATATGTATATGTATAAATTTATCAAGGAAATTTGTAAAGATTCTGTTCATTAAGTCTACAGAGTACGAAAGTGCATTTGTGAGTCCAAATGGCATTACCAAAAATTCTTATAGACCATGTCTTGTGTTGAATGTTGTGTACTTGATGCTTTCCTCTTCCACTTTAATTTAGTGAAAACCATATGCTAGATCTAGCCTGTAGAACACTTTAGCACCATTCAATTGGTCAAATAAATCATCTATACTAAACAGTGGATATATGTTCTTAATAGTAACAGAATTGAGCTCTCTACAATCTATGCACATCTTCAAGGAGCCATCATACTTCTTAGCAAACACTACCGGAGATCCCAAGCTAGAACTGCTAGGTCTCATAAATCATTTTTGCTCCAACTCTTCTAAATTATTTTTTCAACTTTGCTAGTTCTTTAGAGCCCATCCTAATTGGTATAAATTATGATGGGACTCACACCCGGTTGTAATTTTATCTGAAATTCCACTGGTCTATTGTGGGGAATGCCGCTTACTTCACCAAATACATCTGCTACTAGTTAGCAATGGGTATTTCTTCTATTTTTGGCTTTGCTTCACCACTATCCAGGTGGAACATTTCGGCAATACCTCTATCTAAAGCTTCCTCACAAAAGATTACCACCCTTTTACAATTAGAGAGTTGTAGAGATATGGTAGAGTTTTCTAAATTAATGATAGCACAAAAATGTTTCAACCAATCAACCCCTGTAATACATATCCAAGGGTAATTTAGCACATAAAAGTCAGAAACAAAGACATGACCACCTGTATATAGCTTTACTTGCTTGCATTTCATGTTCAGTGCATAACAACTACATTTAGGGATTTTAACATGCATTGGTTTATCCACAAGAATACATGTTATACCTAATTTTTAAACAATGTCATCTGAGATGAGAGAGTGAGTTGACCTAGTATCATAGATGATTGATATTGGTATATTTTTAATAAGTAATATACCTTCCACTTGATTATGATTCTCTGCTGTCTTGCCCTCACCTTCCAGCACAGCTACCCTTGCTTCCTCTAGGCATTGCTTCTTTACATGTCATTCTTTTCCATAGTTATAACATTTAGGTTTGTAAAATGGAGCTGCTGGACACTTGCTTTTTATGTGTCCTTCTTTCCCACAATTATAGCAAATGATCTTCCTCTTTTTGCCACCAGTACTGGGAGCCTCACCTCCCTTCTTTGATCTAGCTTCCACCTTCTTCTTATCATATGGTTGCATCATTCCCTTACCTTTCTTCTTGTTGTTATTATTGTTTTTGAAATTCTTGAATTTTTTTCTCTAGCATTGTCATGCTGCTCAAATAACAGGGTTGTATCCAGGACTTGATCAAAGGTCCTTTCATTATTAGGTAGAATTGCCCTACATAGCCCAGCATTCAACCCTTGAATAAACCTTCCATTCTTGGAGACCTCATTAGCAATCAGCATGTTACCATACTTTGACAGGATTGGAAAATTCTGTGTGTACTCTATCACACTGTTGACCCCTGCTTTAGCATAATAAAATCCTTCAGCAGTTGTGCTTTAGCATATGCTAGCACAAACCTTGTCTCAAGCATCTCTTTAAACCTATTCCATGTGATCTCTACTCTGGGGTACCGGCTATGATTACTTCCTACCAATCCAATGTAATGCCTTTCAATTGTCTAGATGATATTTGTCTCCTCCTTTTATCATTAATCGACATATCAACAAAGATTTTGTCCAGTGTCCTACACCAAACTTGAACCACCATCACACTCTCTGTGCCATCAAAGTTATGCCTCCTAAATGTGCATAGGTTTTGAGAAGTTTGGAAAAATCTTCATTTAGATTTTCTTGCCTTGGCGCTATCACTTCATCTCTTAATGCTTTCATAAAGTCTTCCATATTCACCATGGGTGGCTTAGTTGATCCCTCAATTACTTAGCTAGAACACTCTAAACCCTGCCCTGGCTCTTTGGAAACACCTGGGATATTGGGCCTTCCTACCCTTGGCCTCTATTTAATATTTCTTAGGTTAGCTTACTTAGGATTTATTCATAAAGCAGACATGTAACTCTACCATAACAAATAATACAAACAAAGCAGATAGTTGCACGTATGTGTAAATGTGTGGTTGTGTATATGCTAACACAGCTCTGATACCAACTTAAAGGAACCTCCCTTATTTAACTAAGAGAGCATGTTAAAAAATATTGTTATTTTAGTTAGCCTATTTCCTAGGTTCCCCTCTTTAACTACCTACTAAAATATTTCTAGCCCGTTACGAACCCAATTTCAACCAGTTTTACCAATATGTATATATTAGTTTAGCTAAACCTAACATTGTTTGTGTATAAGGAGATACAGAAGCTCCCCCCTTTTCTTGCATCAGAGTTAAATGAAAAGAAAAGCAAAGGGAAAGGGACTGGTTAAGTGGAACCAATCAACATGCAGTAATATGTCATAACTAACCCAGTGTTACACGTTCTATGCTAATTTCTAAAACTCACTTCCGCTTATTTTAAGGGTGTTGGGTGTTCATTAGAAACCAACTATTTTCCCTTAAATCGAGCCTGAAAACTTAAAGTTGTTCTTACTGCTACTTAAACTCAAAGGTTGGCTCATGTTTCACTTCATAAATCTGTGTTTATGTGTGTGTATGTGTATCTACCAAACAAATTTACCAGGTTCACTTCTAAGTCCTGGCTTAAAGCTTGATTACTTTGAAACAACTAGTAGATTCATTACAACAATCTTCGGCATTACAAATTAGTCTAGCAAAATGATTATGTCCTGTACACATTACTAAAGCACCATACTAGAAGAGTTCAACCATCTTTAACTACTAAAATAGCAAAGCATTCATGACATCTTTTCGATGAAAATTTTCTCTAATTTTACTTGGCTTCTTCTTTTCTTGAACAAGCATCAAAGGTTGCCTCATCAAATGAATGAGACATCCAGGGATGCATCAAAGAAAACAACATTAGACAAATAACATGGAGTGAGAAAATTCACTTGTACAAGATATACAAATCAGTGAGCACATCATCTTAAAATAATTTATAGTTTATCATATTTGGGTAACCTAATTAGCTAATTTTGACTTTAGATTAATGTCCAGTTTTCGTGGTTACTTGTGAATCTTCATATATGAAGCCATGATAATAGTCTCACGTGTGCATAATCATTCATTATTAGCTATCTGTAGTTTATTCCAAAAGCATAGTTTAACAAACAAACATGCATAATATTAGCAACACTAAATTATGATAGTGTCACTGGAATTCATCAAACATGACTCCACCCTATACCCAGCCTGTAAAAATCCCAATAGTTTACACTTTTGATCAATCCTACCCTTGATTACACTAGTGCAAACTACCTGGGACCTCCCTATCGTTCCCAACACACTCCTGGATCCATTGGGCATAAAAATGCCATGCAAAAACTCACACTACCCCTCTAATGTAAGCTGATCAGTAGCAAACCCCATCCGGTCTCATACTCTTAACTAGAAGAGATGACCTAGGTCTTTAATGTGTCACTACATTACATAAATTCTACCCAAATAGTTAGCAGGGTATTATCCTTGTATTCTATAGACTACTTCCTCATGGTGATTCATATTTTAGGGACATAGATACAACCATCACATAACCTTAGATTCAACACATTAAGCAATCATGGCAGGTAGAAAAAAACCATAAAACATGTATTATAGTAAACACAAAAACATCAGTTTCCGTGTTGATCAAGCTATTGGTTACATGCATTATTTCAGTGCTCTTTGTTGCTGCAAACAAGAGCCAAGGGTATTTTTCATTCCAATAAATAGAAAACCCTGGGTTCTCCAGCAATCTAGTTTTCACAAACAAGTAACATAAACATATACTTGCTTGTTACTCAACCTAGTTCCCAGAGAAAATATTGATGGACAAGAGCTCAACACATGAGGATCTCATTGCACCCTTACCATTCCATTTGAAACATAAGTTGGAAACCCAATTTCCTGCTGCCTGACACCCTACTCCATTGTACCTTTTATTTTGCAATAACAAACCCCTCAAGATTCTATAATGTAGATATGATTATGGGTGTTTGCACTTCATAACCTATGATCATATCTATAGGGGATATGATCCAACATAAATAAGAGGAAATTAAGTCTATATTCTTAAACTTGTAAACTCCACAAAATAGCAAATATAATTTATGCAAGACCTAAAGCAATGTGGATGCCTTCCCTAGCTTTAATGTCATATCTAAGTGAGATTAGTCACTAAATTTTTCCTCCTAAAGCAGTGATTTGATCCTCTATTTCTGCCATGTTTCTAATTTTCTTTTAGTAGTCACTTATGTATGTTAAATCTTACAGGTGGTGGTATACATATAGATGATATCCCTAGGGTTTAAGGGTCATATAAGTAATTTATTTGCACAAGAAAATCACAATTTTTGGTCGTATCAGGAAATTTTTCCACTTTCTGCAGTAATGGTTATTCACATTATTTGCACCTATTTTTACCTCGGGTATCATACTACTTCGATGATTTATATATTTTGGCTTGTGGACACACTATTCTTTTCTGCGTACACCAATTGAGGTAATGTCACTTTTTTTGTAGTATGCAGGTTATATTCTATTTTTTAAGTATTTTTTAGCACCTTAAGTACACACAATTTTTTTGCAGCTATATCCATTCCATCATATGTGCACAACCCCTTCATGGTGCAAAAAATATAAGTTTTATATTTTTAAACCTTGAACTTTTTAGAAATCATTTTTATATTAACTATTCTAGAAAGGAGATGTCTATACTTACTTGGATATTTCAAAGAAATTACATTTTCCCTTGTAAACCACATATTTTATTCCTACTAAAACTATGGGTTGTCACAAGGACCCAACTCATGGGACTCTCCCTTACAAAGGTCATAAGTGGTCATGTGGTCCGCCTTTCTCTTAAAAGAGTATTGAGTTGTCTTAAACAACAGTATACGTTGAGTGGGGTAATTCTGAGGAAGTTGTCCACTTCCTCTCTAAGGGATGTGTGAGGGTGTGCCTGAAGGGATATGTAGTATAAATTTAATGAAGAGGAATTGAAAACTTTATGAAGGATTGCATGTCTAAGGGAAGTATTAAATGGCTAGGAGTTCACCTGTAATACCATTTAAATAGCAATTAAAAGGTATGATGGAGCATTTTGAATGACAACGAGGGCCTATCTAAACTGGTATTAAGTGGCAGCTTACTATTTCTCTATTACAAAATAAAGAATATTTAGTAGCATTGATGATTTTAAAAGGAGGACTTAAGTGATTAGGGCTGCCATAGTGTCTTAAGTGTCGAAGAGATCCACCTATAAAAATGTATTTATATATTTACCTTAAGTGACCAAATGTTAGTCCTCCTCGTAGGGTATTAAGTGATAACAGAATCCATTTTTATAAATGTGCATGTTGGCCTTAAGTGACTTTGGGATAGTCCAACTAATTATACATGAATTTGTGTGTTGAGCTTGTGTAGACATAATTTGATAAATGTATACTGCCTTATATATGGAATAGACATTCCTTAAACTTATATGATTTTAATTCACTAGAACTTTTGTTCTGACCTTACTTCTCTTAACTAATAAAAAGGTTGGTTGCTGGGAACACTTGGTTGATGCAGCGGTGGATGTTGGAGCCTGACGAAGAAGGATCTTTTATTATTATGATTGTTTTTTATTGGGACATGACTATTATTATTGATGTAGCCTTATTGACAGTTAAGATTTTTACATAATAAACAATGGGTTTTTATTAGTAGTACATCTAATTTTTGTTAATATACTTTATCCCTTCCGCTATGAGTTTCTGATGTCCTTATTAGTTTTTCTCTGTGAATGCAATCCTTATAGAAACCAACGATCCATTATGAATGGTTCTACGTTCCAGTGGGCCTTTACTCGATCGGAATTTAGGCCCATTCTGGACGGGTTGCTACATTTGGTATTAGGGCTTAGGTTACCCGATTTTGGGGAAATATACGCATAAGAGACGTACTTGTCATTTGAAAGGTTTTCAAATTACACACATATATATATATATATATATATATATATATATATATATATATATATATATATGCACACACACTATACCCCATTAACATATGCAATTATACTAGGCAATTTTTTTATCTTTTTTCCTCTTTGATTTTTGGCTTAAATACTATCTTAGGACTTTCCAATGAGGATTTTTCCTTTTTCAGATAGTAGAAATGCCCGAAAATCAGCCCGAGCAAGGAAATCAGGCAAGGCCTCGGTACTTCTTGAGTGATTCCATTTGTACCTTAGGACTGTGGATCAAGTTCCCACCACTCCCCCAGCCTAGTGGAACTAGTAGCTCGACCCTCTAAAGCGGCTCTTAATTTTCCTTGTCTCTGTAAGCATTTTGTAAACTTAAGAGGAAAACCCATTACTGGAATGGAAGGCTTTTTGGAAGCTAAGGCATGGGTATCCGAGTTCAATCCTACCTTTAAAGCAGTAGGATGGGAGTAACTTATGAAATATGGGATAACTGCTTAGCATCTTAAGGGAGAAGCATTAGAATGGAGAAGCATGGTTTCTAGAGAAAACATGGGCAGAGTGTTTTAATGGGATAAGTTTAAGACCCGATTCAAATGGAGTTCTTACCCAACATGGAGATGAGCTTACAAATGGAGAGATTTATCCAGCTTAAGCAAGGAGAGTCCAGTTTAAGGTAGTACATTGCGGAGTTTATTGAGTTGTCGAAATTTGGAAGTGAATTAGTAGATATGCCAATGAATAAGGCGTTAAGATTTGTTAAAGGACTTAATTCTCCGTTAAGAAAGACATTGTCAGCTCAAATGACCTTTGAAGCTACTTTTGTGTCATTTGTAAAGACTTATATATTATGCACTACTAAAGAGAAGAAGGAGAATAAGGGTGATAAAGGTGAAAGTGATTTTGGATATGGAAAGAATAAGAAGTGGAATTTTTGGCTTAAGAAAAAATGAATGGGAATTTTTAGAGAGAGGTTAAAGTATGAACAAGATGTCACACGAAGGGCCATGAGGCCAGGATTGTAGAGTGAGCCTAAGGAAGTTTGACCTTAAAGGAAAATGCTTCAATTTTCACAAGGAATGACACTTAACAAGGAACTACCCCCAAATAGAAGGGAGGACCGACTGGTCAGAATTATGCTTTAGAGATAGAACCACTTCAGAGTTAACCCACAAAAGACCAAGGACGGCCAGCTTTGGCAGGTATAACCTCTATTCTAGGAACTTCTATTTATACCTTATTTAATTCGGGAGCAACCCATTCCTTTATCATAAGGAGTATCAATGATTTCTTAATTCTTCCTATATCCTTTTCTAGTAGTTCGATAGATATGTCCAACCCCATCAGAGGAGCTAAGCAACTTTCGCTAATTTTTAATGACCTAGTATTAGATATCCACGATGTCGATTTCTTATGTAGTACGTACATATTAGATTTTTAGGAGTATGATCTACTATTAGGGATGGATTGTCTATTATTTTATGGGCCCATCCTTAATTGCATTAGGCAAGTTGTTTGCTTAGGATGCCGTTGAGGCTGCAACTTAGAGATCTCTTGTAAAACTGGAAATAGGGATTCAACCTTATTGCTTTGTTTATCATCTAAATTGGAAGGACCATCTTTAGTGCCTATTATGTGCGAGTTCCCAAATTTCTTTGAGGAATTCATGTTACTCTCGCCTCAGAGAGAAATCTTGTTAGGGATAGACCTCAAGAAGGATGCGAGGCTAGTAGCATTACCATTGAGGTGCATGACTCCTAAGGAAAGGAAATAATTGGACAAATAGATATCTGAGTTATTGAAAAAGGAATTCATCGGACGAAGTACTTTAAAGTAGGGAGCACCCATAGTTTTTGCCACCAAAGTTAGGTGATCATTAATATTGTGTTGGATTATAGAGAACTCAACAAGATAACTAAACAGAATAGCTACCTCTACCTAGGATAGATGACCTATTCGACTTTATTCACTAGATTTGGTTATAGGATTTCATCAATTGAGAATTTCATAGAAGAGTAAGCTTAAGATGGCATTTACGAAACTTGATGGATTATTTGAGTGGGAAGTAATGCCCTTTTGGTTTGACGAATTCCGCCGCTTTCTTTGTAGATCTTATAAGCAGAATATTAACTTACATTCTCAACAAAATAGTTGTGATACTCGTAGATGACATTCTCATAGTTTCAAATGAATTTAAGGAGCATGAGGGTTATTTAAGGGAAGTCTTAAGAATTTTAAAGGAAAATCAACTCAGGTCTAAGTTTTCAAAATATCACTTTTGGAGAAAGGAAGTCAAATGTGACGGCCCGCCCCGCACCAACCGACATTTACTCCAAAAGTGCGCTGTACACATGTCCAGTTAGCACGGAACGGGTCGTTAGAAGGAAAAGGAAGAAGGGAATGAACTAAACGAGGAACCTGTAGAATGTCTCACAGCGCACGGGATAAAATATAATAATAACATAGTTGACACAAAACAGGCGAGACAGTGCATAAGCTGATAACTAATAATCAATGTCAACATCAGAGCAGCGGAAATCCAAATACAGCTTATTACAACTTTCCAAATTTACTGTCTCTAACAAAAGAAAACTAAAGTAGAAGATGCACCACCAATGCCCAAGCAGTGATCTTCAACAACACAGGGAGAATACTATATATATTACGTGGAAGCCTCCTGCTCGTCTCCGGATCATCTACCCGTGCATCACCAGCTAACCTGTCTCTAGTCTGCTCGTGTGAGCACCCAGAGTAATAAGAAGAGACATAAAACTCTGGGTCAGACATAAAGCCTGGTGTGAGCGATAAGCATCTAAACAGAATGATAACAGGTATACTAAACCATACCTGAACCTGGACCTGCAACCAAAGAGTTAGTACCACATACCGTACAATACTCCAAGGTGCCATAATGAATAGTGTAAAGAATACGGGGTTGGGGTGTGTATGTCATAATGATAGCAAACAAACCATCCATAGCAACCATCCTCACATCACTCACTCAGTGTGTAAAGCATACGACATCTACCACCTTGGACACTAGACAAATTGAGGTAACGACGAATCCCGACTTGTAGAAACCCTGCTGTGACCAAGCCAAACACTTGGAGTCATGACCAAACATTTCAATGACCCACTTCATTGGTCGTAGCCCTTGGTTCTACCGATGCCATAATGGCCCTGAATCCGCCTTCGTACCTCCTACCATAGTGGTCCTAAGCTATAGACATCGATAACCCCTTAACACGCGTCCTGCAGCAAAGCCCAACCATGAAGCGAACTCGTTGATTCCCATCTGAATCTTGAGCTCTAACTTCTCATTTGGACTTCCTTTGCATCTCGGGTTTGGTCGAATTGGAGTTGGTCTTCAAAAGAGTCGTCGCGTAATCGTAGCTCCAATCCGGTTTGGTGCTCCTTCGGTTCGGGTCCTCCACTCGGTTCGGTTCGGGTCACAGTACTCCATCCGGTTCGGTGCTCCTTCGGTTCGTGTTCCCCACTCGGTTCGGTTCGGGTGTCTTGCTCTTGCCGCCGTTTCTTCAACTACTTCCGAGTCCTTTAGAGTCGCGGTCCGGGTCTCCCTTGTTGTCCCTGAAGTTCCACGCTGCTGGAGATGCCACCACCTTGGTTCAGTTCGGCTACCCGACCCGATCCCCTTATCCGATCCGATCCCACTCTTTAGCTTACTCCGATCCGATCCGATCCTGCTCCATAGCTCCGATCCGATCCTCTGTCCAACTCCAACCCTAAGTAAACGGCCTTCCTTCTCGCCAAGCCTCCTCCAGTGACAAGTTCCAATCCAGTTCGAATTCCCTTGGTCAGTTCACAAATCCGATCCGACCCCTTTCTCCGATCCGAACCGGTTCGGAACCTGCACACTTCTGCAACTTTCCAGCGAGCTTTCTACGCCATTCGACGACGTTTTCGACCAATTTAACTATTCTAATCAATCATGAAACATACCATAGAGTCATAGCAACATGTAACATCAATTGCGAACACCATAACAACAATTTGATAGATTTAAAATGGATCAAACATAGCTAGAACCCCTCATTTTCCCCTAATCACTCTTAATCATGTTCAAGCATACAATTAGCAAAACACATCGAAATTAACCCAAATTTCTAACAGAGCCTTAAAACATTATTTTAGAATTTTAAGAATTTTTCCAGAATTTATTTACGTATAAATTCGCTAATCTTCACTAATTACCCTTAATCACCGTAATTAGTGCAAAAACTATGCAAATCACTCACCTTGGCCACAAATGAAACACCAAATCTGAAATATCCTCTGTTTGGGTCGAATTCCTATGTATAGCAGCAGCTCCAACCTTGCTTTGTTGCTATTTGGCCTTGTTTTGATGTAGTTTAGGCTTAATCATCACTAAAAATGTGTTTTGGAGTGGTTTTAGAGGATGGAAGCCATTACTAAGGTCTCAAGAAGGTTTGTGGCGGCTCAAAACTGAAATGAAAGTGATAACCTAACCCTAATCAGTCCTCCTATACCTCTAAACCCGAAATTCCCCCCTGGGCCTAGCTGCTAATCACCCGGTCAGGCCCAATTAAGCTGTTTTTCACCATCTGAAATTTGTTTCAGCCATATCTCCCAAACGGTGAGTCCGTTTGGCTAATGTGACCACTCTACGGAAAGAGAAACCATCATCCGGAGCCAATGGAAGTGGTTTCACGTCAAAATTCCTTTCCAGTCAAAAGTTATGGCCAAAACAGTTCCAACTAGGGGTAAAATGGTCATTTATAAATCGGGAAAAATCGTGAACATGGGAAATGACCCCAATAGTCGTCTCCCAAAGTTACATGACCATACGACTTCGTATGTGACAGAAATAAATATTCTACGATCCTATGATGCGTAGAATGCGGGTCGTTACACTCTCCCCCCCTTAAGAAATTTCGTCCCCGAAATTCCTTAACCCAAAACATACAAAGGATCCCGCATGCCTAACAGCCACGTACAACAATCAAACATGCAAAACAAGCAAACAAGCCTATCCTAGCATGTGGAAAACTAAATCGAAGTCAAAATCTTACCAGGCAAAGAGTTCTGGGTGTGTCTTCCTAATGTCCTCCTCTGTCTCCCAAGTACAATCACTCTCGTCCTCGCTCCACTGTACCTTGACTAGCTTCACCGCCTTCCTTCGAAGTTGCTTCATGTCGTGCTCGACAATACGGGCCGACTCGCGGTTCCCAACCGCCTCGGGTTCTACTTCGAAATCCTCTAACTGATCAGGTGAAATAGTCATATCTGAGTCGTGAACGAACTTCCTTAGTTGGGAAACATGAAATACGTTGTGAACTCCCGCCATTTTCTCTGGTAAGTCAATTCTATATGCCAAATTCCCGACTAGTTCAAGAACAGGGAATGGGCCAACGAATCTTGGTGCCAACTTGCCTCTCCTGCCAAATCGTATTACGCTCTTCAACGGAGAGATCTTGACAAACACCAAGTCACCAACGGAGAATTTTAAGTCTCTTCTTCTTTTATCAGCATAACTTTTCTGCCTATCCTGGGCTGCCTTCATTCGTTGTTGAATGATTTTGATCTTATCTGAAGTTTCCCTCACCACATCTGGTCCAAGCATAAACTTCTCGCCAGTCTCTATCCAACATGATCGTGAGTTACACGGTCTTCCGTACAAAGCTTCAAACGGAGCCATACCAATACTGGATTGGTAGCTATTATTATATGCAAACTCTACTAGATGCAAATGGCCATCCCACGATCCACCAAAATCCAATATACATGCTCTCAAGAGATCTTCCAAAATACGGTTCACCCTCTCCGTCTGACCGTCGGTCTGAGGATGATATGCGGTACTGAGATGTAACTCTGACCCTAGAGCCTCTTGTAAGCTCTTCCAAAACCCACTAGTGAACAACGGGTCTCGGTCGCTCACAGTGCTTTTAGGTACTCCATGAAATCTCACTACCCACTTCATATACAATTCTGCTAACTTAGCTGCCGTTCTGGTCGATTTGACTGGTATAAACCTTGCACTTTTAGTCAGTCGGTCTACAATCACCCAAATGCTATCATATCCCGATCTAGTCCTTGGTAAACCATCGATGAAATCCATCGAGACTTGCTCCCATTTCCATTCGGGAATTTCTAAGGGTTGTAACAGCCCACTAGGCTTCTTTTGCTCGGCTTTAACTAGCTGGCAATTCATGCATTTGGATACAAACTTCCCAACGTCTCTTTTCATTCCTTCCCAGTAGTAAGTCTGCTTCATATCTCGATACATCTTGTTACCACCGGGGTGTATAGTTAGCTTTGAGTGATGACATTCTCTAAGCACTTCATCCCTCAATCCATTGACATTGGGTACAACAAGCTTTCCATTCTTTCTAAGCCATCTATCTCGATCAAGCCCATACTTGTTCATCTCCTCATCGATACCCATCTCTAACTTGGAGATGATTTCCAATAGGTTAGGATCGTCCCTCTGACTAGAGCCGATCCGCTCAATCAAGGTGGGTCTGATCGTCAAACTTGCTAACATTTCTGGATCCAATTCGCACTTTGGTCTGAAATCAAACCCCGCGATAAACTCCAGTTGCTTCCATTCAAGGAACATAGCCCCTAAGCTGGCATGTCTTCTACTCAATGCATCAGCCACCGCATTGCCCTTTCCTGGTGTGTATGCGATGTCAAAATCATAGGAAGCTAAGAACTCTAACCATCTCTGCTGACGGAGATTCAGATCTTTCTGAGAGAAGAGATACTTTAACGACTTATGATCTGTAAACAGCTCAAATCTTTCTCCCAAGAGATAGTGTCTCCACGTCTTTAACGCAAACACGATTGCTGCCAACTCTAAATCATGGGGGTAGGGTATCTTCTCTCGTGCGGTTTCAATTGCCGACTTGCGTATGCTACAACCCTACCGCCTTGCATCAATACAGCACCCAGTCCGGTACCACAGGCATCCGTGTATACCGTCATCTCTTCATCCCCCTTAGGAATGACTAACACTGGTGCGCTTGTCAACTTGTCCTTTAGACTTCTGAATGCATTCTCGCACCTTCCATCCCAGACAAAAGCTTGATTCTTCTTGGTCAACTGGGTCAATGGTGCTGCTATCTTGGAGAAACTTTGGATAAACTTACGATAATATCCCGCTAACCCCAAGAAACTTCTTACATCTGTTGCATTCTTGGGCGTAGGCCAATCCTGTACCGTAGCCACCTTCGCCGGGTCCACGGCAATCCCATTTTCTGATACAACATGGCCCAAGAACCTCACTTCCCTCTTCCAGAAGTGACCCTTAGAAAACTTTGCTTTCAATTGGTGTTTTCTCAACACCTCCATCACTATTCTTAAATGTCCCTTGTGTTCTTCCTCTGTCTTTGAGTAGACCAAAATATCATCAACGAACACAAGGACAAACTTATTCAACTGATCTCTGAGTACCCTATTCATAAGATCCACAAAATATGCTGGGGCATTGGTCAGCCCGAATGGCATGACCAACCACTCATAAAACCCAGACGGCGTTCGAAATGTCGTTTTAGCTATACTCTCAGCTTCCACTCTAAGCTGATGAAAACCTGTCGCGAGATCCAACTGAGAAAATACTCTCGCGCCACTCAACTGATCGAACAAATCATCTATCCGCGGTAGAGGATACTTGTTCTTCCTCATCACTTTATTCAACTCGCGGTAGTCTACACACAAACGAAGGGAACCATCCGCCTTGGTAGCAAACACAACTGGTGCTCCCCATTCAGAAACACTCCTTCTGATAAATCCCTTCTTCAAAAGATCGCTGACTTGCACCTCGAGCTCTCGCTGCTCTCTTGGTGCCATACGACGAAGTGGCATCACTATAGGCCTGGCATCCTTTACCAAATCAATACGAAACTCAATCTCTCGGTGTGGTGGAAGTCCGGTCACTTCTTCGAAAACATCTGGATACTGGCCAACCACGGGCAAACCTGACAACTCACTATGCGGAATGTCGAGGGAGTTTAGAAAACTAGCCAATACCCCCTTACTGGGTAGACCACCAAACACTATCCTCCGCCCATCATCCGCTCTAGCTGTCACCAACAAGTCCTCACAGTCTACCACCACCCCGTATCTTTGGAGCCAATCTACTCCCAAAATAATGCCAAACCCAGTAAAGCCCAAAACAAAGCAATCACAAACAAACATGCATCCATGACTCGATAAGACCACATTACGACAAATCATGCTAAGGCTAGTCGAACCACCAATCGGGTTCGTCACTACTAAAGGTCTATCGACAATCTCGGGCTCCAATCCCAATCTATCTACCAGGTCACTAGATATGAAAGAACTGGAAGCTCCGGTATCAAACAAAACTCTAACAGGAACATCATAAACAGAAAGCATACCTTGAATGACGACATTCTTTCCCTTCTCCGCCGCTGTTGGGGCATTCGACGAAGAAGGAATAGCATTAAGAGCGTAGGCTTTCACCATTTGCTTTTCCTTAGGGGGCTGTGGACACTTGTCCTTGTGATGTCCCATTTGGCCACAGTTGAAGCACTTCCTATCCGCTGGCTTGGCCCGACAATTACTAGCATAATGGCCCTTCTTACCACAGCTGAAGCACTCAACATCTTGCTTATTCTTTTTCTTCTGGCCATCCTTAGCTTGGTTCTGCTTTCTCTTATTCTGGGAACCACCCTTGCCTCCACCACTTGCTTGTGGTTTTGGCTCTTCTGCAGATGCAACTTCAATCTTCGACTTAGGGTAGAGACTCTCTGATCTTAATGCTTTTCCCACAATCGACTCAAACGTCTCATCGATGTGGTTAATAAGTTTTTCCCCCAAGTACTGATCCAAACCAGTTATGAATTTCTCATTCTTTTTCTCGGCAGTATCAATAAGAGATAACCCATATTTTGACAAAGTGTCAAATTCAGCAATATATTCCGAGACAGCTCTGCCATTCTGCTTGAGCTCCAAGAATTTCTTAAACAGCATTGACTTCTGAGCAGCTGGAATGAACTTCTCACTGAAGCGAGCTTTAAACTGCTCCCAAGTAATCTGATCTTCGGGAGTAGCTACCTTTATAGCATTCCACCAATTCATTGCCCGCCCTTGCAGCTGACGGGACGCTAGCTTTCTCTTCATCGCATCTTCGATACCCAAATCCTCGAAGATACGTTCGCAACTATCCAACCAATCTTGAACATCCGTGGCCGACTCCGTTCCGTGGAACGGCTTCCCACCAAGGCTAGTATAGTCCTTGTTTAGCTTGGCGAAGTCGACCCTCGGCGCCTGCACTATTGGACCACCACCATTTCCACCATTGGGAGCTGCCCTCTGTACATCTCTAAGCATCTCTCTCATGAGGTCAGTAAACATCGTCCTCATGTCAGCAGCATTCCAATTATTGGCTCCCCTACCAGCACCTCTAGTATATCGGCTCATCGTCAATCTGAAAAAGGAAACGATTAACGACTCCATAGTGGTGCTAGTGCAGTACGACTTCATCCTTATACTACTAATAGTATATATATATAGCTTTTAAAAACCAAAGTAATCACAAATACGCTCTCTCGTATACGTATATTATCTCTCCCTGATAACTTCCCTGGGTTAACTATGCAACCTAGAGCTCTGATACCAAGTGTGACGGCCCGCCCCGCACCAACCGACATTTACTCCAAAAGTACGCTGTACACATGTCCAGTTAGCACGGAACGGGTCGTTAGAAGGAAAAGGAAGAAGGGAATGAACTAAACGAGGAACCTGTAGAATGTCTCACAGCGCATGGGATAAAATATAATAATAACATAGTTGACATAAAACAGGCGAGACAGTGCATAAGCTGATAACTAATAATCAATGTCAACATCAGAGCAGCGGAAATCCAAATACAGCTTATTACAACTTTCCAAATTTACTGTCTCTAACAAAAGAAAACTAAAGTAGAAGATGCACCACCAATGCCCAAGCAGTGATCTTCAACAACACAGGGAGAATACTATATATATTACGTGGAAGCCTCCTGCTCGTCTCCGGATCATCTACCCGTGCATCACCAGCTAACCTGTCTCTAGTCTGCTCGTGTGAGCACCCAGAGTAATAAGAAGAGACATAAAACTCTGGGTCAGACATAAAGCCTGGTGTGAGCGATAAGCATCTAAACAGAATGATAACAGGTATACTAAACCATACCTGAACCTGGACCTGCAACCAAAGAGTTAGTACCACATACCGTACAATACTCCAAGGTGCCATAATGAATAGTGTAAAGAATACGGGGGTGGGGTGTGTATGTCATAATGATAGCAAACAAACCATCCATAGCAACCATCCTCACATCACTCACTCAGTGCGTAAAGCATACGACATCTACCACCTTGGACACTAGACAAATTGAGGTAACGACGAATCCCGACTTGTAGAAACCCTGCTGTGACCAAGCCAAACACTTGGAGTCATGACCAAACATTTCAATGACCCACTTCATTGGTCGTAGCCCTTGGTTCTACCGATGCCATAATGGCCCTGAATCCGCCTTCGTACCCCCTATCATAGTGGTCCTAAGCTATAGACATCGATAACCCCTTAACACGCGTCCCGCAGCAAAGCCCAACCATGAAGCGAACTCGTTGATTCCCATCTGAATCTTGAGCTCTAACTTCTCATTTGGACTTCCTTTGCATCTCGGGTTTGGTCGAATTGGAGTTGGTCTTCAAAAGAGTCGTCGCGTAATCGCAGCTCCAATCCGGTTCGGTGCTCCTTCGGTTCGGGTCCTCCACTCGGTTCGGTTCGGGTCACAGTACTCCATCCGGTTCGGTGCTCCTTCGGTTCGTGTTCCCCACTCGGTTCGGTTCGGGTGTCTTGCTCCTGCCGCCGTTTCTTCAACTACTTCCGAGTCCTTCAGATTCGCGGTCCAGGTCTCCCTTGTTGTCCCTGAAGTTCCACGCTGCTGGAGATGCCACCACCTTGGTTCAGTTCGGCTACCCGACCCGATCCCCTTATCCGATCCGATCCCACTCTTTAGCTTACTCCGATCCGATCCGATCCTGCTCCATAGCTCCGATCCGATCCTCTGTCCAACTCCAATCCTAAGTAAACGGCCTTCCTTCTCGCCAAGCCTCCTCCAGTGACAAGTTCCAATCCAGTTCGAATTCCCTTGGTCAGTTCACAAATCCGATCCGATCCCTTTCTCCGATCCGAACCGGTTCGGAACCTGCACACTTCTGCAACTTTCCAGCGAGCTTTCTACGCCATTCGACGACGTTTTCGACCAATTTAACTATTCTAATCAATCATGAAACATACCATAGAGTCATAGCAACATGTAACATCAATTGCAAACACCATAACAACAATTTGATAGATTTAAAATGGATCAAACATAGCTAGAACCCCTCATTTTCCCCTAATCACTCTTAATCATGTTCAAGCATACAATTAGCAAAACACATCGAAATTAACCCAAATTTCTAATAGAGCCTTAAAACATTATTTTAGAATTTTAAGAATTTTTCCAGAATTTATTTACGTATAATTCGCTAATATTCACTAATTACCCTTAATCACCGTAATTAGTGCAAAAACTATGCAAATCACTCACCTTGGCCACAAATGAAACACCAAATCTGAAATATCCTCTGTTTGGGTCGAATTCCTATGTATAGCAGCAGCTCCAACCTTGCTTTGTTGCTATTTGGCCTTGTTTTGATGTAGTTTAGGCTTAATCTTCACTAAAAATGTGTTTTGGAGTGGTTTTAGAGGATGGAAGCCATTACTAAGGTCTCAAGAAGGTTTGTGGCGGCTCAAAACTGAAATGAAAGTGATAACCTAACCCTAATCAGTCCTCCTATACCTCTAAACCCGAAATTCCCCCCTGGGCCTAGCTGCTAATCACCCGGTCAGGCCCAATTAAGCTGTTTTTCACCATCTGAAACTTGTTTCAGCCATATCTCCCAAACGGTGAGTCCGTTTGGCTAATGTGACCACTCTACGGAAAGAGAAACCATCATCCGGAGCCAATGGAAGTGGTTTCAGGTCAAAATTCTTTTCCAGTCAAAAGTTATGGCCAAAACAGTTCCAACTAGGGGTAAAATGGTCATTTATAAATCGGGAAAAATCGTGAACATGGGAAATGACCCCAATAGTCGTCTCCCAAAGTTACATGACCATACGACTTCGTATGTGACAGAAATAAATATTCTACGATCCTATGATGCGTAGAATGCGGGTCGTTACACTAAATTTCTTGGACACATAGTTTCGAGGAAAGGATTGGCCGTAGACCCAGCGATAGTAGGAGTCGTTCAAGTGTGGAGGATAACCTGAAATGTATTAGAAGTTATAAGTTTTCTAGGGTAATCGGGCTACTATAAGAAATTTACTAAGGACTTTTCAAGGATTGTAGCTCCTCTAACCTGATTGACAAATAAAATCTCGAGTTCATGTGGAGTGAGAAGTGTAGTGGTGCTTCTTAAAGGTTGAAGGAAACTATTACGAGTGCTCATGTCCTTATTATTCCTGATGGTACAAAGATGTTCATGGTACACAACGACACTTGTGGGATAGGGTTAGCAGCGGTACTCATGCAAGATGGTAAGTAGCTTCCTACGCAAGTAAATAACTTGAGGACCATGAGAAGAGGTACCCTGTGCATTATTTGGAACTTTCAGCTGTGGTATTTTCCTTAAAGATGTGGAGAAACAACCTTTTAGGAGAAGAGTTTGAACTATTTACCAATCATAAGTCTCTTAAGTACTTGTTTTCTTAGCGTGACTTGAATCTTAGGCAACACCGATGGATGGAATACATACATAGTTCGACTTTACTATTCAATATACCCCATGGAAGGGTAATGTCGTTGTCAGTGCTTTAAGTCGGATGCATACTACCTTAAGTGTGATTACCGAGTGGAAGCAATTGGATTTTCTTTCTAGCTTTAATCTTCAGCCGCATTTGAAGCAACTTAAGGATTTCATGAAACTTTCGTAGTAAGACAAGCCTTAGTGGACAAAATGAAGCATGAGTAAGGTTTAGATGATGAGTTGACGATATTGAGGGGAAGGATTGCAAGAGGAGAGAGCTTTCCTCATTCGGATAGATATTCCATTGACAGTAATGAAAGTTTGAGAAGGGATGATCGGCTATGTGTCCCTAAGAATGGAAAACTTATTAAGGAGGTTCTAAAGGAGTGTCATTGGTCAAGGATGACCATACACCACGAAGGAGATAAAATGTTTAGAGATATAAGAAGGATTTTTATTTGGAAGGTATGAAGAAGGATGTTGTAGAGTTTGTAGCAAGATATTTGACTTTTCAAAAGGTTAAAGTAGAGCAAGGTAGGCCTGGAGGGTTTTTATTTCCCTCGGAGCTTCCAATTTGAAAATAGGAACATATTTCGATGGATTTCATAGATGGTCTTCTGAAGAGTCAGAAAGGGAATGAAGACATTTGTCTTACTGTCGGTCGTTTAATGA
This sequence comes from Allium sativum, assembly GCA_030737875.1. NCBI lineage: Eukaryota > Viridiplantae > Streptophyta > Magnoliopsida > Asparagales > Amaryllidaceae > Allium > Allium sativum. The sequence goes on along the minus strand of CM060924.1, from coordinate 522,282,810 downwards.
AAAGTGCCCATTTTATTTCAGTTAAGAAAAGTAGCACCGAAACTTCAATTGCCCAGATATATGTCAAGGAGACCGTTCAGCTGCATGGAATCCCGATGAGTATAGTTAGTGATAGAGATCCTTTATATACGAGTGAATTTTTGGAGAAGCCTACAAGAAGCGCCTTGGGGATGACACTTAACTTGAGCATAACATACCACCCGCAGATCGATGGACAAATGGAGAGAGTCAACAGAGTTAATAAAGACATACATAGAGGTTGCATCATCGACTTTGAAGGAGCTTTAGAGTAGCATTTAGCATTAGTAGAGTTTTTGTACAACAATAATTATCAAGCAATGGTTGGTATGGCCCCTTATGAAGCGTTGTACGGACGGCCATGCAAATCGCCTACTTGTTGGTGGTAAACTACTGACAAGATGTTATTCGGACTGATATTATGCATGATTCCATAGAGAAGATTCTTATGATACAAAAAAGAATGAAGGAAGCCCAAGACCGACAGAAATTGTACGCTGATAGAAGGAGAAAGGAACTCGAGTTTGACATTGGTGATTTAGTATTGCTGAAAGTTTCTCCTTTTAAAAAAGCTATCCAGTTTGAAAAAACTACAATATTAGCTTTTGTATTTATCAGGCCATTCAAGATCGTTGATAGGATAGGGAAACTGGCTTATCGTGTAGTGTTTATCGGGGGTCTATAACATTTTCCATGTTTCTCACCTTGGGAAGTTCCTTCATGATTCCTCCGTTAGACTTAAGCTTGATCAGATTCGGGACTTGGGGAACTTTGAGTTGGAGCCTAGTATGCCCAGTGTCACCACAATAATCGGGGAGCATGGAATCAAAAGACTCCATATTAAATTCATAACCCAGTCCGAGTACAATGGGAGATAACCCTGGAGAATCATGTGGAAAACAGAAGAAAAGATGAGGCAAACTCATCTAGAGCTTTTCAAGGGAAATTATTTCCTCTCAAAATTTCCTTTATGGTTGCATCGTGGTAGCCAGATTGGATGGTAGAAGATAGTTGCAACACACACAGAGCACTCATATAGGAATTACATGCATATTAGGGTGTTCTGCATAAATTCTGGATCACATATTACACTTTCACGTTAGAACCAAGCTAACTTTAGTAAGTCTGCATTACATAATCACATCGGGTAACGAGTACCTTACAGTTGTTTTGTAAATAATATATATATATATATATATATGTGTATGTATGTATATGTATATATCATGTTTGTTAGAGCGAGTTTTGTTTTTGGCCCATTCGAAAAGATTTTGTGATGAAACCTCTTTTAGGGGGGAAGAATATAACACCCCATAAAATATACCCTAAATAAATATAGATAATTAAATTAATGAAATATCAATAGGCTAAAAATAATTTTTTCGTACTATTGAGAATTTATCAATAAAGATATTGCTATTGTGTTCGTGGCGAGATTGTGATCCGTTTTCATATTTTATTTGCCGAAAACGGAGTTTGTATGAAGAAGTTATCAATAAAACAAGTTACACAATAATTACATACACATAAGACTTGAATTTAAAACTAAATAAATATAAATCTAGGATATAAATTAATATTGGATGGCATAATATAATATTCCGTAAAGATTTCAAATTGTATGTATACATACACACACACACACACATACATACGAAAGGGGACAAGAATGAATAATAAACACAAGAATTAATTGCAATTAAAATAAAAAAGCAACATTTAAACAAAACAGATCTCCCAACACTAACCTCAAAAAAAGGGTCGACCGCCCCATAAAAAGGGGTCGACCGCCCCACAAAAAGAGGTCGACTAGCCGGTCGACCGCTTTCTTATGAAGGGGGTCGACCGCCTACGTGGTCGAGAGTGGGAGATATGCATTATTTTCTTTGGTTTTTAAATAGTTTTGCTTTATTGGACTATCTGGATTAAATCTAACTATTCTTACGGTTCACATACACAATAGAAACTATAAAAAGATCCTCTAGTCTCTCTCTAAAACCCTACCTTCATCTTTTCTATTCCTACATTCTGTCTCTTCGTCATTTTCTTTATTCCATAAACAGGTTAGGTTTCTTCTCTTTTTATAATCTATATTCTATCTCTTCTTATCTAGATTCTTATACGGATTCTGGAATTACGTGTAATATATGTATGAAATTCTAAATCTGATTCTTATACATAAATTTTAGGAGAATATAGAGTACGCTGATTCGAAGATTCAATACAAATCGTTAGATTCTATATTGAATTTCTATTATCCTTTTCATACCTCTGTAAGTGGAAATTACATCAGTTTTTCATTTTCTATGTGATGTTAGTGTTGATTTGGATTGTTATGCCTAAGGAGGTTTGGATTTACACGAAAACCAAATTATAAAAAAGTTCTTCAAATCTCTTATAATTTGTGGAAATTGTCAATCAATTGTGTTGATTGGGTTTTGATTAGTGAGAAAATAAGAGATCGGCTTTTAGTTTCTAATGATGGTCTGATTCTATTTCTTGTAAATTTTATAAATTCCATATGTATGTGTGCAAAGGCATTAGAATCGAGTATTGTAAATATAATAGGTTTAAGCATCTATTTTTAAAATAGGTATTTTGATCATATTATATACAAATAACTAAAGTCTTAAGTTTTTGTGTATATATATGTTAATGAAAAGTGAAGCAATACCAAGAAGGAGACTTTACATATATAAATGAATTATCGCAACTTGTCTTTCTTTTGTTATTGAAATAATTATTTAAATTTTGGTTACAAGTTCTATGTATATATTATTGTTTCCCTATTATTGATTACAATATACATGCTGATGCCATATTGAGAAAAAATAAGGAAATAAACTTATAAACCTTATTTTGATGTTAGGATTAACATTTCAAATCAATTAGGATGTTTATTCCTGTGCGCTTAATTTACTTATCTATTAGCATAATTATCATATTATTAATGCATATTAAATTCGTATTAAATGGCGTACTAAATGCGTTAAAATAGGAAAGTAGAATTATAAATGCCCACATAGGAAATTTTTATGTGTGTAAGTTTAATGGATTTTATTGGTATTAATGACACGGAAGCCCGAGTTTAATCCCAACTAGTAGTAGAAGCCAACCCAGTACTGACCAGCATATTTGACATCTACAAGTTAGTCGAGTTAATGTGATAGGTCTAGGTGTCATGGGCCATTACAATAATTACACAAAGGCGCAAGGTTAAGCTCAACTTATAGTACAAGCCTGCCTGGAACCACCTACCAAACCCAATATCTAAAGTGGTCAGTTTAATGTGAGATGTCTTATATGTGTGTGTGTGTGTGTGTGTGTGTTTGTGTGTGTGTGTATGTGTGAAGAAGGCCTGTCTAGAGAATATATTAAATGGTTGACTTACATAAGTAGTGTTGGAGAATGGAGTTTTGATGACAAAAACCCTATTTCAATTATCATTATTAATTGATTATAAAATATTGTGTGTTCTTTCCTTTTTTGCATTTTATATTTACTAATTTCTGTGTCTATGATTGTATCCGTGTTTATGATCATTTCTAGTGTGATAATCATTGTGTGATTAATATAGTAATTCAAGTTACTTTAAAATTTCTATAAATTCTTCATAAACACTATTACCCCATCCTCTAGTATTTATTCTGCCTTAAGATCTGCATTTCGTATCTTTAATAATTAGTATTAGAGCATAGGTTTTCCAAAAGTTCATAATCTGATTTTTGAAAATAAATGGCAACCAACACGGGTAATAATAGTTTTTTTGTAGAGGGTTGGTCCGCTATTATACTACCGCTATTTAATGGCTGTAATTATTGATATTGGGCATGTAGAATGAAAATATATTTACAATCAATAGAATTAGACACATGGAATAACACACAGACTGAATATGTTGAACCCACAACTAATTTTGCACAATGGACCGTTAAACAAAAGGCTGCTGCACAAAGTAATTCTAAGGCCATGAATATGTTATTCTATTCATTAGATAAAAATGAATTAAATAGAGTATCAGTTTGTAAATCTGGTTATGAAATATGGGGAACATTACAAGCTACTCATGAAGGAACCAATAAAGTCAAATAGACAAAGATATCAATGCTATTTTATCAATTTGAGTTATTTAAAATGAATGAGAATGAATCTATCTGTGATATGTATTGCAGATTCCAGAAAATAGTGCATTCATTAATGGCTCAGGGAAAAACTTATTCAAAAACCAAGTCAGAAAAAATACTTAATTCATTGACTCCAGAATGGGATAAGAAAACACTAGCGATTGAAGAAGCCAATAATGCCAGTGAAATGAAGATTGATGAGTTATAGGGAATTTGATGCCGTTCGAAGTTCAATTACTAAAAAAGAAAGGAAAATATACCAACAGAAAAGAAATCTATAACGTTCAAAGCAACAACAAATGGTTTTGATTCAAGCAGTGAGGACGATGAAGAAATTTCTTTAATGATAAGAAATTTCAGAAAATTTCGAAGATATAAAAGGAGAAATAGTTTTCATAGAAATAATCACGGAAGTTCGAGAAGAAATGATGATAGATGTTATAACTGCAACAAACCGGGTCATATAAAGAAAATGTGTCCATATTCAGATAAATCAAATCAACAAACAAACAATAGTAATTATTCAAAGAAGAGAAAAAGGGCATATGCAGCAACTTTAGACGATTCAGATTCATCATCAAGTGATGACAAGCAGGAAACCGGAAATTCAAATATGTGTTTCACAACAATTCAGAATTCAACAAATATCTAAGAAATGGATCTAAATACCAGGTACACCTTAATTAATTTTTGGTTGATTTGGATGAATGGATGTTTTGTTTGTTTGCCTTATTTGAATTTGAAATTTAACATTTTAAAATTCAAACTTGAACTTTAAAATTCAAATTCAAATTTTGAAATTCATAATAATAATAATATAATTTTAATTAACTTTTAGTGATAGGTAGGATTAATATTATTTCAAGAAATAATAAATCTGAAATATAAAATGTTAATTTAATATAAAAAAAGTCAAATAGAATTGTGTCTTCTCAAAGTACACAATATGCTGACATACCCAAATAGACATGTCGACATATGTGCCAGTACTTTAAATTCTAATTTGAATTTCAAAAGTTTGAAATTTCAAACTTCCCTCCAACATTTCATCAACTCCCAAGGTATGGATAGATGTCTTCAATTTCAGAAAAGATGTGCCCATTCAATCTCTATTTATTTATCTATTCAGTCCTATTTTCTCTGCCTCTCATTCAAAATTCAAACAACTTTCCTCATACCTATTCTCTTCAAAACATACCTTCAATGGCTTTCTCAAGTACACCAACAACCATGAGATTGACCAAAACCCTCAAAGGTCATCTCTACAATGATAAGGAAGCAGTTTAAGCCTATGTTGACTATATGGCAAATGGAAAAGTCAACACGGTAGCCTTTGTTGTCGTCAAAGAATTTCCTTCTTATGATCTTTGTTCTCTTTTTCATCAAAATGAATTTCTGAGCTTGATTGACATTCGAGATAATGATGAAGTATGTTACCCAAATCTCGTCAAAATGTTTTATGCAAATTTGGGTCATGGCTTTTTTGAAGGAAACGAAAATCAAGTACAGAGTATTGTAAAAGGAACTCAAATAGTTTTGGATTGTGAAATTTTGGTTACTATCTTAAATTGTAAATCTACGAGCTCGAATTTTTCAGAATTTGAAATTGATGAAACTGATTTGGAAACCTTTTATCGCATATTTGAAAACGATGATCACTTGTAATTTAAATTTCGTTTTTTTGGCCCAAACCAAAAATTGTCAACATCCTCCTTCAACATACTCTCACAACTCGTTCCGGAAATTTCAACAACTCTACTCTCCAAGTTCAAAAAGCTCTCTTTGTTATTTTTAGGGTTTATGACATCAATTAGGCAGATGTTATTTTGAAAGAATTTAAGCCTAAAGAAAATACACTTTATCATGGAGTTTATTTTACACACATCTTTAAATATTTTGGAGTGGATCTCAAAGGAGAGGAATTTGGGTTTTTAAAATAGGGAAATATACATCTTATGCAAATTCCAACCATTTTTAAGCCTTATGAAACTGTTGAGGATATACAATCTCGAATGCAACAACAACAAGAAAATCCAACGGAAATCGATGAAGAAGAATCCTCTTTGGAAAGTGTTGAATGTCCAACAAATACTAGAACCATAACCAAAGAAACACTTGTCCAAAACCAAGTTAAGTTAGCCAAGAACCAAAAGAAAATCAAGAAGGTTCTTACCTAAACGTCTTCTAAAATGAACAAGTTCTTTGGCAAAGTAGGAAGAAAACTTGATTTATCATCTTCATCATCATCATTCGCTGAAGTCTAATCTTATGTAATCTATGTTATCTTTCATATTTTCTTGTATTTGCTTTCGAAGCTTGTATTTATTATTTTAAATCATTTGAATTTAATTGCTTTCAAGTAGTAATGGATGGTGTTTATTTCTATCAAAACAATCTTTAATTTACTATAAAAACACATTAGAATTAAATAAATTAAAGTAATATAATAAGAGTTAACTAAAAATTGAAAATACCCAAATTATAACTAGGGTATGTTGACATGTACAAAATGACATGTCGACATATAACTGCCAGTTTTTCAAATTTGTTAAAATTTGAAATTTGAATAACCAACGAGTGTCTCTTCATTTTAAACGAATTTCAGACCTTATAAATACCTCTTTCTTCCACCAAAACTTATTCTAAAGTTTCTCCTTCTTCTCTAAACATTCATTTTCTATAATATCAAAATATGGCAAATCCTATTCATAATTTGAGTGAGAATCTTAAAGAAACACTCAATTCATTTAAAAATATTCTATCTATTATACTTAGTAATCAGGGTCATCTCAAATTAAATCAAATAAAGATGGTTGAACATCAAGAGAAGCACTTTGATGTCATCAAGAAGGATTCAATCTTTGGAGGAGATGGATAAGTGGAAGTTCTAAGACAAATTTGAATTTGTTTGAATTTGCTTGGAAATATTTCTTGATTTGATTTGAAACCTATATTTGATTTGATTTAAATACTTGTGAATATTGATTGAAATACTTGAATTGTTATACTCTTTCTTGTTAGAATTAGAATTACGGAATCATAACTAGATATTTATATGTGGCAAGTCATTAGGATAATTTATTTCCTAGATTTAGGGGGAGTACAGTTAGAGATTCTTTTTTTTGACGATAAAGGAGGAGAAATTATAAAATAAGGATTAGTTAGTCTTAGTTTAAGGGGGAGTATATATGATTCATATAGGATTCATGGTGAAAGGGGGGAGTATTCATGGTGAAAGGAGGAGTATTTGAAGAATCAGATCAATAAGTATCAACAGTTAGGAATATTTTTTAAATCAAGGTTGTCATCATCAAAAAGGGGGATATTATTGAAGAGTGGACTTTTGATGACAACAACCTTATTTCAATTATCATTATTAATTGATTATAAAATCCGGTGTGTTCTTTTCTTTTTTGCATTTTATATTTACTTATTTCTGTGAGTGTTTTCGTGTTTGTGATCATTTCTGGTGTGATAATCATTGTGTGATTCGTATAGTAACTCAAGTTAGTTTAAGATTTATATAAATTCATCGTAAACACTATTCGCCCCCCCCCCTTTAGTGTCGATTCTACTTTAAGATCCGCATTCCGCATCCTTAACAAGTAGTTAAGACTAGGTCCATTTCTAAGGTTCATGTTTATCCACTATAAATCATTCACTTATTGATAGATTGAATATATACCAGAACGATAGGTCGAGTGCTATATGAGTCGAGCACTTACATGGTCAAGCACTAGCCTAGGTAGGTCACAAATAGGCTCGGTTACAAGTATGGTCGAGCATACACTAGTCGGGCACAAGCAAGGTTCGAGCATCACTTTGGTTGGTCGTGCATTCAAAAAGGATAAAGAACCGAGCAGCCAATGGTCGAGCACACGTGTAGTCATGGATCATCTTGGGTCAAGCATTATAGGGGTCGTACATCACTCTGGTCGATCGTGCATTATGGTGGTCAGCACTATAGGGTCAGTCGAGCATCACTCTAGTCAGTCTTGGGCAGACAATTGGCAACAGTTGGCAATGGCATTTTCGTAATTATGACTTGAACGACCCATAACCTGCATATATGAGTTTCAACTCACCACTTCATTCAAATTCCACCTATAAATACCCCATGGCTTCCATGTTTCGAGGGAGGGATTCCTAGCTTCACGAAGTGTTGTTCGTTTGTTTTCTCCATTGTTCTAAGCCATCGTAGCCTCCATTAGAGTTCATCCAAGCTCCAATCTACAATCTCTACCGTCTCATTCTATGGAATCAAAGAAGATCACTTGAGTCCAAAGTTATAGAAGATCCATCCTATTAATCTCCATTACTCCAGTGATCTAAGGATTTCTATATCAAAGTTTGATATATCATAGAGATTAAAGAGAGAAATGTATAAAGTTGAGAGAATCATGTATTTTGTAATCTCCATGATGATAATGAAAAATGCTATCATAGTGGACGTAGGCTGCTTCTTAGCCGAACCACTTTAAATTCTTGTGTCTTTTACTTGCTTTTGAATATTTGGTGGCTCCATATATTTTTCTTATTTTTGTGAAGTGTTCATCAAACACCTTGGGGTGTTGTTGCTCATTTTTAGCATCAACATTTTTGGCGCCACCCTGGGGCCACGTTCATATTCTCATTCTCAAGTCTAAGTGCTTTATGGTTGCATTGAAGTGGGCCAATTGACAAATTATCTTTGAAGTTTAGAAATTTTTCTAACATCATGCCACCGAAGAAACCATGAACTAGCAAAACCATTATAGCCACGACTTCTGGAAATTTGTGGATGACCCTATCACTCCGCAGACTAATTTCGAAGTTGGTGAATCCTTCAGAGCCAGGGTTGGTGTGGCTAGACAAGAGACGGATAAAGCTAATGCTAGTTTGACGCATCAAATGGAAATTTTAACAAATGCTATAATGAAGAGGGTAGAAACTCTATTTTCTCTTCAAGCCGCCATAACAAAATTCGCTACTAATGTCACTCGTCCTGAAGTTGCCACCTGTGCTGAAGTTGCTACCCATATTGAAGTTGATAATTCCTTTGCCACGAGTCCAAATAAAAATCAATCTATTCATGAGATTGATGATTCGAACAGTGCCAATCATGAAGATTCGAAACTGACTGCTTGAAACCACATCGAAAAAGCAACTTCTCACAAAGAGACTAGCTCCACCAAAGGGGCACCTCCCCATGAGGGAGGCTCCAGGCCCCAGATCCGTAGCCGAGATCATTTTCGTAAGAGAAAATCTGGTGATGGCGTCCGTCCCGCGGAACGGCGCAATGAGAAGGAGCATCTCGTGGATATGGTTTGGCAAATCATGAAGGAAAGTGCTAACCGAGAAGACGACAAAAAAGAGTGGGAGTTTGCTCCATCTAAAACTCCACTCATAGAAAGGATCAAATTCACCAAGTTCCCACGAAAGTTCAATCCACCGACGATTCAAGCTTACATCGGGACTGGTGACCCTAACCTGTTCCTATATAAATATGATCAGCACATGGACGGGGCCAGTTCCACGGATGAACTTAAATGCCTGTACTTCCCTCTGTATTTAGAAGGGGCACCATCGCACTAGTTTACCAAGCTCCCAACGAGATCTATAGACAATTTTTCTACTCAGGATAAGAAATTCAAGGAACAATTCAGGCTGCAGTCTACAAAAATCAAGTATGTGATGTCATTGAATGACATGGAGCAGAGGCCAGGGGAGTTGATTAAAGCTTTCCTTGCTCGATTCAATGCCGCAGCAGCGGAAGTAGCAGATCTAGAACCCCGACCAGTTCTAATGGCATTGAAGCGTGCCACGATTAAGAAGTCGAAATTTGGAAGACGGATCAAAATGAAAAAGCCAAAAACCTTAGAAAGATTCTATGCGAAAGCGGAGGAATATATCGATGTGAAAGATGATCCATACTTTGCCATGGATATAACTGAGGGAAGCACGGCTCCATCAAAGAAAGAAAACAATATTTCGAATAGCTAGAAGAACAACAGGAGTAAAAAGCGGGACAATGATGCTAAGGATAAATGAATTGGAAAGAAGTTCCGTTTCTTCAAACCTGCAAAGCTAACCCCGTTAACAAAAACTCCAGAAAAATCTTTATGGCTACTAAGGATTACCCCAAGCCAAAGAATCAGAAGGTGACCAACAGTCAAGCAGATTCTAGAAGATTCCACCGTTTCCATAATCAGCTGGGTCATAATACAAATGAGTGTAAACATCTTAAGAATTTGATCGAAGAGCTGATTAGGAAGAACCGTCTACAACAGTATGTGAAAAATCAACAAACTACCAATCCTCCCCAAATTGCGCAAGAACAGAATGCGTCTGCATCAGGGGAGAATGTCTTAGCATCAGTTTCTCAAAATCTTGTGATCAGCACCATTTCAGGGGTGCGCCTCACCCAGTAAGGGAAAATTAGGGAGACATCGAAAAGTACGCTCGTGCACTTAAGAACTCTCCAAGAGATGAAAGGTGTTTGTGTAACACCCCACGTCCATTAATGTCACTCACGAAGGGAATGCATTAACTTCCATGGAGGTTATAAGTGAATGTAGAACAGAAAAATTACAACAAGACAGATAATAAATAGTACTTAGAAATATAAAACTTCATTTTATTGCAGCGGAAATTAAACATGTTTGTTACATCATAAAACCATATATCATAACCAAGTACAATATCCATCTTCATAAAAACAAAATACATAATCCCATTACATAAATAGCCATTAAAAAGATAACAAGCTGGACTTTACTTCAACGGTCCAAGCTTTCCAAAGAGAGATGAAGCAATTCAATCAAACTCCACTAGAGCTGGGCCCAACCTGAGGACCTGGAGGGGGAAAAAGGATAGAATAGAGGGGGTCAGACATAAAGTCTGGCGAGTATGATAATTCTAACAATACTATTATCAAAATAACTAGACTAAGGCATAAGATGGAAGACAAGTAAATGTCTATGAACTCTTAGGAAGATAAAGAAAGCGTTTAAGATAACGTTAAAGATAACGGTAAAGGCACACCTAATTACTAACGAATGATTACTACACTGCACCGCACATTACTACACTGCACCACACCAGTCACCCTATTGTTTGATCCCACTTGCTTCACACAGAAACTTTATAAATAGCCTTACGTACCCCTAAATGACTACATAGGTGTCGTCTTCCCCTATCTCCACTAGGTGTACCCCACTACCCACTTTCGATCGGCTCCCTACTCGTAGATACCCGTGCTGGCCCCACAGTGGGGTGTATCACTCCCCTAAAGTCGCAACCCGATACAACTTGAGAATGCACGGCTTATACCTACACGATGCAACAACGTCTTACCTAATAGCTCGGGTCAACACACACATATGAAACCCGTTGGACTTGCGTTGCCACCGCTCCCCGTTTTGGGCTCTTACAGTCAAACCCAACATGCGTGTCCCGTCCTCGACTTGGGTCGAGCCCACAAAGATACGTTTGGGATACTGGTCGAAATGGGCCCCCACAAGCTACCCACCTAAGCATGTCACTAGTATATCCCACTTAACCCTCTTAGTCATGTTCATTTACATGTGTGTTTGGTTAAGTCTTACTAATCGTATTTCACATGCCACTAAGGGCACCCCCTAGATTCCTCATGCCACCCAAGGCACCTACTTAACCCCCATGTCCCACCTTACATGTTTATCTGGTTAAGTATTTCTTAATTCATTCAGGCCATAACCTCATAAAGACCTCTCACATTAGACTGGCATTTATGGCAGCTGGATTTGTCGGGCGGGTCCGGGCAGTCTTACACCATAAAAGAGTCTAACCTCGTGTCTTTACAACCGTTCTGCTTTAGTTTAGGCCTAGGACCTCTCACATTGGGCTGACATTTGTGACCACTGGATTTGCCGGGCGGGTCCGGGCAGGTTTACGTCACAAACGAGTCCAACCTCGTGTCTTAAGCATTGATTAACACTTAAAATCTTTTACCCCAGTTTTAATAATTCCCTATTCAAATTATTAATTAAGTCAACTTTTAATGATGTCCATAATTGACTCAATTATGGCCATCCACTTATGGCATGCAAAATCATATCAATTGCACCCCAACTTTTTAATATTAAATCCTTAATATTACCCTTACCCCACGTTTATACGTTCTCTTATTCAACGCATAATATAGGCTAGACTTGTATAGTCTAACACCTAGCACAAAGATAAATTATCACAACATATAGACAATTAAAATAAATCTAATCATAATAGGGGTGAAACTTGCATAAACTACACATGTTAAGGATCAAAAGGTGTCAACTTGTTAAATGTCTCAATTTACATGATATGACCATAGCCCAAATCTATACATAAACTTGCATATGGGGTTTTTAGGCAACATAATGATGGTGTGAACTAGCATAGGATATCACATATGTCATAGCATAATTCTAGATGTCATAATAGATGTCTTGGCATATGTTCATAATTTTTCTAATCAATCTAACTTGCATATGTGACTTGTCATATAGATCAACATAACCCAAACATGATGATTTAATTAATATGAACTAACTAGCATAGATGGTAACATCATTGCCTTTTTAACATGTATGATTCATCACAACTTAGCATAGAAACTTCAACATACATAACATCATCATAGCATGATTTACAACATATAAGATATCATCATCACATAACATTGGATTTACAATATACATGATTGCAAAAGGGGTTTACAACAACATATATGATAATTCACATCATCTACTCATAATCCATTCATAACTCAACCTAATTAAAATGATAATAATCTTGTTAAGATCATCATACTCACAATTTAGAGAAGAAAAGAGAGAGTTTTGCTTTGCTTTAGGGTTGAGAGAATTAGAATTGAATTAGCTTTTCTTCCTTCTTAGTTGGCGGCGGCTCCATTGGTTTCCATGGCGAAGGTAACTATTCTATTTTAATTAGGTTTAGGGTTAGCATTAGGATGTATTTATAGGTGTAGGAAGTTATTTAGGACCATTAGATTAACCCTGAACCATGAGAACCAATCAAATGCAAAATCTGCATTTGAGCGAATCGGCCCACGGGTTGACAGCCAAACACCCTGGATTAACCCCTAGTCGACCCAGCGGGGCTTGGGTCGACCTCAAAAATGGGCCGGTTCGGTTATTTCCCCTCCCAGTTCGCTGTTTTGAACTTTTTCGCATATTTATTTATTTAATTTTTAATATATATATATATATATCAATATATATATATATTTCTCTGTGCAACCCATTTCACTTAATTCTTTTCTAAAAATTAAGTATACTTTAATTTGTGAATTTTAATGTTATAAAATTACGGGGTGTTACATTCTCCCCTCCTTAAAGGATTTCGTCCCTGTAATCTCCAAGTCAAGAAGAATGTATATCCTACCATCTAATCGTCCATCTACTCCACCATCAAACACCAGCATCCATTGTCCTTAAAAGACTTCTAATGCTTTATTGTTTATATGCACAGTGTGTGTATATGTCCATATCTAATGCAAAATTAGGCGGTCTACTGATTCAGTCGACCTCCTTAGTGCAATTCATGATAGTGCCATGCGTCCAATATGTATGCAAAAGATTCCTAATGATACATATTAATTCTATATGCGTGCACAACCATCCACCCGAATGCAGCAACTATATGATAATACAACCATTATACATCCATTTTACTAAATACATCCATATATATGCAATATGCAATATGAAGTGACTGAGCCGATCTAGTGCCTAATAGTGTGTGTATATGCATCCACGAGCAACCACTAGCAGACACTTGCATCCACTTTGCATCCACCATACATAACATGTCTCAAACACATGTTCCAACCATAGGATTATCCTAACTAAAGGTCAAAGATACTAGTGAGAGGATATACTAAAGATAAGATAAGTACAAGTTAAGCGATAAAGGAGAAATTAAAGGACATACCCTCAAAAAGAAAAGGGTACCATGAACGCATCGTCTCTTCCGTCTCCCAAGTAGCGTTGCTCTCATCATCTCCCCATTGCACTTTGACTAGTCTGACCTCTCGATTCCTCAACCTTTTGATCTCCGACCCAAGAATGCGCGTAGGAGCTCGTCGAATTGTCACATCACGCTCTATCTCCACCTCTCTAAGCACGCTCGGCTCTACCACTTCCGCGGTCTCGTGCAAGCACTTCCTCAAATGTGACACATGGAATACGTCATGTACACCACTAAGTCTCTCGGGCAACTCCACTCTATACGCCATCTGTCCAATTTTCTCCTTAATAGGAAACGGCCCTACAAACCTTGGTGCTAATTTCCCAACGGACCCAAAGCAAACAACGTTCCGTAATGTAGACACTTTGACAAAGATCATGTCCCCAACTTCAAACTCGAGATCTGTCCTCCTATTATCCGCATAAGATTTCTGCCTATCCTGTGCTGCTTTCATCCTCCTTCGAATCAAGTCGATCTTCTCCGAAGTCTCCCTAATCATATCGGGCCCAAGTAAGATCTTATCCGTAGATTCCCACTAACATGTAGGTGAACGACAAGGTCGTCCATATAGAGCTTCGAATGGTGCCATACCAATGTTGGACTGAAAGCTATTATTATATGCGAACTCAACCAATGGAAGATGCTCTTCCCATGTACCCCCAAAGTCTAGGGTACATAGCCTCAACAGATCCTCTAGAATGTGATTCATCCTCTCAGTCTGGCCGTCCGTCTGAGGATGATATGCGGTGCTCAAACATAACTGAGTCCCTACCGCCTCTTGTAAGCTTCTCCAAAATTCGCTAGTGAAAATAGGATCGCGGTCGCTCACTATGCTAGAAGGAACACCGTGCAAACGAACTATTTCTCGAACGTATACGGAGGCTAACATGGAGCAGTCCTCTTACTCTTTACGGGAATGAAATGGGCGTATTAGTAAGTCTATCTACTATAACCCAAATTCCCGTATTACCCTTCCTTGATCGCGGTAACCCATCCACAAAATCCATCGAGACACTTTCCCACTTCCATAGTGGAACCTCCAATGGGTGAAGCAACCCACCGGGTTTCTTTTGCTCCACTTTTACTTGTTGGCACACCAAGCATCTAGCGACATACTCGGCCACATCTTTCTTCATGCCGGCCCAAAAGTAAACTCTCTTCATGTCTTTGTACATCTTGTTCCCGCCGGGATGAATGGTCATCTTCGAATGATGTGCTTCATCAAGAATAGTCTTCCTAATGTCATCATCTTTTGGTACACAAAGTCTACCGTCCCTACGTAACCAACCCTTATCGTCTAGGGTATACCTACGGAGATGGCTTGATGACTCCCCTCCTTTGAGCTTTTCTACTAACTCAACTAACTGTGGGTCGTCTAGCTGTGCCTCGCCAATCCGTCCCAAAAGCGTAGGTCTGACCTCCAAGGATGCTAGCAAACCGGGTACGAAGTCAACGGAAGGTCTAAAGTCAAACATCGAAATGAATTCTAAACTTTGCCGCTCAACAAACAAAGGACTTAAGGATAATCTTTTTCTACTTAAGGCATCGGCCACCACGTTACCCTTGCCAGGGGTTTATGCTATCTCAAAGTCGTAGGACGCTAAGAACTCCATCCACCTTTGCTGCCTTAAGTTCAAGTCCTTTTGAGAGAATAGGTATTTTAAAGATTTGTGGTCAGTGAATAGTTCGAATTTCTCGCCAAGAAGATAATGACGCCAAGACTTAAGCGCGAAAACAATAGCGGCCAACTCTAGGTCATGTGTGCGGTAATTCTTCTCATGCGCTATCAACTGCCTTCCACCATAGGCTATTACCCTGCCCTCTTGCATTAAGACTGCGCCTAGTCCTGTCCCACAAGCGTCAGTATAAACGGTAAACGGCTTACTCCCGTCTGGAAATACTAAGACTGGGGCTGAAGTCAAAGCTCTCTTCAAACGTTGGAACGCATCATCACAATCTACGTCCCATGTGAAAACTAGGTTCTTCTTCGTCAAGCGTGTCAATGGAGCTGATATTTTTGCGAAGTCTTTGATAAACTTCCTATAGTAGCCAGCCAACCCCAAGAAATTTCTCACTTCGGTAGCATTTTTGGGAACCTTCCAATCTTGGATGGCCACCACCTTCGCGGGATCTACAGCTATCCCTTCTTTGGAAACCACGTGCCCCAAGAACCGTACTTCCTTCCTCCAGAAGTGACACTTAGAAAATTTAGCCTTAAGGCTATGTGCTCGTAGGGTCTCCAACACTTCCCTAAGATGTAGGGCATGCTCTTCTTCATCCTTAGAAAAGATCAAGATGTCATCTACAAAGACTACCACGAATTTGTTAAGGTACTCCCTAAACACCCTACTCATCAAATCAACAAAATATGCTGGGGCGTTTGTCAAACCGAAGGGCATCACTAGCTATTCATAGAAACCGTCCGGAGTCCTAAAGGCAGTCTTGTCTATGCTATCCTCAGCCACTCTCAACTGATGGAACCTAGTGGCTAAGTCCAACTGTGAAAACAATGAGGCGCCAACTAACTGATCGAAGAGATCGTCAATCCTCGGCAGTGGGTGTCTATTCTTCTTAGTAAGCTTATTAAGTTCTCTATACTCCACAAAAAGTCTAAGGGACCCATCCGCCTTCGTGGCAAATACTACTGGAGCACCCCACTCCGATATACTTCGTCTTATGAACCCCTTCTCAAGCAACTCCTTCACTTTCTTATCGAGTTCCCTCCTTTCACGTGGAGCCATGTGGCGTACTGGCAAAGATAATGGTTTAACATTATCCACAAGATATATTCGAAAATCTATCTCCCGCTTCGGAGGCAAGCCCTTCACCTCCTCAAACACATCCGAATATTCTCGGACCACTCTAACAGATCGTAGATTTTCCTCAGACGCGTCAAGCGGTTCTAGATAACTTAGCATAACCGAATTTATGGGATTACAAAAGATTTCGAGAGTGTTGCCAAGGCAAGTCACTAGCCTAACTACTCTCCTTTCACAATCAAGAACGACCCCATTTCTGGATAACCAATCCATTCCTAAAATTAGCCCATAGCCCGTGAAGCCCAACACGTAAGCATCACATCTAAATTCAATGCTAAGTATGGAAATTTTCAAATCCAAACACATCATAGACAAATAAGCTGAGCCCCCAATTGGATTCGAAACAACTAAGGGATCCTCTACTAAACTGGTGTTTTAGTGCAGAGATTCAACTAATGATGTAGAGATAAACGAATGTGATGCGCCTGAATCGAATAAGGAACGGACAGGATGATCAAACAGAAAAACTAAGCTTTCAACAGAAATGGTTCTACCTCGTTCTTGCAGCGGTGGGACCGCGAGAGCCTGAACTTGTCCCCTTGCCTGCCCTGGTGCCATAAGAGCCTGCACCTGTCCTCCCGAGGTAGCTCCTGCCCTCTGCCCCTTCTTTGGGCAGTCCTTCACTAAATGTCCCGCATCGCCACAATGAAAACAGCATGTCTTCTTTTTCTTTCGGCAATCCTTGCTGAGATGGCCTGGTGTCCCACAGTTAAAACATTTCTTCTTTCCCTTGCCGTTATTGTCTTTACCACCCTTCTTGTTTTCCTGTTGTGGTTTCTTCTGATCCCCCTTCTTCTCGGGTGCCTTATCATCTTTAGTGCTTTTCTCCTCATGCATGAGCGCCATTTCTACTAACTGCTCAAAGGTGGCCCCCATCGGGATGTGGGTCATAGCCAACCCTTGCAATGGTTCATTCAAGCCATTCACAAACCTTAGAGCCTTCTTCTCCGACGTGTTTACTAAGTCCAAGCCAAACCTTGCTAACTGATTAAATTTATTGACATATTCTTTCACTGATGAGCTTCCTTGATTCAATGTCAAGAACCTTTCCATATATAGATTTTCTTCCGCCCTTGAGAGAAACTTCGCTTCGAACCTACGTCTGAAATCCGCCCAAGAGTCAACAGGACGCTCCCCATTAGTGACCTCCCACCAAAACGAGGCCTCTCCCTTCATCAACCAAGCTGCTAATCGAACTCTCCTCCCTTCTTCTACTTCAAAGATTTCTAGCAATTCTTCCACCTCCTTAAGCCAATCTCTAGCTTCCACAAATGTTTCTGACCCTTGAAATGGTTTTCCACCCATAGCCTTGAATTCCTTGCACGTCTTTGTAAAAGTATCTATGCGAGGAGGAGGAGGAGGAACTGGTGCAACTGGTGGTGGAGGAACACTGGCTGGACCTGCAGCGGCCCTAGCCTCTAATAACCTCCTATACCATCCTGGTATCGTTACACCGTCGGGTAGATTAAGATCTTCAGCCATGCTGAAACGAAAAAGGAAAGATTCAGAATGGAGAATTCGAAAGATAAAGATATGGGCTATTGGGGATTATGTTTTTCTTCTTAAAAACTTTTCTCTTTAAATTTATCATTAAAACATGTTTTTGAAAGCATTTCTTCCAAAAATAACTATTTTTCTAAAGTATTTTTATCTGTTCTGGTAACCTTAAGCTCTGATACCACGTGTAACACCCCACATCCATTAATGCCACTCACGAAGGGAATGCATTAACTTCCATGGAGGTTATAAGTGAATATAGAACAGAAAAATTACAACAAGACCGATAATAAATAGTACTTGGAAATCTAAAACTTCATTTTATTGCAGCGGAAATTAAACATGTTTGTTACATCATAAAACCATAGATCATAACCAAGTACAATATCCATCTTCATAAAAACAAAATACATAATCCCATTACATAAATAGCCATTAAAAAGATAACAAGCTAGACTTTACTTCAACGGTCCAAGCTTTCCAAAGAGAGATGAAGCAATTCAATCAAACTCCACTAGAGCTGGGCCCAACCTAAGGACCTGGAGGGGGAAAAAGGATAGAAATAGAGGGGGTCAGACATAAAGTCTGGCGAGTATGATAATTCTAACAATACTATTATCAAAATAACTAGACTAAGGAATAAGCTGGAAGACAAGTAAATGTCTATGAACCCTTAGGAAGATAAAGATAGCGTTTAAGATAACGTTAAAGATAATGGTAAAGGCACATCTAATTACTAACGAATGATTACTACACTGCACCGCACATTACTACACTGCACCACACCAGTCACCATATTGTTTGATCCCACTTGCTTCACACAAAAACTTTATAAATAGCCTTACGTACCCCTAGCTGACTACATAGGTGTCGTCTTCCCCTATCTCCACTAGGTGTACCCCACTACCCACTTTCGATCGGCTCCCTACTCGTAGATACCCGTGCTGGCCCCACAGTGGGGTGTATCACTCCCCTAAAGTGGCAACCCGATACAACTTGAGAATGCACGGCTTATACCTACACGATGCAACAACGTCTTACCTACCAGCCCGGGTCCACACAAGCATATGAAACCCGTTGGACTTGCATTGCCACCGCTCCCCATTTTGGCCTCTTACAGTCAAACCCAGCATGCGTGTCCCGTCCTCGACTTGGGTCGAGCCCACAAAGATACGTTTGGGATACTGGTCGAAATGGGCCCCCACAAGCTACCCACCTAATCTTGTCACTAGTATATCCCACTTAACCCTCTTAGTCATGTTCATTTACATGTGTGTTTGGTTAAGTCTTACTAATCGTATTTCACATGCCACTAAGGGCACCCCCTAGATTCCTCATGCCACCCAAGGCACCTACTTAACCCCCATGTCCCACCTTACATGTTTATCTGGTTAAGTATTTCTTAATTCATTCAGGCCATAACCTCATAAAGACCTCTCACATTAGACTGGCATTTATGGCAGCTGGATTTGTCGGGCGGGTCCGGGCAGTCTTACACCATAAAAGATTCTAACCTCGTGTCTTTACAACCGTTATGCTTTAGTTTAGGCCTAGGACCTCTCACATTGGGCTGACATTTGTGACCACTGGATTTGCCGGGCGGGTCCGGGCAGGTTTACGTCACAAACGAGTCCAACCTCGTGTCCTAAGCATTGATTAACACTTAAAATCTTTTACCCCAGTTTTAATAATTCCCTATTCAAATTATTAATTAAGTCAACTTTTAATGATGTCCATAATTGACTCAATTATGGCCATCCACTTATGGCATGCAAAATCATATCAATTGCACCCCAACTTTTTAATATTAAATCCTTAATATTACCCCTACCCCACGTTTATACGTTCTCTTATTCAACGCATAATATAGGCTAGACTTGTATAGTCTAACACCTAGCACAAAGATAAATTATCACAACATATAGACAATTAAAATAAATCTAATCATAATAGGGGTGAAACTTGCATAAACTACACATGTTAAGGATCAAAAGGTGTCAACTTGGGAAATGTCTCAATTTACATGATCTGATCATAGCCCAAATCTATACATAAACTTGCATACGGGGTTTTTAGGCAACATAATGATGGTGTGAACTAGCATAGGATATCACATATGTCATAGCATAATTCTAGATGTCATAATAGATGTCTTGGCATATGTTCATAATTTTTCTAATCAATCTAACTTGCATATGTGACTTGTCATATAGATCAACATAACCCAAACATGATGATATAATTAATATGAACTAACTAGCATAGATGGTAACATCATGGCCTTTTTAACATGTATGATTCATCATAACTTAGCATAGAAACTTTCAACATACATAACATCATCATAGCATGATTTACAACATATAAGATATCATCATCACATAACATTGGATTTACAATATACATGATAGCAAAAGGGGTTTACAACAACATATATGATAATTCACATCATCTACTCATAATCCATTCATAACTCAACCTAATTAAAATGATAATAATCTTGTTAAGATCGTCATACTCACAATTTAGAGAAGAAAAGAGAGAGTTTTGCTTTGCTTTAGGGTTGAGAGAATTAGAACTGAATTAGCTTTTCTTCCTTCTTAGTTGGCGGCGGCTCCATTGATTTCCATGGCGACGGTAACTATTCTATTTTAATTAGGTTTAGGGTTAGCATTAGGATGTATTTATAGGTGTAGGAAGTTATTTAGGACCATTAGATTAACCCTGAACCATGAGAACCAATCAAATGCAAAATCTGCATTTGAGCGAATCGGCCCACGGGTTGACAGCCAAACACCCTGGATTAACCCCTAGTCGACCCAGCAGGGCTTGGGTCGACCTCAAAAATGGGCCGGTTCGGTTATTTCCCCTCCCAATTCGCTGTTTTGAACTTTTTCGCATATTTATTTATTTAATTTTTAATTTATATATATATATATATATATCAATATATATATATATTTCTCTGCGCAACCCATTTCACTTAATTCTTTTCTAAAAATTAAGTATACTTTAATTTGTGAATTTTAATGTTATAAAATTACGGGGTGTTACAGTTTGATTCTCAATGATGCCATTTCCGTTAAACAACAGAAAACCTCGTTTGGGGATGTCATGTTCAACAGAAAGGATGAAGAAGGGATAGTTGCTTCGACCTAAGATCCCATGGTGGTAACCTTTGAGATAGGCTCGACAACTGTGAAGCGAGTCCTAGTTGATTGTGGAGCTTCGGTGAATGTGTTGTTCAAGGATACTTCCAATAGAATGAAGCTTTCTATGGAGTATGTGCGAGCTTGCCAAAAGAAAATCCATGGGTTCACAGGGGAACCAAAACAACCCATTAGGGTTATTGACCTACTTGTGGAACTTGGAGAGGGTGAGAGAACGTTTACCTTGGTGCAGTCTTTTGTTCTGGTAGACGAGCCATCTGCCTATAACGCTTTTTTAGGAAGGCCGACTCTAGCGGCTTTCAGAATTATCCTAGTCTCCTGGTGCACGACAATGAAGTTTCCAATGGACAAGGGGATTGGCATGGTTCAAGCTGATTAGGAAATCGCTAGCGAATGCTATGTCAATGAGTTAAGGGAAGCTAACAAGAAAGACAAAGCAAAAAATATGGAGGTTCCTCTCCGCATTCATGAGCCTGCCTTATAGCAATTAGGAACGACCCCCATACTGGTGAATATAGTGGGGCTCAAAAGGAGACGGATCCAAGGAAAGCCAATATGAGGGAGGAGCAAGTGGCGCCAGCTGAGGTCACAATTTCAATTCCAGTTCACGATAAAATCCGAATAGAGTGCTGAAGATAGGCTCTCAGTTGGGCCTTAAATTGCAAAATGATTTGGTCATGTTTTTGAAAGCTAATCTTGACGTGTTTGCTTGAAGTCATTCTGACATGTGTGGCATATCCCCCGAGGTGGCGGTTCATTCACTGAACATTGACCCAAGCATCACTCCAATCAAGTAGAAAAGAAGGGTGCAAGGCCTTGAAAGGTCGGTTGCACTCAAGGAAGAAGTGGATGGACTTATGGAGAATCACTTTATATGAGAATTTACATATCCTGCCTGGGTCTCGAATCCTGTCCTTGTGAAGAAACCCAACGGAAAAGGGCGAGTATGCATCGATTACTCTGATTTTAATAAAGCATGTCCCAAGGACAGTTTCTCACTGCCTAGAATTGACCAGCTTGTTGATGCGACGGAGGGACATGAACTTCTCCCTTTGATGGATGCATACTCGGGCTAAAATCAAATCATGATGCATGAGCCTGACCAGGAGAACACGAGATTTATTACTGGCATAGGCCTGCATTGTTATAAAGTAATGTCGTTCGGGTGAAAAATGCTAGGGCAACTTACCAGTGCCTCGTTAATTCCTTGTTCAAATCTCTAATAGGTAAGATAATAGAGGTTTATGTAGATGATATGCTGGTAAAATCCAAAAATCTACTGACCATTTAGAAAACTTGGTCGAAATATTCAGTATATTGAGAAAGTATGGAATGAAACACAATACTCTCAAGTGTTCGTTCGGGGTCACGTCAGGGAAGTTTCTCGGGTTCATGGTTAATGCCCAGGAAATCGAACCCAGCACTACACAAATTATTGCTATAAGAGAAATGCGAGCTCCCCGAACGAAGAAAGAGTTACAAAGTTTGAATGGCAAATTTACTGCTTTGAATCACTTTATTTCTAAGGCAACTGATAGGTGTATTCCTCCTACTGATGCTTTAAGAAAAGGAAGGAGAGACTTCCAATGGACTCCGGAATGTCAAACGGATTTTGTAAAGTTAATCAAACATATGGAATCACCACCAATGTTATCCAAGCCTAGAGATGGTGAAGATCAATTCTTATATCTAGCAGTTTCATCCCATGCATTAAGCGCTACTTTAGTCGGAGAGTGTAACACCCCACTCCCGCTATGATCACTCACTAAGGGAATGCCATAGCATCGGTGGAGTATTTTAGTGAATATAGAACAGAAAAATTACAACAAGACAGATATAAATAGTACTTGAAATTTAAAACATCATCTCATAACAGCGGAAGTAAAACATGTCTGGTTACATCATAAAACCACAATAAAAGTCAAGTACAATATCCATCAAAATAAAGAAGTACATAATCCCACTCTCATACAATAGCCATGACAAAAGAAAAGATAACTGGGTAACTGGAGCTTTACATCTATCCAAGCTCCTAAAGACTGGAACAGCAATCCGATCAAGCTCCACTACTGCTAGGATCCACCGTAGGACCTGAGGGTTGGGAAAAAGATAAAAACAACGGGGTCAGACATAAGTCTGAGCGAGTCCTATAACTTTAACAATACAATCGTTAAAGTAACCAGAGAAGACATAAACTGATATACGGTAACTATTGGGGATGAATGGCTACACTAAGCAGTCAACTAAACTAAGATAAAAGATAAAGATGCATCTACCCTTCCAAAGGTAAATTACTAAACTGCACCACACCAGTCATTCCTAACTTAAAGGTTGATCCCACCCATGGACTTATAAAATTAACTTAATAGTTCTCGCGTACCCCTAGGTGACTAAGTAGACGCCACGGGGCCCTACAATCCACTAGGTGTACACACTACTCCCATTCGATCGGCTCCCTAACGTAGATACCCGTGCTGGCCCCACCGTGGGGTGTACCATTCCCTAACGTGGCAACCTGATAAAATTAACGGTGCACGGCTTATATCTACACGATGCAACAACGTCTTATTTACCAGCCCGGGTCCACACACGCATATGAAACCCGTTGGTCATGCGTTGCCACTGCTAACCCATTTTGGCCTCTTATAGTCAAGCCCAATATGCGTGTCCCGCCACTCGACTAGAGTCGAGCCCACTAAGATACGTTTGGGATATTGGTTGAAATGGGCCCCCAGCACAAGCCATCCCCCTAAGCTTGGCCCACACACTAGTGTTTCCCACTTAACCCTTTAATCATGTTTAATTACATGTTTCCTCTTGGTTAAGTATTTAATCATATTTTCTATTGGCAACCACTAGCAATTTCCACATACCACCCAAGGTACCCACTTAACCCCCATGCCCCACTACATGATTATCTGGTTAATTGTTTCTTAATTGATTAACACCGTAACCGTGTAAAGGACCCCTCACATTGGACCGTTATTTGTAGATGCCTGGTTAAGCCGGTAGGTTCCGGGCAGTCTTACACTACAAACGGGTCCAACCTCATGTCATTTACCCTTGTTACGTATTTAATTTATGATTAAGACCCCTCACATTGGACCGTCATTTGTAGATGCCTGGTTAAGCCGGTAAACTCCGGGCAGTCTTACACTACAAACGGGTCCAACCTCGTGTCTCAATCGATTAATTACTCCTAATTAATCCCCCCCATAATTTGTGTTAATTATCATGTTTATTTTAGGAATATGGGTACACCTAACTTAATAGGCAAATTCCCAACCCCAAAGTGTGGGTACACCTAACTTAATAGGCAAATTCCCAACACATAGTATGGGTACACCTAACTTAATAGGCAAATTCCCATACTATGTTCATTTATTTTATGTTATGCATAATTATATTAATTTCACACAATCTTATTAACATATGTGTTTAATTAACCCCATCGTTCCCACGTGATTTCGTTCTCATGACATAAAAGGTGTCAACTTGCATATGTATGAACATGTTTCAAAGGTGCCATCTTGCATATTAACAAACACATAACTTGCATATTAACAAACACATAACTTGCATATGAACTTGCACAACATGTCACATAACTTGCATATAATCTTGTATAACATGTCACATAAACTTACATATTAACAAATACATGACTTGCATATAATATGTCACATAACTTGCATATGAACTTGCATAACATACTTGCATATAAACTCATAAACTTGCATATGAACTTGCATAACATACTTGCATATAAACTTATAAACTTGCATATGAACTTGCATAACATACTTGCATATGAACTCATAAACTTGCATATGAACTTGCATAACATACTTGCATATAAACTCATAAACTTGCATATGAACTTGCATAACATACTTGCATATAAACTCATAAACTTGCATATGAACTTGCATAACATACTTGCATATAAACTCATAAACTTGCATATGAACTTGCATAACATACTTGCATATGAACTCATAAACTTGCATATGAACTTGCATAACATACTTGCATATAAACTCATAAACTTGCATATGAACTTGCATAACATACTTGCATATGAACTCATAAACTTGCATATGAACTTGCATAACATACTTGCATATAAACTCATAAACTTGCATATGAACTTGCATAACATACTTGCATATGAAGAAACATACAACTTGCATAATTATCATACATGTAACTTGCATTTTATCATACATGTAACTTGCATATTAATCATATGATCACAAAACACAAAACTTGCATAACCCACATACATTAGCAAACTAACATCATGTCATATGACTTAAAATCCATTAATCCCCAAACAAAACCATATGATCTCATCATATCTCATCTACTTAGTTTAGTAATTGATCATTAAAGTGATAGAAACTCACAACTAGCAAATTTGCACTCCAAATGAAGAAGATTAAGATGCTTAGAATGGATTAGAGGTTGATTAGAGAGTGATTAGCTTGCAACCCTCTTCATAAATTAGTGGAGGCTCCTTCTAAGATTTAATTTGGCGGCATGTAGCCCTCAATTCTATTTTTAGTATGGATTAGGGTAGGTTTAGGGTGTATTTATAGATTAGGTGAGTGTTTTAGGCCCTTAGATTAACCCTAGATTAGATTAGGACTCTTAGATTTCGGAAATCTCTAGAACACAGCCCAAGACTCAACCAAAAACCAGATCTGGTGCACCCAGATCAACAGGGCCGACACCCTGTGTCGACACCCCTGTCGACAGGGCTGTCGACACCCCTGTCGACATGCCTGTCGACACGGGGCTAGGTGGGAACTTTCCCGCCACCTCCGCTTTTGGCTCCAATCCTGTTTTAGAACTGAATTTTAAATCTGTTTTTAACTTTGAATTTTGTGAAAACTTCTTTGGGCCTTAACTGGGTCATACAGACTCCGATTTACAAAATTTCGGACTCTATTCTGCGTATTTTTCCGAGACGAACGCAATGACGCAGCCTGTTTCCCCCAATTCTCACATCTGAGATTATTTATTCTGCAATTAGTGAATTTTAGCATTAACCGAAATTCGGGGTGTTACATTCTCCCCTACTTAAAGGATTTCGTCCTCGAAATCTCTAAGTCAAGAAGAACGTATCCTACCAACCAAACAACCATCTACTAAACCATCAACCACAAGCAACCATTATCCTTAGAAACTTCTAATGATGTATGAACATATGCAGAAAGTGTGTGTATATGTCCGTATACTAATGCAAAATCAGGCGGTCTACTGATTCAATCGACCTCCTTAATGCAAACCATGATAGTGCCATGCATCCAATATGTATGCGAAACCCTATTGACACATACAATTTCTATATGCGTGCGCAACCATACACAAAAATGCATCATCCACATGATAACACAGCCATGATACATCCATCAACCTAACTACCACATCCATTTATGCGATATGCAACATGAAGTGACTGAGCCGATCTAGTGCCTAATGTGTGTGTATATGCATCCACGAGCAACCACTAGCAACCAATTGCATCCACATGCATCCATCAACCATAACATGTTTCAAACACATGTTTCAACCATAGGTTTTACCCTATCTAAAGGTCATAGGTACTAGCGAGAGGATATACTAAAGATAAGATAAGTACTAGACAAGCGATAAAGGAGAAGTTAAAAGACATACTCTCAAAAAGAAATGGGTACAAAGAACGCATCTTCGCTTCCGTCTCCCAAGTAGCATTGCTTTCGTCATCTCCCCATTGCACTTTAACTAGCTGAACTTCTCTGTTCCTCAACTTCCTAGTTTCTGACCCAAGGATGCGAGTAGGAGCTCGTCGAATCCTCGCATCATGCTCTACCTCTACATCTCTAAGCAAGCTCGGCTCTACCACCTCTGCGGTCTCATGTAAGCACTTCCTCAAATGTGATACATGGAATACATCATGAACACCACTAAGTCTGTCGGGCAACTCTACCCTATATGCCATCCGTCCAATCCTTTCCTTAATAGGAAACGGCCCAACAAACCTCGGTGCTAACTTCCCAACGGACCCAAAGCGAACAACATTTCTCAACGGAGATACTTTGACAAAAATCATGTCCCCAACCTCAAACTCAAGATCCGTCCTTCTCCGATCCGCATAAGATTTCTGTCTATCTTGCGCTGCTTTCATCCTTCTTCGAATCAAATCAATCTTTTCTGAAGTCTCTCTAACCATATCTGGCCCAAGCAAGATCTTATCCGTAGATTCCCACCAACATGTAGGAGATCGACAAGGCCTTCCATAAAGAGCTTCGAAAGGTGCCATGCCAATACTAGACTGAAAGCTGTTATTGTATGCGAACTCCACCAAAGGAAGATGTTCTTCCCATGTACCTCCAAAATCCAAGATACAAAGCCTCAAGAGATCTTCTAAGATACGGTTCACCCTCTCGGTCTGACCGTCCGTCTGAGGATGATATGCGGTGCTCAAACACAACTGAGTCCCTACCGCCTCTTGCAAACTTCTCCAAAACTCACTAGTGAAGATAGGATCTCGATCACTCACAATGCTGGATGGTACGCCATGCAATCTAACAATCTCTCTAACATAGACTGAAGCAAGCCATGGAGCAGTCCTCTTACTCTTCACGGGTATAAAATGGGCACTCTTGGTAAGTCTGTCTATCACAACCCAAATTCCCGTATTGCCCTTCCTCGATCTCGGTAACCCATCGATGAAATCCATCGAGACACTATCCCACTTCCATTGCGGAACTTCCAATGGGTGTAGCAACCCACCGGGTTTCCTTTGCTCCGCTTTAACTTGTTGGCACACTAAGCATCTAGCCACATACTCGGCCACATCTTTCTTCATACCGGCCCAGAAGAAAACTCTCTTCATGTCTTGGTACATTTTGTCTCCACCGGGATGAATAGTCATCCTTGAACGATGTGCATCATCCAAAATAGCCTTCTTCAAACCCTCATCTTGCGGTACACAAAGTCTACCGTCTCTATGCAACCATTCTCTATCATCTATGGTGTATCTACCCAGATGGCTGGACGACTCCCCCCTTATAAGCTTCTCTACCAACTCAACCAACTGTGGGTCGTCTCGCTGAGCCTCGCCAATCCGTCCCAAAAGAGTAGGTCTAACCTCCAAGGATGCCAACAAACCAGGTACAAAGTCAACAGAAGGTCTGAAGTCGAACAAAGAAAGAAACTCCAAGCTTCGCCGTTCCACGAACAATGGACTCAAAGATAGCCTTTTTCTACTCAAGGCGTCCGCCACCACGTTACCCTTGCCAGGGGTATACGCTATCTCGAAATCATAGGATGCTAAGAACTCCATCCACCTTTGCTGTCTTAAGTTTAAATCCTTCTGAGAGAATAAGTACTTCAATGATTTATGGTCAGTGAACAACTAGAATCTCTCACCAAGAAGATAATGGCGCCAAGACTTAAGTGCGAAAACAATCGCGGCCAACTCTAGATCATGGGTAGGGTAATTCTTCTCATGCACTCTCAATTGCCTCCCTCCATAGGCTATTACCCTTCCCTCCTGCATCAAGACTGCGCCTAATCCTGTCCCACAAGCATCGGTATAAACAACAAACGGCTTACTCCCATCTGGAAGCACTAAAACTGGAGCGGTGGTCAAAGCTCTCTTTAACCGTCGGAAAGCATCATCACAATCTACGTCCCATGAGAAAACCAGATTCTTCTTCGTTAAGCGGGTTAATGGGGCTGATATCCTCGCGAAGTCTTTGATGAACTTCCTATAATATCCTGCCAACCCCAAGAAACTTCTTACTTCGGTAGCATTTCTAGGAACTTTCCAATCCTGGATAGATACTATCTTTGCGGGATCCACAGCTATCCCTTCCTTAGAGACCACATGCCCTAAGAATCGCACTTCTCTTCTCCAAAAATGACATTTAGAGAATTTAGCTTTAAGACTATGTGCCCGAAGAGTCTCCAACACTTCTCTGAGATGTAAGGCATGCTCTTCTTCACTCTTGGAAAAGACCAAGATGTCATCCACAAAGACTACTACAAACTTGTTCAGATACTCCCTGAACACTCTACTCATCAGATCAACAAAGTATGCAGGGGCGTTTGTCAACCCAAATGGCATCACAAGCCACTCATAAAAACCATCCGGAGTCCGGAAAGCAGTCTTCTCTATACTGTCCTCCGCCACTCTCAACTGATGAAACCCTGTAGCTAAGTCCATCTGCGAAAACACTGAGGCGCCAACCAACTGATCAAAGAGATCATCTATCCTCGGTAATGGGTGTCTATTCTTCTTCGTGAGCTTATTAAGTTCTCTATAATCCACACAAAGTCTGAGGGACCCATCCGCCTTCGTGGCAAACACTACTGGAGCTCCCCACTCCGATATACTTCGCCTTATGAACCCCTTCTCAAGCAACTCCCCTACTTGCTTATGAAGTTCTCTTCTCTCACGAGGAGCCATGTGGCGTACTGGCAAAGACACTGGTTTGGCATTATCCACCAAATAAATTCGGAAATCTATCTCCCGCTTCGGAGGCAAACCCTTCACCTCTTCAAACACATCCGGATATTCCCGGACCACTCTGACAGAACGCAAACTCTCGACCGAAGCATCGAGCGATTCAAGATAACTTAGCATAACAGATTCCATGGGATTACAAGAGATCTCGAGAGTGTTACCCAAGCGGGTCATAAGCCTAACAACTCTCCTTTCACAATCAAGAACGGCACCATTACTGGATAACCAGTCCATGCCCAAAATCAACCCATAGCCCGTGAAGCCCAATACAAAAGCATCACATCCAAACTCAACGCTAAGTATAGAAATCTTCAAACCCAAACATATCATAGACAGATATATGGAGCCCCCAATTGGGTTTGAAACAACCAAGGGATCATCAACTAGACTGGTGTCTAAGTGCAGTGACTCAACTAACGATGATGAGATAAAAGAATGCGATGCGCCAGAGTCAAACAAAGTACGAACTGGATGATCAAACAGAAAAACCAGACTTTCAACAGAAATAGTTCTACCTCTCTGCTGAATCAGTGGAACTGAGAGAGCCTGAACTTGCCCCCCTGCCTGAGGTGGTGCCATAAGAGCTTGCACCTGTCCTCCTGAGGTAGACCTCGTCTTCTGCCCCTTCTTTGGGCAGTCCTTCACAAGATGTCCTGCTTCACCACAATGAAAGCAACCGGTCTTCTTCTTTTTGCGACAATCCTTGCTGAAGTGGCCTGGGGTCCCACAATTGAAGCACTTCTTCTTCTTCTTCTTGTCACCATTGCCTTTTCCACCCTTGCCTTGTTGTTGTTGTTGCGGTTTCTTCTGATCCCCCTTCTTCTCTGGTGCCTTAGAACTCTTATCATCCTCATGCATAAGTGCCATGTAGACAAGCTTCTCTAAGGTGGCCCCCATAGGAATGTGAGTCATAGCTATTCCTTGCAATGGTTCGTTCAAGCCTCTAACGAACCTCAAAGCCTTCTTCTCCGGTGTATTCACCAACTCTATGCCAAACCTTGCTAATTGATTGAATTTGTTGACATATTCTTTCACCGTGAGATTCCCTTGTTTCAAATTCAAGAACTTCTCCATAAACAGATTCTCTTCCGCCCTTGAGAGAAACTTAGCCCCAAACCTTTGCTTAAAATCTGCCCAAGAGTCAACAGGGCGTTCTCCATTAGTGACCTCCCACCAGAATGAGGCCTCTCCCTTCATTAACCAAGCCGCCAACTTGACTTTCTTTCCCTCTTCCACTTCAAAGATATCTAGCAACTCTTCCACTTCCTTAAGCCAATCTCTAGCCTCTACGAAAGTCTCTGAACCTAGAAAAGGTTTTCCTCCTATAGCTTTGAACTCCTTGCAAATCTTAGCAAAATTATCCACTCTAGGCTGAGGAGGAGGAGCGGTTGCCTCTGGTGTAGTAGCATTGGCTGGACCCGCAGCCGCGGCCCTAGCCTCTTGTAACCTCCTATACCATAGTGGTATAACTAAGCCCTCCGGGATGTTAAGATCTAAAGCCATGCTGAAACGAAAGAGGAAAGATACAAAAAGGAGATTCCGAAAGATAAAGATATGGCTACTGGGGATTATGCTTTTCTTTTTCAAAAACTTTTCTCTTAAAAGACATGTTTTTGAAAATACTTTTTCCAAAATAATACCTTTACTATTTTCTAAAAAAAAAATGTATTTTTCTCAAAAATTTATCTGTTCCGGTAACCTTAAGCTCTGATACCACGTGTAACACCCCACTCCCGCTATGATCACTCACTAAGGGAATGCCATAGCATCGGTGGAGTATTTTAGTGAATATAGAACAGAAAAATTACAACAAGACAGATATAAATAGTACTTGAAATTTAAAACATCATCTCATAACAGCGGAAGTAAAACATGTCTGGTTACATCATAAAACCACAATAAAAGTCAAGTACAATATCCATCAAAATAAAGAAGTACATAATCCCACTCTCATACAATAGCCATGACAAAAGAAAAGATAACTGGGTAACTGGAGCTTTACATCTATCCAAGCTCCTAAAGACTGGAACAGCAATCCGATCAAGCTCCACTACTGTTAGGATCCACCGTAGGACCTGAGGGTTGGGAAAAGATAAAAACAACGGGGTCAGACATAAGTCTGAGCGAGTCCTATAACTTTAACAATACAATCGTTAAAGTAACCAGAGAAGACATAAACTGATATACGGTAACTATTGGGGATGAATGGCTACACTAAGCAGTCAACTAAACTAAGATAAAAGATAAAGATGCATCTACCCTTCCAAAGGTAAATTACTAAAC
Organism: Allium sativum; assembly: GCA_030737875.1. NCBI lineage: Eukaryota > Viridiplantae > Streptophyta > Magnoliopsida > Asparagales > Amaryllidaceae > Allium > Allium sativum. Next base: position 522,250,391 of record CM060924.1, on the reverse strand, counting down.
TGCACCACACCAGTCATTCCTAACTTAAAGGTTGATCCCACCCATGGACTTATAAAATTAACTGAATAGTTCTTGCGTACCCCTAGGTGACTAAGTAGACGCCACGGGGCCCTACAATCCACTAGGTGTACACACTACTCCCATTCGATCGGCTCCCTAACGTAGATACCCGTGCTGGCCCCACCGTGGGGTGTACCATTCCCCAACGTGGCAACCTGATAAAATTAATGGTGCACGGCTTATATCTACACGATGCAACAACGTCTTATTTACCATCCCGGGTCCACACACGCATATGAAACCCGTTGGTCATGCGTTGCCACCGCTAACCCATTTTGGCCTCTTATAGTCAAGCCCAATATGCGTGTCCCGCCACTCGACTAGAGTCGAGCCCACTAAGATACGTTTGGGATATTGGTTGAAATGGGCCCCCAGCACAAGCCATCCCCCTAAGCTTGGCCCACACACTAGTGTTTCCCACTTAACCCTTTAATCATGTTTAATTACATGTTTCCTCTTGGTTAAGTATTTAATCATATTTTCTATTGGCAACCACTAGCAATTTCCACATACCACCCAAGGTACCCACTTAACCCCCATGCCCCACTACATGATTATCTGGTTAAGTGTTTCTTAATTGATTAACACCGTAACCGTGTAAAGGACCCCTCACATTGGACCGTTATTTGTAGATGCCTGGTTAAGCCGGTAGGTTCCGGGCAGTCTTACACTACAAACGGGTCCAACCTCGTGTCATTTACCCTTGTTACGTATTTAATTTATGATTAAGACCCCTCACATTGGACCGTCATTTGTAGATGCCTAGTTAAGCCGGTAAATTCCGGGCAGTCTTACACTACAAACGGGTCCAACCTCGTGTCTCAATCGATTAATTACTCCTAATTAATCCCCCCCATAATTTGTGTTAATTATCATGTTTATTTTAGGAATATGGGTACACCTAACTTAATAGGCAAATTCCCAACCCCAAAGTGTGGGTACACCTAACTTAATAGGCAAATTCCCAACACATAGTATGGGTAGACCTAACTTAATAGGCAAATTCCCATACTATGTTCATTTATTTTATGTTATGCATAATTATATTAATTTCACACAATCTTATTAACATATGTGTTTAATTAACCCCATCGTTCCCACGTGATTTCGTTCTCATGACATAAAAGGTGTCAACTTGCATATGTATGAACATGTTTCAAAGGTGCCATCTTGCATATTAACAAACACATAACTTGCATATGAACTTGCACAACATGTCACATAACTTGCATATAATCTTGTATAACATGTCACATAAACTTACATATTAACAAATACATGACTTGCATATAATATGTCACATAACTTGCATATGAACTTGCATAACATACTTGCATATAAACTCATAAACTTGCATATGAACTTGCATAACATACTTGCATATAAACTCATAAACTTGCATATGAACTTGCATAACATACTTGCATATGAACTCATAAACTTGCATATGAACTTGCATAACATACTTGCATATAAACTCATAAACTTGCATATGAACTTGCATAACATACTTGCATATAAACTCATAAACTTGCATATGAACTTGCATAACATACTTGCATATAAACTCATAAACTTGCATATGAACTTGCATAACATACTTGCATATGAACTCATAAACTTGCATATGAACTTGCATAACATACTTGCATATAAACTCATAAACTTGCATATGAACTTGCATCACATACTTGCATATGAACTCATAAACTTGCATATGAACTTGCATAACATACTTGCATATAAACTCATAAACTTGCATATGAACTTGCATAACATACTTGCATATGAAGAAACATACAACTTGCATAATTATCATACATGTAACTTGCATTTTATCATACATGTAACTTGCATATTAATCATATGATCACAAAACACAAAACTTGCATAACCCACATACATTAGCAAACTAACATCATGTTATATGACTTAAAATCCATTAATCCCCAAACAAAACCATATGATCTCATCATATCTCATCTACTTAGTTTAGTAATTGATCATTAAAGTGATAGAAACTCACAACTAGCAAATTTGCACTCCAAATGAAGAAGATTAAGATGCTTAGAATGGATTAGAGGTTGATTAGAGAGTGATTAGCTTGCAACCCTCTTCATAAATTAGTGGAGGCTCCTTCTAAGATTTAATTTGGCGGCATGTAGCCCTCAATTCTATTTTTAGTATGGATTAGGGTAGGTTTAGGGTGTATTTATAGATTAGGTGAGTGTTTTAGGCCCTTAGATTAACCCTAGATTAGATTAGGACCCTTATATTTCGGAAATCTCTAGAACACAGCCCAAGACTCAACCAAAAACCAGATCTGATGCACCCAGATCAACAGGGCCGACACCCTGTGTCGACACCCCTATCGACAGGGCTGTCGACACCCCTGTCGACATGCCTGTCGACACGGGGCTAGGCGGGAACTTTCCCGCCACCTCCGCTTTTGGCTCCAATCCTGTTTTAGAACTGAATTTTAAATCTGTTTTTAACTTTGAATTTTCTGAAAACTTCTTTGGGCCTTAACTGGGTCATACGGACTCCGATTTACAAAATTTCGGACTCTATTCTGCGTATTTTTCCGAGACGAACGCAATGACGCAGCCCGTTTCCCCCAATTCTCACATCTGAGATTATTTATTCTGCAATTAGTGAATTTTAGCATTAACCGAAATTCGGGGTGTTACAGAGAGGATTCAAAAATCCAGAGGCCAGTGTATTATTAGCAAGAGGATGTCAGGGGAAGAATTAAACTATCCTAAGTTTGAAAAGCTTGCATATTGCCTACTCGTCGCCTCCAAAAGGCTAAGACCATATTTCCAGTCTCACCCTATCATGGTTCTCATAGGCCAACCTTTAAAGCAAGTCCTATTTCGTCTAGAAACTTCTGGGAAGTTGTTGGAGTGGAATATCAAGCTCAGTTAATAAGATATCACTCACCATCCAAGAATAGCAATAAAAGGAGAAGCCTTGGTAGATTTCATCGCGGATTTCATGGATAAAGGTGATAACAAGGAGGAAGCCATCGAAGTGGTTACTCGATGGAAGTTATTTATCGTTGGCACTATGAATGAGTATTGCTCTGGGGCAGGAGTAGAACTCGAGACTGCTGAAGAACATTCTCTATGCTATACCTTGAGATTAGAATTTCCATCCATAAATAATGAAGTAGAATATGAAACCTTAGTCGTTGGATTGAGAATCGCAAAAGAACTACAGTTAAAAGCCTTACACATTTTCAGTGATTCACAACTGGTACTTTGTCAAGTCAAGAGAGAGTTTTAGGCTAAGGGTGGAAACTTGCCAACTTATTTATCAAAGGCTTGGGAGCTACTCGATTACTTCAACTACTACACTATCTCGCATACTCCTCGAGAAGAGAACTTGAAGGCTGATTAAGTTGCGAAGCTTGCCAACACAGGATATGCACAATTGCTGGGGATAGTCCCGGTTTGATGTTCTTTCAAACCCCAGCATTGATAAACGCGATATCAATTGGATCATGGAAGCTGCCATGGAACCAGATTCATGGATGACCCCAGTAAAAGATTATCTCCTCAGAGGTGTACTCCTAAACGATCGGAAAAGAGAACAAAGCGACTCAGAAAGGCTCCTATGTATCTTATTCAAGATGGCCGGCTATACAAGCGAGGCATCTCTATGCCTTTGCTCTGTTGCATCACCAAAGAGGAATCAAAAGCAATCCTGGCAGAGTCGCACGAGGGAGAATGTGGAGGACATACTAGTGGTCAAACATTATCCAAGAAAATTCTGCGATATGGCTACTTCTGGCTAGATTTGAACTTAGAGTCCATGAACTACACCAAGAAATGCGACAAATGCCAACAGTTCGCGAAAATCCCAAGAGCATCATCTACTGAATTGACCTAAATGGTCATCCCATGGCCGTTTGCTATCTGGGTTGATCTAATTGGAGTACTACCTACGGTGAAGTCCAGTTTCAAATACGCCATTGTAGTTCTCGATTACTTCACTAAGTGGGCTGAAGCAGAGCCATTAGCCACAATCACCTCAAAGAAAGTCATCAACTTTTTCATGAAGAACATTATTTGCAGGTTTGGTGTGCCATAGAAGATAATCATAGATAATGGGATGCAATTTGAAAGTGAGGAGTTTAAAGAATTCTGCGCCAAATACAAAATTCGAAAGAGTTTTTAGCAGTGGCCCATCCGCAAGCCAACGGCCAAGTTGAAGCGATGAACAAGATCATAAAGTCAACCATTAAAAAGCATCTTGAGAAATCTAAAGGTGGTTGGGTAGACAAGCTTCCATTTGCACTATGGGCTTACCGTACCACTAATAAAACTACGACATAGCATACTCCATTTCTCTTGCATTCGGATCCGAGGCTCTGATCTCGATAGAATTGGAAATTCCCACTCACCGTAGAATTCACTTCAGCCAAAAAGTGAATGAAAAGCTATAGCAAGAGGCGCTCAACCAACTAGAAGAAAGAAGAAGCGAAGTAGAACTCAGAGTTGCTGCTCACCAAAGAAGGATGGCTAGACACTTTAACTCCAGAGTCAAACAAAAGAATTTTTAAGATTAGGGACCTTGTATTGAAAAGAATAATAGCAAGTGCAAGAGTCTTTGGGCCGAATTGGGAAGGACCCTTCATTATAAGTTAGAAGCTCTTGGATGGCACCTTCAAGCTAAAAACAACGGATGGAGTCCAAATTCCCAGGGCTTGGAATAATAACCATCTCCATCATTACTTTACCTAAATTTTCATTCATATTTATGTAGAAAGTTTTAAATACTTTCCATGCATTGTAGTCAAACTTTGTATATATAAATGAAAGTAGTAAAGTTGATTGACTAAATCGTACATTTGCAAACTCTTGTTTAAATATTCAAAGCTGCTAAAATCTATTTTTATTGCAGGCCATAAAACGATTTCCCACCACTAACCCAACAGAACCTAGTGGCCTTTACAGCAAATCCCGGTGGGGACAGCTCAAGTAATAAGCACCATAAACACCATTCACAACAAGTACGAAGGTGTGAAGCGCTACCTTACAACAGATGAAGGCCACCATGAACCAAACGGTTAAAAGGCGCAACATCGAACTTAAAAGATAAAAGCATTGTCTGTTTCACCAAAGGGGCATCTCCTAAAAAGGGAGACCCAGGGCTCCATCCTGTTATTAGGATAAGCTTGTTATGACAAGCATCCGGTAATAGAGCTGACATTCGCCCCATGGAAACTATGCAATGGTAAAGTCGATTATAGTAAAGATAATCAGAATACCCAGCTAAAAGGTGCACTCAATGAGAACGTCAATATCAGAAAATATCTGACCCGATTACAACAAACATTGGGAGTAAATACCTCTTTGGAGGCGTTCGATTAGATTGCTAGTGTCTGCTGATCACAGACTCGATAATCAACGGATTCAGGAAACCTCTTTGGGGACACCCAGTTGATCGTTAGTGTCAGGAATTAACTGACCAGATTATGATAAACACTGGGCTATAAAGACCTCTTCGAAGGCAAAAGACCTCTGTGGGGGCATCCGGCTAGATTTTTAGAAGCTGATCTGCTCAGACTTAGCAATCGAAGGATTAACAGGACCTTATTTAAGGCGCCCATTTAACTCGCATAATATATAACTATTTTGGATGCGACGAATCAAGTGCTTGGATTGAAAATGACCACTTAAAGGCGTCCAATTAATTCGGTTAGCACTTGGTTTATTCAAACTACAAAAAATGTTAGGCTTTAACTAAAGACCTCTTCGGGGCACCCAATGAAATCACCGATGCTACAATACATCAACATAGTTACATAGAAAAACATCCTATGTATGAATTAACTAGTCGGAAAATAGATAAATATTGGACCAAAAATATAAGACCTCTCAGGAAGGGGCACAAAAACAAGTAATTTCCTTCAATTAGAAGGCATGATTCTAATCAACTAAGCTAAAAACTCTTGAGTAATGAACAAACTAAGATGTTCCAAGTGCAATGGAGAAAACAAAAGACTTGACCATTAAAGTAGGGACTTCTGGTGTTTTAACCATAATCAAGGAGCTCTAATGTAGTTGATTATACCTACCCTAAAAAGTTTGTGACGACCTTTGGTATGGTGGCATTACCACCGCATTAAGATGGGGCAATAATGCTCACAAAGCATAATATAAGGTCACCACAACTTCATACTAAACAAAAATGACTTGTAATGTAAGTGTAATAAGAAACAGGTGTGGATTCCAAATAGAAAAGTACAATAAAGCTAAAGGCTTAAGTACAGAAAACAAAACACAGTTTCATCGCATCAACAACACAAGTCACAAATACAGAAGTTTCAGACACAGAGTAACATAGAGTCTTAGGTGAGGACCGACACTCGCATATACAACTAGTATAAATGCATTACGTAAAGGAAACAACAGAAAGCAAATCAAATCAGTTATAAGCATTACTTCTTCTTCTTCCCGTTCTTGGAATCGCCGGACCTCAGAGACAATTTGGTAGAAGAAGGAGGAGGAGTACCGGCCGGTTGTTTCCCATCTTTAACCACCGTGCCACTAGGGATCTCCTGGGAAGATAGATTGATAACTCCTATCTTCTTACCAGTACACTGTCCTACTTTAAACTTCAAAATTGACGAAGGCTTAGTTTTCTTATTTCCTGGGTCCTTGGCATCTTTTTTTTGGGGTTTCATCGGCATTGTCAAAATCTTCATCGCTAGGGATATAGTCAACATTGTCATCCAAGTTAACAAGTGCAGCAATTTGTGTGTCTTGTGATCCTGGAGTCGCAGTAGCAAGTAGGGATGCATCACCCGGAGGAGTGGTAACCGGGGAAGTAGTAACTGACATCAAGTTCGAGTCAGTAAAGATAGCCTCGACCGTCATTGTGTTTCCTACAGTTGGAGAAAGTTGTAATTATATTAAGTCTAATGCAAAGGTATAATGAGCTTGGAATGCAAGAGTTCCAAGTGAACTAAAAAGAGAATCCAAGTATGACACAATTGGGTCAATCTAAGTTTTACCTGGAGCCTGAGGATTTCTATACTCAACTTTGCATTTCTCTGCGTTATCATCATTATCTCCCTCACCATCTCCGTGGTGCTCCTCAACGATATCCTCTGTGGCAGTGTGTTCCTCAGCAACTGCATCTTTCTCCTTGAGAACAATAGTAGGATCAATAGGAGTTTGAGAACCAGAGGCCTCAACGTTAGTAAGACCAACGAGGGGATCGATATTGACTATGTTCTGATCTTGTCCCCCAGATACCCGGCCTCACTACTTAATAATCCTCGCTTTTTCATCAACTCAATCTTCCCTTCAGCGAAGGCTTCACGAGATTTTTCATCTAGAAGGTCTTCAAGAAGTTCATCTTTGTCGTGATCACCTTCATAAAGCTTAAGTACATGTTCCCAGAAAAGGGCCAAAGTCATTGCAAAATCATCTCCTAAATAGCGTAAACTTCCCCGACTCATAACGCTATAGACGCAAAATTTAAACAGGGTAGCCTTGGCATCCTCCTTAGCTTTTTTAAGGGTGGTCACAACTTTAAGTCTATCCTCTTCAACAGTTTCGTTCCTGGTGTGTACCACAGAAAGAGCCATACTCTGAGAAGTAAGCTTCTCGTGAAGGGTAACATTTTATTGCTGGTAAGTTGCAGAAGCATTCTTTTCCATAGTTAATTGGGATTCAGCAAGTTGTCAGGAAGATTGATCCTCTAGGACTTGGGCTACTAGCGTACTCTCCCTTTGTTTGGCATTAGCTAACTCTTCTTTGAGCCTCTTATTCTTACCCTCTAAACCCACCAGCTCTGTGTTTCTTTGAGTAAGAGATGTAATGGTATTATCCCGGGACTCAAGGACCTTGATTAGCTCAACTTTGTCATTCTCTAAAGTGGCGATTCGATCAATATTATCCCTATTAAGCCTTTGGAGATCATAAGAAAAAGTGTACCATAAGCCCAGTTGCTTCTCAGCATAGCTTCTAATCACATCTAATTGTGTCTCTAGCTAACTCTTAGCAACATCAAACTGTGTACGCATGCGACTCTTCAAAGTATAGATTGCTTCAAGAATGTCTCGCTTGCGAGAAGGGTATATGTCTAAGTTGTGGTATATCCCTCTCAATCACTAACCCTTGAATGGTCAGCTAGAGCAAAATCGGCTGGTTCAAGGGCATAGCGTGACCTATTTATAATCACCTGAATGTCAGCAGGGGGCGGCGTCACAGATGGAGAAGCTTGGGACACTTGATTAGAAGTAGTCTGGACATCACATTCTGGAAGTTTATCAAATTTAGAATGCTTATGAGAGTCATGCCTTCCCTTACCGTCCTTATCTCTCTTCTTTTTCCAACTTTCCTCTTTTCTCCTCTTCTTTGCTTCCAACATATCTTGGTGGTCATGCCTCCACTGCCTTTGCTCATCAGTTTCAAGGAGTTCAGGAGTTGTCCGAGATTGATGGGAAGGCTGTGGATGCTGAGAAGATGGGATCACAGGAATGTTGTGAATGACAAGGTTTCAGTAGGTGCTTTCGATTATACTGGCTTGTTTTTTCATTAAAGCTCTTCATAAATGAATGACTCATTTTTGGACCTAGAAAAAGGGAAAAGCAGAATTTCAGTACTTAAATTGGAAAGCATTAAAGCAAAATTTAGAAGCTTGTACAACGTATTAAAAACTCATGGCATAATTAAAAAATTTGCTAATTTGTATCTAATAACGAACCAATTTCAATAGCCGATTCTAAGTCAATCCCTATGTCTGCAAGAGTTTTTCCTGTTGGTGGAGTTGAAGCTATAACTATATTAGTTCCCATTTTTGTGGCCTAGGGTTTAAGTGGTTGGATAATAATGTCACCCTGGATAAGATCTTTAGCTGAGCTAAGGTCACTCAGATTCTTGTAAATGTCTGCGGAGCTCTCCCCTTGAGTAACATGAATAGTGCGGTTCTCGTCAACCTTCTCAGCATCTAAATTATCCTTAGAAGTCACTCCAACTTCTCCCAACTGCTCAGTTTCCTTTATCAGGTCTGAAGTGGTTTCATCCTCCTCAACCTTTTCAGTTTCATCTATAGGATCCAGGGTAGTATTTTCCTTCTCAATCTGTTCAGAAGAAATCATAAGACTCTTACCCTCACGATGTTTGAACCCCTCTTCTTCAATTGGAGTCAGTTTGGACTTAGGAGGTGTCTTACTGCTACCCGCAGGGTCTGAACATTTCTTTAAAGAAGTTTTCTTAGCAGGGGATTTGCTAGCGATATCATCCTTATTGGCTGGGTCTTGTACAAGAGATCGTGAAGGATGAAGCAAGTGATACAGGCGAAGGGATCCTCCTGTAAGCAAGAACCTTTACTCCTCTCATTCTCAGTGACAACTTTTAAAGATTCAAGAAGAGTCTAATCGAGGGCAGTATCTTGATCAGAAGGAAATTCTGTAAAATAAGGATAGATTTGAGAATCAAGAATCAAAAGGAAAAAAGAAACAAAAGGCTATAAACGAATATGTTCACCTCCTCCCATCCATTGGCCGTAAAAGTTTTCAGGGCACCGGACATAGAAATATTGATTCGGGAACCCTTGAACACTTTCTACCAAATGAGTAATAGTCTTGGAGCTCCGACTTTAGACAAATTTAATTGATGGATGATCTTTTTTCCTGTGACGGCCCGCCCCGCACCAACCGACATTTACTTCAATGGTGCACTGTACACATGTCCAGTTAGCACGGAACGGGTCGTCAGAAGGAAAAAGGAAGAAAGAAATGAACATGCAAAGAACCTGTAGAATGTCTCACAGCGCATAGGATAAAATATAATAATAACATACTTGACATAAAACAGGTGAGACAGTGCATAAGCTGAAACAACTAACATAGCAGCGGAAAATGTAAGTACAGCTTATGATCCAAAGTTAAACATTATTACAACTTTTCAAACTGTCTCAAAGCAAAAGCAAGATAAAGGAGGTACACTACTAATGCCCAAGTAGCGACCACCAACGACACAGGGAGAATATATATATCATACGTGGAAGCCTCCTGCCCGCCTCGGAATCAGCTACCCGCGCATCACCAGCTAACCTGTCTCTAGTCTGCTCGTGTGAGCACCCAGAGTAATAAGAGGAGACATAAAACTCTGGGTCAGACATAAAGCCTGGTATGAGCGATAAGCATCTAAAGTGAACAATAACAGGTAGACTAAAACATACCTGAACCTGGACCTGCAACCAAAGAGTTATCACTACATACTGTACAACAATCTAAGGTGCCATATCAAAAGGTGTAAAGATACGGAGGTGGGGGTGTGCATGTCATAGTGATGGCAAACAATCAAACATAGCATCCATCCTCACATCTCTCACTCAGTGCGTAAAGCATACGATATTCACCAATTCGATCACCCAACATACCTTGCTACGATCACTTTTCCCCATGAAGTCATAAATGGCTTCACTACAGTGATAACGTAGCCACTAGTCCTTTGCTATGTCCACTTGCCCGATGGAGTTATTCACCCCATCTGCGCTGGCTCATAGCCTTACCAATCCTTTACTATGTCCACTTGCCCCATGGAGTTATTCACCCCATCTGCGCTGGCTCATAGTCTTACCAATCCTTTACTATGTCCACTTGCCCCATGGGGTTATTCACCCCATCTGCGCTGGCTCATAGTCTTACTATGCATCACCTTGCCCCTCAAGTCATAATGACTCTACTGCACTGATAACGTAGTCTTGCTACCGTCACCTTGCCCCTCGAGTCATAATGACTCTACCGCACTGATAAGTAGCCCATCATCCATTTTTAGTGGTGAATTGAAGTTATGAACGTCGACAACTCCTTAGCACACGTCCCGCAGCAAAGCCCAAACATGAAGTGAACTCATCGGTTCCCAATTGGATCCTGAGCTCTAACTTCCCATATTGGACTACCTTTGCATCTCGGGTTATTGGTCAATACTGGGTCGGGTCGGGTTCCTCTTCAAGCCATTGGTTCAGGTTGGGTCCACTGCGTTGCATCGGTGCATGGTCTTCCCCTGGTAACAGTTCGGTTCGGGTCCACTCCATCGCGTCGGTTCGGGTCGGGTCGGGTGCCATCTCCCATCCAGTTCATGCTCCTACTCCGATCAGCTCCTTCGTTCTTCACATGCTCCGATCCGATCCCTCCTCCTTTATCCGATCCTATCCTAGTTCAATTAGCGTGGCCTTCCTTTTTGCCAGTTTTCTCAAGTGTCAGGTTCCGATCCAATCGAATCCCTCGCCCAGTTCAACTTATCTGATCCGAGCCACCATATCCAATCTGATCCGATCCTGCACCGTTTTCTGAAACTTTTCCAGCAAGTATTTACGACATTCGACGACGTTTTCGACCATTCTAGCTATTGAAATCAATCACAAAGCATATCATACAGTCATAGCAACATGCATAATCAACCACAAACATCAAAACATCAATATGATAGGTTAAAATGGATCAAACATACCCAAAACCTCATATTTCCCCTTAAGCATGTTTAGGTGAAACTAATAATAGGATTAGCAAAACTTAACCAAATTAACCCAAATTCATATCAGAGGTCTAAAACATCATTTAAGAATTTATGAACATTTTTCCCAAATTTATTGGTGTATAAATTCGCTAATTAACACTAATTACCCTTAATTAGCCCTAATTAGTGCAAAACTATGCATATCACTCATCTTAGCCACAAATAAACTAAGATCTGAAATAAATCTTTGATTTGATGCAAATTCCAATGCTAAACAGCAGCTCCAATGTTGATTTGGTGTAGATCTTCCTTGATTAGATGTTGCTAAGCTAAACCCTTGATTAAAAGATGATTTGGAGGTGATTTAGAGGTTGGAGGTCATTTTTAGGGTTCCTTGGAGATAAGTGGAGGCTAGAAAACTGAAATGGAATGATTCTCTAACTCATTTCAGTCTTCCCATAACCCTAATCCCGAAATGGGTTATAGGCCTATTCACTAACCACCCTATTTGGCCCGGTTAAGCAGTTTTTCACCTTCCAAACCTTATTTCAGCCATATCTCCCAAACGGTAAGTCCGTTTGGCTATTATGACCACTCTACGGAAAGTTAAACCATCAAACGAATCTAATGGAAGTGGTTTCAGGTCAAAATTCCTTTCCAATCAAAAGTTATGGCCAATACAAGATCAGCTAGGGGCAAAATGGTCATTTTAAAAATCGACAAAAATCATGAAAATGGGAAATGACTCTAATAGATGTTTCCCAAAGTTACATGACCATACAACTTCATACGGGAAAGAAATAAATATTCCACGATCCTCCGATGCGTAGAATGCGGGTCGTTACATTCTCCACCCCTTAAGAAATTTCGCCCCCGAAATTCCCTAATCAAAACACACACAAAGGGTCCTGCATGCCTATCAACCATAAAACAACAATCAAACATGCAAAACAAGTAAGGTAAGTCTATCCTAGCATGCGGAATAACTAAATTGCAAAGTAAATCTTACCAGGCAAAGAGTTCTGGATACGCCTTCCTAATGCTCTCCTCTGTCTCCCAAGTACAATCATTCTCGTTCTCGCCCCACTGAACCTTGACTAGCTTCACCGTCTTCCTTCGAAGTTGCTTCGTATCGTGCCCCACAATACGGATCGGCTTGCGGTTCCCAACCGCCTCGGGTTCTACTTCGAAGTCCTCTAACTGATCAGATGAAATAATCATATTTGAGTCGTGAACGAACTTCCTTAGTTGGGAAACATGAAATACATTGTGAACTCCCGCCATCTTCTCTGGTAAGCCAACTCTATATGCCAAATTCCCGACTAATTCAAGAACAGGGAATGGGCCAACAAATCTTGGTGCTAACTTGCCTCTCTTGCCAAATCGTATTACGCTCTTCAATGGAGAAATTTTGACGAACACCAAGTCACCAATGGAGAATTTTAAGTCTCTTCTCCTCTTATCAGCATAACTCTCCTGCCTATTTTGGGCAGCTTTCATTCATTGTTGAATGATCTTAATCTTATCCGAAGTTTCTCTCACCACATCTGGTCCAAGCATAAACTTCTTGCCAGTCTCTATCCAACATGATGGTGAGTTGCACGGTCTTCCGTACAAAGCTTCATATAGAGCCATACCGATACTGGATTGGTAGCTATTATTATATGCAAACTCTACTAGATGCAAATGGTCATCCCATGATCCACCAAAATCCAATATACAAGCTCTCAAGAGATCTTCCAATATACGATTCACCCTCTCCGTATGACCGTCGGTCTGAGGATGATATGCGGTACTGAGATGTAATTCTGACACTAGAGCCTCTTGTAAGCTCTTCCAAAACCCACTAGTGAACAACGGGTCTCGGTCACTCACAATGATTTTAGGTACTCCATGAAATCACACTACCCACTTCATATACAATTCTGCCAACTTGGCTGCCATTCTGGTCGATTTGACTGGTATAAATCTTGCACTCTTAGTCAATCGATCCACAATTACCCAAATGCTATCATATCCCGATCTAGTCCTCGGTAAACCATTGATGAAATCCATCGAGACTTGCTCCCATTTCCATTCGGGAATTTCTAACGGTTGCAACAACCCACTAGGCTTCTTTTGCTCGGCTTTAACTAGCTGGCAATTCATGCATTTGGATATAAACTTCCCAACGTCTCTTTTCATCCCTTCCCAGTAGTAAGTCTGCTTCATATCTCGATACATCTTATTACTACTGGGATATATAGTCAGTTTTGAGTGATGACATTCTCTAAGCACTTCATCTCTCAAACCATTCACGTTGGGTACAACTAGTCTTCCATTCTTTCGAAGCCATCCATCTCGATCAAGCCCATACACACTCATCTCCTCACCGTCGATGTCCATCTCTAACTTGGAGATGATTTCCAACAGATTAGGATCGTCCCTCTGGCTGGAACCAATCCACTCTTTCAAAGTGGGTCTGATCGCCAAACTAGCTAGCATAATTGGATCCAATTCGCACTTTGGTCTGAAATCAAACCCCGCGATATACTCCAGTTGCTTCCATTCAAGAAACATTGCCCCTAAACTGGCATGTCTCCTACTCAAGGCATCGGCTACCGCATTACCTTTCCCAGGCATGTATGCGATATCAAAATCATACGAAGCCAAGAACTCTAACCTTCTCTGCTGACGGAGATTCAGATCTTTCTGGGAGAAGAGATACTTCAACGATTTATGATCGGTAAACAACTCAAATCTTTCTCCCAAGAGATAGTGTCTCCACATCTTCAGCGCAAACACAATCGCTGCTAATTCCAAATCATGGGTAGGATACTTCTTCTCATGCGGCTTTAGCTGTCTACTAGCATAAGCTACAACCCTACCTCCTTGCATCAATACAGCACCTAGTCCGGTACCACAAGCATCCGTGTATACCGTCATCTCTTCATTCCCTTTAGGAATGACTAGCACTGGTGTACGCGTCAACCTTTCCTTTAGACTCTTGAATGCATTCTCACACACTCCGTCCCAGACGAAGGACTGATTCTTCTTAGTCAACTGAGTCAACGGTGCTGCTATCTTGGAGAAGTCCTGGATAAACTTACGATAATATCCAGCTAATCCCAAGAAACTTCTTACATCTGTTGCATTCTTGGGCGTAGGCCAATCCTGTACCGTAGCCACCTTTGCAGGGTCCACGGCAATATCACTCTCTGAAACAACATGACCCAAGAATCTCACTTCCCTTCTCCAAAAGTGACACTTAGAGAATTTCGCTTTCAATTGGTGTTTCCTCAACACCTTCATCACTATCCTCAAGTGTCCCTTGTGTTCCTCCTCTGTCCTTGAGTAAACAAGGATATCGTCTACGAACACAAGAACAAACTTATTCAACTGATCTCTGAATACTCGATTCATAAGATCCACAAAGTAGGCTGGAGCATTGGTCAACCCAAATGGCATGACCAACCACTCATAAAATCCAGACGGCGTTCTAAATGCCATTTTCGGAACACTCTCATCTGCTACTCGAAGCTGATGAAATCCTGTCGCGAGGTCCAACTGGGAGAACACTCTTGCTCCTTCCAGTTGATCAAACAAATCATCTATCCGTGGTAGAGGATACTTATTCTTCCTCATTACCTTATTCAACTCGCGATAGTCCACACACAAACGAAGGGAACCATCTGCCTTAGTGGCAAACACAACTGGTGCTCCCCACTCGGAGACACTTCTTCTAATAAATCCCTTCTTCAAAAGATTGTTGACTTGCACCCCGAGCTCACGCTGCTCCCTTGGTGCCATACGACGAAGTGGCATCACTATAGGTCTGGCATCTTTCACTAAATCAATACGGAACTCAATCTCTCGGTGTGGTGGAAGCCGGTCACCTCCTCGAAGACGTCCGGATACTGGCCAACCACGGGCACATCTGACAGCTCATCCTGCGGGATGTCGAGGGAATTTACAAAACTAGCCATAACCCCATCACTAGGTAGACTACCAAACACTACCCTCCGCCCATCATCTGCCCTAACTGTCACCAAAAAGCCCTCACAGTCTACCACCACCCTGTATCTTTGGAGACAATCGACTCCCAATATAATGCCATACCCAGTAAAGCCCAAAACAAAGCAATCACAAACAAAAATACATCCATGACTCGATAAGACCAAATTCCTGCAAATCATACTAAGGCTAATCGAACCACTAATCGGGTTCGTCACAACCAATGGTTTATCGACTATCTCGGGTTCCAGTCCCAACCTATCTACCAGGTCACTAGATATGAAGGAACGGGAAGCCCCAGTATCAAACAAAACTCGTACTGGTACATCATAAATAGAAAAGCATACCTTGAATAACAACATTGTTTCATTTCTCCGCCGCAGTTGGGGCATTCGACGAAGAAGGAACATCATCAATAGCATATGCTTTCACAATCTGCTTCTCCTTAAGAGGTTGCAGACACTTATCCTTGAAATGTCCCACTTGACCACAGCTGAAGCACCTCTTATCCGCTGGCTTGGCCCGATAATCTTTAGCATAATAGCCCTTCTTACCACAGCTGAAGCACTCAACATCCTTCTTGTTCTTTTTCTGGCCACCCTTAGATTGGTCCTGCTTCCTCTTATTCTGAGAGTTATTCTTGCCTCCACCGCCTGCTTGCGGCTTCGGCCCTTCTGCAGATGCAGCCTCAGTCTTTGGCTTAGGGTAAAGACTCTCTGATCGCAAAGCCTCCCCCACAATCGATTCAAAAGTCTCATCGATGTGGTTGATAAGCCTTTCCCCCAAGTATCCATCCAAACCAGTAATGAACTTATCATTCTTCTTCTTAGGAGTGTCGATAAGAGATAGTCCATACTTCGACAAAGTGTCGAACTCAGCAATATAGTCAGAAACTGCTCTTCCACTCTGCTTGAGTTCCAAGAACCTCTTAAACAACACTGACTTCTGGGCAGCTGGAATAAACTTCTCGCTAAAGCGGGCCATGAACTGATCCCAAGTAACCTGATCTTCTGGAGTAGCTGTTCTAATGGCATTCCACCAATTCATCGCTCGCCCTTGCAGCTGACGAGACGCTAGCCTTCTCTTCATCGCATCCTCAAGACCCAAGTCATCAAAGATACGGTCACAGCTATCCATCCAATCTTGAACATCTGTGGCCGACTCCGTCCCATGGAACGGCTTCCCACCAAGGTTGGTGTAATCCTTGCACAACTTGGCGAAATAGACCCTAGGCGCCTGCACTACTGGGCCAACACCAACTCCGGGATTGGGAACTGCCCCTTGCACTTCTCTAAGCATGTCTCTCATGAGGTCAGTAAACATCGCCCTCATGTCAGCAGCATTCCCATGGTTGGTCCCTCTACCAGCACCCCTCGTGTCTCGACTCATCGTCAATCTGAAAAAGGGAAACGATTAACGACCCCATAGTGGTGCTAGTGCAGTATGACTTCATTCTTATACTACTAATAGTATATATATACATAGCTTTGAAAACCAAAGTAATCACAAATACGCGCTCTCATATACGTATTATCTCTCCCTAGTGTCTTTCCCTAGGTTAAATACGCAACCTAGAGCTCTGATACCAAGTGTGATGGCCCGCCCCACACAACCCGACATTTACTCCAAAGGTACGCTGTACACATGCCCAGTTAGCACGGAACGGTTCGTCAGAAGGAAAAAGGAAGAAAGAAATGAACATGCAAAGAACCTGTAGAATGTCTCACAGCGCATAGGATAAAATATAATAATAACATACTTGACATAAAACAGGTGAGACAGTGCATAAGCTGAAACAACTAACATAGCAGCGGAAAATGTAAGTACAGCTTATGATCCAAAGTTAAACATTATTACAACTTTTCAAACTGTCTCAAAGCAAAAGCAAGATAAAGGAGGTACACTACTAATACCCAAGTAGCGACCACCAATGACACAGGGAGAATATATATATATATCATACGTGGAAGCCTCCTGCCCGCCTCCGAATCAGCTACCCGCGCATCACCAGCTAACCTGTCTCTAGTCTGCTCGTGTGAGCACCCAGAGTAATAAGAGGAAACATAAAACTCTGGGTCAGACATAAAGCCTGGTATGAGCGATAAACATCTAAAGTGAACAATAACAGGTAGACTAAAACATACCTGAACCTGGACCTGCAACCAAAGAGTTAGCACTACATATTGTACAACACTTTAAGGTGCCATATCAAAAGGTGTAAAGATACGGAGGTGGGGGTGTGCATGTCATAGTGATGGAAAACAATCAAACATAGCATCCATCCTCACATCTCTCACTCAGTGCGTAAAGCATACGATATTCACCACTTCGATCACCCAACATACCTTGCTACGATCACTTTGCCCCCATGAAGTCATAAATGGCTTCACTGCACTGATAACGTAGCCACTAGTCCTTTGCTATGTCCACTTGCTCGATGTAGTTATTCACCCCATCTGCGCTGGCTCATAGCCTTACCAATCCTTTACTATGTCCACTTGCCCCATGGAGTTATTCACCCCATCTGCACTGGCTCATAGTCTTACCAATCCTTTACTATGTCCACTTGCCCCATGGAGTTATTCACCACATCTGCGCTGGCTCATAGTCTTACTACGCATCACCTTGCCCCTCAAGTCATAATGACTCTACTGCACTGATAACGTAGTCTTGCTACCATCACCTTGCCCCTCGAGTCATAATGACTCTACTGCACTGATAAGTAGCCCATCATCCATTTTAAGTGGTGAATCGAAGTTATGAACGTCGACAACTCCTTAGCACACGTCCCGCAGCAAAGCCCAACCATGAAGTGAACTCATCGGTTCCCAATTGGATCCTGAGCTCTAACTTCCCATATTGGACTACCTTTGCATCTCGGGTTATTGGTCAATACTGGGTCGGGTTGGGTTCCTCTTCAAGCCATCGGTTCGGGTCGGGTCCACTGCGTTGCATCGGTGCATGGTCTTCCCTGGTAACGGTTCGGTTCGGGTCCACTCCATCGCGTCGGTTCGGGTCGGGTGTCCCCCTTCGGGTCGGGTCGGGTGCCATCTCCCATCCAGTTCATGCTCCCGCTCCGATCAGCTCCTTCGTTCTTCACATGCTCCGATCCGATCCCTCCTCCTTTATCCGATCCGATCCCAGTTCAATTAGCGTGGCCTTCCTTTTTGCCAGTTTTCTCAAGTGTCAGGTTCCGATCCGATCGAATCCCTCGCCCAGTTCAACTTATCCGATCCAAGCCACCATATCCGATCCGATCCGATCCTGCACCATTTTCTAAAACTTTTCCAGCAAGTGTTTACGCCATTCGACGATGTTTTCGACCATTCTAACTATTGAAATCAATCACAAAGCATATCATACAGTCATAGCAACATGCATAATCAACCACAAACATCAAAACATCAATATGATAGGTTAAACATACCCAAAACCCCATATTTCCCCTTAAGCATGTTTAGGTGAAACTAATGATAGAATCAGCAAAACTTAACCAAATTAACCCAAATTCATATCAGAGGTCTAAAACATCATTTAAGAATTTATGAACATTTTTCCCGAATTTATTAGTGTATAAATTCGCTAATTAACACTAATTACCCTTAATTAGCCCTAATTAGTGCAAAACTATGCAAATCACCCACCTTAGCCACAAATAAACTAAGATCTGAAATAAATCTCTGATTTGATGCAAATCCCAATGCTAAACAGCAGCTCCAATGTTGATTTGGTGTAGATCTTTCTTGATTAGATGTTGCTAAGCTAAACCCTTGATTAAAAGATGATTTGGAGGTGATTTAGAGGTTGGAGGCCATTTTTAGGGTTCCTTGGAGATAAGTGGAGGCTAGAAAACTGAAATGGAATGATTCTCTAACTCATTTCAGCCTTCCCGTAACCCTAATCCCGAAATGGGTTATGGGCCTATTCACTAATCACCCTATTTGGCCCGGTTAAGCAGTTTTTCACCTTCCAAACCTTATTTCAGTCATATCTCCCAAACGGTTAGTCCATTTGGCTATTATGACCACTCTACGGAAAGGTAAACCATCAAACGAATCTAATGGAAGTGGTTTAAGGTCAAAATTCCTTTCCAATCAAAAGTTATGGCCAAAACAAGATCAGCTATGGGCAAAATGGTCATTTTAAAAATCGACAAAAATCATGAACATGGGAAATGACTCTAATAGATGTTTCCCAAAGTTACATGACCATACAACTTCATATGGGAAAGAAATAAATATTCCACGATCCTCCGATGCGTAAAATGCGGGTCGTTACATTTCCTCTTTCTAAAAGCATATAAAGAACAAATATCGTGAAAGGTAGGCGCGCGCTGCTTAACCCTCATAAAAAGTACATGAAGTCCTATTAAAATGAAATAACCATTCAGATGCAATTGATATGGAGCAATAGCTAAGTGCCGAAGGATCGATTTTAAATGGGGATTGAAAGGGGGAACTGCTCCACTTAATAACATGTGACGATTAACCGTAACATACCCGCGGGTGGAAGGTCAGCGAAGTCATCCTTCCCCGGGAATTTAGCCTCGTCATTCTGAGATTCCGAATTGTGCACACATTCGCTGGTACAACTGAAAAGAAAGTATTGTCTCATGTCTCTCAGAAGGTGCATTGCAAGAGGCTGATGCTGAGGAAAAACTTGATTGACATTTACTCCAGGGACAATAGCCAACGTAGTCTCAGTAAGCTGAAAGAAAGTTCCAACTTCGTTAGACATAGTTCCTGCCTCAGAATTTTGGCATGACTGTTGTCTAGTTACCATTTCTACAAAAGTACTTATGTTTGAAAATGAATCACGGGTATGCGCTTCCAAGTTCAAAGGGAATATTGTGCATAATTACGCATGTTATTATAAACGAGGCTTGGGATTTACAATCAGCATGCACTGATTAGCCTATTCCAAGTAAGTGTCACTAAAAGTTAATTCTAGAATGATCATATTTATGCAAGAAATGTTTAACCTAACTATAAATGGTCAAATAAAAACAATCTTGTGCAAGTATATCATTCAATCTGAATAATAAGTTATATAGCATACTAATCTGCTATTGGTGTGAGCAGTCAACAGCAAAATAATAAGCTTGAAAACATGCAAGTATTTTAGTTGTTACAGGTTTAGCATTGCAAGAGGCTTCAACGATCAATAGGGGCCCTAAAACAAAAAAAATCTCTAAGTAAGGTGAACTTGCCGACCCAAAATAGGCCAAACATGACCGACCCAATATGGGTCGAGCATGATCGAACCCATAAGGGTCGAGCATGATCGATCCGATATGGGTCTAGCATGATCGACCCCATAAGGGTCAAGCATGATCGAACCCATAGGGGTCGAGTATGACCGACCCAAGTCTGGTCGTGCATGATCGACCCAGGTATGGTCGAGCATGAACGATCAGGCACAGGTCGAGATAAAGGGTCGAGCAGGCATGTTAAGGAGTTGTAGAACTATGTTGCAATTTGAAGACCTTCACATAACTATGCATAATAGTGCCAAAGCTCGATTTAAAGTTTCCACACAACAAAAGCTAATTCAAATGTTGATCAAGGCAAAGGGTTTTCGAACCAATGATCAAAGTCCAAAATAATATCAAAATCATTTCAACAAGCAGCATCCAAGTTGATTGCAACACAAACTTCCGAACAACTAAGATACGTGAATGCAAGTCAAGTTTAAATCTGAAACTGCTAGGATTGTTTCAGCAAGCAACGTGCAGTAAGAAAAGTTTGGGTATATAGTTTGACAAGTACGTTATGTTAAAAACAGCAAATGCAGTAAACTCAGACCCAAATAGCGATCAACATGCAACATTTCGACCAAAAATTAAAGAGCTGGCATCAAATTTCAAATTCACAAAACCTCAACAACCAAAAATCATCATACAAACACCATTACAAAATATGAGACAGACATAGGCTCAAATAATGATTGACAAATCATACAAGGTTTCATGTCTCAGGCATTTCGTCGAACACCTTATGCGCCTCCGATTCAAATCAAAATTTAGGGGATCCCGTATAATTCAAATTCCTCAAACAATTACATACACAACTCTAAATACAAAATGATCACCAGCTTCTTCTATTAAGACCGTATACCCACAGAAATTCAATTAAAATCTAAACTGCATCCAAATATCATAATTGATCCAAAACCCTAGATGTCTACAAAGCAGATCGATGAAACCAATATAAAATTAAAAAGAAAATCGTCTACGACAAGCAAGGTGCTTCAGATCCAAGGAGCTTGCTCCAATTCGATTCGAAATTGATTGAGTTTTGCTGAAGAGATCGAAACCGACCAATAGACTTGGGGTTTGTGATGATCAATATGCTGATTTGGATGGGGAGGGAATCAATTGCAAAAGGTGAGACTATGATGTGGAATTCTTCAGAGAAACGAGGCAGCTGCTGTTAAACTGTTTTCTTGAGAAAAAATAAATGGAGTATAGGAATGAAGGGTAGGAGACAATATAAGATAAAGAAGATGAACGGGGTTAACCAATCCAAGGTGACGTGGCAGGCCCGACCGCTCAAGCTTAAATGGGCCGCTCGACCCATAATGACATGACCAGCCTGACCATCCATGCTTACTTGTGCCCGACCCATAACGGAATAAGTGCTCAGCTTATACATGCAAAATACACGTATACACTAAAAGGTAAAGTGTTCCGATCCATATTACAATAAATGTTATCATTGCATATAAAATATTAAGATTTCAATCTATCAAATAACGACGTATCTCGTTTCGAAGCTTGTAGTTTTATGAATCAAAATTACAAACTTCGAGGGAAAAATGTTTATCCACTAAAAATCATGCACTTATAGATAGATTGAATATATATCAGAACGGTAGGTCGAGTGTTATATGAGTCGAGCACTAACATGGTGGAGCATTAGCCTAGGTCGGTATAAATAGGCTCGATTACAAGTATGGTCGAGCATACACTAGTCGGTCACAAGCAAGGTTCGAGCATCACTTCGGTTGGATGTGCATTCAAGAAGGATAAGGGACCGAGCAGCCTATGTTCGAGCACACATGTGCTCGTGCATCATTTTCAGTCAAGCATTGTAGGGGTCGTGGATCACTCTGGTCAGTCGCGCATTATGGTGGTCGAGTACTATAGGTTCGGTCGAGCATCACTCTGGTCGGTCTCGGGCAAATAGCTGGCAATGGCATTTTCGTAATTACGACTTGAACGACCCGTAACTTGCATATATGAGTTTCAGCTCACCACTTCATTCAAACTCCACATATAAATACCCCGTGGCTTACATGTTTTGAGGAAGGGATTCCTAGCTTCACAAAGTGCTTTTTATTTGTTTTCTCCACTAATCTAAACCATCCTAGCCTCCATTAGACTTCATTCAAGCTCCGATCTACCATCTCTATTGTCTCATTTTGCATGGAATCAAAGAAGATCACTTGAGTCCAAAGTTATAGAAGATACATCCTATTAATCTCCATTACTCCAGTGATATAAGGATTTTTATAACAATGTCTGAGATATCATAGAGATTAGAGAGAAATGTATAAAGTTGAGAGAACCATGTATTTTGTAATCTCCGTGATGATAATGAAAAATGCTACTATAGTGGATGTAGGCTTCTTCTTAGCCGAATCACTCTAAATTCTCGTGTCTTTAACTTGCTTTTGAATATTTTGTGGCTCCATATATTTTTCTTATTTTTGTGAAGTGTTCATCAAACACCTTGGGGTGTTGTTGCTTATTTTTAGCATCAACAGTTCACTCCTTGGTTTAGGACTTAAGTCAGGAGACTCACCCTTACAAAGGTCTTAATTGGTCACGAGGTCTACCTTTCTCTTAAAAAGGTATTAAATGGTCTTATATAACGACATATGTTGAGTGGAGTAGTTCTCCAGAAGTTGTCCGCTTCCTTTGTATGGGCTGCGTGAGGATGTACCTAGAGGGATAGACAACATAAATTTAACGAAGAGAAATTGAAAGCTTTCTAAAGGATTGCCCGTCTAAGGGAAGTATTAAGTGGCTCCGAGTTCACCCGTAATACTAGTTAAATAGCAACAAAAAGGTTTGCCAAAGGGTCTTAAATGACAATGAGTGTCTACCTGAATAAGTATTAAGTAGCTTCTTACTATTTCTCGTATTAGAAAAGAAAGAATAATTAATAGCGTTGACGATTTTAAAAAGATGTCTTATGTGACTAGGGTCCGCCACAAGGTCTTTTCTCTATGAATGTAGTCCTTGTGGGAACCAATGATCCATTTGAAATGGTTCTAAGTTTTGATGAACCTTTTCTAAATTAGAATTTAGGCCTACTCCTTACGGATTATTACAAGTAGATTATCTTGTTAGTCTGAAACAATGGCAGTAAGACTGGCCATAACTCATAGAACAGTCAGATTCTTGATCGATAGGGAATTGATTTAAACGACACGGGATAGTCGCGCTTTGGAAAAGAAATCATTTGATGTTGCTGTTGGATTGGGCCTCTCATGCCAGTTTGGCGGGTTGTTATTTTATATCTTTTTGTGTTTTTGTAACTTATAACAACATGCCTTATATTTGTATGCCAAATTTATATGTACTCTTTTCCCTTGTAAGACATCCATTCAGGTTTAGGGGGTTGTAGGGTTTTGATGAGCCGTATAAAGAAGGTTTCTATTGGTATTTTGATAGAACATACAAATTTTTAAAACACACACACACACACATAGATATATATATATATATATATATATATATATATATATATATATATATATAAAGTAGCAAAAGTGCATGTAATGTCTACAACATGTTAAATGCCCAAGACATAATAATTATACAAATAATTGATTTGTTTGAAATAATTGAAGTATTTAAAATAATTTATATACCTTAAAGGTTCAAATAATGATTAAGTCATCTAAGTGATGGAAGTATGCAAGTTCCTAAAGTATGTAAATAATATTTCTCGTTATAAGGGCAATGAATAATGAGTATAGATTATAGCCTTCTTTATAGCATTATTGTAATGAAAATCTTGATATAATTCGCGATGAGTAGATTATTTTTTGCTTTTAACTCTTGTTATAATAAAACTCTTAACATGCATCGAAGATGTAGCTACAATAAGAAAATTTTATATGAAGCACCAAACTAAGAGCACATCAACTATTCTTCATAAACATAGTATACAAAATGCATAACATGCAGATGATATTTAGAAGAAACATTCTTGAAAAAATTGTCTATACTAAAGGAAACTATATATAATTTATGAGTATATAAAGAATGGAAATAGAATTATTATTTCTAAACTTTTTTTCTTAATGGTTTTCAAAATTATATGGATCATAAATGTTTATAGCTGATTTGAATGACTGAGACACATATTCAAACTTAAAGAAAAGATTAATAAATCGTGGGAAGCATACATAGGCATATTATAATGTGATTTTTTTCTTCAATAAAACTGATCGCATAGGGTTTTTCCTAGTAAGGTCTTAGCAAGGCAAGATGTTGATCCAGATGTATGATGTGGTAAATTATTGGAACCTATCGTATTATATTGTGCTCTCATTTTTCACTAACATTTTTTTCGAAGGGCTTTTAGTAAGGCTTTAACAAGGCAGTGCATTTATCTAAAATTATCAAACTCCACGTGATATGGTATATCATTGAAATAAGTCATATTATATTATTCTTTTTTTCCATGTTTTTCTTATGGGGTTCTTCTTAATATGATTTTAACGAGGAAGTACATTGATCTAAAAGTATCAAACTCCATTTCGTGTAGTAAGTTTCAAATTTTGACATAATATATTTTATTCTTTTTCTTCAAATGAGATTTTTTTTTCCCACTTTGTTCTTTTAATAAGGCGTTTTCTTGGTTCAAAAGTATCAAATTCTTTTGATGAATACTAAAACATATCATTGTATTTTTTTCATTTATTAAGATTTTTCACACTGAGTTTCTTTCTTATAGGGTTTTTAAATCACATGATAGACAATATTTATATCGATTGAATTGATGTATGCAGAAAATTAATAATAAAGGAGAAAAATCATTATGTAGGGGTGGAATCGATTCAGTACTGGAATTTTGTATTTAAAACCATTACCGTACCAACTTATATGGTAATAGAAAACTCATACCCATACTAACCAAAAAAACCGGTTACAAACAGTTCGGTTTATGGTTGGTAATGGTTGATAGAGGTCGGTAATAAGTTTTTATCATTTACAAGTATGAAATCTTTTTTCTAACAATATTTCACTTTAAAATATTAAATATTAAAATTTATTTTTGTGTTCTTATACTTTTAGTTATCCATTTTATTTTCCGTAGTCAAACATGCAGGAAACATTGCGGATGAACCAAAATATCATATAAATTATACTATTTCTAAGATATATGATAAAAATTGCATTCAATCTTGTATTGCAATAGTATTTTCCTAGGTAATTTATTAAATCATTGCTAGGGATGTAAATGGGTCGGACCGGACGGAGGTGTGTCCAAGCTCTGTCCTATAAGAATTCGGACGGACGCGAACTGGACATCATATAGTCTCGGACCGAGCTGGACAACGGACTGTCTTGTATGATATAACATTGGATAATAGAAAAACATTGAACATTTTAGATCGGACCAAACACTAGTATATCCAAGTTCTGTCCTATAAGTGAATCGGACGAACACGGACCAGACACCTTATAGCTTTGGATCGAGCCGGAAAACGGACTGTCCTGTCCGATATATAACCCTAATTACTGCATATTAAAAATTCGTTGTTATGTAATAAACATAAATGATGAAATATAATGTATTGTTTAATATATGTGGTAGGTATGGTATTTACCATTGTTAATGCTTAATTACCATTACTGTACCATATATTTTCATATGGTTTGGCATACCGTACCAATCAAATCGGTTACCAATTATTCGGTACTTCTTTCGTTGGTATCAGTTGGTAATGGTTGACAAGTGTTAATATGGTAAAAATGTCCAGCCCTATCATTATGTATATTGCAAAATTGACAATTTCAAGTTATCATGTGAGTATTCATGATTTTGAATTCGCATATTCAAGGGAGAGTGTTGCACTACATGCAAATTAATTAGGAGTGAGAATACATTAAATTTCGAAGACATTATTGTAATCTTTATTATACCGAGAGTTTATAAACATAGAGTATATTTGGACTGTACTGGATATCGTGAATGAATAAAAATGTATTTCCTTTCTTGTTTTTGATTGCTTCCACTTTTATTTATTTTATATGCTTTCTTTATTTCATAACATTGAGAAACGAATTCTTAGGATGGAGAATATATAGAATTTTTTCATTTAAAAATGTACAATTTATTAGCTTTTATAAAAAAAAGTGTTTGTTGTAATCTTATATTAAATATCGAGAGTCATTCCTTTTTCGTTTTTAATTGCTTCCACTTTTATTTACTTCATGTGCATTTTTTATTTCATAACATTGAGAGACTACTTAGGATAGAGAATACATATAATTTTTTTCATTTAAATATGTACAATTTATTAGCTTTTACAATAAAAAAGTGTTTGTTGTTTCCATATATTTTTGAAACTTAATCAAAAGTCAGAGTCAATGTTTTTGGATTATAACAAACATAATAGAAGAGCAAATCATCAGTGCCTAAAATCCTTTTGTTTCCAACCGATCAAGTCTTTTGTTTTTCATCTTTTGGCAATTAACTCAAACACATAAAGAGGATTTAATTGCAAAATGGTAGAATTTGAGGGGTTGATTGGTTGGAGGTAGGGGAATACAGAATTTAGATACAGCAGATTTGATTTGATATAATAGATGCATGATCATGTTGATTCCAAATGGCCTGAAGTCCTGCATACCTAATATTCTTAAATGACATATTAAAGAAAATGTATTATTGGATTTTAAAAATTCAAACTAAATAGAATTTCAAGCTCAAACTAGTCATATTACAGTGTTCAACTATGCATCGCGAAGTTAGAAATCTACAAAGATGGTATGCTAATTGCTACTGTAGATACTTTTAATCATATTAGTACAATGTTTGGAATCATATGAAGTTAGAAATCAACAAAGAAAATAGGTCCAATCAAAGTTCCAGTGGTTCCATCTTGTAGTACAGTTGCCCATGGTGTTATTTGCATATATACTAATATACCGAGCTTGAGTTTGTTGACCTCACTTTCGGTGAGGTCAAATAACTCTTTTTTTTTATTGGACGAAATCAGAAGAGCCTTATACGGATCTCCTTATTTCCTTCAATAGGAGGAGGAAGTCATGGCGACCTCACTTAAAGTGAGGTCAACAAACTCGCAGTGCTGATATAGCTGAACGATGACTAGGTCTTGCTTCTTCATGTCCACATCTAGATTTCCGATTGGTGGTCAAAATTTCAATAATTCCATCTTTTAGTACAGGATTTGATCATGACACTGTTTGCAATTTTTTTGTGGCATAACCGAATGGATGATCTTCAAATGCACACCTAGATTTCCCATTACTATTTGATAATGACATTGTTTGCAAATTGCCAAATCCTTCTCACGGTCTTTGCAGTCATGTAAAGGAATCGGAAAATGTTGTCCTTCATAGAATGCTTAAAGGCTGGCAGCTAGGAGTCTTGTATTATATTTGGTAATACTAATGTAGTATATCCTCTCACAGAATCTTCCAAAAAAAGAGAAATATTCAGCACAGCAAACCATAGTTTCTACATACAGAGAGACATGAAAAAGAAATGCAAAGTTCAAATAATAACGTTGGCATGCATGAATAAAGTGCATTTATTTGAAATATATAGATATACATTCTTTAAATTCATTTACCGTCTTTCATTTTTTTTCCATCTAAATTAATACACATAGGCTTGAAGCATCTTGCATGCTCCATGTAACCTCAGTAATCTTGATAAGGTGGAAGTAGATAGTAATTAGACTTAATTAATCTGTAATGACAGCTGTTAATGTATAATATTTGAGGAGTAATCAATGGTGAACCATAGCACGTTTACTACTATTCAATTAATCCCTAATAGTCTCCTTCCATGTGAAATGATACAAATTAAAGAATACGTACTTCAAAGGTGGCAATCTTAATACTAAACTATATCTGACCTACAGATCACAGAATGAGATAAGCAACATTGGAAAATATACAAGCGATTCCAACAATGGCTGTGCATCTCATGTGACTTCAACATTATACTTATATAGTTATATTGATGCTGCTTGTATATTAAAAGATTAGATGGAAACCATAATTATTCTAATTGTTTGTTATATATACGAGGATAAGTTTAGGTGGCATTTGACTGTTAATAATATTATATGGAGCTTAAAAATGTAGATTCGAATATTGGATCATATTGAGAGCGTTTATCATGATGTCTAATTTCATAATTGAAAAGATTAGATCATATTTTCTCTTTTGAAGTTCTTGCACCGATGATGACTAACATTGATAATTCTTCAAGAAATAGTGGATATATAACTATTATTTAGCCAACAACGATTATCAACTAAGTTTGGATAATAAACGGTGAATGCTACCTTCACTGTTGCATTACATGCAGCTTAAGGTTTCAAGAACATTTATGGCTCCTACTCCTCTTCAAGCCCACGCCTAGATTTCCTATTTCCATATGATCATTACAGTTTTGGCAAATTATGTATACAGTTTTGGCAGCCAGGATTTTTCTGTTACATTTGATAATATTAACTATAGCACGTTTGCTTGTTTATTAATCCTTTGGTTCCAGACTTTGATGAACTTCCATGCGTGTGAGGAGCAATTCTTCTGTGCCCAACCCCCTGTTTTCGTGTTTTCGCGTGTGTCCACCAATCAAATCTTCCTATTTTCTTTTTTGCATTTAAGTATCCGGACGATTGAGGGATTTAATTGCAAAAAACGTAAATCAGGGGACTGTGATTGGCTGGGATACCGGGCACATACAAGACAGAAGAATTGGTGCCGTGTGAAAATGGTAAGAAGAAAAATTCAACGGTTACAGTCTTAATTAAACAAATATTATTAGTGCCGACATGTCACTGTCAGATATACTATCCTACGTCACAAAAATGAGATAAGCAACATGAATTTTAGCTTAATCGGGAACAATTAAGATGTAAACTTTCACAAATGACGGTTCTACTAACACCGTTATTTATTGATTCAAAAAATATAAACAATTCCTCTATTTATAGAACCTTAAATTGAAGTAAAGTCCAGTGGCATGTTAGCATATTCACTCTTATTAGTTTTACATATTACAACACTCCCTTTGAATATGCGAATGCAAATATGATAAAATTAATTTGTCTCATTAAAAACCTTTATATAAAAAATTGGAAAAATTATAAACAAGGAAAAGAGTGCAATTTCATCTTTAGGTAACATATTTTACAATGTTACAATGAGAGTTAATACCACGGAATCAAGATAATGCCTCATTGAAAACCTTACTAATAAAAATCCAGTTGTAAAAATATTTGTGAAGGGAAAGAGTACATTATAACATAATTTTATATGCTCCCCTTTATTTATAACACATTATTCAGTTAGTCTATTGATGTTGTCGACGCACTCAATTTTGTACACCATCTTCTGCAATGTTGATTTGAAAGTTGTCTTTGAGAAATCATCTACCCGCTTTTCTTGAAACTGAATTTGTTTTTCCTTTTTCTTGTCGTCCTTTCATATTTCATGTGTGACGAGAAATTTTAAAAAAATGCGCTCCGTCCTATCACCCTTGATATAATCTATTTGAATCTGAGAGCCACCCAAGCTGCATTATTTTCATAAATAATAGTTTACTGCATCAAAAGATGTTTGACACTTCTGGATCAAAATGTTGCCTCGTTAAAACCTTACTAAGAAAAAACCCGATGATAACAAAATTTAAATAAAGAAGAAGGGTACATTATAACTTATTTTCATATGTTACTCTTTGGGTTGATACTTCTGGATCAAGTATATTTTCGTAAATCAAGTATATATTTATGGATAAACGATACTTCTAGATCAAGTATATTTTCATATATTACGTATACCGCTAAAATAGCAAATCCTTTAACCAATTTCTTTATAAAGACACATGGATAAATGATACTATCTTTATTCCTAGCTTTTAACAAATATTCACTAAGGCAGTCGATTGTTTCAAACCGTATAATGTTCGTCTCGGTTTTAATGAGTGCATCAACTTTAATTTTTGCTTTAGCCAACTTATACCCATCTGAGATTCTCATGTAAGTATTAGTATCCAGTTCACCATATATGTAACAAACAGAGATTTTCGACCCCGAAAATCGACACAAAAACATCATGTCGATTATTCAAGCATCGTGTTTGAATCAAAAATAGTTTAAACACTAAAGGTATGAAATCACACTTCATTAAATGGTATGCAAAATGAAAATGGGACCACAAATGCAAAGACAAGTGAAAAGCGGGAAAAGCAAGTAAGAGACACGGGATTTCTATAGTGGTTCGATCTAGAAAAGATCTGCGTCCACTTTGAAAGCCATTTCATTATCACTTGAGAGATTTACAAAATTCATCATCTCATACAACTCATTTTTGTCCATTCTCTCTTGCACAATGATTTTTCCTCTCTTTACTGACTTGATTCTTTCTAGCAACCATGGAAATGGTTGGATCCTCATGAATGCGATGAATGTGAGAATGTATGTTCCATGGTTTGAGCACTTAGAGGATCAACGGTGAGTCCACGGCGGTTGAGGTGCGAATCGAAGCTTTGAGGAAATCTAATGGTGGTAGGAGAGAAGTAGAACGGAGCTTGAGAAAATGAGAATAACGGATCTCGGTTTGGAACAGATGGTGAGAGAGCTTGGATTGGTCTCTAATGGAGGAAGGAGGAGACTTGATCCACTTGGTGATGGGGGAAGATGAAGTGAGCTTTGATGGCCATTAATGGAGTTTAGGTAGAGCTTGGAGTGCTTAAGAATTATGGAGTGGTGATTTGGGCAGCCCTTCGGGGTAGAGAAATCAATCCCTTGAATGGTTGTGACAGGGGTTATTTATAGGAGGCATTTGGACAAGGTGGCAAAGTCGTAATTATAGTATGTAGAGTTTGGGTCGTTCATACGAGTATTTACAGATCTTCCACTAGACAGCTGTCATTGCACACTTTACAGTTGGTGCCAGCCTACCGCCGGTTTGCACATTCAGGAATGTACGTGTTCAGCATATGCACGAGCGGAGCTGGAGTGAATGCGTGAGCAACCAGATTCCAGGAAAACATGCGCG
The DNA here is from genome assembly GCA_030737875.1 of Allium sativum. Classification (NCBI taxonomy): domain Eukaryota; kingdom Viridiplantae; phylum Streptophyta; class Magnoliopsida; order Asparagales; family Amaryllidaceae; genus Allium; species Allium sativum. The sequence goes on along the minus strand of CM060924.1, from coordinate 522,218,573 downwards.
AGCAAGCTTCCCAATATAATGCAGGAGCGAGATGCTTTGAGTGTACGGTGACCAACCCCATTGCCTTTGTACACTTTTATATTTTACTGTTCCAAAAGGGGATTGATTTTTACAAGAATGCCATTACGAAGTACTGCAAAAGAACATCTGCTCGCTCATTTCAAAGCTCGCTCGAATGTGCTTTCAGATGCCGCTCTATCCGCTACAGAGGTAGTGCTCGTCCCTTTTTGTAGAGGCTTGTACTCGACCGGCTGTAGGATGTTCGACCGACCGGCATGGTTATTGCTCGACCGAACACTGAAGAGGCTGCTTGACCCAATGGTGAGAAAGCTGCTCGATCTGTCTACATGGCGCTCTCCTCGACCACGTGGTGTTGAGGTGGTGAACGACCAGTACAAGACTTACAAGGTGCTCGACCAGTTCAAGCTGATGATGCTCGATCTGTGCATGAACTCGGACCGACCAGGGCTTGCTGACGTATTGCTAGTGCATGAGGAACCAGACCCCCAAAGTGAGCGAGTGGTCATGGCGATGCAGTTGTGAGTAATTCTGCCTTTCCATTTTAATCTAGATTATGCAGTTATACTGTTTGACAGAATGCTTGAACGAGCTTTCTATAGTTAACATTTGCCCCTCTAAGTTTGTATTTTTGCTTACGGGAAATGCGGGCTTCGAAATGAGCATTGTTGTTGATATGTTTTGCACTGAGATCCTATTATAGCCTTTTGTTTGCTATGACAAGTTATGCTTTGAGTTCGTATACTTTATGGCACCTGTTCTGTAATTAAAACGAGCACTTGCGGATTTTGGACTTATACTTTGTTATTGATCGTCCACATCAATAACAGGTTAGTTAATCACTAAGGATTGAATTACGACGAACTATGTGACATGCCTATGCAAAACTAGTTTGTTTAAATGTTTAGAATTCGTTAAATGTTGTTTGCAAAGGTACAGTACTCGAATTCGAATTCATAACGGTACTTGAGTTCCGCTAATCGATATATATGTATATTGATTGTAGGTTTCAAGTTTCGCCTTTGTAATTAATTATATGATCCTGTATGATGGTTTACGTTTTATAAAATGTGCACTTGTTCGGATTAGAACTTTGACTCAAGTTTCCTTGATTGTGGTTGACTGCTAGAGGTTTTACTTTGTTGATTAAAGCTATTCGAGCTTTTCAACATGTATGGAGCCCCTAAATTTTGTCAACGCAATAGGAATTTCGCTTTAGCCAATTAGCTTGAGACTTCTACCTAGAGAAGTTTTATATTATTGTGCCCACGCTCGGGAAGGTTTTATGTTGGTACCCCCTCTAGGGGGGACTTTGGATTTTGTGCCCCCGCTCGGGGAGGACTTGGGATTTAATGATTGTGCCCCCGTTAGTGGAGGTCTTTGGATTTTTGTATTTCACATCTGATATCTCAAATGCTACGCAAATAGATTTATCATTTTTCGCATCTGATATGTCAGACACTACGCAAATGGATTTCATTCTTCATATCTGATATGTCAAATGCTACGCAAATGGATTTCATTCTTCACATCTGATATGTCAGATGCTATGCAAATGGGTTTATTATTCTTCTCATTTGATACATCAGATGCTACGCAAATGGATTTATCATTCTTCGCATCTGATATGTCAGATGCTACGCAAATGGATTTCATTCTTCACATCTGATATGTTAGATGCTACGCAAATGGATTTCATTCTTCACATCTGATATGTAAGATGCTACGAAAATGGGTTTGTCATTCTTCACATCTTATATGTCAGATGTTATGCAAATGGATTTAGTTGCTGTTATATCGTTTCACGGGGCAGCTATGAGTCCCTTTGTCGGATGCTTGACTTGGTAGGCTATTCCGGTTTAGGAGCTGAGGCTTTGAACTTCTCACTTGGGGAAGTGCCCCTTCGACGAAAGTTACAGCTCTCGTATTTGCTTGTCGTAGCGCTTGTTCGTTGTTTGAATCTTTGCGACTTTTCCTATTCGCTTTTCAAGGCAGTGCTTTTCTGTTTTGCATTTGTGCATTTTGATGTTTACAACTTTTGGCACTTGAACTAGCGTTGTTGGGGTCATGATGTTACAGGAACAAGCGTTCGACAGATGACCTATAATATGAAATCATTCTTTAAGTAAGTTTTGATATAACATATAATTTTGCAAGCAAGAAATTCATTCAGACAAATATGCTCTTAGTCGTAGAGCTAATATTCAGTGCATCACTTGTAGATTATTACAGACTGTTTACAAGAAGTTTTGAATATAATGGAAAGAAAAACATGAAATAAAGCATGAACTAATGCAGGAAATAGAGCATGAAGTAAAGCAGTGGCGATGTTGATCGCTTATTCTGAGCTATTGAAATTAGAGCAAACCCACAGCAACGGTTGTGATAACAATATAACATGAGGTTATAATTAAATGAGAAAGAATAAGGTGGATTTATTACTAGTAAAGTTATAACTAGGAGGATTAAGTTCAATGAATGTAATAATAATAAGCGGAAGTCTATTCCGGTAGCGTAAGGCTGATTATGAAAAATAGGTGGCTCATAAATATGGTCCGTTCCGGCAGCGTAGGCTAATTAGGGAAAATAAGCGGCCATATATAAACAAATAAAGCAGTAACTTGAATAGAAAAATGAATGTATAAATAATCAAGTTAATTAGCAATGTGATAAGTTAAAGCAAGCACGTGATTAAAAGATTAGACATAGGATCTAATAATACGATGGCATAATGTGAACCAGCCCGTACATATGTAGATAAAGAACCCAACGAGGTATATCATCGTGGTGCTTGGAGAAACGAGAGGGGCACATCCAACTGATTATTCTATGGGACTGGAGGAAAGCATGGGTCTTCTACGGGATGCGGTAGGGTATCTAAGACGGCCCTCCGAGGAACAACCGGATGAAACCGTCGCTCGAAAGCAGGTCTGTTGCACCATCTAGAGTATACCTTGACTGAAATTATGTTGTTGCAGCCAAAACGTTATGGCAGATGGCGTTGGGAGATTCAGTCAATTGTCTCGCTGTTGGAGGAGGTGGTTAGGACCAAATTAAGGACTTTAATCGTCGGATATCTGCCATCGACGGTCGATGGGATGTGGAAAGACTAAGCCTAAACCAACGGACCAACGATATTCCACTATCGGGACGTTGGTTGATGTTAGATTGGTTGATAGGTGCACGTCATTAGCTCTTAATGCAGTCTTTCATTAGTTAAGTGAGAGGCCAGGGTGAGGCCGTAGCTACCCTGAAAAGAGATAGACCATATGTGGATATATGTAACGTAGGCCTAACAAAGCTATCCTTTATAGGTATGAAAAGCTCTCGATCGAGTTCCGTGCAATGGATGCAGCCCTAAGGGTTATAGTAGGAGTATGTTCATGCGAGGATCTAGATATATTGTAATGACCCAGAATTTGGGGCCAATTTAAAATTTTTATTTTAGAGATTTTAATGGGCTTTAATATTTAAAATAATCTATTTTAAATAAGAACGACTAAAACTTTGTTTAAAACGAATAAATTTAATTTAATTACGAAAGGAGTTTAAAACAGCGCTGTAGTTTGAAATTTTGAATTTGAACTTTGACTGAATGTACAGGATTCATTTTAAATCAGAATTCAACAAAACTAGAAATATTTGAATCTGTTCAATCATATCTTTCTAACGAATCTGAAAAACTGAAATTTCACTTTATAATTTGCAAGTTATGGCCAGTTCAAAATCTAGAAAAGTCGCTGTAGAATTTATATATTTTTTAATTAAATATATTAGCCTTAAAAATAGTCATTTTTCAAACGACCTCGGTTTTCGATGAAACCACTTTTGTTGGAACCAGAATGTCAAATTATTGCTAAGTTTCAATTTTCATAATTTTTCGAATTAATATGTGAGCGTGGCAGAAGAAAACGTGTTTTGTCAGTTTCGGTCAAATTTAATCGACTTGAAAATGGCTATTTTTCAAACGGTCTCAGAGTTCGACGAAATTAGTCTTGTTAGAACCGTTCGTCAAAACATAACTAGAAATAATTTTTCTGTAATTTTTAGAGTCCGTATGTGGCCCCGGTAATTTAAAATGTACGTTTGAATTTAATAATTAAAGGATTTATATTTTAATTTAAAGAAAAACATATCGTAACAGCCGAACTGGGTTATGAAACATGTTCCATTATGTCCGGGATAGGGGTTATTAGCTAGTGGCGACACTCATTGGGTTTAAATCAGAGTTCGGATGGTGTAACAAGTTAATTTCTTGAATTAATTAATTAAATAAAATAAAATACGCTACGTATACTGTATAAATACGTCCTAAACAAACACTAATCCCTAATCAAACAAGCAGCCGCCGTACACTACAACAGAATCACCATATTACAACGGTGCAAAACAGTTGTAAAAGACTTTTTACAACGGTGATTCCACCGTCGTATATTAAGAAATTGTAATAGACTAAAATCTTTTACAATGGTTTTCCACCGTTGTAGTAAGACCTACTACAACTGTTACGCACTGTTGTAGTAAACACCTACTACAACTTTTTTGCACAGTTGTAAAAATATCTACTACAACTGTTGTACACAGTTGTGACTTCGTAATTTACAAATATTTTTGTTAGTTGTAATGCACTTTACTACAATTATAATTGAATTCATCTTTCAAGTGCAACAATAATTGGATAAACAGAAAATTAATTGATATAAATTCAAAACATCGGATCCATTCATACAAAAACCATTATAACTTTATACTCAAAATAAAAAACTAAAGAATTATATATCATTGCAGTGGTATATATCAATTCTTCATTACAAACGATGATTACAAAAATTAACATCTACTTGAAAAACGTCTACTCATCCAGATTTACAACAAGAAATAATCTAAAATAAATTAGTGAGCTTTATCCGCATTCAACTCCCTCTCTTGATTGTTTCAAAACATCTGCTATCACAAAAACCAGGTCTCAACACCATTCCAATCACCAAAAATCCATAGCACTTTGCAAGAATTCAATTACGAAGTCCATCTAACATCCTTGTCTACATGTTACGTTACTACCAGCACATGCAAATCCAACAAAAATAAACATTTTTCTTTTGTCTTCACTGCCAATCCAACAAAAATGGTTCAACTGAGAAAAGAGAGTTCAGGATCAAAATTGTAAATCCTGACATGAATATGAATCGGAAATAAACCAAAGATAAGAAGGAACTTACACTCACTGCTGCTTTGAATAGGAGACCCAAAACCAAATATTTTGTCTTGTTCAAAATAAATCTGCCACCGCGACCTTCATTCCTTTAAAAAAACAAAAGACAATGCAGACTGTACTGAAAATCATAAAAATATACAGATCCAAAAGATAATTAACATTTAAAATATCACAACAGTCACATACACACTGTTCACACCTGCATTGCCATTTACACACGAGAAACAAGCTAATGAAGGAACCATAACTTTAGCTGTAATAAATTCCACAAGTAAAGTTGTATGACAAATAAGCAAATAAATTTTTGACCATAATAAGTAAAAAACAGTTAACATATTGAAGAACTTACTTTAGGATAGAAATCGATTTGATCTTTTATTAGAAGAGGGAAAAGGCAGCAATACAAAATCAAACTGACAATCAACTGATCAGATCTGGTCACATAGTGGAATTAGTAGTACGAAGTATCGGGTCTGCCAACAACCATCTAAAAGTCGAACATAACTTCCAGATTCAATCTCGTTTAGATTTGGATGTGGAAATGACATTGATCTTGGCTTGGCATCTCCACTTGTAGCAACTCAAGAATGGAGACGATTCAAATGGACGCGAATTTATTACCTGAAAAAAGAAAGAGACGGTTTTTTAGGTCAGTTCTTCTTGGGAAGGCACGACTTGGAGAAAGAGGAATTAAGGCGCACCATTATCAAAGAAAGAAAACACATTATCCTAGCTGAAACAGAGTGAACTATTGAGCAGACTTGGTCAACAAAGGTTAAAGGAATAATTTGTGCGTGCATCTATTATTTAAATAGCAAAATAAGAACCCGACTATACTTACGTCTTATATTTCTTTTCTCTTCAATTCGCTGTTACTACTCATCCTAATAAAAGACCAAAATAAATAAAAAAGCAAATTAATTCGTTCGGAATTCTAGGATTTGAAATGAAAATAACAACTGATTAGGGAAGGCAAAAGGTAGCTTCCGCGGTCGGGTAATTCTACAGTCAGCTAGTTCTGTAGTCAGGTAGTAATTGGCATGCACAAGGATGATTAACGATTGAGTAAGAAGAATTTTACAAATGATTTGTAGCAGCAGACAGAGTGGAGAGACCTCCATTATAGGAAATTAAGCAGACGATAATGAATAATTTCGCATTCCTCTATTTCAATTATATATTGCGTTTTAGTTTTTGTTGGGGAAATGAATGATGGAGGCGGTTCAATTTTGATTTTAGGAGGAAATAATGGATGGAGGCAACTATAAAAAAAAGAGACGAAATGGGTTGGAGCCAATTTTTTGGTTTTCCCGCTTGAAACTGAAGTAGGTTAGAGCCCAATTTTTTGTTTTCCCGCCTACAATTCGAACAGAACTATTAGAGCATTCCCAACGCTGGTTGGATGGATTTGTCAAATCCATCCAACCAGCAAAGCAACTCACCCCAACGGGTGAGTTGCTTTGGGTACATTATCCAGCTTTTATAAAGCCGGATAAGGTATCACCTGGATTGCAATCGGACAACCGTCCGATTGCAATCCGTGGTGTGGTGTGGAGATTAATCCACACCACACCTCTTATCCGGCTTTTTAAAAGCCGGATAAGAACCATAAAAAAAAACCCAGCCGCCACAACTTTTCTCTCCATTCCTCTCCTCTCATCACCATTCCTCTCCTCTCCTCTCGTCTGCCATTACTTACTCCCACCATTGTTTCGTATACCGCCTAAAAAAATATGAAACGAGTTATGCGGGCTCTTCGAGGTAGCGGAAGCCGTAGCCGGAATGTAGAGCTTAGTGACGAGCACGAACCGGTAGAACGGAACGTACCGACTGCTGGTACGGAAGACCGTGAGACACCGTCCGTTAGAAGAAGACGGATTGCTAGGAGAACCGACGTTTTGGAGTCGCATCGGGACCCAAATCTAGGACCGGATAAGCAATTGGCCGATTTTCGTAAGTTGGCCGCTGAAGAGGAGCACGTCAGCACGTTAGTTGACACATCGGTACGTTTTATTTATTAAATATTACCTTCATAATGTCGTACATAAAATAAGTAATTCTCATTCGTATTATTAGGCTCGAAGCGAGCGAACACGTGGGTCTTGGGCTGGTGTTGTTCGTCTGTATAGTCAGATCTGTGAGTATGATACAGAGGCTATTATTCAGACATTTTTGAGTAGTATTGGTTTAGGCCACTTTTTGAGTACGTATTCTCGTGGTATGTACTTATTATTTCCTTTGTTATTAAATTCTCTGTAACTAAATAATTATTCCTTACATAGGTATCGAACGTCTTTTAAATAATGATGTTCAATTATGTGGTGCATTGGCTGCTTGTTGGTGGAAAACAACTCATACATTCCACTTTGGTTTTGGGGAGATGGGCATCACTCCACTGGACTTTTCTATGCTCACCGGGCTTTCCATAGGACAAGGGGCAACGTTGCCGTATGATGAGGTGTACCAGAACTATGGTACTCTGCGTACTTTATTTCCAAATCTTGATTTAGAGAATGCCATCACCAGTAATTTCCAGATTAAATGCTCTCAAATTAAACTAGCAATACAGGAATTATCTAGTAATAATCAGCCTAAGGTTCATCATTTGGAGATTGCACGATTATTTGTTTTGTATATGATGGGAAATTTATTTTTCACAAATGCTTCGAGCAGTTTGCCGTGCGGTTATGTGGCGGTAGTTGAACCGTTTTCATTTGATAGCAGTCCGATTGAGTATGATTGGGGAACAACTATTTTAGCATACCTGTATAGGTCATTGGATCTTCAGTGTGTCGTTAGGACCAGGGTGGGTTCGATTACTGGTTTTTGGGAGATTTTACAGTATTGGTACTTCGAGTACTTCCACAATTTGTCTTTTCCCACCGTTGATCCATCATTACACACTTTCTATCCTAGAGTACGAGCGTGGAGTTTGGGTAACCGTAGACCGGTGCCTGGAGGACAGGCACAACATGTTTTTGCCATAGCTCGCAATCAGATTGAGTTGTGGAGGACGCGAGATGCAGTTATCTGGCATCCCTTTGATGGTTCACAGTTTCTTGCTCAGCCCTCCTCGGTGCATGCTCTTCATCTATCGACGAAGCGCTTTCCACTAGTATCATCTCCCCCGAGTTTAGGTTGCTTCTGGTACTTAGGGGAACGATGTTGGAGACAGATATATGTTGAGGATGCTGTTCCTGATGATCCACACCCACATACAGCTACTCCCAGGCTTTATACTGCTAGTGCTTTACAGGAGCACGTAGACGATTGGTGGCCAGCCAGTGATTTCATTCTTACCGGTAGGGATTATATTTCTTTCTGGCGTCAGTATTATTCCCCACCCCAGACCGGGAGTTTTGTGCATGCTGCATCCGTTGACTTGGTTGGGCCTTCTGCGCTCCGTACTGGCCTTGAGCCCCCTTTCATTGCTGATATTTCACAGTCCACACAGGTTTACCATGCTCCCCAGGATCCACCTCCTCCACGCGCTTCCCAGGTGCCAGACTACGGTTGGACTGTTGCAGTACCAACTACATACGGATCTGATAGGAGAGAATATAGGTCGCAGGATCCATTTATGCTCGCTATGGCCTAACGGATGCAATTATTTTGAGTGGATAGACGAGCGTTTCCCTCAAAGGGCAATTTCTTATGCCAACAAGTTAGAGCAAGAGAATAGGCGACTTCAAACCGCTTTGAATGAGCGTAACAATTAATTTGTTTGCGTATTGAATCTACTACCGTTACCCATTGTGTCTTTACAAGCTTTTGTATCTTAACGCTTATTGTTTAATGTATCAGTGTTCTATCCTTAAGTTTATTGTTTGATCTATTAGTGCTATTATTAAAAATAAACACTACGAGTAATCTTAATAACACGATACGTTACCAAGTACAACAGAAAGAGACATGCAGATAACGATACCATACAACCACTAAACCCAGACTAGATCGCACATACTACACAAAAGTACAACTACAACACACTAAAGGATAACGTACGAGTACATATAGCAATACTAAAGGATAACTACAACACACAGACACCTACCACGGCCTTGGGAAAGGTCCAACTGTAGTTTTATCGGCATCCACCTTCTTCAAACGTTTTATTTCGGCTTGCGATTCCAGTGCATACAGACGTCCACGTTCGCACAAGGGAGGGTCAATCCACTGGGTAAAGTAACAACATTCAATTTCATCTGGGAAAACCCTGTGGGCCTCGTACGCTTCACAACAAAAATAACGACGACCGGCATCTTTTTCAATCTCAGAGACAGCCACCACCGATTCTTGACCACATAGGCAGATATGGTTGGATCCAATAGTCCGCAGTGGTTCGGAAACTTTCCCTTCAAGTACTATTTCTTTTCCAGGCCGTTGATTACCGTAACCCCCATCGTTATTCTCCCATTTATCCATAGCTCAATTTGTAAACGATGAGTAAATGGGAGATTTGACTGCTCTGCTATTTAACATATGCGTCACGCTTGAACAGGGTTCAGTGTTGGGGCCGACCTATGGTTTCAATTAAAGTGGGTTCTATAGCACGATTATTGAGTAGTCGCGTCCGGTACACTGTAGCCACTTAATATCACGAATCTGCACTGTGTACGATTATTGAGTAGTCGAGTCCCGTCTACTGTCGACACTTAATATCACGAATCTTTACTGGGTTCGATTATTGAGTAGTCTTGTCCGGTCTCATTGTACTTTATTCTTAAGCTAGAACTAACAATGATTCATAAATTATCGTCTTGTTAACGATTATATTATCGTTTCTTATAAAGTAAACACAGGTATCAGAAGACGAACAACATTAAAAATTAAACACAAACCCACAAAAGATACAAGCCGTACAGATACATGATGCCTCGGCAACAACAATAAACATGAACTTAGTTAGTAACCGACGTCACTACGAATTTCTGACAAACCCAAGTCTAGTTGCCTCAGCAACTATCTTCTGCAAGCGCCTTATTTCCGCTTGCGCTTCCAAGGCGTACTGCAGCCCTCGTTTGCACATTGGCGGGTCAAGCCACTGCATAAAATTACAACATTGGACTTCGTTCGGGTAATACCGGTGGTCCTCGAAAGAAGCGCACCCGAAAAAACGACGACCAGCATTTTGTTCCGTTTTAGCTACAACCACGACCGATTCGTCTCCACAACGACAACTTGGATACTCTCAACCCGGTACTGTGGGCCCAATGGGGTGTAGGGGCTCGACAACACGTCCTTCGTATAATATCTGTTTACCAGGCGTTCGATTTGCAACAACTGCGCGTAAACGAGCAGTGAGCGAAACCTTTTTCGTCTTCGGCGGATCGGAAGTTTCCTCATTATCTTGAACAACTTTTTCCTTACCCTTCTTACTACGTAGGCCTTGCCGTGACAGTTCAAATGCGTCGTAGCATTTGTTCATCTCTTCATCATCAATATCCCAATTTGCCATTGCTGAATCCGATACGAGTTGAGGGTAAAAAGAGAAACTTTAATATGGTATGAAGTGTTGGTTGTTTATAGGGTGAAAATATGGCATATTTATATACCTATTTGGCATCAAGATGGACACATTATTGCCAGACAACTATGCTTTCACGGGATCTATCCCTTATTATCATGGACAACATATTACATGACATAAAGTAAAGGAATGAGTAAAGAACTAAAGAACGAAAGGTCCTACGTGACATAAAGTAAAGGAATCTATCCCTTATTATCATGGACAACAAATTACGTGACATTAAGTAAAGGAATGAGTAAAGAACTAAAGAACTAAAGGTTCTACGTGACATAAAGTAAAGGAATCTATCCCTTATTATCATGGACAGCATATTACGTGACATAAAGTAAAGGAATGAGTAAAGAACTAAAGGTCTAAAGGTTAATGATAGCACGAGATACAATTTAATTTCTATACATAGAGGTGTCCTTGGTTCATTCAAACACAAACTATTTTACAGCAACTACTAATCCGATGAGTGCGTTAAAAAGGTTATGGTGTTGGTCTTCAAGCTCTTCATCCTCTTCATCATCTGACGAGTATATTGACCGCCGTAACAAACAACAACAGGCATTTCAAGAAGAAACAAGATACGCGATAGAACGTGATATTGCTGAAAGCTCAGCGTCAACCCAAGGTGGAAGCGCCGTCGGTAGAAAAGAAATGCGATATGGACGCGACTACCCATCTGGTCACAATCAACTTGTCAAGGACTACTTCGTCGTAAACCCAGTATACGGAGACGTATATTTCCGTCGAAGATTTCGTATGTCAAAAAGGGTGTTTGCTCGAGTACTAACTAAAGTGTCTGCGAACAACGTATATTTCACACATAGAAGAAATGCAATCAACGAACTTGGCATCTCACCGCTTCAAAAGGTTACTGCTGCACTACGTATGATTTGTTATGCAAGTTCTGCTGACTCACTCGACGACAAAATTAGAATTGGGGAGTCAACTACGGTGGAATGCATGAAACAATTTTGTAAAACCGTCGTACGAGAGTTCGGTGAAGAGTATCTGCGATCTTCAACCCCTCATGACACTGCGAGGTTATTAGCAATGGGAGATCAACGCGGTTTTCCAGGTATGATGGGTAGCTTGGATTGTATGCACTGGAGATGGAAAAACTGTCCAGTAGCACTGCAAGGCCAATATAAAGGCCATATGAAAAAAGCTACAATGGTGTTAGAAGTTGTTGCTTCATTTGACCTTTACATATGGCATGCTTTTTTTGGCGTTCCTGGTTCTCTAAACGATATTAATGTTCTACGTCAATCTTATTTATTTAACGATTTATATAATGACCTTTCACCTCCTTGCAACTACAAAATCGGTGGCAAAGAGCATTCTGTTGGTTATTATCTCGTGGATGGAATTTATCCAAAATGGAAGACGCTGGTGCAAGCATACAGAAAACCGAACAATGCAAAAGAAGCCTTATTCACGAAACAGCAAGAGAGTCTTAGAAAAGATATTGAACGAGCTTTTGGAGTACTCCAAGGTAGATTTCATATACTTCGAAACGAAGTTCACTACCACGATAAAGCAGTTGTAGCCGACATAATGTACTGTTGCATTATTTTACATAATATGATTGTTGAGGAGGAACGGGGAGGATATGAACTCCAGCTTCGTAACTACCCGGACATTGCAGTGGAATTTAGGAAAAAACCGTATAAAGACCCAAATACGTTTGCAGAATACTTGCAACGACTGGAAGAAGTCCGAGATCCACAAGCTCATTTAGAATTACGTGAAGAGCTAGTTGAGCACTACTGGGAGTTTGCGGGAAACCAATAGTTAATTAACTGCTTAATGTTTCGATTCATATCTGTATTATCTACGTTTATATGCCATCACGTACTGTAGTGTAATATTTCATTTTAAATTAATGGTTGTATGATTTTCTCTACGAATATTTAATACATCTACATAACATCCATAAAATACAAGAACGTAACTGAATAACTTAAAGTACAACAAGGTCTGCAACCGGTACTAAAAAGAAACTACAACATACTCTACAAAGGAAACGGACTAATCTACGTTACGTCTCTGGTACTCTTCAAGACGTTTTTCCATGTACCTCCTCTGTATGGGATTTAGATCATCCAGCTTGACACTCATAAGAGCGAAATCATCTGCATTTTGTTGTCGAGCGAGCTCCGCTTTTCGTAACTCCAATTCAATTATTCTTGTTTGCTGCATCTCTTCGTGTCTTCGTTGCCTTTCCTCCCCTCTCTCTCTCTTCTCTCTCTCCTAGCTGCTTCCTTCGCTTCGATATACTCCCTATTCGATTCCTCTGCAACTGCCATACGTCCATCGAGTTGCTCGTAATACTGACGGTAATCTTTCGTCGGTTTCTTGTTCGCTTTATATCTGCCAGGGGGTCGTCCACCGGAACTTGTTGCGAATGGTGTGTCTTCAGATGGATTTGTGCTTCCAGGGCTAACATCTTCGGTCGGTCTCAACGGCATAAATCGTTGCGTGGTATGTTCATGTCGCACGTTGCTCCATTTATCTTCCCGACATAATATGTCATAGCATTTTTGCATAGTAAACGGTTGGTTTTTTGATTTGGCCATATACACAGCATTTGCTTCGCTAAGCTGCGTAACATTACTTAACATAAAAGAAATAATCTAAATAAACGTAAAACAAAACAAGCTTGTTATAATTTATTACCAAGTCCATGTCGTTTGCTCCACTATGCTGTCTACTAGCCAATCAACTCATTATCCCATTCCAAAGTTGGCAGCAAGCATTGATTCTCTTCCATGACTGCTTCAACGAGTCAACCGAGCGTGCTTGATTATGTGGACTTCGACCGTTGAATAATTTACAAACCGAATTCCAAAATGAGCTTTCAGTCTGGCTTGTGCCTTTCACGTTATCTTTGGAACACTGAACCCAGCAATATGCTAGTTCGGCTTGTTCATCAGGTGACCATTTTACCTGCTTCTTCAAAGGAGGCCGAATCCCAGCAGATTCATAAATCTCATTGCTATCGTTTCCCATTTCCTCATTTTCAAGACCATTATCCCCGAATAACATGTTCAAATTCCTGGACAGATTGAGTGAGGTATCCGGAAATGTCGATTGATGTTGGTTGTTTGGGGATGAATAGGGTTGACTGATATAAGATTGATGGACAGAGGGGTTACGACCATAGGTGGAAACTTGAGTGTTATGAAAATGATTAGAATTTTGCTGTGACTGGTACAGGTTAGGATTGTGCTGTGGAAGATAACAATTTGAGGTGTTTTGCATTGTACCTGAGTTAAAATGTTCGTTGCGCTGGTACGAATTTGTGGATGGAAACTCTTACTGATCATGAACATAATCAAACGGATTCGGAAAGCTTTGGGTAGGCATCGTCGCTTTTCCTTTTGTATTCTTGCTGTTTGTTTTCTTTGACATTGCAGTTGGATGCTGTAAATTATACTACTTTGATGGTTGAGTAAAATGAGAGAATTTTGTGTGTTTTGAAAGTGAAATAAAGGTTGTATTTAAAGATGGAAGGCTATAGGAGAGAGAGAAGCGGGAAGGGAGCAACGGCTATTAAAATAGCCGTTGCTGCCTTTGCCGGCTAATTTAAAGCCGGCTAAGGGGGGGAGAAATAATTCAACCCCCCCCTTAGCCGGCTTTAAATAAGCCGGTTAAGGTGGAGGAGGACTCCACCTTAACCGGCTTATTTAAAGCCGGCTACCTTTAGCCGGCTTTAAATAAGCCGGCTAAAGGTGGTTGCCAAAGCAACCAACCCGGTTGCTTTGGCAACCTTGGGGGTTGCCAAAGCAACCCCCAAGTGGGCAACTGACCCCGCGTTGGGGGTCAGTTGCCCACTGACCAACCCCGCGTTGGGGTTGGTCTTATAATATCCCGAAAAAAGGAGTTGCACCACGGAGCAATTACAACAGACAAGAAAGGAATAGTTGTCAAAAATAACATCTATTTTTGAAAATAAACTTACTACAACGGTTTAAAAATAACAGTTGTAAAAGATCTTTATTACAACGGGTATTCTATGACAGTTGTAAAATTACAGTTGTAATAAGGTGTTTTTGTTATAGTGGTATATCCAAATCAATGGCCATGCTCTTCATAATTTTAATCCCACTTTTCTTCTTACACAATCAATGAAATTCAAAATCTCAAAAAAGAAATCGAAGAGGAAGATGAGCTCTTTAATAGGGACGGTTGAGATCGGATGTACTATCCTGGATTGCCCGAATTTGGAGCTCCATCTCCTGTCGTTCGAACTGGATTCCAGCGCCCTAGGGGCGTGCGAGCTGGGTGGTACTCCACGCGCAGGTAGAGGAGTAGAAGGCGGTCGAGGCGATGTGGTCTGATGTGGGTCCGGACGTAGGTAGCGGCGGTGGGTGTTAACCCTAGAATCGAACAAACTTGAAACCATCGGCCTGTAAATTGAAGAAGGAGATGGTATATTATTTAATTAATTAATTTATTTATTTTCTTTAAAATATGGTTAACTTTCATAAAATCATATCTCGTTCATACAGAAATAAAATCAAATGATTTCAGTTGCGTTGGAATCGTCCTCCCGAGATCTACACTATGCAGCTGACTAGAGTTATAACCGAGCATGTTGAAAATTCAGGGAATTTCAGATCTGAATCAAAATCTATGTGAGATTTCTATATTTAAAAATAATTAAAATATTAATTATTTCTCGCTATTTAAATTCCATGAATGTATGTTGATTTATTTCAGATCTGTGATGTATGGGATTGTTGTTTTATTGATTATGATGTTTGTGATGTTCATGCTTGGTTAGGATATTTATGTGTAAATAAAAATCACAATTTAGTTAGAATATTTTGTGTAAATATAAAATAACATTTTTACACAAATGTTACAATAGAAATAAGAATAACATTTTTATATAAAAGTCACATTAGAAGAAAAAGGAAAAAGAAGAGAAAATATAATAATATTTTGATTATAAAATATTGCATTAGATTTAACATACCTTTTTGTTAGAAAATGTACATTAGAATAAAATCTCATTGTTAGTACAAAATGTACATTAGAATAAAATATCATTTTATTGTAAAAAGTCATATTAGAATGAAAATAACATTTTTTTATAAAATGTTTATTGGATTAAAATTGTCACTTTTGTGTTAAATTAGAAAAGGACACTTTTGCCACATTAAAAAGAGTTAAAAGCAAAAGAATAGATTTTTATTAAACATTCCCTTTCAATAACATTCCTTTCAATAAAAAGAAATTATATTTTTATTACCATATTGATTTCAATAAAGAAGTGCAGAATTAGAAGTACACATTTTTTTTAAAACTTGACTTGTGAAATAAAAATCACATTTTTGTTAAATTGAAATTATCGTCTTTTTTACATCAATAAAAGAGATATTTTTGTCCCTTTTAAAAGAATGAAATAAAAAGAGACATTTCGTCATTTTTAAAAGAATGGAAATAAAAAGACACATTTTTGTTATTAAATAAGGATTTTACAAAAATCACATTTCTACCATTTAATAAGAATAGTATTTTTGGTCAAAACATGATTTTAGAAATAAAAATAGTATTTTTGGTTGAAACGTGATTTTAGAAAATAAAGATAGTATTTTTGTCAAAACATGTTTAAGTAGACAAAAATGAACATTTTTATACCTTGAAAAGAATTAGATAAAAATAAACATTTTTATACCTTGAAAAGAATTAGAAAAAATCAACATTTTGTTTACATTAAAAAGATTAGACTAAATTATCACATTTTGTACATTAAAAAGAATAAATTAGAAATGTATAACTTTATACATTAAAAAGAATGAATTAGAAATGTATATTTTTATACATTAAAAAGAATGAATTAGCAATGTATATTTTTATACATTAAAAAGAATGAATTAGAAATGTATATTTTTATACGTTAAAAAGATTGAATTAGAAATGTATATTTTTATACATTAAAAAGAATGAATTAGAAATGGGCATTTTTGTCACATTAAAAAGACCGAAGTAAAAATACACATTTTGGCATTTAATAAGGAATTTTCAAAAATACTCATTTTTGTTGTATAGAAAACTAGTGAAAAAAATTCATATTTTTGTTAAATAGAAATAGATTAAACAAAACCATCATATTTTGTTTAAACAAATAAAAATGACCTTTTGGTCAAAACTTGATTTATGAAAAGAATAACGTTTTTGTCAAAACTTGATTAGTGAAAAAGGGATTACATAAAATGAACATTTCATGTATTAAGAAGGATCAAATGAAAATAAACATTTCTATGCATAAAAAGAGTTCAACCAAATCATACATTTTTTCCATTTAGAAGGGAGATTACATTTTGATCATCAAAAAGGATTAAAGAAAAATTAGCATTTTTGTTTACTTTAAAAGAATGAAGACAAAAACGACATTTTCGTTTACATTGAAAAGAATTTAACAAAAGTATCATATTTTGTACACTAAAAGGAAATAGACAAAACTACAATTTTTGTCACTTTAAAAAGTACATTTTTGCTAGAAAATGTATATTAGATCAAAAAGTACATTTTTTCTAGAAAATGAAGATTAGAATAAAAAGTACATTTCTGGTTGGAAAATGTAAATTAAAATGAAAAGGACATTCTTGTCACTTAAAAGATTTCACCAAAAATATTCATTTTTGATCATTGAAAAGGATTACACGAAAGATTAGAAATAAAAGTTAAGATTTTTATTGTCACTTGTTAACAATAAAAGAATGGGAATAAAAGACTAGATTTTTATTGTCATTTGTTCACAATAAAAATAATTGAGATATATATGTGTGATGTCAGAATGTTTGATGTGTTAAACATAATGTTAGTATATTCAAACTGAATATTACACTTCCATTTACAAGTTACCCGACTTGTTTATGTGATTGGGACGATTATTTTCACACATGGCCCAAGCGCACAAATAATTTACTATTTGTTTGATGGATGAAACCCCACACGGTATTGGGATGATATTGGATACACACTAATCCCAATATTTAGTTATCTGTCAATCGATGGATTGACAGTCTGTGATGAGCGTTAGTTATTTACTTTAATGCTCACACAGTTATAAATTCCACTTTGGTCATCATTTGGATGTTTAATAATTATTTGTCATGCTTGCTGATTTCATGCAATATATGGTTGTTGATTGAGTCACATTCCAATAAAGGATATTCTAGAAAAAGAATATTTTAGAAAATGTCTTAGAAAATATTTTAGAAAAGAATATATTTTGGAAAATATATTTTTATTTAAATGAACTAGTTATTAACTAGAATAGATCATTAAATTAAGATTTAATGAAGTTTTCCAATTAGAGAATATTTAATTGAAATTAAATTAAATAAATTGATTTTGGGTTGTCGTGAATGGTGTCTTCAATAACACCTTTCTTAAACCCAGTTGAAAAGAACAAATCTTTAAATTAAGATTACTGGAGTTTCAAACTGTATTTTGTAATTGGAATAAAAATGATTTGTGAATTGAGTTTATCGTGAACAATGTTTTTAAAGGACATCTGTTCTTTAACTCAATTAACAGTAAGAATATGATTTGGAATTTGTAAATTTTTATTTCAGATTTAAATGGGAATTTTTCAAAAGTAAAGTTTTCCAATTTAATATATTAAATTGGAATTGGATGGAATTCAAATTAATGATAACCGAGATAAGCTTCTGTAAAAGAAGATCGATACTACATATGGAATTTAAGAGGCTTTGCCGTTATTCCATTTATATTATTGGTCGGATACAGAAATTTATAACGACTATATATTGATTTGATTTCTGTGAAGATTCCATATTTAATGGAAGTCGATATTGGGTTTATCATGAACTATGTTTGAAATGACATTAGTATTTAACCCATTTAAAGATAAGATTAATTTCTTAAATTTAATTAATCACTGAATAATGATTTGTGATATTTAGAACCAAATTGGGTTCTTAATAAATCTTTAAAAGTAAGATTTAAGAATAATTTAAAGAGTTTATCTTTGATAAAATAATGCAAATATTTTATTAGAAGAATATTCTGAATTGGAATGAGGCGTTGGATGTGTTTTTATAGTACTTGGTTTTCAATTATAGAATACGTGAGTTATTCGGGAAGACTGGGTTTAACCCATTCCGAGTAATTACTACGACGATGAAGAGTTGAAGATGAAGATCGACGATCCTCACATCGAATGGACGTGTTGCTACAGAGACCCTTGATGGGAGTAGCTACCTTGAAGGGGCTTCAGTGGTGGCCGTCCGGACTATTGTTGATTGTTCGGATTTGGTTTTCGCTCAGACCCAGAGCATAATCTAGTAAATGGAGGCGTGTCTAACATTGGATTTCGTTCCATGTGAATTAAATCGATTTCTGTTAATGTATGTCTGTTTGGTGGTGGAGGATTTATTCTCTACTTAACGCCCTGGTATATATTAATAGTGATTGATCGCATGGCGTGATTTGTCAATGTGGCACGCCAAGATGCAAATGATCAAGGCTTTTGTTGAAAAGCAGGGCCTTGTGGGATGATCAAAGTATAGCCTATCACGACATAACTTTGTGTATATCGTGACTTCGCGAGCCTCACACCCCGGTATGAGTCAAAAACGGGATTAGGACTGCAGGGAGTGCACACGTTTCTTTCTAGCTAGGAGTGGTGTCGGTGCTTAAACTGGCTGACATTTTACTTATGTGGATGATGGATTTTGAGGCGCCTCGGATTTTTATAGGCCGCTAGTGGTCATACTATAGGTCCAAAGGGACCGGGAAGCGTGTGTTCAGGCATAACCAATCCACTGCCGATAGACGGGGACCGACCCTGAAGATCCAAGGGTTCACTGCGGGGGATCCTGAGGCATTTGCTAAAGTGTCTCGAATCGGAGAGGAGCTTGCCCTAGCCTCGACTCATGATGGAAATCCAATTTCCAATACGACCTTGCGGTTTTGATTGTAGAACTAGTATGGTGACATAGTAGGATGGGGTACTATACCGTCTATGACTAATACATTATGATTGAAATTGTGTTTGAAATATATATACCCATACATATACGCACTAATACTAAATCCGTTTTATCGTATCAAGCATCTTTTGACCATTATATGGTAAAACCCTATCCTCTGGTTTGCGTTGCATTGTGTGATGGGACTTGGGTCTTATAATGGTTTCATTTTTCTAAAAAGCATTGCGTTGTTTAACGTTTTACTTTATTTTAGGCACTGGCAATCCAATGGTGTAAACCCGTTCCACGTTAGCGGCGTGGTCCTGTGATTAGCCGTATTATTTGACAGTTAAGTTAAGATTTCTCATACCAGTCCCATGACTGACCTGTAGTTTGTTTCACTGGCAAACTCAGGTGCCCTTATTTTCCACACGGGCAGTCGAGTAGCTTTTTGCAGATATATTTACAGGATCTTGGTTTACAACTGAAGCGGTATTCGGAAAGACCTGTATCCGTGTAATCCTTCCAGTTGTATATTTGTAATATTTTTTGAAAATGGTCGATAGACGACTTTAGGCAGGATCAGTAATATGGATATGCGGAATATATGATATATACTAAGAAAGATCTCATAGTAGCAATATCACAGATAAGTAAAATAGTAAATGCAGTAAAAATGAAAAAATCACACCAGGGATTTTTATACTGGTTCGGAGCACCGTCCTACGTCCAGTACCAGATCTCTCTCTGGATTTTTACTAATCAACAACCTTGCTTCACCCGGAGGAACAGGTTCACAACACCCGAGCAGCCGAACGGGATTTCACGCCTCTAACAACACGAGGACTTCAACACTTGCCTGATCACACAGAGGACTTCAACACTTGCCTGATCACACACAGGACTTCAACAACTCGCCTCTTACAACACCAAGGACTTCAAACAAGATATAAACTTGTAGTTTGACAATGTGTGTTCTTAACAACACGGATTTGTCAACTCTTGTACAACCTTCCTATAATCTGATCCTCAAATATGATTTTGATATTATGAAGATTTGGAAAATGATATCGTTGTTTGAATCTAAAGAATAATATATAGATTCAAGGATTCAAATAACGATATATGAGAATAGTGATCTTTTGAATGCTTTTAAAGAATAAGAATGAAATCAGCACTTAGATAGCAAGAATAGAAAGAATTGTTGTTTTAAAATGATGATTTCATGATGCTTTTATAGAGAATGGAGAGATGTAATCATTGGTGAAGAGAAACCATGAAAAGAGATGATTTTTGGCCAAGAGAAAGGATCATAACCATTGATGAAATAGGGTGTTTATTCGAAAAGATGGCTTCAGTTTGTAGACTAGTCGACTGGTAAAAAATGACAAGTAGACTGGTGTTTGAATATATGTACGTTATATATATGTGTGCACGTTCATTGTGCATTCTGCACAGAAACGGTCGACCGCCTATATATGAATCGGTCGACCGGTTTCTATTAGTATGCACAATGAATGTGCATACTTGTATAAAATATATATATTCAAACCATATAGGAATATGATTATTTGAGGATAGATTTTAATATATTTAACTACACTCGTACTCTAAATAATCAACCTATACCATCGAATATCTTCTTTTTGTCGATCTTGAATTTCTCCTTGTCATTGATCAAAACACCTTGAATTCCTTGACTCAACATTCTCCCCCTTTTTGATTGATGACAATATAGATCTGAAAGAGTTTATTACTCCCCCTGAATGTATACTCCCCCTGAAATACATACTTAAGAAATATCTGCAAATATGTATACTCCCCCTGAAATACATACTTAAGAAATATCTGCAAAACACAATGTTAGTAACATTTTCTCCCCCTTTGTCATCGACAAAAAGGAGTAGAGATTACACAAGTTACGATAAGCATTTAGCATATTATACAACCCAAGCATACGAAAAGAAAGTCAAGTACCAAATGTTTTAAGACGTACACACCCAAAATAAATACGATACTATTTACATACAAGTATCATTTAAGTTTTTGAAAAAATAAAACATAAAGCATATATGAATGATAACAAACTAGTGCAATGGAGAATCGGATTCCGTATATTCAGAGTGAATCACTATCCTTCCACCTCCTTCCTTGTCCCCTTCATCTTGAACGTCTTCTTCGTTGTCGTCGTCATCTTCTTCCTCCTCGGTCTCGTGAGATCCACGACCACGTCCAGTATTAGTTCCTGAACTTGTGCCTTCCTTAGATGATGACCATGTAAATGTTGGAGGCATGGGTCGTTTTCCCGGATCTTGTATTTGAGTGGAAGAAGAGGTCGATACACATGAAATTGCTTCCCAAATAGTACCGAAGAAAGACTTAAGCTTGGAGAACCGTTTATTGAGCTTTGTGTCTAAATGGTCGAGTTTGGTGTCGGTTCGTTTAAGTCTAGCTTCTAAAAGAAATTGATTTCGTGCAATTTGTGCAAGTGAGTCCTTAGTTGACGAAGAGGTTTCAAGGAGTTTAACTTCTTCCGGTTTATGCTTGGGAGTAGTAGAAGGAGCGGTTTCTGAAGGACCTTGATGTTGGTATTGATCAAACGGAATGATATTAATACAAGGGTCAGGGAGCTTCATCCTTTTTCGGGTTGCTTTGTCGATGCACTTTGGCTTGGAGATTTTAGAAACACAAGACGGGACTCCACAATTGATTAAAAGCCGCATTACATATTCATTGTAAAATATATATGGCCTTTTGCGATCATTAACAAGCAAAATCTCATCGAAGACCATGTTTATCCAATTTATTTCAATATCTCCATAAATCGCATACAAAGCCTTGAAATTTTCTTTGTAAACAACATCAAAGTTTCCAAACCTTGGCAATAAAGAATGGATGAGGGTATGATGAATAACACGAGCCGTAGGACGCAAGTTAATCGCCTTAGTACTAATTTTATGATCCTTGATGAACTGATGACTAATTCTATCACGAGTATGAACGGTGCAAAAGTCAGAAGAAAATTCCCTTCCACCATTTGGTGAACCGAGTACCATAGCCACTCGTTCCTTAGAAATGAAAATATGATGACCACAAACTACGGACCAAAGGCAATCCGCTGCATTTTCTGGCTTGAATTTTTGTATGTTAAGGTTGGCATAGAACAATTTAATCATAATATGATTAATTTCTACATTGTTCTCATCAAAAGTAAGTAGAGATTTTATACGAGCCTTAACCAATTGTTCTTCAACATCATATAGGATAAAAGCATTGAGATTTATGAAAGAACCTTCATGGATTGTGAAATCCTTCATGGCATTCCATCGTCTCACAGCAATAGGATCCATGAGCCATTGTTTTATGTTGGAATCTATTGGTTGGAGAGAAGTGGAGGATGATTTCTTTTGTTTCTTCTGAGGAGGTGCCATTGAATTTAAAGAAAATAAAAAAGGAATTTTTGGATTTCTAGGAGATTGAGAAGAGGGAAGTATAAAAATGAAGTGAAGGGATGTATAGGAGATGAATCGACGTATCGATTGGGGGCAAAAATTCTGGAAAACGCGTGACCGGTCGACCAGTTTTTATGGACCAGTCGACTGGTTACTGGGTAAATATGTTCCAAAGAAGTTTGTCGGTCGACCGGTGGTTTTTAAACGGTCGACTGGTTCCTGGAGGAAATTAATTCCAGAGGACTTTACCGGTCGACCGGTGGAAACAAAACGGTCGACTGGTAAGCATTTAAGATGAAAAATTTCTAGAGAGTTGAACGATCGACTGGTATTTTTAGACGGTCGACTGTTTCAAGTATATGATCATTTCCAAAGATAAAAACGGTCGACTGGTCCAAAAATACGGTCGACCGTTCTGCTTAAAAATTGTTTTTCTGGCTTGAAAAGATTATATACCGTCATATAACTTGAAATTTATTCTAACTCAAAATGAATTCGAATGAAGAACGTGAAAACAAATACAACAATAAAAAATTATTTTGCAATACGAAAACAACATAACTTAATGGAAGGTAGATGACTTGTCTTCTGATATTTCATGAATATTCGAAACTCTCGGCGTCTATGGCGACCAATTTTCTCTTAATCCTTCATTTCTCGCATAATCACGGTCCCATGAGTTAGGACTTCGAGATGTAGACGGAGGGTGTGGCATTGGTTCGTGTACCCCATGTCTATCCGTTCTACAGAAAAATGGCGCCATTCGTTCTAAGAGAGTTAAACGATCAGATGTGAGTTTTTGTTCATAATGCAGTTGACGCTGGAGATCCAACTGATGTATCTGGTAGTGACGAATTTCATTGATCTTCTCGCTCGTACCCGGAGAACAAAATAGTGCTTTCTTAGCTCGTTTTGGTTTGGGTATATGTCTAGGAATATGCGAACATTCCGGTCTGCTCTTCGGTGTTTCCGTAGAGTAGTACTCCTCCGGTTCGGAGCTAGTGACCGAGATGTGAGACCGTTGAGCACATTCATCACATATGTGTGCCATAAGATTATATGGACTTGTGTATGAATGTTAACACTAAGAAAGTGATGCAGAATACAATAAGAAGGAGTATGTATTTATAGCTTTTACGAAGTAGGAAGTAATGGATGGAAATCATTCAGAGAATATGAACCACTTAAAATTTGAAAAGCTCAAAATGAATTGCTAATAATAGTAAAAGACTATTAATTAGCTAAGTAAAAAAATGAATGTACCAGTCTAGAAAAGAACTCAATAGTGTATATATATATATATATATATATATATATATATATATATTATACACCAAGTTCGTTTCTAGAAATCAAGCCGGGCTCTCTACATAAAGAGATAAAACTAGTTTCGAGTAGAGGCTTGGTAAAAATGTCTGCTAATTGGTTGTCAGTCTGGACATATTCGATACATATTGTTCCTTTTTCAATATTATCTCTTAAGAAATGATGTCGAATATCAATATGCTTAGTTCGGGAATGATTGACTGGATTTTTTGATAAATTGATTGCGCTTGTGTTATCACAATATATGATGGACTTTGATAAATGAATATCGAAATCTCGAAGTGTTTGTTGCATATATAGGACTTGAGTACAAGCTAGAGCAGCTGATATGTATTCAGCCTCACATGTTGAGAGTGAAATGCAATTTTGTTTCTTACTAAACCAAGAGACAAGTGATTTTCCAATAAAATGGCACGTACCACTTGTACTCTTTCTATCCGTGCGAGAGCCACCGAAATCAGCATCGTTATACGATACTAATTCAAATGGACAATATTTCGGGTGGAAAAGACCAAAGTCTTTGGTGTTATTAAGATATCGTATTATTCGTTTTACAGCTCGTAAATGTGATTCTTTAGGATTAGCTTGAAACCTTGCACATAAACAAACACTCATCATAATATCAGGACGACTCGTGGTAAGATACAGGAGAGAACCAATCATGCTTCTATATAACTTCTGGTCAACATTCTTACCATGTTCATCTTTTTCAAGATGTGTGGTCGTACTCACAGGAGTTGGTTTACCAGAGGTATTTTCTAAATCGAAGCGTTTGACTAAGTTTCCACAGTATTTTTCTTGACTAATAAAAATACCGTTAGAAAGTTGTTTGATTTAAAGAACAAGGAAATACGGTAGTTCTCCCATATGAGACATTTCAAATTCTTTGGTCATAATATTTGCAAACTCTTTGCAAAGTTTGTCGTTTGTTAAACCAAAGATAATGTCGTCTACATATATTTGGATTACTAATATATCTTTTTGAGAATGTTTAATGAATAGAGTCTGATCAACTTTACCAATTTGAAATCCAGAATCGATAAGATAGCTTCTTAATCGTTCATACCAAGCACGAGGTGCTTGTTTCAATCCATATAAAGCTTTCTTAAGTTTATATACGTGATTAGGATATTTCTCATGTACGAACAAAGGAGGTTGTTCGACATATACATTCTCTTTGATAAATCCATTTAAAAATGCACTTTTGACATCCATTTGATAAGGACAGTAAAATTCGAATAGCTTCTAATCGAGCTACGGGAGCAAAGGTTTCTTCATAATCGATACCTTCTTCTTGATTATATCCTTGTGCTACTAATCTTGCTTTATTTCTGATTATATTTCCTTGTTCGTCAGCCTTATTTTTATAGACCCATTTCGTACCAATGACTGACTGATCAGTCGGTCTTTGAACAAGTTCCCAGACATCAATGTGCTCGAACTAATTTAGTTCTTCTTGCATGGCAATGATCTAGTAATCATCAGTAGCAGCTTCTTTCGGATTCTTAGGTTCGATATTTGAAAGGAATGTGACATGACCCATTTGATTTAGTTGACTTCTTGTTCTAATTTGTGATGTTACTTCTCCTATAACATTTTGAACTGGATGATCTCTTAGAATTCTCGGAGGAGATCTAAATCTTGGTGGAGAAGCTATCACAGCAGGTTGAGGGATATCGTCAACAATTTCTGAGTCAGAGTCGTTATTTGTGATGACAGGATTATCAGTGACTATGGTTTCTTCGTCATCTGATACGATACGAGATGATTTAAAGAATTCATCAAAAGAAACATGAAGTGATTCTTCAATAGTTTTAGTTCTCTTGTTAAATATACGATAAGCCTTGCTTCGTTCCGAGTATCCGACAAATATTCCTTCATCGGATTTGGAATCAAATTTTCTAAGATGGTCTTTCGTATTTAAAATAAAGCATTTAGAACCGAAAACTTTGAAATATGAGATATTTGGTTTTCTTTGATTAAATAGCTCATAGGATGTATTTTTGGTCAGAGGTCGAATAGATACACGATTCAAAACATAACACGCAGTTGCAACAGCTTCTCCCCAAAAATGTTTTGGTATAGTGGATCCATTTAATAATGTTCTTGCACATTCTTGTAAAGTCCGATTTTTCCGTTCTACAACTCCGTTTTGTTGTGGAGTTCTAGGAAACTAAAAATTATGATTTATACCTTTCTTTGTGCAAAAATGTTCAAAATCATTATTTTCGAACTCTGCGCCATGATCACTTCTTATGTTTTTAACTTTAAGCCCTTTTGATTTTTGAATTCTTTTGACGAAGGATTTGAAATGTTTGAAAGTGTCACTTTTATTTTTCAAGAAAATTACCCATGTATATCGAGAGTAATCGTCAACAATTACAAACACATATCGATTATGATTTATTGACTGAACCTGTGTTAGTCCAAATAAATCCATATGTAATAAATCCAATGGTTGTAACATTGATATGACTTTCTTGGATTTGAAAGATGATTTGGTCAATTTTCCTAATTGACATGCATCACAAAGATTATCAACCTTAAAGCTTACTTTGGGTAGTCCTTTAACTAGATCATTCTTGCCTAGCTTGTCAATAGTTCTGAAGTTTATGTGACAGAAACGTTTGTGCCATAGCCATGGATCATTATCATTTGCTACAAGACACATATCTGAATTATGATTGGTATTCATATTCAGAATATAGATGTTTCTGTCTCTATATCCTTCAAAAGTTATATTTCGATCTTTATCTAAAATACTACATTTATTGTCCGAAAAAGAAATGATAAAACCTTTGTCGCACAATTGAATGATACTTAGTAAATTATGTTTTAAATTCCTAAGTAGCATGACATTAGTAATAAGAGGTAAGTTTGATGTACCGTAATTGCTCAAATCGCCTTTGCCAATGATATAGCCTTTTGAATTATCTCCAAAAGTGACTGAGCCACCATTTGAATAAGTGATATTTGTTAATAAGCTCTTGTCTCCAGTCATATGCTTCGAGCAACCACTGTCTAGTATCCACTTTCCTCTTTTCTTAAGTGGGACCTGCAAAAAATAAAATTAAGTTAATGGTACCAACCTTTTTATAGGGTCCTAAGAGTTAGGTCTTAGGAGTCCAAACCCATACGGGTCCGGTATCCCCTTTATATATATAATTTGGATTATGATGCACAGAACTCAAAAAAATTTGAATGCACTTGTTCCTAATCAAATTGTTATTTGTTTTAGGAACCCATATTTTTATAAATTTGACATTCTTCTTTTGAAATTTCACAATCGGTTTTGGTTTGGAATATAATAAACTAAGATTTTTCTTAGCTTTAGTTTCTCGTAATTCCTTATTTTTCCCTTTTCTTTTACCAAGATGTTTCTTGATAACTTGTTTCTTATATCCCAAACCTTGTTTATTTGTAGCAGTTTGTGAACTTTCAATAATTTTTGTCAAATTTTCTCGACCTTTGTTAAAGTTAGAAATATTTTGAGTAATGTTGTCTAACTTTGATTGTAAACTAGCCTTTTCAAGGTCTAACATCTTGACTTTTTCCTTAAGCTCATGATTTTCGTAGTTAGAGCATCATTTTTATCTTTTTGAGTTTCAATTTCTTGACTCAAAAGAGATAGTTGAGAATCAATATTAGATGATGATTCTTGAGCTTTTTCAAGTTCCTCCTCTAATATTTTCTTCTCATCTTTTAATATATTCGTTCAAATTCTGCTCTACTTAAATCAGCTTGAGCTTGCTTGCATTGTCGTTTTACATCTTTAAATTTATACATTAACTCAGCATTTATATCTAGAACTTCTTCAAAAGTCGGAATTTGTACCTCATCTTCTTTAGCCATAAAGCATACATTAGCTTGTTCATTGTCTGAGTCACTTTCACTATCAGATGAAGATTTGTCTGAACCATCCCATGTCACTGAGAATGCCCGTTTCTTTGACTTGTCCTTTCTGTGTTTGAACTTCTCATTTTCTGTCTTCTTCTTTTGTTCTGGACAATCCATTTGCATGTGTCCCTTCTTATGACAGTTAAAGCATTCTACATTTGATGATGATGGCTTATTTGATCCGAACTTCTTTCTGTTGTATCGACTAGCTTTTCGTTGCTTTAAGAATTTTTTAAATCCTTTTGCAATGAATGCTAGATCCTCATCTTCGGAATCTGAGACATCTTCATCTTTCTCAGCATGAAAAGCTACAATTTTCTTTTCTTCTTTTTGTTCTTTTCGTGCCTGCAAGTTAGCTTCATAGGACATAAGATTTCCTATCAATTCATCTAGCTTCATGGTGGAAAGATCATTAGCTTCCTCTATTGCTAATACTTTTCCTTCCCATTCATTAGTCAGTGAATGTAGGACTGTTGAAACTACATCAAAATCAGAATATTTTTGTCCTAAACCGATAAGAGCATGATGAATGGTTTGAAACCTTGAATACATCTCATTAATTGTTTCATTAGGCTTCATTTTGAAATTTTGAAATTGACTTTTCAACAAAACTATTTTTGCTTGTTTAACCTTGTTAGAACCTTCATGAGTGGTTTTTAGCGTTTGCCAAATTTGATATGCAGAGGTACAGATACTAACACGGTTATATTCGTTTTGATCTAATGCACAAAACAACATATTTATTGCTTTTACATTTACAGTAGCTGTGGCTTTCTCAGCAGCTGTCCATTCTGCATACTCAGTTGTTGGATTGACTATTTCTTTCTGAGTAGCATTCCAAGCATCATAACTTGTTGATTGCATATAAAAGGCCATACGTGTTGCCCAATAGCTATAGTTTAGGCCATTAAAGAAAGGAGGTCTTTGTGTTGACTGACCTTCTGTGTAAGTGGTGTTATTAGTGCTTGCGTTATTTGCCATATTTAGAATATACAAATAACTGTGTTACGGTTATGAGATAACCTGGCTCTGATACCAATTGGAAATGGTCGATAGACGACTTTAGGCAGGATCAGTAATATGGATATGCGGAATATATGATATATACTAAGAAAGATCTCACAGTAGTAGTATCATAGATAAGTAAAATAGTAAATGCAGTAAAAATGAAAAAAATCACACCAGGGATTTTTATACTGGTTCGGAGCACCGTCCTACGTATAGTCCTAGATCTCTTTCAGGATTTTTACTAATCAACAACCTCGCTTCACCCGGAGGAACAAGTTCACAATACCCGAGCAGCCGAACGGGATTTCACGCCTCTAACAACACGAGGACTTCAACACTTGCCTGATCACATACAGGACTTCAACACTTGCCTGATCACACACATGACTTCAACAACTCGCCTCTTACAACACCGAGGACTTCAAACAAGATATAAACTTGTAGTTTGACAATGTGTGTTCTTAACAACACGGATTTGTCAACTCTTGTACAACCTTCCTATAATTTGATCCTCAAATATGATTTTGATATTATGAAGATTTGGAAGATGATATCGTTGTTTGAATCTAAAGAATAATATATAGATTCAAGGATTCAAATAACGATATATGAGAATAGTGAGCTTTTGAATGCTTTTAAAGAGTAAGAATGAAATCAGCACTTAGATAGCAAGAATAGAAAGAATTGTTGTTTTAAAATGATGATTTCATGATGCTTTTATAGAGAATGGAGAGATGTAATCATTGGTGAAGAGAAACCATGAAAAGAGATGATTTTTGGCCAAGGGAAAGGTTCATAACCATTGATGAAATAGGGTGTCTATTCGAAAAGATGGCTACAGTTCCTAGATCAGTCGACTGGTTAAAAATAACCAGTAGACTGGTGTTTGAATATATATACGTTATATATATGTGTGCACGTTCATTGTGCATTCTGCACAGAAACGGTCGACCGCCTATATATGAACCGGTCGACCGGTTTCTGTTAGTATGCACAATGAATGTGCATACATGTATAAACATATATATATATTCAAACCATAAAGGAATATGAATATTTGAGGATAGATTTTAACATATTTAACTACACTCATACTCTAAATAATCAACCTATACCATCGAATATCTTCTTTTTGTCAATCTTGAATTTCTCCTTGTCATTGATCAAAACACCTTGAATTCCTTGACTCAACATTTTTTCGCTGCTATCTAAATGTAATTTAAAACTCTGATATTATTGTATTTATATTGTGTAATAAATATTCATACTCTATTATATCTTGTACTCCGATGTAATTGTGTAATCAGCAATAAAATGTTCTTCAGTTTGTGCTCTGATGTGTATTGTTCTCAAAGCAATCCAGCCTTTCTTTTACCGGGAAGTTTGGGTCGTCACATATATGCACTGGGTGGTGTACTGTAGACGTTACGACATTACTCCATGTCAAGATGTGGTTCGACTGAAGAGTTCAGATACGAGGATCCATACGCTTATGTGGCATACTGATGGTAGTTCTGTACGATTACGTAGCATAATGATGAAAATGTCCATCTGCGTTCCACGTAGGATGGAGGTTGTGCATGCTTCCGTGGTGTGACGACGGAGACCATACGAGGAGGGTACTATGGGGAGTGCGTTGAGATGTTGGGTATGACTACATATATATTATATTAGGTTTAATCTACTAGTGAGTAGATGGGTGTGACATGTGTGCAGAGCCTAGAGTGTTCTTAACCTGAAGAATATAATAAATAAGAAATTGTAACAAACTAATATATGTAGAGTTAATTCAGAATGTATAATTTTTCCTCTCACCAGAATTGTGTTTTAACCCCTGGCAGGTTAGATTTATGGTAGAGATTTAGTAGCCTTCGGACACTTGTTCGGCAGTGTCATTATTTCAATAAGGCTATCTATTATTATAATATTTTATCCATTCCGTTGTGAGATGTTTTATCGAGCTCTGATATATTTAGTATCCCTATCTTTTCTGCAGGATACCAGACAAGGCAACTTGAGTTTCAATGGTTTTCAGATTTAGAATTTTTGAAAAATCTGAGTCGGTTGGAATTTGGGTTGTTACATCTGATATTAGAGCTCAGGTTTAGGATTCCTATATATAGTTAGTGAGTGGCGTATTTGTATATTAAAAATATAGATATTATAAATATATACCTAGATCCATGAGAGAGACCCACTTTTGAGAAAATCGCACATGTAAAGTATTAAGTAATAAGTTGGCACACCAATGTTAGGATTGTGAAGGTTCTAAAAGAGTAAGTTCTGGCTTAACCGTGGTATGGGATGAACGATAGATTTGATGATTAACGAGAAAGTTTATGTGTTGGTACTTGGAAACAGGCGGTAGGTACAAGTCATGTTATATAATATATTTTATTCGTTCTGCTATGAGATTCATAGTTGCTCTGATTCTGTTGTATTCTTATTCGTCTTCTATTCTAATTTCTATCTATTAACGATTGGGTATTTCCGATACTCGAATAGTCGACATGGTGGTTTGTGTTGATTTTCGGGGTTGAAAATCCCTGTTCGTTACAGTGTTATCAAAGTTGAAGGTTAAGTGATTACTCTAGCTCTGTGGCCTAATAGAGATGGGGTTAGTGGTACCTAGATTGAGTTGAGTATATATATACGAGAGAGCGTATTTGTAGATTGTATAAAAATGGTTTTATATTGCGGAGATTTATTGATTGACTGGCTTATGAATTCTGGTCGATAGTGGGGCACCACAAGGACGATAAGGGTTTCTAAACACTCGAATACAATGAACTGACACAATATGTTTTTAAAAAGAGGGTAAATGAAATAATTTTACCCAAAGAATATTTTGATATAAAGAGATGACTTATATTGAAAATATTATAGTACATTGGATATGTTTGTTATAATTGAGATGGTAATAAATAACCAATAAGAATTCATATAAGAGTATATATAAATTCTGATGAATTAAATCTGAATTTAAAACAGATTTGGAATTAAAACTATGAAATTTGGAATGATATTTGAAAACGAATTTTGGATTAAATATATGGAAATTTTAAGATCATGGGTGAATTTCGAATTTTTTTCGAAAACATTGTAAAGATATTTTGAAGTAATTTCAAAATGGAAATGTTTTAAAAATGAGTTTTGAAATAATATAGTATTGAACTGACTTCGATTGCTGGAAAATAATTCTAGTGATGACTGCAGCATCATCAGTGTTCACTTAAGAGTTTCTAAGTGACGGATTACTACCAATGATTTTGTTTCGAATTGTTTTGGGAAAATAAGTGTTTAATAATTCAAATCTTTTGAATTGTTATTAAATATGTAAATATATATGATTTCGAACTGATTTGAAATAAAACCCAGGAATTTAAATTTCGAAATTTAAATTAAGTTATGAAGTTAAATAAATTGAAATGGTAAAAGTGAATAAATAAATTAGAATTTAAATTAAGTTAAATAAAATTGGATTGGATTAGAGATAAACTGGAATGGAATTGTATTATTGAGTAATAATTTGGAATTGAGATTGGAATTGGAATTTGAAATGGATTTTGGCTTAGGTATAAGGGATGACTAGATTTGAGGATAAGCTGATTTGACATCAATTGGAAATGCATGGGTATATGTGGAAGTGATAGAAAATGGAAGAATAGAGTTAAATGCCCGACAAAAAGGTACGAGTTATATATGAGTACGAGATATTATGAGCCAGTTTGGCAAGCCACTTGGCTTTTGATTTTCTTTTGGATTGGAGAAGGCCTATAAAAGCGAGTTGTACCGATTGAACTGTGCAAAGAAGTCGTTGGCGAATTTTTTCGGAAATCAAAGATGTTAGAAAATTTTCAGAATTTTTTTCGTTGATAATAATGAATTAATATTTGAATTGAAAAGTTATTGATTCAGTTATAACTGAAGTTAAAAAGTAAAACTAATAATTTTTAATCTAAATAATATAGTTTGTAACATTTTTCTACCTTAGTAATTTCGGGAACGAAATTCTTTTAAGGGGGACGGAATGTAACGACCCGGAATTTTAGTGGTTTAATAAGTAATTAATTTAATTATTTTTATATAATGGTTTGGGAATTTAAATGGTTTGAATTTAAATATTTTGAATATTTGATTAATATAAATAAAGGAATAATAATAATTTAATTTCGAAATAATCGGAATTAGCTGAATTGGCAATGTTATATAAATTGGATAATATATTATTGAGTTTATTTTCAAGTTATAATAACGAAAATATTATTTAAACGATAGTTGAACGTATTAATTATAATTGAGCCCGTAACGTCACGTTAGTTCGTAATATTGAATTTTGAACTTCAACTGAGTGTACAGGATTCGTTATTAGTCAGATTTCTTTGAAACAAGAAATGTTTGAATCTAATTAATTATAATTTTCTAATGGGAAAAAAATGGAGATTTCGTATTATAGATTGTGAGTTATGGCCAAATCAAATTTTCAAATAGTCGTTATGGAACCATTTATAAACCATAATGATTGTTTAATTATAATAAATTATTTATTTCAAATTTGGATAAGATTTTCAAGACTTATTATTAAATTAATTTATAGAATTTTTCTGTAATTGTTATTTTGGAAAATAAGCAATTTTTTTATCTGAAGTATTTTACACCCTATATCAGCATTTTTTGGGTTTCACAAAAATAAACTAACTTGTCTATATTATTATATTTTTGGAATCGTGACACCTCACTTGACACAGTGATATTTTTATTTTTGTCCATAGCGACTTGTATGTGGACAGAATTTTATATAATAGATATTCTGCACTTTATAACTTAAAACATAATATATAAAACAGAGGAGTTGGGTGTACAGACTAAAACTTAACAATCAAACATATCTTACTCACTGATTACACACAAGGTAAGGTTGTCCATTTTGACACATGACTGATGGAAGTTTTACAAAGTCTTTCTTTTTGAAACATGGAGCAAAAACTGTACTAAAGCAAATCCTGCGTTTTTACCAATAAAAAACATATATGTATATATTTGTTCCTTAGTGACTAAGGAATGGTACAACCCTTTTTACTCATGCATCAGGCTACCTAGATTTAGTACAGACCTAAGGAAAACTATGAAATGAAAACTCATGCACCTCCCCTAAGGCCATAGTAAACAACCTATATAATCAAAATCTTAAATCTCGCATACTACAGACCAATGTAATAGTATGCTACTAAAAAAACAATTCGCAGCTACTACTTAACGCTTAAGTTACTCCACATATATAAATACACAACGTTGTGGTCTTCTTCTTTTATGGAGTTTGAATCTAGTGATATGAAAATGGGGTTCGTGAACATCAATAAAATCATTTTTAAAATCATGAACTGCCAATTTACAAGGAGTTATGCTTCTTATTCTTTTCTATCGACAGTCTCATCCACAGCGCCTCCGAGAGCTGAGCATCACGACTACAAGGCGAAGCTAAGAAGGGGATGAAGCTCGACAGGAAACTTAGGATGGGATGGATATGCTTGTGGGATAGTTTGTGGGGTTATGGAGTCTGGGTAGCTGCATGATGAGTGCGTACTGGTGCATGGAAAAGTTTAGGTGAGAATACAAGCCAAAACACTTCAGTGATTTTATGTGTGGTAGTTTCTGAACAGGGGGTAGCGTTTCGTTGTGTGGTCCAGGGGTGTGCGAACGGTGATGAAAACGAAGAGGAGCGAAGTTTGGCGGCATGTTTGGTGGTGGAGTAAGTCATCGAGGAAGGAGCAGCAACAGGGGAGGTTCACGAGAATGGAGGTAGGCTACAGGAGGATCGGGCTTGTATATATGTCAGGAAAGGGAAGAAATAGGAGTATACATTGGTGTTAGTTTCACGCAT
Organism: Allium sativum; assembly: GCA_030737875.1. Classification (NCBI taxonomy): domain Eukaryota; kingdom Viridiplantae; phylum Streptophyta; class Magnoliopsida; order Asparagales; family Amaryllidaceae; genus Allium; species Allium sativum. Next base: position 522,183,307 of record CM060924.1, on the reverse strand, counting down.
ATTTGTGGAAAGTAAAGGGAAGTGGGTGCAGAATTGTTTTTCGAAATGGTGAAATAGTGGGAGCAGATATTTGGAGTTAAAGAGGAGGAAGATACTATGGGTGTTGTGGGCATAGGTGTTTATGGGGTACTGGGCTGATTTTGAAGTGAAGCCCATATAAAAATATATAATAAAACAAAATAAAGAATAACGTGAAGGATCGGAATGGGCAATTGTGGTTCGAAATATACTAGCTCAACATGTTGTAGATTGATCTTTTAATAAGGTGAACTGTTGATTGTGAAGTATGGATTACAGTTATATTATCAGTGAAGGAGTGCGTTTCCAGTTAATGTCAGCGGGGAAGTTGGAGATATAGGGCCATACAAGTTTGGGTTTAAGAATAAAGAGATGGGACGAATTCAGTTGTAAGGCCCAGTTTTTAAATAGTAAGTTCACATTTAAATTTATAGTGTATTAATCCATAAATTTAATATCTCATTCGTACGATATCAGAATTTCGAACAGTCTAATCCATTAGGAGCGTATGGTCGTACGTTACATACTGGAACTAGTCTGGAGAGATTTGGAGCTCATTTGAATTTTTGGAAAAATAAAACTCATGATCGGATCTATCGACCATTATTCGTTTTCAACAATTAACGACCAAGGTGAGTAAACTCACTAACTCTATCTAGTTTTATAATTTTATAAATATTATTTAATGTTGATAAAAATGATTGAATGTTGTGTGCGATGGTTGTTTGGATGATTTACAAATAAATCGGTTGATAGTTATATATATGAAGTCATTGGTTAAATACTGATTTTTATTTATTTTAATATTTTATATTGATATGAAATTAGTGTTATTTATATTGATTAACATCTGTGGACGTAGGGAAACAGGTTGGAGGGATACAACTAGATTCCTCAACAATTAAATTGTTGTTCTCCATATATTTCATTATATGACGTGACAAATAATCTGGTGTTGATTGTGTTTTTCGGATGTTTGAATAACATTGACTTGAAAATTTGGTATTTAAAATACCGTAAAATATATTAGAAAATGGTTCGAGTTTTTAAAAGTGAAAATTCTATTTTTAAATAGGAATCGAATTTCAAATGGACTAGAATATAATAACTTGTTTTAATTATATTAAAACAAATAGTTTGATTTATAAAACAATGTTTAGAAATAAAGTGGAATAATTATTAAATAATTAGGAAATCTAAAACGAATTTATAAAGGGAAAATTGGATACTCGTTTCAAATGGAAATGATGAAATTTATTTCGATGTTCGAAATATAGATAAAATTGTAATAAACCCATAAGGATTTTTAATTTAATGTCGATTATGTTGAATATTATAAAGATAATTTACTTTAGAAATTATAGATTATAAAGCTTAGGAATTGACAAGATAATAATATTTGGTTTAAAACCAACAACTTATAAATGACCATGTAATCGAGATTTAGTTATAAGCTTATCATATGATTAACAAGGAGTTGACTTGTAAATGGAGCTAATGAAGTGGAATACAAATATGAAGTTATAAAAGAACTAGATAGATGGGATTTTAAACTGTAATGGTAATATATTTATTTAAATCAAGATTTGATTTAACAAAATGATCCCAGATTTCTATAGAAGAACAATATTCATGTTATAAGGTGAATAATGATTTTTGCGAGCCAATGATTTGCAAGATTAAAATGGTTATAAAAGGAAATGATTTGGGTTAATAAGAAGTTAGGAATGGAGTTAAAGAAATTAGGAACTGACTGGAGACTAGTTAAGTTGAACGACTTTCTGAGTGTTGATCTGATGTTGGTTTCGGTCTTTGGGGTTGATACTTAGGGAGTTGTTCTCTTACTAGTTTATAGTTGGAGAATAATGAATGTTGAAGAATAGTGATGCGTGAATAAGAGATGGAAATATTTTCCAATGTTAATAACGTATATTTTCGAAATACGGGAAATAAAGAGTTGTGAATATAAAGAAACATTTCCCAAGAAATCGTGAGAGGCTAAGCGAGTTGGGAAGATATATAGGTAAAGATATTTAAGGGAAATTTGGAAATGGAATGATTATTGATAAATCTATTAAAAGGGGTCAGTGCTGATTGATGATTGATCGGTAAGATTTCCACATGGAAATACGACTGTTGTTTGTATATATGTTTTCCTTCGATAGTCAAATCATCGACTATCGAAGTTTTTGACCTATTTTCGTTGTCAATACGGAGAGGCTGAGATCAAATTTATTGTCTGAAAACCACTACGTATGGGCATTTGTGCTGCGAATCCAATATGATGAAGATAATTGAAGGCATAGTTTATGCAAGGATTGTTCTAGCAATCCTAGGTAGAAATTGCCTAAAATGGATTTATAGAATAGTGCCTTAGGTTTGTCCAGTCCTAGGACAACTTGAATGAACGGATGTCTGACATAGTATATCTAATAGATCGCATGGTTGATCTCTTCAATATTCATGTTTGGTGACGAGAAATTCGTTTCTCTTAGCTTTATCCCAGTGGTATTTTTGGGGAAATCAATTTGTGATTTGTTGGGTATGACGATGTGGAATTCAAAGTAAAAGAAGATGTGATATGTCAAAGGATACGTTATGACCTCAAGCCTCATCAACCGGGAAATGGAAAAAATCAGGTAGGTCGCATGGCTAAGTGGGTCGCTCCCATTAGGTGTATTGTCACCATCTAGAGAATATCCATATTTGTTACTTTTTTGATTTTCTGTATCTCCCGGGAATAGTTATGTTGCTGGCAACCGTATGTGACAATATATTCAGAACATTCAAGGTTAAATGAATGTCCGATCATGTTTAGCTCGGGTTGCAAGATGTTCTTGTTAAGCCCTGGTGTATTCCTCTCTAGAGATACACCATCGAAGGTGGTCCCATATCGTGCCATAGTTGGAATCTATCCTCCAATAAGAGCCCGCGATTTTTGATTGTATACTATATATATAGAACTTGAGATGCAAGTGTTCTGCTAGATACTTGATTTAGACAATTTTATAATATCAGAAAAGTATTGACTTTTAAGAAATGTTTTGGATTATTGTAAGGGAAAACCATCCGTGTTTATGTGTGGATCGGTCTAACGATTATCTTTTCTTTCGAAAAGTATTTTGAAAAGTTAAACCAAATGATTGGAGTTTAATCGCACCAGTCCCATGACCGACCCAGAGTTTATTATATTTTTGTTTACCCTAAACTATTGGGTGCCCAAATTTGTATTGGCAGTAAAGTAGTCGGGATTTTATAGATATAATTGAAAGAGCTTGGAGCAGGAGGCTTCGACATTTGTTATATATAGAGTTTATTTCCGCTGTGATGTTATGACGTGTACTCTGATAATGGTATGTATATATAGTTTTGTTTTTCAAAGTTATGTTATATAATATATTTTATTCATTCCGCTGTGAGACTTGTAGTTACTCTGATTCTGCTGTGTTCATCTTCTTCTCATATTATAAAATTCTTTCTTTCTATTTTCTCACCATCTAACTTCTTTTTATCAATGATCGGGTATTTCCGATATTCGAATAGTCGACATGGTGGTTTGTGTTGACTTTCAGGGTCGAAAATCATGTTCGTTACAGAGCGATTTGAGGATGATTTGACGTAGACCCAGATAAAAAACAAATGGAATAATCTTAAGAGAGCCTGAACAGCTTGGAACGCTCTGCTTCAAATTTCAGGTGGTTATTGGAATGCTGCTCAGGACCGCTTGGATGGCTCAGACGATTAGTGGAGCCAACATGCACGCTTGTACCAGAGGTTTAGGAGAAATCCTCCTTTGAGGTTTTGAGAGCAAGACGAGCTTTTCGGGGGTTGCACAGGGAAAGGCACATGCAGTTACCAGATTTCCCCTCCACCACAACCATTTACTGCGGCCGATGCAGCTATGAATCATAATTTTCTGAGTGAAGGGAGTCCACAACCAGTTCTGTCTACATGCAGACAGACGTCACATGCCACGTCTAGTAGACAACCTAGCATAAAACCCTCCTATCAATCAGATCGTTTCATAGCCGCGGTGGAACGTTGCTTCGCTGTTCTCTCGACTGTTACTAATGCCGAGAAGTGGGAAATTATTGAGATTTTTCGCATGGATCAGTCAGTTTTGGAGGTGGTGGAGATTTTATTTAATCGAGACTTGTTTGGTTATATAGGTTATCAACTGAGAACTTTCTGTGGAAGTTAGTAATTTGTTGTATTTCTTTGTTTTGTTAGCTTTTGTGTTCTTGTTATGTAATATTATTATGAAGTGAGCTGTTATATTTGGTTAACTGTGTTATTCTGAATTAATGACACTATTATGTTTTATTCATTATTTAATTAAATTACAAAACAAAATAAAATGTTCCACTTAAAGCATCAAACGCATTCTTCACTAACTACAATTCATCGTTTATATTCTCTGTTTCCGCTTGCGCCAAACATATCCTAAGTTATGTGGGTTAATCCAGTGCATTTAGGGATGCAATATTGTTTGAAATGCAACACTGCACTTTTATGTATGCTTAAATATTCAAAGTTAAATATGATATGGAAAACTAATGTTATACTTGTTATCATCTCATTATCAGCTGCTTTAGCTTTGCAATATGTTTGACAAATTTGTTTTTTTCCTCATCTTTGTAAGTAATCATATCCGAACTAAGATGATATGATTTTTTTTATATACTTTTGATTATATGTTGTTTTATTTGTTTATATTTTTATTTCTTATTATGCCAAAAAAAAAATACTTTATATTTTGATTATATGTTTAGTTGAAAATAACGAAAAATTAAAATAAATGTATGTATGAAATTTTATAAAGGATTTTTTTTCGATTCGGCCACCTTTAACAAATTTATCACTCATTTTGCCTAGTTTTAAAACTTATTACGGTCATAGCCTAGTTTATGTTACATCAGCTCAAAACCGTTATTACCACAAGCGGCATTTGAGATGACGCTAATCGCGGCATCCTAAATGACAATCAAACATGAGTTCTATGCGTCATTCCACATAACACTCCACAAGTTATCTTAAATGCCGCTAGTGTTAATAACGGTTTTGAGCTGATGTGACATAAACCAGACTACGGCCGTAATAATTTTTAAAACTAGGCTAAATGAGTGATAAGTTTGTTAAAGGTGGCCAAATTAAAAAAAATTCCCTTTTATAAATGAAGACTGATTTCTTCACTGTTCAACAGTTGCACTAGTTATTCTATTATGTTTGGATTTGACAAATATACCAAGGCAGTGCACATGATGTGGGGGTAGATCCACTGATACAAATATCCCTTGGACCTCTGGTCCCATCCAATAAAAATGCTTCAATTTGTGCATTTTGTAGTAATTAGCCCCTCGTACTCTGATTTATATAGAGGGGAGAGGGGCAAACGACAAAATAACACAAAATGAGACATTTTTATTGGTTGGAACCAGAGGTCCATGGAGGATTGGGACTAGGTGATTTGATTGTTGATTTTGGATAAGGTCTTTTCTGCTTCTATTTTGACTATTGCTTGCGCAATTATTACGTTCTAAGCATTGTCAACTGCCAATTAGCCAATTAAAAATGCAGTTAGTGAATATCACCTGACAACATAGAATCTCTCCACTTCTACCTTGACTTATTTATTGCTTCAAAATGGGAGCTTGAGTTTTTTGACATCCAAAAATAGGGTTTCACGGTGACCTCGGCGTGTGATTGGTGGAAATCAGAGAGGCTCATACGGGTCAGTAGGAGTTTGTTCACATCTTTTTAACAAATGTGAACATAACACCACTAACGGTGTTAGTGGTGTGGGGCTATGATTGACCCCTGAATTCCATTTTAATCTTAGCCGCACAAATCTAACACTGTTAGTGGTGTGAACATAACATCAGTTAAGTAAATGTGAACAAACTAGCTTTTCATACGGGTCCCCCTTATTTTCATCAAACACAACATTGTGTCACCATGACACCTACTTTAGGGTGTCAACAACTCACGGTGTCAAAATGGTATTTCCTTTTATTTCTATCTATTTCTTCATGACAGCGACGCACCATTATTCCTTTTTTTACTGTCGGATTCGCGAATTTGATGTACAAAATATGTTAAGACTGCTGAACCCAAACATTCTAATAACAATAGTAACATTATTATTTTAATATTATTGACTTTATCCTGTAGCATTTTAACTATCAAAACTTCTAAACATTGAATCGTCATGGTTTAATTCCTTTGTCATCATTTTATTGGTTTCTTTGTCTCCAGAGCAAATCCTATACTGATTCTCATTTTTTACAATTAAGTCCAAAATAAATGATTTAACTGCGAAAAGGTATAAATCAGATATTCTGCTTGATTGAATACAAAGGAATAGAAGATTTTGAATACAAAAAATTAACTTTTTTTTTTGTGTCAAATTCATCTCAATCACAGTAACACAGTTGGAAATGTCCAATAATTTAAAGTCATATAACGTGTGATTGAAATTTTATTGCACACATAAGAACAGTGGACGTGACATAGAGGAATTGAGGGGATCTCAACCCAACTCCGGTGTTTCAGTGTGCCCGACAAATCACCATCACACATCAACCACACATATTATTAAAAATCTAATGAACGGTTTTACAATCCATTCAAAATCATTAAATTTTGTGTAAATCAATGGATAATATTGATGCGGCACATGGGAACATCGGAGTTGTTGGGTATCCAAAAATTCATCCCGAATTGAAAGTTACGACTCCAATGGCATACAACGATTCATATCCAACAATTTATTTGGAAACTTTCTTCACATAATACATCACAGAACAAGCAAACCACTTAATGTCACAAATACACAGGTAAAAATGACATGCCCCCAATATTGTCACAGCCATTACATACTGACCGGCAGTGGAAGAAAAGGAGTAGGACACAAGCACAGATCATACTTCCTTCGAGCTCCCAGTCCTCCAATTTCACTCATGTCCAAATCAGCAACCCCCTCGGGCAGACTCCAGTCAAAATAGTACAGTAAATTAGCAAGTGCAATCTCCATCCCAGCCAGTCCAAACATTATGCCTGGACACAGTCTTCTTCCTGCCCCAAACGGAATAAACTCATAGTCGGTCCCCTAAAAATCCACCGAGCTCTCTTCAAACCTCTCAGGTTTAAACACCTCGGCCTCCTCCCAACAGTCCGGGTCCCTTGCCATTGCATAAGCGTTGAACACCACCTGTGTTTTCACCGGAACATCGTATCCCAATACTTCAAATTCATCTGTAGTGAGTCTCGGTACCAGTAGCGGAGCTGGAGGATGCAGTCGCAACGACTCTTTAATCACAAGTTTCAAGTAGCTTAGTTCTTTAATCTCCTCCTCCGTTATTTCCGACTTTCCAGCCATGACCCCTCTTATTTCATCTTGTGCTTTTTTCATGATGGTTGGGTTTTTAATTAGCTCCGACATCGTCCATGCCATTGCCCAGGCCGATGTTCCGCTTCCACCCGCAAATATATCCTGAATAATATTCACCACAAGTTAGATTTTAACTATATGATCAGAAGTGCAAAGTCAAGAATATGTAAAAAGAACTTACAAAAAGAACAGCTTTCATGCTTGTGTGATGGAGCTTTAGATCATACCCACCTTCATCCCTGATCTTACACAAAACATCCAATATATTGTTATCATCGTCATCATCGTCGATATTGACCTTTTTTTTCTTGCTCTCTTCTATCGTTTATCACACCTTCTAATATCATATCAGCCTTCTTATGGCACTTATCAATCTTACCACTCATCCCGCTTACTTTCCCGATGAGCCATGCAGCGCAAGGAAACAAATCTACTGCACGAAAACCACTTGCTAACACCAACCACTCTTTAAAAGCATCAAAAAAGTCTTTCCCGTCTTTGCTTCTTTTTCCAAAGGCAACTCTTGCTATCAAGTTGCTCGTGTATTCGTGAAAAAGTACGGTGAAGTTCACAATTTTGTTTCTGTTGACTACTTGTAACATCTAGGCTGTTTCGACCTCCCTGGATTTTTGATAAGACTGTACTCGTTTGGGACTCATGAGTTCTACAACAAACAGTTTGCGTACTTTGTTGTAGTATTCGCCGAAGGGAGAAAAAACATGTCTATGGATCCATACAGTATGATGTTGGCTGCCATTATGTTTTCAGGTCTTGAAGCGATGCTAATGTCGTGTTTTTTCAAGAATTCTCTGGCTACTTTACCTGATGTGACGACCATGGTGGTGATTTGGCCTAGCTGTAGGTGCACTATGGGACCATAAGTTTTTGATAAGTCCCATAATACATGGTGAGGCGCAAGTTCTACTCCGAGAAGGTGGTGCAGGCTTCCAATAATCGGAAGTTTTGGAGGCCCGGGTGGTAGGCGAAGCGATGGGCTACTGGTGAACATGGTTTTTATATTAGCGTTGCAATGAGAATTGTGATGGTTGAGATTAGAATGTAGAAGAGCGGAGATTCCATGTTTGATTAGTGTGTTGCAAGAAGTAACCTTGGACCTGTATATTTATAGTGTATGGAAGAGTGCGAAATGCGTGCAATTTGATTATCCAATATATAAAATAACTGAGCGTAAAATGCGTGCAATTTGATTATCCAATCAAATAACTGACTTGTTAGCAAGTTTATTAGTTGTAAGTGACTAAAAATAAGACTAAAGGTTATTTATATTCAGTGAGGTAGGTGGATCTCTTTATATATGTAGTTAACTTGCTGTATTGATACAAAATTTGAATTGTGCTTAAAAGTTTAAACCCTAAGTCACTAGCAAGCACCCAGCAGAATGCCTGAGAGTCAGCGAAAGCTAGTTTGTTGACCTCATTTAACTGGGGTCAACATGACACCATTAACTATGTTAGCGATGTGGGATGAGATTTAATAGGAGTAATTCATGGGACAATCACAGCCTCACACCACTAACGCCGTTAATGGTGTTATGGTGAGCCCGATTAAAATGGGGTCAACAAACTCGTATTGAGAGTTAGTATTATCGAATGAATTGATATACTTGTTAAAAGGAATTGTAATTAATTTTCATTTATTATTACTGAATGAATAGAATGAACGGTGAATTTAAGGGGGTCTAGTGGGGTCATTGGACCCCCACTAGATTTTTTACATTTTATTTTCATAGAGCTCTTTATCAAACTTTTGTTGCTACCTTTAAAATTATGAAAAGATTATTGCAATGAAGCAATTAAAGGAGTTCACAAGTCCAAAGATACCAAACTGGTAAAGTTGCAGAAACCGCTTGAGCCAGATTTCAGCGCTAGTGACTAATGATTTATAATAGAATTTACGGTGTGTAGTTTGATGTGATGGGTGTATTTGTGTTTTATATTATCATCTCTTGTAAAAAGGTAGAGGTGTAGTACTATAATAGTTAGGGGTGAGCAAACACCGGTTCGGTTCGGTTTTGGGGTAAAACCGAAACCGAAAGACCTCGGTTTAAAAATCGATAACCGAAACCGTAACCGAAGCATCTCGGTTTCGGTTTTTATCGGTTCGGTTTCGGTTTTAAAACCGATTTAAACAAAAAGTATTATACTTTTAAACAACCATAAAAGAAATTGAAATAATTTTTTTCAACCGGGTGTATTGAGACTCATGGTACAGACTAATAAACTATAAGTCATCCAAAGTAGTACAAAGCCAAGCTAGCTAGCTCTAAGTCGAAGACAAGAAGCAAAAAAAAAAAAAAAGGAAATGAGCAGGAGCACTCCAGTGAAGCACACTACAGCAGATCAGCAGCAACTTGGAATTATAGAAAATAGTCTACTGGTACCTCAAATTTCATCTTCAATTCAAAACATCGAAGAATGTACAAAAACAAGAAATGAACATTTTATATTAGTCTACCCCTAATCCTGTATTCAGCTAAATCAAATGAGTGAAGCAGTGACCAGTGTGTATATACTATATAATACGAAACAACATGCAACAAGAGACAATATGCAACATTTTACAATTCGGTTCGGTTCGGTTTTATTCGGTTCGGTTTGGACCTAAAACCGAAACCGAAATATTAGTACGGTTCGATTTTTTGATTTTCGGTTTCGGTTTTCTTCGGTTTCAGTTTTGTTCGGTTCGGTTTTTATCGGTTTCGGTTTTATTTCGGTTTTTTGCTCACCCCTAATAATAGTTAACCTGAATCAAAGCACGGTCTGTATAAACTGTTTTTATAGCAAGGTCTTTTATTTTGGCTAGTATGTTGACATTGCCAATGACACAGATTCTGTGTAAAAACAAAGCAATTATGCAAAGATTCCAAGATATGAAGAATAGGAGAATGTTACATTAAAACTATAAGTTATATTATGAAGTCTAGTACGTAATAAACTATTATTTTATTATTATGTTTGTGTATTTTTGGCCCCCTCTAGCCTCGAACCCTGGCTTCGCCACTGAATTGAACGGAATATAATAAAATAATGTATAGAAACCCATATATATAAATATTACTCGGTGGGCTGAAGAATAAAAACAAATAAAAGATAGCAGGTCTGGTCCATATGGCTAAACAGATAATATATCTGGTTGATGTAACTAACCCTTCATAACATACAATGCTTTATTACTCCCCCTCAATTTAATCAAGGGTTTTTCGTATCCCTCTTTAACTCCCTGCTTCAAGAAACACATAAATCTGATCTTAATCGGTGAAAATTCTTCAAAGTGAGAGCCTTTGTGAGAACATCCGCCTTTTGAAAGTAGGTGGAACATGATTGACGGTCAATTTGTCGGTCATGGTTTTCTCACACCCGAAGTACAGATCGATTTCGATGTGCTTCGTACGTGCATGTTGAACTGGGTTAGCTGGTAAGGACACTGTGCTTATAATATCGCACCAGATCACTAGCATTTTGCTGAACTGAAACCCTTGTTCATGAACCAGCGAGTGCTTGCTATAGACCGATATTCGACTTCAGTGCTTGAACGCGAGATTGTTGCTTCTTTGAACACCAGGAAATTGGATTTATGCCCATAAAACGCATTATCCAAAGGTCGATCTACGGTCAACTAGATCTGATGCCCAGTCTGCACCGCTGTAAGCTTGAATATGAATTTCTTTGCTTGATTTTAATGTTACTCTATAGTCCGTAGTCCCAACGTAAAAAAAATTTAACCGCATACCATTGTTCATTTAGTGGGTTTTGCACAAACTGGCAGACCTTGCTAACACTGAAGCACAGTTCTGGTCTGGTTACTATCAAAAATTGTAGTGCACCCACTATACTCCTGTAGAACATGACATCATTAATGGTTCTCCTTTATGTTTAGATAATCTCAGACCACTAGTCATGGGAGTTGGTAAAGCTTTGGCTTTGTTCATCTTCGCACGAATAAGCAATTCTGATATATACTTCTTTTGTGATAACTAGATTTCAGATTTGGATTTATGTATCACTTGTAATTGCAACACCCCGCATTTTTATAATATTAATTCAACTAAATAATTAAATAAAACATTGAATGAAAAACAGATATTTTTGGAATTGTCAAAATTGAGCTTTGGAAGGTATACAATTGCGTTTGTTGCGTTTTTCTGATTAATTTCGAATATAATATGTTCCGAACAGAGTTCGTACAACAAATTTACGAACTTACGAAGTTTAGCATCAGAAAATATTTATATGTAAATGTGTGCAAATATAATTTATATTTTTAATTTATGTATGTACATAAACTCCTAAAAAAATGGTTGTTTGAATTTGAAATAAATGGATAGTAAAAAAGAGGAAAGTAATTGACATTAAAATTAAAACATTTCTATTAATTGACAACGCATTTTCATAAAGGGTGTGTAACTATGCAATAAAAGGAAGTTTGAAATAATGTTAATTAAGTAGCGTTTTAATTTAGAATAAATATGCGCATATTAATATATTAGTGGTGTGCATTTGAAATGGATTTAATGCACGTTAAAAATGGCGTGTAACATAATTGAAATAAAATGTTAAAAAAAATGTTCACGGAATTAAAAAGGGATTAAACAAGATGAAAGTTAAAACGGAAGAAATTATATGCGCGTATTAATATCGCTTTTGAAATAGATAAGGCTAAAGAATGGGGAAAGAACTAAATTAGAACGTTAAGAAGATAATTAAGAAAGAAATAATCATCAGATCAAGAACTTGAACATATTTTCTATTAAATGTGTATGGGTCGGCCCAAAGAAGCGCTCGAGTCGACCGAGTGTTGACCTAAGGAGGTCTGAGTCGACCTAGACATATGTTAGGTCGACCCAAAGGGTAAAGGCAGCATGGTTTAATTAGCTTTTGTGACGTGGTTTTCTTATGTGCAATAATTCTGATTTGCTTTCCGCGAATTCGACGGACTAGGTTCTTCTGGGCGGTTATAAATAAACGCCCTGGGATAACCGTCAAACTCGTTATTTTTTTAGCAGACACAAAGGACCTTCCGTTTCAAATCTTCTCAAAACTCTTATGAAATTAAAATAGATTAGTTTAAGCCTTCAGAAATAAGAAATGTTATATGAGCCTTATAACTCTACATCATGCTACCCTACGTTGCATCTTCTCTTCAATATTTGTTATACTTCAATCCTCTGCAATATTCCTTGTGCATTGGTATGTTAGCAGTTTCTTTTGTTTGGCTTGTCTAATCCCCAGCCTAATTGACCTTCTACGACATAATGTTTATTACCATGCTCTCGAGTCTTCAATAATCTGCATGTACTTTCACTCTCTGCTTCTCCCTGGAGCTTGATGTTTCTTCTATGTCCTGGCTTGGTTTTAGTATTTGCTCATCTGCAACTAGCCCTTATCTGTATATAGCTTCTGGCTTGGAGGTTTTAGCTAATCTACTTTATTGTATTGTTGGCACCGAATGTAATAATTGATTAAACATGTGTGTATGTATGGGTTTGTTGGACCATATTGTGATGTATTGAGTTCTTATTTCTGTGTATTACTGTAGGAACTGATCATACCCTACGTGGTCTTGATTATAGTTTTTATCGTAGTTTGTGTTAGAATGTCTGAAGCAGATAAGAGTTTAGCTTATTTCCTGTTATATTTTGTAGTCATTATTTGCTATAATGAAAAAGTGGTACGGTCCACTATAAAAACTGGCTGGTTTTGCCCAAAAAAAAGGCTTGACTAGGAAAAATTACAATAAAATATGAAAAAAAAGAATAGGAAATAGTAAGCCTAATTGTGTATAGAAATTTACCGTAATTAAATTGATATTGGGAATTGTGTAAGAAAAGAAAAAATAATATATAACTTCGAAATAGGGAATTAGCACTGAACCGAGTTAACAGGGGGTCGAAAAGGGATACATTTCCATAATTACCACTACGGTAAATAACAAAGAACGTAGTTGCAAGAAAAAGAAAGGTAATAGGGATTAATATAAAATAGGGTTGTTCTTGCCGTATTGCACACTAATGAAAAACACTTATATATATATATATATATATATATATATATATATATACACACACATACATACATACATACATACATACATACATACATACATACATACACACACACGATGTAATAAAGAGAAATAGCTTGCAAATACGGATCTTAATTGATGTACATTATGGAAATAGGTTTTTGTACATTTCCACCAACCAGTTTAATGAAATGTGTGAAATATTTCCTATAGTAATAAAAATGTACGAGGTGGTAAATAAAAGAAAGTAGCAACCATAAGGGTTCGCCTTAATAACAAGAAACCAAGGGAAAATGTGATGAGTTTGGAATATAACCTATTATAGTTAATTCTATGAATGGGAATGAAATACAATAGGTAGGCTTGTCCGAGGGACAAGTGGAATTATAACGTATTTTATAATTAGTAATAAAAGAGAACTTATTAATAAACCTTAGTTAAGGGAACTAAGTTAATAAGCAAACCCACAGCAAGGGTTGTGGTAACAGTATAACATGAGGTTATAATTAAATGAGAAAGAATAAAGTAGGCTTATTACTAGTGAACTTATAACTGGGAGGATTAAGTTCAATGAATGTAATAATAATAAGCGGAAGTCTATTCCGGTAGCGTAGGGCTGATTAGGGAAAATAAGTGGCTCATAGATATGGTCCGTTCCGGCAGCGTAGGGGTTAATTAGGGAAAATAAGCAACCATACATAAACTAATAAAGCAGTAACTTGAATAGAAATGGAAATGTGATACACTGACATGCACCAATGAGTTGAAAAGGGAAATAGAATATATACCCCTTTTCGTTGATATATGGAATTTGACAAATGGAAATGGTCATCATGTAATGAATTTAAAATTAAAGAAGCATGGAATGTTTGCAGAAATTTTGAAGCCAAAGTTGACTGGAATTGCGTGATTTGGGACAAAGTTTTTCCACCAAAAATATCACACACAACTTACGAAGCAATGAATTTTCAAATTTCCACTAAAGATAGACTATTTAATTGGGGAATTATACCTAATAACATCTGTCCTCTTTGTGATAATCATGTTGAATCACACCAACATATTTTCTTCCAGTGTAATTTCTCAAGTGAAATTCTAGAATGCATTCAACAAAGTAGAAATCTTGGAAATCAAAGTGACAACTTACAGGATTTGATTGCTTACCTGACTTTGAACTGGGCGAGCGTAGATGCAAAAGTTAAAATACACGACATTTGCATAATTACTGCATGTTGGTGGTTATGGAAAGAAAGGAATAAACGTGTTTTTCACAACAAGAAGAGACCAATGCGTGAGATTATTGAATTAATTGGAATTAAAGTAAACCTAATTTTGAAGACTAGAGGAAGAAAGCTTACGTCACTAAGGGTAGAATTACTAACTCGTACTGAAGGAAGGGATCGAGCGGATTTGCAGGAATCACAGGCAGTAGCTGAAAACCATAGGTCGCCATGAAAGTTTCCTAGAAAGCTTTGGTGTTATCCATTTTTCTAACTTGGGGAAGAACGGTTTGTATATTGAAACGAAGAGTTAATGTATTTATTAAACACGATTTGTATATAATGCGCTGTCGAAACATGGCCGATACGCATCACGATTTAGCGCTGTAAAATGCCTTTTAATAAATTGAAACCTTTTTCAAAAAAAAAACTTGAATAGAAATGAATGTGTAAATAATCAAGTTAATTAGCAATGTGATAAGTTAAAGCAAGCACGCAATTAAAAGATTAGACATAAGATCTAACAATACGAGACTTGTCCGTACATATGTAGATGAAGAACCCAACGGGGTAGATCATCGTGGTGCTTGGAGATACAAGAGGGGCACATCCAACTGATTATTTTACGAGACTGGAGGGAAGCATGAGTCTTCTACGGGACGTGGTAGGGTACTCTAAGATGGCCCTCCGAGGAACAGCCGGATGAAGCCGTCGCTCGAAGACAGGTCTGTTGCACCATCTAGAGTATACCTTGACTGAAACTATGGTGTTGCAGTCAAAAGGTTATGGCAGATGGTGTTGGGTGATTCGACCATTTGTCTCATCCTCGGAGGAGGTGGTCAGGACCAAATAAGGACTTTAATCGTCGGATATCTGCCATCGATAGTCGATGGGATACGGAAAGACTAAAGCTAAACCAACATACCATCGATATTCAAGTACCGGGACGTTGGTTGAGAGACACATCAAATTGGATGTTAGATTGGTTGATAGGTGCACGTCATTAGCTCTTAATGCAGTCTTTCATTAGTTAAGTGAGAGGCCAGGGTGGGGCTGTAGCCACCGTGAAAAGAGATATCATATGTGGATATTTGTAGTGTAGGCCTAACAAAGCTGTCCTTTATAGGTATCGAAAACTCCCGACCAAGTTCTGTGCATTGGATGCAACCCTATTACAGAACTTGGGTTATAGTAGGTAGTACGTTCACGTGAGGATCCAATTATACGCACTGGGTGGTGTATTGTAGAAATTATGGGATTACTCTATGTCGAGATGTGGTTCGATCGAAGAGTTCAGATACGAGGATCCGTATGCTTATGTGGCATACCAATAGTAGTTCTGTGCGATTACGGGGCGTAACGATGAAAATATCTGTCCGCGTTTGGCGTAGGATGGAGGTTGTCCATTCTTTCGTGGTGTGATGACGGAGAGCGTACGAGGAGGGTACTATGGGAAGTGCCTTGAGATGTTGAGCATAACTACATATATATTATATTAGTTTTAATCTACGGGTGAGTAGATGTGTTTGACGTGTGTGCAGAGCCTAGCGTGTTATTAACCTGAATAACCTAATAAATAAATAAAATGTAACTAATCGGTATATGTAGAGTTATTTCAGAATGTTTAATTTTTCCATTCACCAGAACTTGTGTTTTGACCCCCCGTACGTTAGATTTATGGTAGAGATTTAGTAGCCTTTGGACACTTGTTCGGCAGTGTCATTATTTCGGTAAGGCTATTTATTATTATTATATTTTATCTGAAGCACCCCGCCTCCGTTATGGTCACTCACAAAGGGAATGCCTTATCTTCGGTGGAGCATTATAGGTAAAAGATGCAGATAAATTACAAGACAGACAAATAAAGCAGCAGAAAAATAAAGACATTTTATAAACAACTTAATTCAGTCAAGCTTTTATAACAGTTTCCTCAATCATACTTAAATGTAATACATAGGACTTCTGTCTTGATTTAAAAACTTCCAAAAATAAAGGAAGCATAAAAACGATGATATTCCCCAATAAAGCATGAACCAACCATAGCAGTGGAAGAGAGAGAGAGTCCAAAGCAATACAACAACTAATCTTCAAGCTTGGAAAGAGAAGAGGTCCAAGCTAGGCTGAGCTATTCCCTCCCTGACTACCTTGGGGGGGGGGGGGTGACGGAAGAAAAGAGGAGAAAAACAAACTAGGTCAGACATAAGTCTGGTAAATCCAGTGATCTTTCAGCATGCAAACAAGATAAAGGATCATAACATGAATAAACTGAAAATAGGAAAATACCATAAAAAAAAGGTAACTAAAGACAAGATAAGTGCAAGGTGAATTGAGTGCGATTCTACTTTTTCTCTGCTTCACTACTATTCTGTTATTATGATTTCTATATCTCTGTACCGCCTAACTAGTGTCCCAACTAGTAATTTGTATAAAATGATAATATTACAACGTGATCCCAATCCCCGCAATTGTGGTAGCCTTCAGGTGTACATCTAGTATGAGGATCTTACCTTAATGAGCCTATTTTCCATGAAGATGTTGGATGTACCCTTGCTACCCTATCGATCGGCTCCCTACTTGTATTAATTTCTCTTGTGTCTGTGTCAATCGGCCCTCTCTTGCGTGTAGATACCCTGTGATGGTCCCACCATAAGGTGTATCAATCCTTATGATAGCGACCCGACACGATTCAAGATGCACAATGTATAACTACTGGTACCTAGTGCCTGCTTTTTCCCACTCCGGAGTACGTGCATGCCCGTAAACCGTCGGAACCTACACTGACGTACCCCCTGCCGCTGCTTTGACCGCTTACAATCAGCCCAGTAATCGTGCCCCACCCTGCCTAGCTCAGGGTACCGTGATACATCTATGTGGGTTACTGCTGAAATGGGTCACCATTACTAGAGTTTCCTATTAGTTAAGTTTGTGGGCCTATATTTACTAATATTACCCACCAACCCGATATGTACTTAACCCTCCCATCGATTCAAGCATGTTTATTTAACGGTTAAGTTTTGTGGGCCTATATGTACTAATATTACCCACCTACACGAGATGTACTTAACCCTCCCATCGATTCAAGCATGTTTATTTAACGGTTAAGTTTTGTGGGCCTATATGTACTAATATTACCCACCTACACGAGATGTACTTAACCCTCCCATCGATTCAAGCATGTTTATTTAACTGTTAAGTTTTGTGGGCCTATGTTTACTAATATTACCCACCAACCCGATATGTACTTAACCCTTCCACTGATTCAAGCATGTTTATTTAATGGTTAAGTTTGTGGGCCTATATGTACTAATATTACCCACCAACCCGATATGTACTTAACCCTCCCGCACATTATGTCATATTGGTTAAGTGTTGTCCGTTCATGTTAACTTAACCCACTCATTCATCATGTCATGTTGGTTAAGCGTTTCTTATTAACTTGACCCTCCTTACTTATCATGTTGGATCGGTTAAGTGTTTCCTATTAACTTAACCCCGTTCATTCATCAAGTTATATTGGTCAAGTGTTTCTTGTTAACTTAACGCCACGTATTCATCTTGTTGTATTGGTTAAGTGTCATCAATCAATTCAAGTTAACTTAACCCACCTACATGTCATGTTACTTTGGTTAAGTGTTGCCTTCTTGTGTTAAGTTAACCCTACCACAAATCAAGTTATATTGGTTAAGTGTTGCCCTCTTATTTTAACTTAACCTTTCCATAAATCAAGTTATATTGGTTAAGTGTTTCTTATTACTTAACCCCACCCATTCATCATGCTATACTGGTTAAGTGTTTCCTATTAACTTGACCCTAGTCATTCATCTTGTTATATTGGTTAAGTGTTGCTAAACTTACTTAACCTCACCCACTTGTCTAATTAACATGTTATAATGGTTAAATATTCTAAATTTACATAACCTCACCCACTTGTCTAATTAACATGTTATAACAGTTAAGTGTTGTAACGACCCGGAAAATCCGAACCAATTTAAAATTTTTATTATAAATAATTTGGTAGAAAAATGTGCCAGAAATTAAAAAAATTCATTTTTAAATAATATTAAAGCCAGTGAAAATAGTCAATTTTCAAACGATCTATGTTTTCGACTAAACCACTTTTCTTGGAACCGGAATGTCAAATTATTGCTAGGTTTCAATTTTCAGAATTTTTCAAGTTAGTATGTGAGCGTGGCGAAAGAAACTGTGTTTTGTCGGTTTCAGTCAAATTTAATCGACTGGAAAATAGCCATTTTTCAAACAGTCTCAGAATTCGACGAAATTAATTTTGGTAGGACCGTATCGTCATAACAAAGCGAAATATATTTTTTTTGGATTTTTCTGAGTTCGTATGTGGCCTAGGTGAATTTATTTGTGCGAACGAATTAAATTAATAAAGGATTTAATTATTAATTTAAATAATTCAGGCCACAGACAGCCGTTCAGGCTAACGGGGCCTGGCCCATTGGATCCGGAACATGGGCTATTGCCTAGGGAAACTTTCTGCTGGACTAAAAACGGATTGGTTTAAGAGTTATGGTTTTTTTTGTAAAAATACAATTAAAGTATTATAAAAAAATCAGAATTTCATAACCCTAAACCCTATTCACTATTCGTAGCTGCCGCCACCCTTGAACAATACATGGCCGACGTCACTCAGAACTTCCCCCATTAAAAACTCCTCATCCACCAACTTCCAGGCCACAATCTCCATACCATATCGAAGCCCTTTCCACCACCTCCACATCCATACGGGTGTTGACCCGAACAAACGCCTGCACATCGAGAACTGGGCCCGAAAACAGGCGCCGTCGCGACCGGAATTCCACCCCCGAGGGCCGCGCGAGTTGGACGTTGACCCCACCGCCTGGAGAGCCTCTCCAAGCTCCCCATCGTGACGCCCGCCGATCAGCACCTCGGCCCCTGTACGGGCAGCGAACTCGAACCCTAGGTTCGAACAGAATACTTGAAACCACGGCCGGGAACTCAGATAGGTTAATTCTTTAATTAATCAATCAATTAATTAAAATTGTTTTAAAACTTGATTTAACCATAACTGATTCGTTTCAACTTAGAATTTGACGATTTTGGAAACATTGGAATCGTAACAGCGAATAGAACGTGTTGAGACTGATTGGAACATTTTCTGGACTGTTTGATTTTTTAGATCTAAATCCACGCAAGGTGTGATCTCTGAATGTTTAATGAATTATTTAAATAATTCTTCGCTATTTAAATAATTGTTGTAAATAAATCAGATCTGAAATGTTATGAAATTGCTGAATGTTCATATGCCGATGTGTGATGTTTTTTTATCTGCTTGTTTGTTATCCTGTAAATTCAGATCTGTGTGTTAATGATAGTTCAGTTGTTGAATCACATATTTTGGTGAATCGTATAAATATAACAAAGTTTTAACCTTTGTTTATGATTTACAAATATAACAAAGTTTTAATCTTTGTATTTGATTTACAAATATAACAAAGTTTTAATCTTTGTTTTTGATTTACGAATATAATAAAGTTTCAATCTTTTGTTTTTGGAAAACAAAATAAAGTTTGATTTTCATTTTGTTTTGCAAAATAAAAGATAGATAGAACATTTTGGAATTAAAGAAATAAAGTTTGATTTTTATTTTGTTTTACAAAATAAAAGAAAAATTGAATCCTTTACTTTGATTTACAAATAAAAGATAATAGAATCTTTTACTTTGATTTACATAGTAAAAGGAAGTTTAAGTCTTTATTTTGATTCACAAAATTAAAGTTGGATCTTTATTTTGTTTTATAATTTATAAAATAAAGAAAGTTTAGATCTTTTAAACTTTAATTAAAAGATAAAATAAATATTAGATATCTTATTTGATTTACAAATAAAAATAAGATGAGACCTTTATTTGTGATTCACCAAAAGCATACACCAAATCATATGTTATATTTGTTGACATTGAAATTATTACGTTGGGTAAATTATTGAAATGGTTAGACAAAAACCATATTATTGTGTGTTGACATGAAATTTGACACTGAATTATAGATTGCCATTGTTGGGTTGACATAAAATGGATTGTTTTATGTATTGAGAGATCGTATTGAACATATACGTTGACACCAAATTTAGAAATAAAAGTTCATCTTTTTATTTGCATTTTACAATGCAAATATTACATAGGAAAATAAATTAACTTTTATTTGAGTTCTCTAACATGAATAAAACTTAGAAATAAAGGTTCACCTTTTTATTTGCATTTTACAATGTAAATATTACTTAGAAATAGAAAACTTACATTTTCTAATGTAAAGGATAAAAAGAAAAGAAAACCATTTACATTTTTTCAATGTAAAAGAAAAGAAACCATTTACATTTTCAATGTAAATAGAAACCATTTACATTTTCAGTGTAAATAGAAACCATTTACATTTTCAGTGTAAATAGAAACCATTTACATTTTCAATGTAAATAGAAAAGAATAAAAGAGATTTACATTTTCAATGTAAATAGAAAACAATAAAAAGAGATTTACATTTTATATGTAAATAAAAAGAATAAGGGACTTTTATATTTTTATTGAATATAAAAATATACATTGTTGAAACCATTATTTTTGTCGCATTAAAATTGGCGGACAAAAATATTATTATTTTTGAATATAAAAATATACATTGTTGAAACCGTCATTTTTGTCGCATTAGAATTGGCAAACAAAAATATTATTTTATTGAATATAAAAATATACATTGTTGAAACCGTCATTTTTGTCGCATTAGAATTGGCGAACAAAAATATTATTTTATTGAATATAAAAATATACATTGTTGAAACCATTATTTTTGTCGCACTAGAATTGGCGGACAAAAATATTATTATTTTTGAATATAAAAATATACATTTTCAAACCGTCATTTTTGTCGCATTAGAATTGGCGAACAAAAATATTATTTTATTGAATATAAAAATATACATTGTTGAAACCGTCATTTTTGTCGCATTAGAATTGGCGAACAAAAATATTATTTTTTTGAATATAAAAATATACATTGTTGAAACCGTCATTTTTGTCGCATTAGAATTGGCCAAAAAAATATTATTTTATTGAATATAAAAGTATATAATGTTGAAACCGTCATTTTTGTCGCATTAGAATTGGCGAACAAAAATATTATTTTATTGAATATAAAAGTGTATAATGTTGAAACCGTCATTTTTGTCGCATTAGAATTGGCGAACAAAAATATTGTTTTTATAGAATAAAAAGAATGGATTTTAATAGTGGGAATCGCCAAATTGTTTATATATATAAATATAAATATAAAATTAAACGAAACGAGCGCGGCAGCTCGCGTATCGACAATCGTAACTTTAAATGATTATACCGAAAGATCCGGCCGTTGGATTTTCCCAAAACTGGAACCGTTAGGACCGCTTTGGGAAGAGCTTTCCAACGATATAAATTTCATCAAAATCCAATGGTTAAATTTTAAGATATGTGTAAATCAAAATGTGGTAAAAACAGCGCCAGGGCCGCCCACTGACCCGAAGCGTCGTTTATTTATTTTGAGCTATTTTCAAATAAATAAAAATAGCGATAAATAGTCATAAGTATATATGAAATGTTTTAAATGATAATTATGCGAAAATTATTTGAAAAGGCCGAGTTTAACTCATTTCAAATAATTGCACGGCGACCAAATCAAAGATATAAGAAGACGATGGTTGAAGACCGGCGATCTTCTCATCGAATGGACGACGACTACTGATGCCTTGGACTGACTTGCTCCCAGGACGGGGTTGAAGCAGTAGTTGTCCGGACATATGTGTTGGTCGTACAGATAAGCGAGAACCTCTCAGGTGTCTCCGGTTTCGTTCAGACCCAGAACGGACTTGTAAAGGATGTGTGTCTGACGTTGGAATTCATTTCATGTAATTAAATCGATTGGTATTAATATATGTCTGTTTGGTGGTAGAAAATTTATTCTCTGCTTAACACCCTGGTATATAGTAATAGTTATCGATCGCATGGCGTGAATTGTCAATGTGGCAGGCCAAGATGCAATGATCAAGGCTTTTGTTGAAAAGTAGGCCAGGTGGTTGATGATAAAAGCATAGTCTGTTTAGGCATAGCTTTGTGTATAGCGAAGCCTCACGAGCCTCACACCCCGGTATGAGTCTAAAACGGGAGAAGGGAACGCAGGGAGTGCACACGTTATCTTTCTAGCTAGGGTGATGTTAGGGACCTACCAGCGCTGACATTTTACTCATTGTGGATGATGGATTATGAGGTACCTCGTGTTTTTATAGGTTGTTAGTGGCCATATTATAGGTCCAAAAGGAATGGAAAACGTGTGTTCAGGAATTTCCAATCCACGATCCTTCGGAGTGGACCGACCCTGCAGCTATCCAAGGGTTGCCCATAGGTGTGATCCTGAGGCATTTGCTAGAGTGTCTCGAATCGGTAAGGAGCTCCTCCCTAGCCTTGAATCATGATGGAAAAACAAATCTCCAATACGACATTACGGTCTTGATTGTAAACTTATATACGGCGATATAGTAGGATGGGGTATTATGCCGCCTAAGATTAATACATTTATATTGAAATGATTTATGAAAACCTATACACACTAGTAGTAATACGTTTTACGTATTTATCATCTTTTGATCATTATAAGGTAAAACCCTATCCTCCGGTTTGCGTTGCATTGTGTGATGGGACTTGGGTCTTATAATGATCTCATTTTTCTAAAAAGCATAGTGTTATTTGAACGATTTACTTTACTTATGCACTGGCAATCCAATGGAGTAAACCCGATCCGCGTTAGCGGCGTGGTCCTATGATTTGTCACGTTGTTAGATAAATTAGTTAAGAATTCTCATACCAGTCCCATGACTGACTCGTAGTTTGTTTCACTTTTGCAAACTCGGGTGCCCTCTTTCCACACGGGCAGCCAACTGACAGGTTCAGGTGATACATTCGGATTGGAGCTTGCTTGGAAGGAAGAAGAGGAAGACCTTTTCTCTAGTTTTTACTTCTGCTTTGAGACATTTTATCTTCTGTAGCTTTGATGTATGTAATGGAGTTTGAGACTTGTTTCTTTCCCATTGAAACTTATTTCCCTTTCGTTGAGACTCTTTATTTGGCTAAGTTGAATCCTGTACTGCGTACTCTGATGTATTGGATATTATGATGCTGATGACATTTATTTCCGCTGAAATGGTTTATGTGTTATGATAATTATCTGAGATCTGTTTTTGTCGTAAATATGTTGTATTCCAAAATGATTATCCTTACTTTCGAACCACGGAAGTTTGGGGTCATCACAATTGGTATCAGAGCCTTAGGTTAACCTTAGCTTCGGAATATAACATATTTAGAACAATTCGTCTAGATAGAATCCACATTATTCTAAGGTGAGTAGCTTATTAGAGATAAGACTAGTAATGTCCTAGAATGAGCACAGCAGAATAACACATATTTATAAGTCGTTGCATCATTGTCTTTTCATCTTGTCCTTATCTTATCTTTTCTTGAAAATTCTCATTTTTGTTGGTCTGACTCTTTCCTTGATGGTACAAACTGATTTAAATGGATACTAGAGCAAGAACAGCCCGGGGCGGAGCCCGTGGTGGAACTCGAGGCGGGGCCAGAAGAGGAGCCCGAATGGGAGCTGGAGGGCAAGCTAGAGACGAGACCCCCCATCACTCAGGAACAACATACTTCAAAGGTCGTAGCACAACAACCTCCACCTCCACAGCCCTTCGGTTTGGAGAGAATGTCAAAGAAATTCAAAAACCTAGGAGGTGTACCTTTTACGGGGCGGCGGGGGGGAGGGAGGGGGAGTATGCGATTCAGGCAGAGGCATGGCTATAAGATTGTGAAAAGATCCTAGAGGGCTTAGAACTGGAAGATCAGCGAAAGCGTTACCTGGCCGTATGGCAATTAAAGGATGAAGCCGGGCATTGGTGGGATACGGTCAAGATCTGCAATGACGTGGCCAACATGTCTTGGGCAAAATTTAAGGAACTTTTCAATGAGAAGTATGTACCGCCACAAGCTAGAGAGCGCCTGCGCGAGCAGTTCGTTAACCTACAGCAAGGGAATATAACCGTTTCTGAGTATGTGAGGAAGTTTGATGAGCTTTCACGATATGCTCCTGGTTTGATTCAAGATCCGGTAGAGAAGAATAATTTTTTTATCAAGGGTCTATCAAAGAAATATTTGAACCGAGTCGCTGCTCATATCAAACTTCCATTCAATGAAGTAGTAGAGATGGCGTGCCGCTACGAGGAAAATGACGAGTCTGGACCGCAGGATAGAGTGAAAAGCCAAGGCAACAACCAGAAGGAACATGCTAACAAGAAACCGGAGGCAAGCAATTCTTCTGCCGCTAAGCCCAAAGGGAAGAAGAGGGACAGGAGCAAAGTGACATGCTATAACTGCGGCAAGATTGGACATTTTGATTATGAGTGTAGAGCACCTAAAAAGGTCAAGAAAAATGATTCGAGCCCTAGTCAGAACCGTGTTCAGAGTTCCCAGAATCGTGGCCAGAATTCTCAGGATCGTGGTCAGAACCCCAGGAACACTCAGGACTGCTATAACTGCCATAAGCCGGGGCACTTTGCCAGAAACTGTCCCCTGTTGAAGAAAACTGAAGTGGCACATGTTTATGAGGGAGCAGATGCACCAGCTTCTGCCGAGGGGCCAGGTAAACCCGACGTCTTAGGAGGTACGCTTAATATTAAGAACATCCCTATTACGGTCTTATTTGATACTGGTGCTTCAAGAAGTTTTATTTCTAATGACACAATTAAAAAGCTAAATTTGAAACCAAGAAAATTGAAAGAGTTGATTAGAGCCCATAGCCCGATAGGAGGTTCTCTTATTTTTGACCAGTATTGTAGAGTTCCTGTATCTTATTCCTATTTCCAGTTCCCTATTGACTTGATCGTTATGAGCTTTTCCGGATATGATATTATATCGGGAATGGATTGGTTGACGGAATGTGAGGCTGAAGTATTATGCGCTGAAAGAATAGTCAAAATAAAAACTAAATTGGGAAAGACTATTTCTATACCATGCCTTGGCTCAGCCACAGACAGAAAAGAGTTCTGGTCTTCTCTAGAGGTCACCCCTACTTCTATTGAGGATATCCCCATCGTCATAGATTATGTTGATGTATTCAAAGAAGTTGAGGGCTTGCCTCCACTTAGAGAAATCAACTTCAGAATTGACTTAGCTCCGAATGCAAGGCCCATCGTACATCCTATTCGGAGAATGATGCCAAAGGAAAAAGAAGAGCTGAGAAATCAAACCAAGTAACTTTCGTGGAAGGGTCTGATCAGGCCTAGCTTCTCAGAATGGGGTGCAGCAGTGGTGTTCGTCCCAAAATCAGACGGTACTCTCAGGCTATGTGTAGACTACCATGATCTTAACAAACAAACTCTGAAGAACAAATACCCATTGCCTCGTATTGATGACTTGCTTGACCGCTTGCATGGAGCACGAGTATTTTCTAGGATGGACCTAGCTACAGGCTTCCATCAACTTCGCATTGCAGATGAATGTGTGCCTTTAACTGCTTTCAGAGGACCGGATATATTTTATGAATGGCTAGTAATGCCCTTCGGTCTTTGTAATGCTCCAGCATACTTTGTTGATTTGATGAATAGAGTATTCAGAGATGTTCTTAATAAATTTGTGCTCGTGTTCATCGATGACATCCTCATCTTTTCTAAATCCACTGCCAAGCACGAATAACATCTGAGAGAAGTTTTGGAGATTTTGCGAAGAAATGTACTTAAAGCAAAATTCTCCAAATGCATATTCTGGCAAGAAAAGGTAAAATTCCTCGGCCATGTAGTATCAAAAGAAGGCATCTCAGTAGATCCAGGAAAGATCTCAGCCATCCAAGAGTGGAAGCAGCCTCGAACTCCCATAGAGATCAGAAGTTTCTTAGGACTGGCTGGCTATTATCGGAAATTTATCAAAGATTTTTCGAAGGTAGCTCGCCCATTGACAAACCTGACCAAGAAGCATACGAAATTCAATTGGACACCCGAATGCGAGACAACTTTCGAAGAGCTAAAAAGAAGGTTGACCAATGCTCCTGTGTTGACCATCATAGATGGCAATCAGGATTTGATGGTCTGGACCGACGCTTCTAAACAAGGTTGTTTCTTTTATAAATTAACATGTCAGAGATAACACTTTACTTTAATGTCAAATCTCATTTTAACATGTTATCCCTTATTTATTTAAGGTATTGGTGCGGTGCTGATGCAAAGAGACAGAGTAGTCGCATATGCTAGTCGCCAGCTGAAACCGCATGAGAAGAATTACGCCACGCATGATCTTGAGCTAATGGCCATTGTGTTTGCTCTTAAAATATGGAGACATTATCTCTTGGGTGAGAAGTTCGAAATTTATACGGATCACAAATCCTTGAAACTTCTTTTTACCCAAAGAGATTTGAATATGAGGCAGCAACGTTGGGTTGAATTTCTCGCATCATATGACCTGGATATCCTATATACTCCGGGGAAAGCCAACGTTGTAGCCGATGCGCTCAGTAGAAAAAATTGCTGAAAGCAACAATCTCATTCTCGCCAGTCTCATTATCACTCCTACTTTGATTGACAAAATTTCTGCTCTTCAGAAGAATGATAAATTTATTCAGAAGCTTTGTGAGCGAGTTCGAAAGGGCGAGGCCTCGAGTTTCCAAATTGACAGTAATGGGACCCTTAGATTGCAAGGGCGAATTTGTGTGCCAGACATTGCAGAGCTAAAAAGAGAAGTTATGGATGAGTGCCACAAATCTAAAATCAGCATCCATCCAGGTGTAAACAAGATGTACCATGATCTTAAGCGCACCTTTTGGTGGAAAGCAATGAAGAGAGATATTTCCATTTACGTTGCTAGATGTCCCACTTGTCAGCAAGTTAAAAGTGATCAACAGAAGTTGGCCGGTTTGTTGCAACCGTTGGAAGTTCCAGGTTGGAAGTGGGAGGAAATTTCTATGGACTTTATAGATGGTTTGCCCCGAAGTAGAAAAGGGAATGATAGCATATGGGTGATAGTAGACCGCTTAACAAAGTCTGCCCATTTCATCCATGTTCGGTCCAATAGAACAGCTCGTAGTTTGGCACAGCTTTATTTTAAAGAGATTGTCAGACTACATGGGGTTCCCAAAAGCATTGTCAGTGATCGGGATCCATTATTTACCAGCAAATTCTGGGAAGCTTTCCAAGAAGAGCTTGGGACCAAGTTGAATCTGAGCTATGCCTATCACCCTCAGACAGATGGCCAGACTGAGAGGGTGAACCGTGTTTTAGAAGACTTGCTGCGAGCTTGCATTCTTGATTATGGCGTTTCATGGGAGAATCACTTGCACTTGGTGGAATTCTCCTATAATAATAGCTACCAAGCAAGCTTGAAGATGTCACCGTTTGAATTACTATATGGCAGGCCATGTAGATCTCCGGCATGTTGGGTGGAGTCAGGCAATCGACTAGTCTTGGGCCCCGACATGGTCCGAGAAGCATCGGATAAGGTTGACTTGATTAAGAAACGCTTGTTGACTGCTCAGAGCCGACAGAAGAGCTATGCAGACCAGCGAAAAAGAAATTTAGAATTCTCTGTGGGTGATCGAGTATACTTGAAGGTTTCTCCTTTGAGAGGCGTGATTCGTTTTGGGAAGACGGGAAAGTTGGCACCGAGATTCATTGGTCCATTTCCTATTCTCGAAAGGATTGGTACTCTCGCTTATAGAGTGCAGCTGCCTGACTGGTTGCCAGGGGTTCATGATGTATTTCATGTGTCTCAACTCCGCAAGCATGTGCATGATCCAGATCTGGTTGAGGATGAATTAAATCAACAGGTCCTAGATATTGCTCCAAATCAAACAGTGAGGAAAGATCCGATTAAGATCATTGGCAAAGAAACCAAAATTTTGAGGAACAAGAGGATCAACCTAGTCAAGGTTCAATGGAGTGGGGATCCTAGAGACTGTACTTGGGAGACAGAGGATAGCATCAAAAAGGCTTACCCCAAGTGCAGAGTGGACATCTCCGAATAACTCTTGTGTTAAGGTACATTTACCCCCAATTTACATTTTCCGTCTTGCTTCCTACTTTACTTTGTTTCCTTTTCGAGGACGAAAAACTCTTAAGTGGGGGAGATTGTAACGACCCGGAAAATCCGAACCAATTTAAAATTTTTATTTTAAATAATTTGGTAGAAAAATGTGCCAGAAATTAAAAAATTTCATTTTTAAATGATATTAAAGCCAGTGAAAATAGTCAATTTTCAAATGATTTCTGTTTTCGACGAAACCACTTTTGTTGGAATCGGAATGTCAAATTATTGCTAGGTTTCAATTTTCAGAATTTTTCAAGTTAGTATGTGAGCGTGGCAAAAGAAACTGTGTTTTGTCGGTTTCAGTCAAATTTAATCGACTGGAAAATAGCCATTTTTCAAACAGTCTCAGAATTCGACGAAATTAATTTTGGTAGGACCGTATCATCATAACAAAGCGAAATATATTTTTTTCTGGATTTTTCAAAGTCCGTATGTGGCCTCGGTGAATTTATTTGTGCGAACGAATTAAATTAATAAAGGATTTAATTATTAATTTAAATAATTCAGACCACAGACAGCCGTTTGGGCTGACGGGGACTGGCACGTTGGATCCGGAACATGGGCTATTGCCTAAGGACACTTTCTGCTGGACTGAAAACGGATTGGTTTAAGAGTTATGGGTTTTTTTTGTAAAAATACAATTAAAGTATTATAAAAAAATCAGAATTTCATAACCCTAAACCCTATTCACTATTCGTAGCCGCCGCCACCCTTGAACAATCCATGGCCCACGTCGCTCAGAACTTCCCCCATTAAAAACTCCTCATCCACCAACTTCCAGGCCACAATCTCCATACCATATCGAAGCCCTTTCCACCACCTCCACATCCATACGGGTGTTGACCCGAACCAACGCCTGCACATCGAGAACTGGGTCCGCAAACAGGCGCCGTCGCGACCGTAATTCCACCCCCCAGGGCCGCGCGAGTTGGACGTGGACCCCACCGCCTGGAGCGCCTCTCCGAGCTCCCCATCATGACGCCCGCCGATCAGCACCTCGACCCCTGTACGGGCAGCGAACTCGAACCCTAGGTTCAAACAGAATACTTGAAACCACGGCCGAGAACTCTGATAGGTTAATTCTTTAATTAATCAATCAATTAATTAATTAATTAATTAAAATTGTTTTAAAACTTGATTTAACCATAACTGATTCGTTTCAACTTAGAATTTGAAGATTTCGGAAACATTGGAATCGTAACAGCGAATAGAACGTGTTGAGACTGATTGGAACATTTTCTGGACTGTTTGAATTTTTAGATCTAAATCCACGCAAGGTGAGATCTCTGAGTTTTTAATGAATTATTTAAATAATTCTTCGCTATTTAAATAATTGTTATAAATAAATCAGATCTGAAATGTTATGAAATTGCTGGATGTTCATATGCCGATGTGTGATGTTTTTTTATCTGCTTGTTTGTTATCCTGTAAATTCAGATCTGTGTGTTAATGATAGTTCAGTTGTTGAATCACATATTTTGGTGAATCGTATAAATATAACAAAGTTTTAATCTTTGCTTTTGATTTACAAATATAACAAAGTTTTAATCTTTGTATTTGATTTACAAATATAACAAAGTTTTAATATTTGTTTTTTATTTACGATTATAATAAAGTTTCAATCTTTTGTTTTTGGAAAACAAAATAAAGTTTGATTTTCAATTTGTTTTGCAAAATAAAAGAAAGATAGAACATTTTGGAATTAAAGAAATAAAGTTTGATTTTTATTTTGTTTTACAAAATAAAAGAAAATTTGAATCCTTTACTTTGATTTACAAATAAAAGATAATAGAATCTTTTACTTTGATTTACATAGTAAAAGGAAGTTTAAGTCTTTATTTTGATTCACAAAATTAAAGTTGGATCTTTATTTTGTTTTATAATTTATAAAATAAAGAAAGTTTAGATCTTTTGAACTTTAATTAAAAGATAAAATAAATATTAGATATCTTATCCGATTTACATATAAAAATAAGATGAGACCTTTATTTGTGATTCACCAAAAGTATACACCAAATCATATGTTGTATTTGTTGACATTGAAATTATTACGTTGGGTAAATTATTGAAATGGTTAGACAAAAACCATATTATTGTGTGTTGACATGAAATTTGACACTGAATTATAGATTGCCATCGTTGGGTTGACATAAAATAGATTGTTTTATGTATTGAGAGATCGTATTGAACATATACGTTGACACCAAATTTAGAAATAAAAGTTCATCTTTTTATTTGCATTTTACAATGCAAATATTACATAGGAAAATAAATTGACTTTTATTTGAGTTCTCTAATATGAATAAAACTTAGAAATAAAGGTTCACCTTTTTATTTGCATTTTACAATGTAAATATTACTTAGAAATAGAAAACTTACATTTTCTAATGTAAAGGATAAAAAGAAAAGAAAACCATTTACATTTTTTTAATGTAAAAGAAAAGAAACCATTTACATTTCCAGTGTAAATAGAAACCATTTACATTTTCAGTGTAAATAGAAACCATTTACATTTTCAGTGTAAATAGAAACCATTTACATTTTCAATGTAAGTAGAAAAGAATAAAAGAGATTTACATTTTCAATGTAAATAGAAAACAATAAAAAGAGATTTACATTTTATATGTAAATAAAAAGAATAAGGGACTTTTATATTTTTATTGAATAAAAAATATACATTGTTGAAACCATTATTTTTGTCGCATTAGAATTAGCGGACAAAAATATTATTATTTTTGAATATAAAAATATACATTGTTGAAACCGTCATTTTTGTCGTATTAGAATTGACGAACAAAAATATAATGTTATTGAATATAAAAATATACATTGTTGAAACCGTCATTTTTGTCGCATTAGAATTGGCGAACAAAAATATTATTTTATTGAATATAAAAATATACATTGTTGAAACCATTATTTTTGTCACATTAAAATTGGCGGACAAAAATATTATTATTTTTGAATATAAAAATATACATTGTTGAAACCGTCATTTTTGTCGCATTAGAATTGGCGAACAAAAATATTATTTTATTGAATATAAAAATATACATTGCTGAAACCGTCATTTTTGTCGCATTAGAATTGGCGAACAAAAAAATTATTTTATTGAATATAAAAATATACATTGTTGAAACCGTCATTTTTGTCGCATTAGAATTGGCGAACAAAAATATTATTTTATTGAATATAAAAGTGTATAATGTTGAAACCGTCATTTTTGTCGCATTAGAATTGGCGAACAAAAATATTATTTTATTGAATATAAAAGTGTATAATGTTGAAACCGTCATTTTTGTTGCTTCAGAATTGGCGAACTAAAATATTGTTTTTATAGAATAAAAAGAATGGATTTTAATAGTGGGAATCGCCAAATGGTTTATATATATTAATATAAATATAAAGTTAAACGAAACGAGCGCGGCAGTTCGCGTATCGACAATCGTAACTTTAAACGATTATACCGAAAGATCCGACCGTTGGATTTTCCCAAAACTGGAACCGTTAGGACCGCTTTGGGAAGAGCTTTCCAACGATATAAATTTCATCAAAATCCAATGGTTAAATTTTAAGATATGTGTAAATCAAAATGTGGTAAAAACAGCGCCAGGGCCGCCCACTGACCCGAAGCGTCGTTTATTTATTTTGAGCTATTTTCAAATAAATAAAAATAGCGATAAATAGTCATAAGTATATATGAAATGTTTTAAATGATAATTATGCGACAATTATTTGAAAAGGCCGAGTTTAACTCATTTCAAATAATTGCACGGCGACCAAATCAAAGATATAAGAAGACGATGGTTGAAGACCGACGATCTTCTCATCGAATGGACGACAACTACTGATGCCTTGGACTGACTTGCTCCCAGGACGGGGTTGAAGCAGTAGTTGTCCGGACATATGTGTTGGTCGTGCGGATAAGGGAGAACCTCTCAGGTGTCTCCGGTTTCGTTCAGACCCAGAACGGACTTGTAAATGGATGTGTGTCTGACGTTAGAATTCATTTCATGTAATTAAATCGATTGGTATTAATATATGTCTGTTTGGTGGTAGAGAATTTATTCTCTTCTTAACACCCTGGTATATAGTAATAGTTATCGATCGCATGGCGTGAATTGTCAATGTGGCATGCCAAGATGCAATGATCAAGGCTTTTGTTGAAAAGAAGGCCTTTTGCTTGATGATCAAAGCTTAGTCTGTTTAGGCATAACTTTGTGTATAGCGAAGCCTCACGAGCCTCACACCCCGGTATGAGTCTAAAACGGGAGAAGGGAACGCAGGGAGTGCACACGTTATCTTTCTAGCTAGGGTGATGTCAGGGGCCTACCAGCGCTGATATTTTACTCATTGTGGATGATGGATTATGAGGTACCTCGTGTTTTTATAGGTTGTTAGTGGCCATATTATAGGTCCAAAAGGACCGGGAAACGTGTGTTCAGGAATTGCCAATCCACGATCCTTCGGAGTGGACCGACCCTGTAGCTATCCAAGGGTTGCCCATAGGTGTGATCCTGAGGCATTTGCTAGAGTGTCTCGAATCGGTAAGGAGCTCCTCCCTAGCCTTGACTCATGATGGAAAAACAAATCTCCAATACGACATTACGGTCTTGATTGTAAACTTATATAGGAGACATAGTAGGATGGGGTATTATGCCGCCTAAGATTAATACATTTATATTGAAATGATTTATGAAAACCTATACACACTAGTAGTAATACGTTTTACGTATTTATCATCTTTTGACCATTATAAGGTAAAACCCTATCCTCCGGTTTGCGTTGCATTGTGTGATGGGACTTGGGTCTTATAATGATCTCATTTTTCTAAAAAGCATAGAGTTATTTGAACGATTTACTTTACTTATGCACTGGCAATCCAATGGAGTAAACCCGATCCGCGTTAGCGGCGTGGTCCTGTGATTTGCCACGTTGTTAGATAAATTAGTTAAGAATTCTCATACCAGTCCCATGACTGACTCGTAGTTTGTTTCACTTTTGCAAACTCGGGTGCCCTCTTTCCACACGGGCAACCAATTGACAGGTTCAGGTGATACATTCGTATTGGAGCTTGCTTGGAAGGAAGAAGAGGAAGACCTTTTCTCTAGTTTTTACTTCTGCTTTGAGACATTTTATCTTCTATAGCTTTGATGTATGTAATGGAGTTTGAGACTTGTTTCTTTCCCATTGAAACTTATTTCCCTTTCATTGAGACTCTTTATTTGGCTAAGTTGAATCCTGTACTGCGTACTCTGATGTATTGGATATTATGATGATGATGACATTTATTTCCGCTGAAATGGTTTATGTGTTATGATAATTATCTGAGATCTGTTTTTGTTGTAAATATGTTGTATTCCAAAATGATTATCCTTACTTTCGAACCACGGAAGTTTGGGGTCATCACAAGTGTTCTAAATTTACTTAACCTCACCCACTTGTCTAATTAACATGTTATAACGATTATGTGTTCTAAATTTACTTAACCTCACCCACTTGTCTAATTAACATGTTATAACGGTTAAGTGTTCTAAATTTACTTAACCTCACCCACTTGTCTAATTAACATGTTATAACGGTTAAGTGTTCTAAATTTACTTAACCTCACCCACTTGTCTAATTAACATGTTATAACGATTAAGTGTTCTAAATTTACTTAACCTCACCTACTTGTCTAATTAACATGTTATAACGGTTAAGTGTTCTAAATTTACGTAACCTCACCCACTTGTCTAATTACCATGGTGTGTTGGTTAAGTGTTACTTTAATGAACTTAACCCTACCATTCCTGTCTTAGCTTTAATTCTTTTATTAAAGCACCAACCACTCACATTAGACAGGTATTGTTACGGTCACTGGATGTGCCGGTCGGTTCCGGGCAGTTTTACACCGTAACTCAGTCTAACCTCGGGTTCTTTTGGGCTCAATGCGCTAACCTCTCACATTAGATCTATATTGTTACGGGTGCTGGATTTGCCGGGCGGTTTCAGGCAGTCTTATACCGTAACTCAATCTAACCTCGGGTTAGGCATATTCGTCTTTTACTAAATTTACATATTTATCCTTTTATGTAAATTTTCAACAATTTATTGTCATGGCCCACTTTCCCTCTAAATCAAATTCATAAATTTTAGGTATATAGATTATACCATTTTCATGCCACTTATCATGCTTATGTGCCAAACATGCCAATTACATGTAATTTCATGTTTTCCCCAGCGTTACCCCCGTTGTACGTTCGCAAAATTTCATAGAATGTTAGGCTCGATATTTTAATCTAACTTATATAAAAAAAAAGGGAAAAAAGAGGAACTTGCAACATTCCAACATCATACAAAAATATGGATCTAACTATACATGTGTCACAAGAATTTGGCATAGAACAATATATTTTTAATTATGAACTTGCAAACTAGATCTACGCAACGTGAATCATAAGCATATGGATTTACATAAAACTACACAAATTAAACTTGGCATGTAGTTGTGAACTTGCATAGGGGTTGAATCAGGTTAACATAGATGTAACATAAAGGCATATGGACCTAAACGTATAAGGTTGTAGATCTAAACATATAGGTTTACATAATCATGTTTTAGCCTATAATCTTGCATATATTCATAACATGATAGCATCGCCAAACTTGCATATAACATGATAGTTTCTCATTCCCAAATTCCTATACAACATCAATAGATTCATTCACCAATTTCTACATAACATGATAGGTTCGATAAACCACAATAGTTCATAGGCATACATGATAGAATAGACATGAATCAGCATCACATACAACTTGGTACAATTCTATTTTATAATTCATTACAAATCATGTCTTTAATTTATTCACATCTGAAAGATAACTACACTTACAAACAAAAAGGAAAATCTTGATTTCTGGGATCTGTATTTTGAAACTGAATTGCTCGCCTTTGATGTAGACTAATCGTTGTTCTAAATTAGATTTGATTTAATTTGATTCTTGCATCTATCTTGCTTTTGAGTTGAAAGAGAACGGCGGCTACTCTAGGTTCACAATTGACAGCATGACGGCTCTTGGCATGAATATTTGTGATTTTAAGTTGAGGGTTAAGGTTGCTTATATAGAATTTTAATTTAAGAGGAGCCGTCATATCAACCTAGGGAAAATCAAAACCATTCAAACCTAAGAGAACCAACCAGAACTTGCCACACAAGCCCTAATGACACAACAAATCGTCAAAGGAAGAAAAACATCATATTTCAGATCTGGCCCAAGGGGGAGGTCGACACCCAGGTCGACCCCCAGGTCGACCTGTATATAGGGAGGTCGACCCCCTGGTCGACCTGGCCTAGGTTAGGTCGACCCCCAGATTGACCTGCCTGGGTATTTAATTTTCTAAATTGTTTTATATAAATTTCTGAAAGTTCTGAGGGTCATAACTTCTTCATACGAAGTCCGATTTTCGAAAACTTGGACTCTATTCCAAGCAGAATTTCGAGACGAACGCAATGGCGTAACCTGTTTCCCTTAATTCTCAAATTTGTAATTATTTATTCTTTAATTCGTTACTATAATGTTTACAGAAAACACGGGGTGTTACATTATCCATTCTGTTGTGAGATGTTTTACTAAACTCTGATATATTATTATCTCGGTCTTTTCTACAGGATGCCAGACAAGCCAAATTGAGTTTCAGTGGTTTCGGATTTATAATTTTTGAAATATCCAAGCCCGTTGGAATTTGGGTTGTTACATCTGATATCAGAGCTTAGGTTTAGGATTCCTATATATAGTTAGTGAATGGCGTATTTGTATATTAAATATATATATATATATATATATTATATATATACCTAGATCCATAAGAGAGACCCACTTTTGAGAAAATCGCACATGTAAAGTATTGAGTAATAAGTTCGTACACCAAAGTTAGGATTGTGAAGGATCCTAAAAGAGTAAGTTCTGGCTTAACCATGGTATGGGGTGAACAACAGATTTGATGATCAACAAGAAAGTTTATGTGTCGGTACTTGAAAACAGACGGTAGGTCCAAGTTATGGGTAGGTAAAAAGGCCTTGTGTTTGGAAAATGGATGGATTGCGAATATATATATATATGTATATTTGGTGTGCATGGACAACACAAGACTTGAACGCCACCCGTAGTTTTGACAGTTTGCTTGAGGATTAGTAAGAAAGTAGTTTTATTTCATGCAAGAAATTTAAAAATGTGTGAGCTTGGAAAAGCACCTTATACCAAGTCCCACAATCAACCTTTTAGAAGGACTTGAAATAGAAATAGGTATTGGAAAATATTTCTAAAAGAGCTTTCAAGTTTCAAATTTAAAAATTTAAAGTTTTTGGAAAGTCATTGATTTTGGCATTAAAATAATTTTTTAAGAAAGTATAAAGATTTATTTTCCAAAATAATAAGGTGTGTAAGCAAGATGTAGGGTTAAGTCACAAAGATAGAAAAGGGAAGGCATGAATAAATGAATTAGAGATGTATGTTGGATAGATTTAAGATAGATTATACAATATTTAATAGAAGTAAATCAATTCTTATTTCACTTAATTTTTTGCTTTTGAGAAAGGTTTTTAAGAAAATAACACTTTTGATAATTTAAAATGGTTTAGTAGGATAATTCAAGTTGTGTGCTTGAACACTAGGCAGAGCTTTGGGAAATTATCTCGGTATGTGAGTAAACCATAAACTTGAGCGGTAATTGTA
This sequence comes from Allium sativum, assembly GCA_030737875.1. Taxonomy (NCBI): domain Eukaryota; kingdom Viridiplantae; phylum Streptophyta; class Magnoliopsida; order Asparagales; family Amaryllidaceae; genus Allium; species Allium sativum. The sequence continues at coordinate 522,145,791 of CM060924.1, read as the reverse complement.
AAAAGTCTCAAGTAAGAAATAAGGAAGTGAAAATGGAAAATGGTCAACATTAAAAAGGTTATACGGTAATGTATGTTAACTGAGAAAAATAATGTTAGAAAGTTGTCTCTCTAATGGTTACTATTTTAGTGAAAAAGGATCAAGGGGAAATTTTAAAACTTGTATAGTTTATGTGGGAAGGAAGTAGAGAGGTTCCACATAAATATTGATTTAAGAGATGATACAAGTTCAATGGAAAAAGTCTCTTAATTCAAATGAGAATTAAGTTCCCATGCAAATCAGTAATAAAGTGAGAGAATATTATATTTTCAACAAAAGGTCTAGAACATACCTAATTGGAATACAAAGGTAAACGAAAAGTAAGGGCAGGTTTGGGGTTCTTGTATGGAAAACTGTGGTATAACGTGTGATTAAGGGAAACACCATTTTTTAGCGCTTGTTAGGAAACTAGAAGGCAAGGCATGTTGTCTTACTTTAAGAAATGATAAGAACTAGGCCCAAGGATATGAGGTTACTTCATGGTGAAGTAAGGGTTGTCAGGTTTGTATCCATTTAGGTATCGGGTACGGTTAGCCTATGGATATCAGTATATCATTGGTGATCAATTGGGAATGACCAATGGAACTAGCAGGTACGTGGGATGTGTTTGTAGAGAGTGGTAGATGGAAATGAGGATTGCTATGGTTGGATGGATTCAGTGATGAGGACTTTTTTATGTCATAGGGACATAGCCCTTGGCCTCCTAACCTGAGTAGATAACCACATTTAACCATCGTACCTTTTGCTTAGTAGTTATTGCAGTAGAGTCTGTTTTCTTTTAGTACGGAGTTTCAATCCTATGTAGTATTCTATTTTATTGTTGAAAATAGAATGGTTTATTATGACATTCTTTTTCTAGGTATATAGGATGATTACTATAAAAGAATAAAGATATAGGATGTCAAAAATAAATTAACAGTGTAAGTAAGAAATGAATGACTAAAAGAAAAACAAATAAAATTAAATTAATAAAGGCAATAACTGCAATAAACGAGAAAAATAAGTGAAAATAAAATCTCCCAAAGAAAGTTTGGGAAAGTTGAAAAAAAAATCTTATGTAAACTATGCTTGGAAAATAAAGTAGGAATTTTTGTTGAATAGTTGCCAAGGGTTCCAAGTACGAGGGAAATGGTGCGTAAAAGTGTAACGACCTGTATTTTCAACGATATATACTTTATTTAATTATTTAAAAAGTGATTTAGAGAATTAAATGGTCTTTGAATTATATTTGATGGATTTATTTAATTAAAATAAATAATAGAATAATATATTTAATTCAGAAATAATCAAAAATAGTGGAATTCACAATATTGTGTAATTTGGATTATTTGAAATATATAATTCAGTTTAGAGTTGAATAATATTCACGAATATATTATATAAACGAAGTTTGAACGTATAATTATATTATAATTAAAATCGAGCTCCAAATGGCGTGGCAGTTCGCTATTTGGTGATTCGAACTTCAACTGAATATACAGGGTCCGTTTTAAATCGGATTTCCATGAAACAAGAAACGTTCGGAGCGGGTGAAGTATATTTTTCCAGTGAAAGAGAAAAATTGGGATTTCATTATGTAGATTTTGATTTATGTCCAAATCAAATTTTAGAAAAGTCGATATGGAATTCCTTTATAATTTATAACGATATATATAAGGAATTTCAATATAAATTTAAATATCGACTCAACCGGGATTTGAATATCAAGTTGTAAAATCCCAGTGGAGCTGTATGATATTCTATTGGGAATATATATGATAATATTTATTTTTAAATATTAGATTTAATTATTTTTAAATATATTTATATATTTAAATGGGTTATTTAGAGCTTTAAAAATAGCCAGTTTTGCAAACGACCTTCGTTTTCGATGAAACTAATTTTGTTGGATCCGCAATATTAAATTATTGCTAGATTTCAGTTTTCGTGATTTTTGGGGTCACTGTGTGGCCGTACGGATTTTTAGTGTGAAAAACAGTCAGTATTTTGACGGTTAAAAATACGCTGTGTGAGCTAACAGAGTCGGAATTCGACGAAACCAGTTTCATTGGGACCGTAATGTTGAACTGAAGGTGTATGTCAAGTTTCGTGATTTTTGGATATGATATATAATCATAGGAATTTTAAAGGATAAATAGAATCAGCGGTTCATTAAAATTGAATATTAAAATGAATATTAAAATAATATAATTTTCCTATATAGTATCCTTAAAATCCTCTAAACCTAATTCATGTTTTTCTGGTCAATCTTCTTTTTCCGTCGTAAGTTTCTTTGTCTCAGAAAATAATCGTGAAGTTCAAATCAATCAAAACAAAATTCAAGAAAAATCCATAAATCAAAAGAGAGATGTATATGAATTCATGGCAAGTTTGTCTTCACTCTCGTATACGTTTCAGCTAGTTAGAATGCCTTTTTTTCATGGGTTTATCACGCGATTTCTAGGGTTCGTAAATTCGAAAATATGAAGCATTGATTCTCGATTCGGTTATTACTTTTGGGATGAGAGGGTGATTTCAAGCTCGTACATGATTTTTGGGGGAAATTCTGGGATAAAAAGTGTCGAATCTTTTTCCCTGTAGCTGAGTCGAGGTCCACTGAGCGTTCCGCCAGAGGGGTGCGAGCGGAGTGATGAACACATGAAATTGTAAAGGAGATTGTGATGAGATTTTTGGTAGTGTTGTTTTGATTTTTAGTAGAGAAGGGAGGATGGATTGTTGAAGGGAAGGATCGGCTATGGTGTTTACAGTGAGGAGCAGCGTGTTCGTGGTTTTGGGAGAGATAGGGTAGCGAGTATGGGTTGGTGAGGGAGATGGGCCGACAATTAAAAGGGTAAGGCACAAAAAGATTTTTTTTTTTAACTTTTATAATGTATTCAAACTTGTAAGTTAAATATCTCGACCATACATTATCAGAATTCAACAAAACTGGATCCGATGGGATCGTATGGATGGACACTACCCAATTGGACTGACTGGGAGTGGATTGGAGCTCGTTTGAATTTATGGCAAAATAAATTGTTTGATTCAAATCAAACAACATTTTATCGTTCTTTAACGATAAACTGCCAATGTGAGTAAATCTCACCAACTCTGAACAGTTATATTTTTATAGCATATTTTTAAAACTGATAATTATCTGTTGATTTTTATGTGTTAACTGTTTGGTTGAATTGCTTATGTATTGGTTGAAATTATAGATAACGATATATATATATAAATCATTAATCAAATATTGATTCTGTTTAGCAGAGTATTTCATAGTGAAATGAAATCGATGTTAATATTATTGTTTACCATCTGTGATGCAGGGAAACAGGTTGGAGGAATCCAACAGGATTCCTCAACATTTATTTTACTATTTTCATATAATGTAATATATGATGTGATATATAATCTGTGTTGATTACGTGTGTTGAATGATATCGATCATTGTTATTTGGCTATTTTAAATACCGTAAGAAATACGAGAATGTAGAAAAGGGGATTTTCAAAGTATATTTTTAAAATAAATTATTTATATAAAATCAATGGATTTTATATATAAAAGGAAAAGGATTTTATAAAAGGAAATAATTATAAAATCAAAGAGTTATAAAGGAAAATATTTGTCAAAACAAATATAAAGGAAAATATTTGTAAAACAAATGTAAATGAATATTTATTTAGAAAATAAATAGAATTATAAAGGAAATATTTATTTAGAAAATAAATAGAATTATAAAGGGAATACTTGAAAAATGAAAGAAGTGGATAAAAAGAGAATTATAAAGTAGATTTTAAATGAAAATCTATTTTAACAGATAAGTGGAGAAGATAAATTTATAAATAATATTTTATAAATTAAATAAAATATTTATCATTGGATAAATAGAATATATAAGTCAGGACTTATATGGAGAAGTAAGAATCGATTTCAACATCGATATTTGAAACTGAATATTGACGAAGAGTAAATTGGATAGAGTTAACTAGTTAGAGTTAATCAGTTAGAGTTAACTAGTTAGAGTTAACCAGTTAGAGTTAACCAGTTAGAGCTAATCAGTTAGAGTTAATCAGTTAGAGTTAATCAGCTAGAGTTAACCAGATAGAGTTAATTGAACATAGTTACTCGAATTAGGATTTAATTGAATATTAGTTATTCAATTAGAGTTGATCGAATATGGTTATTTGAGATAGAGTTTGTCAAACATAGTTATTCAGGATGAGTTGCCATTTCGTGCGACTGCTAGCGTAATTCGCAGGGCTGCAGATAGCCTACGGCGGTCGGATGTTTCTTGAGAGAATCAGGCGTAACCATTGTGATCGTTGCGATCTAGAGTCAAGCGAATGGAGTTAACTCGAATATTAGCTATTCGAAATAAAGTTAAAACAGACATAGTTTATTCGAATAGAATGAAGGAGTTAATCAAAAGAAGTTAATCTAAATGAGTTAATCGAATTAGAGTTAATCGATTAGAGTAATCAAATAGAGTTAATTGAAGAAAGGGTTATCGAATATAGTTTATTCAAAAGAGAGATTATCGAATATTAGTTATTCGAAGAGAGTTAATCGAATATAGTTTATTCGAAAGAGAGATTATCGAATATTTGTTATTCGAAAGGGTTATCGAATATTAGTTATTCGCAAGGAGTTATCGAATATTTGTCATTCGAAAGGGTTATCGAATATTAGTTATTCGAAAGGAGTTACCGAATATTTGTTATTCGAAAGGGTTATCGAATATTAGTTATCGAATGTTAGTTTATTCGAATAGAGTTAAAAGGAGTTATCGAATATAGTTTATTCGAATAGAGAAAGGGGTTAATCAAATATAGTTTATTGATAGGAGGAAATTGATAGGAGTTAATTGATAAGAGTTAATCGATTAGGGTTAATCAAAAGGAGTTAATCCAATAGAGTTAAACAAATAGAGTTAATCAAATAGAGCTAACTGATAAGAGTAAATCGATTAGAGTTAATCGAATAGTGTTAATTGAATAGAGTTAATCGAATATGGCTATTCGAAGAGTGATTATCGAATATAGTTTATTCGAAGGAAAGAGTTATCTAATAGAGTTTATTAGAGAGAGAGTTATACGTTGAAATTCGATTATATCGAATGTTGGAAAGTACTATTTACTTTCCGGTTTTAAATCAAGATTTGTTTATTTATTTATTTATTTAAATTAAGGAATAAAAGTTATACTTAAGTCAATATAGTTCGGAAGCATGGGATTATAACATTAATGTTATTATTAAATGATTTCTGTAAAAGTGGTGGATTCGTAAATAGAAATCTGAGAGATACGTAATGAAGTTTGTTAAAGATTTAAAAGATAAACTTTGAATATTTCGACGTTAAAAAGTTGTTCAGTTAAGGTCTGAGAGGTAATTATACCCCAACTTGATTGACTTCCTTCTTAACTAAGGAATGGTAAGGTTTGATAGTGAAGGTTGGTTAAGTGAATATAGTTAATGAAGGTAATGGTTTGAATTGGCATAGCGATGTTTTATTTAAACATCTGTTTAAATCCAAGGAATGAGTTTTGGAAATGTTTTCCAAATATAATCAAAGATATTTTCTAATCATAGAAAATGAAATGTTAGATGGTAAAGAATACTGGAATGATAGTGATACGTGGAAAGGAGATGGAAATGTTTTCCAATGATTAATAACGTATATTTTCTAAATTTAGAAAATAAGAATTTCAGTATATATATGGAAATAGGAAATGGAGAATGAATAAATTAATGATAAATTAATTTAAGAGATAAATGATGAATGATGATTGATCGATATAATTTCCATCCGAAAATAATATCGTTGTTAGCACATGTGTTTTCTTTGATAGTTAACTCACCGACTATCGAAGTTTTGACCATTTTTCCGTCGTCAATACAGAGAGACCGGGATCAGACTCGTTATCTGAAAACCACTCTATATAGGCCTTAGCGTAGCGGTCAAATATGATGAAGATAACTGAAGACGGAGTTATGCAAGGGATGTCCTAGTTACAGAATAGTGCCTTCGGTTTGTCCAGTCCCAGGACAACTTGAATGGACGAATGTTTGACAAAGTATATCTGGTAGATCACGTAAGTTGATCATTTTAAACGTATTTACGTTGGTGGCGGAGGAATTCGTTTCTCTTAGCTTATACCCGTGGTATTTTTGGGGAAATCAATTTGTGATTTGGCGGGTATGGCGATGTGACATTCGAAGTAAATGGAGGAGTGATCTGTTAAAAGATACGTTATGACCTCCATCCTCATCAACTGGGAAATGACAGAAATCGGGCAGGCAGCATGGCTAAGTGGTTCGCAACCAAGTAGTGTTGTAATGACCCACATTTTTAAGCGATATAATAATTAATTTATTTAATTATTTAAATAATGATTTAGAGAATATACTGGTCGTTGAATTAAATAAGAGTGAATATTTAATTAAAATAATAATTAAATAATATATTTAATTCTGAAATAATCAGATTGGGCTGAAATTGCGATATGGTGTGAACTGGGAAATTCAAAATATATAATTCAGTTTGGAGTTGAATTATATCAACGAATATATTTAATTAACGATGGTTGAACGTATAAATTATAATATAATTAAAATCGAGCTTGAAATGGCGCGGTAGTTCGTTATTTGGTGATTTGAACTTCAACTGAAGGTACAGGATTCGTTTTAAGCCGGATTTCTGTGAAACAAGAAACGTTCGGAGCTGGTGGAGAATATTTTTCTAATAAAAGAGAAAAATCAGGATTTCATTGTGTAGATTTTGATTTATGTCCAAATCAAATTTTAGAAAAGTCGCTTTGGAATTCCTTTAAAATTTGCAACGCTTTATTTACGTTGTAAATAGATTTTCAATATAAATTGAATATCGATTGATCGGGATTTGAAATATCAAGTTAGAAATTCATATAGGAATATTTTGAAGCTGTATGGTATTCCACTGTGAATATATATGATTCTAATTATATATAAATATTTAATTTAATTGTTTTTAAATATATTTATATATTTAAAAGGGTTATTTAGAGCTTTAAAAATAGCCACTTTTGCAAACAATGTCGGAATTCGACGATACTAATTTTGTTAGATCTGCAACATCAAATTATTGCTAAATTCCAAGTTCCGTGATTTTTAGAGTCACTGTGTGGCCATACGGATTTTTAGAGTGAAAAACAGCCGATATTTTGACAGTTGAAAATACGCTGTGTGAGCAAACGGAGTCGGAATTTGATGAAACTAGTTCCGTTGGGTCCGTAATGTCAAACTCTTGTAGTATGTTCATTTTTGTTATTTTTGGATATTGTATGTGATCATACGAATTTTTAGAAGTCAAAAATGAATATAAGTTATTTAAATTATTGTGCACCCTAAATCAGTATTTTGGGGATTTCACAGAATAAGTCAACTAGTCTATATTTTTATATGTTTGGAATCGTGGGACTGCGCTCGTCTCACCGGTATTTTTATTTTTGTCCATAACGGTCTTTAAATGATAAAACTAAATGAACCTTTTAGGACAACCCAAAAACACCCTATAAATAACCCTTAATAAAGGCTTAAACCTAATTTCTCATTCTCCTTAGGTCGAAACCATTTCCACCGCTTTCCCTTTTGTTTTAGAAAACGAAATTCCAGATCTTCAGAAAATCACAATTAATCCAATAAAATTCCTTAAATTACAAAACTAATTCCTGGAATTCCTCTGGACTCAAGCTCTTCACTCGCACCAGTTGGTTGTGTGCGATGCAATTGATATAGAATCAACATCAAGGCGTCAGAACCAGCGAAGTGCGGAGGTAGGGGGTCAGCTCAGTAGGGCTCCGGCGAGACTGGTGGGTGCAATGCGAGACGCGAAAGATGGAAGGGGATTTAGGGTAGCAGGCTGCGATTGAGAAACGAGAAATGAACGTTATATGGGGAAGCTAAATTTTCGGGTAATGGCTCTTGAGAGTTTGCAGGCTTCAGCAGAACAAGAGTGAGCACGGAAATGTCTTGAACCTTGCTTCGAAATTTAATGGAGTCTGTATGCTTCTGTTTGGGTTTGTGAATTGGTGGTGAAGGGCATCACAGATTTTTGATGAAGGAATAGGAGGAGGCTTGGAAGAATCGGTCAGGGGTTTTGCTGAGGATCAATATCTGGAGGACGGGAAAACTGGGGATTTGAGGAGTGCGGGTTCGTTACCATCAGATTGAAGAAGAAGTGAGATGGGCCTGGGGAAAAATGATGGGCTGATTTCAAAAGGGGACCGGGCTGATATTAATAGTGTGCTTGCTGTTTGGAGAAGGGGGATTAAGTGGGCTGGAATTTGATTTAGATGAAGATGGGCCGGGTCTTTAAACAAAAAATAACTGAAGTGGGCTGAGGGTTAAAGGTTAAGCCCTAATTATTATAAAAAGAAATTGAATTTATTTTAAATCTAAATAGTGTATTACCTTATAATGTTTATAACTCGGTCGTATGTTATTAGAATTGAACGAGAACGGATCCGTTGAAATCCTATCGACGAGGTTTACATGGTGGGACTAATATGGCGGAGAACAGAGTGATTGGAATTTTGTAGGAACAAGAAAACGTCTATTTTATTTAAGTGATACAAAAGCAGAACCGTCAACTGCGAACCAAATGTGAGTAAAACTCACCAACTCTGAACAGTTCTATTTTTATAACGTATATATAGAACTGGTAAATGATGACTGATTGCTGTGTGTTAACTGTTTGGTTGAATTGTTTGTGTATTGATTGAAATCATAGATAACAATATATATATATATATATAAATCGTTAGTCAAACATTGATTCTGTTTAACAGAATATTTTATATTCGTGTTGTTTAACATCTGTGATGCACGGAAACAGGTTGGAGGGATCCAACTGGACTTCTTAATATTTATAATACTGTTCTGTTCATATATTGTGTTATATGATGTGATATGAAATCTGTTGATGATTTTATATGTTTGAATGACACCGATTATTGTTATATGGTAAGTTAAATACCATAAGAAATACTGGGATGTAAAAAGGGAATTTTCAAAGTATATTGAAAATAAAATATTTATAAAATCGAAGGATTTTATAAAAGGAATATTTATTTAGGAAATAAATAGAATTTATAAAGGAATATTTATTTAGGAAATAAATAGAATAAAGGAATATTTATTTAGAAAGTAAATAGAATTATAAAAGGAATTTTTATTGGGAAAATAAACAGGATTTGTAAAAAAGGAAGTTGACGAGATATAAAAGGGTTAATCGAATTTAGTTAATCTAATATGGTTAGTTGAATAGAGTTAGTCAAACATAGTTATTCAGGATAAGTTGCCATTTTGCATGACTGCTAGCATAATTCGCAGGGCTGCAGATAGCCTACGGCGGTCGGATGTTTCCTGAGGGAATCAGGCGTAACCATTGTGATCGATGTGATCTAGAGTTAAGCGAATGGAGTTAAATCGAATATTAGTTATTCGAATAAGAGTTAAGCAAATAGAGTTATTCGATTAGAGTTAATCAAAATAGAGTGAAACAAGATTAGAAACTGACTAGAGATTAGTTAAGTTGAATAGTTTTCTGAGTATCGATCTGATGTTGGTTTCAGCCTTCGGGGTTTATACTTAGAGAATTGTTCTCTTACTAGTTTACGGTTAGGGACTAATAGTTGTGGAATGGTAGTGATGCGTGAATAAGCTATGGAGATGTTTCCAATGTTAATAATGTATATTTTCTAAATGTAGAAAATAAGGAAATATGAATATATATGTATATATATATATATGGTTGATGATTGATCGATATAATTTCCATTTGGAAATAATATCATAGTTTGCACACGTGTTTTTCTTTGATAGTTAGCTCATCGACTATCGAAGTTTTCGATCATTTTAACGTTGTTAATATGGAGAGACCGGTTGGATTATTATCTGAAGAACCACTCCATATTGGCATTAGCGTTGCGAATAATATATGCCAAAGATAATTGAAGACGGAGTAAAGTGCAAGGGCTGTTATATAAATCTTAGATAACAATTGCCTAAGATGGATGTACTGAATAGTGCCTTCGGTTTGTCCAGCCCCAGGACGACCTGTATGGACGAATGTCTGACAGAGTATATTTAATAGATCGCGTAAGTTGATCTCTTCAAACATAATTAAATTTGGTGGCGGAGGAATTCGTTTCTCTTAGCTGTGTACCCGTGGTATTTTTTGGGAAATCAATTTGTAACAACCCGTATTTTTATAATATGTTAAAATGAGAAATCATGGCAGAATTAAATTTTAAAATGAGAGTCGTGGGAAACGGGTTGCGCCATTGCGTTTGTCTCAGAATTCTGCTTGGAAACGAGTCCGAGTTTGCGAGAATCGGAGTCCGTATGACCAAGATATGGCCCTGTTCAAATTCGAATTTCAAAACCCAGACAGACTGGGTGGGAAAAATCCCGCCCAGCACCCAGATCGACTGGGGAGTCAACTAGGCACTCGACCCCCCCTGACCAGGTCGACTGGGCAGTCGACCTGGGTGGCGACCCGGTCCCTGAGTCTGTTTTTGAGCTAGAGTTCGTTCTGATGTTTCCAGTCCGATTTCTGTCCAGATTCGTCCACCTGATCCTATATAAACAGTCTCCTAGCTTCATTCTCTTTACACCATTCTTCTCTAACGTAATGCTGCACAAATTCTGGATGGACATGGCTTCTTCTTCTCCCTCTAAATTAAATTCTTATAAAGTAAAATAAACACGAAGACAAATTCTTGAAGACGATGGCTAGGGATTGCATATTTGGGGATTTGCTTCTCCAATCAAATCAAGATCCAACGATTCAGCAATTCAACGACTAGTTTATAGATCCAACTTCTGCATCTCAATTTCTTAGACCTCGATCTGTAAGTTCTAGTTACTTTGAGATCCAAACTTGTTAATTATAATTTCGACATGAGATAAAGTGAAATTGGACTTAAGTATGATAATCGATTCATATTTATTCTTGTTCTTCATGGACCTTGACTTTTTTTGGGAATTTCTCTTTGTAATCGAATTGGACCGATTCATGTCCTTGGATCTATGTATGATTTGTATCTACTCTTGTTCATCTTGGATCTTGACCTTTTTGCGAATATTGCTTTGAAATCAGTTTGGGCCTATTCACGTTGTAAATCAACATTTATCATGCCTATGACATTAAAACTAGCGTTAAATGGACAAGGACTATGCCTATGAACTAAGAACATAAGATTATGTCTAAGCCTATGACTTGAACATGAGATCGTGCCTATGACTATGCATATGACTGAGAACATAAGACTATGACTATGCATATGACCAAGAACATAAGACTATTGTCTATGACCATGACTTGGAAACTATTACAGTTGATTGCCTATGACTATTAGAGTAGTTGCCTAGAACTATTTTGGGTAATTATCCATGAATGTTATGATGAATCGCTTATGATTCACTATGACTATTGTAGTTTATTACTCAAAACATTTCATGTCCATAATACTGTCATGACTATGATATTGAATCGGTTTATTCACAAGTTTGGGACTATCATCTTATGCCTATCCATATGTAAAACTTTATCATGATGTTCTTGATTATTCCCCTATTATGCTAGATCTGTAATCCTAAATGTTTTGGGATTATTATTCTATATGTCAGTGATGTTGTAACCAATTATCTCAAGTTATATCATGCTAGTCTGGAAATACCTTTATCGCCTTATGCTCGTCCTTTCTGCCTATCATAGCTTGATGTTATTCCCTTTATTTCTAGATTTAGATTTACTTGTAATATACATCGATTCACGTTTACATGCGATGGGAATACGATTGGGTAGACTAGGCAAAACATGAATTAGTTATGAACATGAATCATGAACTTGACAATAAGCATAAAGTGAAACATGAACATTGTTATAACTTGAATCGGGATATGGATATAAAAACTTGACTTGAAACTTGACATGAACCTGACACGAAACTTGAACATGGACATGACATTAGAATGAACTTGAAAATGGCCAACTCGAGGTTGGGTTGAGTTTGCAGTGTAAATCTGCCCGGAACCGCCCGGCGAATCCAGTGACTGCAAACAATAGGATCCAATGTGGGTAGTTGGTCATATCGCGCTTAAGACCCGAGGTTAGACTAGGTTGTGGTGTAAATCTGCCCGGAACCGCCCGGCGAATCCAGTGACCACAACAACTAGTCTAATGTGAGAGGTTGGGGTGCATTAATGAATTAATGCCACATGATAGAGTTAAGTCATGAACCGCTTGAATATACTTAACCATTTTGACACGATAATTTGATAGGGTTAAGTCATGAATCGCTTGAATATACTTAACCAATTTGACATGATAATTCGATAGGGTTAAGTCATGAATCGCTTGAATATACTTAACCAATTTAACATGATAATTCGATAGGGTTAAGTCATGAACCGCTTGAATATACTTAACCAATTTGACACGATGATTTGGTAGGGTTAAGTCATGAACCGCTTGAACATACTTAACCAACTTGACACATGATTCGTAGGGCTAAGTCATGAATCTGAATGACAACACTTAGCCAATTTGACATGACACGTAGACGGGTTAAGTCACGAACTTGAATAACCACACTTAACCAACTTGACATGCTAGACTGATGGGGTTAAGTCTCGAATTTAAATGACAACACTTAACCTGCTGGACGGAAACCCTAGTTACGCGGTCCTTTTCAGCAGTAACCCACTACATGTATCATGGTACCCTGGAACTAGGCAGGGTAGGGCACGATTACTGGGCTGATTGTAAGCGACCAGAACGACGACTGAGTTGGTGCGCCATTGCAGGTTCAGGCGGACTATGGTCGTGCACGTAGTCCGGAGTTGAAAAAGCAGGCATTGGGCACCAGTAGGTTTACACTGTGCGTGCTTGATTCGTGTCGGTGGTTGGCACCCTAGGGCTTGATACACCCTATGGTGAACCTAGCACAGGTGACTACATTCATGATAGGGTCGTATGACACAAACACATGAACGAGATAGGATTGTAGGGAGCCGATCGATTAATAGATCGTTTCGTGAGACCAAGTAACGGGTCATTTCATGACTTTGGGCAAGGGATCATTTTATAGACAACACATGACACGGGTAGGAATACTAGTACGGTTGGTGCAGAGAAAATAGATATCATAGAAATATTTTAATGGTGAAGCAGAGAAATCTTGCGATGCTTGATAGAAATCTTGCGAAATTATACTTAGTTTATCTTGAATGGAAACCTGGCGATGTTATACTTGATAAAAACCATATGAGGTTATTCTTAGTTATCTTTCCTATAGCTTATCTTGTCATCATGCTTATGTTTACTTTCAGTTTATTCATGCCATGTTATTTTTACCTGTTTCTATGCTGAAAGTCACTAGGACTTACTCAGTCTTTATGACTGACCCGTTTTGTTTCGCCTCTTTTTCTTCCGTTTCCCCCCCCCCAGGTTCGCAGGGTGGGAATACAACTTAGTTCGGATCTTACCAGGCTCCAAGGCTCTTTCTTATACGACTTGGATTTCTCTTGGCTATGGCTTGCTTTACTGTTTTATTGGGGAATGATTTATAACTATGGTTTTATGCTTCTTTACTATTGCAAGACAGATTTCGATGTAATTGATTCAATAGCAATTTGATGTAAAAGGCTTTAGACCTTACTAGATTTTAAAGCAATGAAATTTGGGTTTTCCTTCCGCTGTTTTATTTATGTTCTGTCTTGTAGTATTTCTGTGTATGTTTACCTAGATAATACTCCACCAAAGCTAGTGCATTCCCTTTGTGAGTGACCCTAGCGGAGGTGGGGTGTTACACAATTTGTGATTTGGCGGGTATGACGATGTGACATTCAAAGTGAATAAATGTGTGATCTGTCAGAGATGAGCGTAGCCTCTAGCCTCACAACCGGGAAATGACAAAAGTCGGGCAGGCAGCATGGCTATGTAGGTCGCACCTATTAGGGTGTATAATCACCTGATCTAGAGTTTCATTTACTTCTAAAAATCTATTGTTGATGCTGTCCCATTCGGGAAACGATTGCTGATCCCAACCGTTGGTGATATACATTCGATACACTCAAGCGAAATGAGTGGTCGGTCATGTGTGGCCGGGTTGCAAGATGTTCTTGTTGAACCCAGTGTATTCCTCTCTAGAGGTACACTAGCGAAAGGTGGTTCCATACCTTGTCATAGTTGGAAATCCATTACCCAATATGTGCTTGCGGTTTTTATTGTATACTATATATGTAGAACGTGAGATGAAAGCGTTTCTGCTAGATGATTATTATATTGCGGTTGATAGACATTATCATAATATCAAAAGTTTTTTGATATAAAGATAATTTGGATTCTCATAAGGGAAAAACCCGTTCTGTTATACGGCGTGGTCTTATGAGATATCATTTACTTGTTCAAACTGTTTTAAACTGTTTTACTCATACCAGTCCCATGACTGACCCGGATTTTATCTTTTTTTGTTTTCCCTAAACTCTTGGGTGCCCAATTTTGTACGGGTAGTCAAGTAGTCAGGATTTACAGATGTACTGGAAGAGCTGGAGCAGGAGGCTTCTGGATCATTATTGCTATAGTTATTTCCGCTGTGTTGTAAGTGTTGTACTCTGATAATGTTATTGTATACATATACTGATTTTATTTAAAGGATATGTTATCTATTACATGTTGTTCGTTCCGCTGTGAGATTCGTGTTACTCTGATGTTGTGTTCTTCTTCTTCTTCTATTCTAAGTTTCTATCTTATATATTCTCACCCTCTAATTTCTTTCATTAACTACCGGTATTTTCGATCCTTGGATGTTCGATATGTGTTGTATATCAGATAACCAAGATCCACAAGAACCCGGGTCGTTACAGTTGGTATCAGAGCAAAGGTTAAGTAATTACCTTAGCTCTGTGGCCTGACTCGGTAGAGATGGGGTTAGTAATTCCCTAGATTGAGTTTGAGTGTATATATATATGAGCGCGTATTTGTTATTCAATATTAAAATGATTTTATATTGTGAAGATTTATTGGTTGAGTTGTTTGTGAATTCTGGTCGATCAGTTTGATCCACTGTATCGGTAGGGGTTTATAAACACTCGAATACGATGGGTCGACCCGATATGTTTTGAAAAGAGGGTAAATGAAAATAATTTTACCCAAAGTATATTTCAATATAAAGAAAATATATATATCGGAATTATAATATATGTTGGATATATTGGTTGTTAATATAATCGAGTAAGATTGTAAATAAAAGGGTTATGTAAATAACCAATCAGAATTCAGATAAGTGTAGTATATGGAATCAGATGAATTAAATATGAATTTAAATCAAAATTGGAATTAAAACACGAGAAATTTGGAAAAGTGTTTATAAATGAATCTGGATTAAATATATGTGAATTTTAAAATCCTGGGAGATTTTAAATTATTTGCAAAGCCTTGTGAATGATATTTTGAATTGCATTTCAAAGTGGAAAAGTTAGAAATGGTTTTGAAAGGCGATATAGTATTGAACTCACTACGATAACTGGAAAATAATTCTGATAATGACTGCAGCATAATCAGTGTTCATTTTTGAGTTCTAAGTGACGAATTACTACCAAAGATATTGATTTCGAATTGTTTTGGGAAATGAGTTGTTTTGAATCCTGAAAGGGAAGTTTGATTTTGATATGGTAAATTGTTTAAAATTCCTAGGAATAGGCTGTTTGAATTAAAAACAAATTTAAATAGAAATGTGTGATACCAAGTTGGAACTGAATTGAAACCAATTAACTGGAAATTGAATTGGATACGATATATCAAGTAGAATCAGATTTTGAATTGTGAGATAGAATCTGAAATGGTATTGGATTGATGAGTTAAGAATAAAAAAAAATCGAAAATGGGACTTTGGTATGAAATTGAATTCGACCTAGGTATAAGCGAATGGTTGGAATTGTGGATAAAAACATATTGGAATTTGATTGGGATGACCCTTGTATTTGCTGAATTGATAACAGGTGGAAAGGGTATAATGATATGCCGACAAAAGGTACAAGTTTATATTTCTATTGGATATAAGATTTATGAGCCGAATTGGCAAGCCGCTTGGCTGTTTGATTTTCTTTTGGGTTGGAGAAGGCCCAGAGAGGCGAGTTGGAGTTTGACCTATTGACCAATACAAAGGAGGTGCTGGCGAAATTTTTCAAAAAGTTAAGGTGTTTGAAAATTTTCAGGATTTTTGAAAATTTTCGTAGATAAGAATTAATTAATATTTAATTGAAATGAAATTGGTTCAGTTGAAACTGAATTTAAGAAGTGAACATATAAGTTCTAACCAGTCAATAGGGTTTGTTTTCTACCTTAGCAATTTCGAGGACGAAATTATTTTAAGGGGGGAAGAATGTAATGACCCGCATTTTTCAGCGATATAATAATTAATTTATTTAATTATTTAAATAATGATTTAGAGAATATAATGGTCGTTGAATTAAATAAGAGTGAATATTTAATTAAAATAATAATTAAATAATATATTTAATTCTGAAATAATCAGATTGGGCTGAAATGGCGATATGGTGTGAACTGGGAAATTCAAAATATATAATTCAGTTTGGAGTTGAATTATATTAACGAATATATTTAATTAACGATGGCTGAACGTATAAACTATAATATAATTAAAATCGAGCTTGAAATGGCGCGACAGTGCGTTATTTGGCGATTTGAACTTCAACTGAAGGTACATGATTCATTTTAAGCCAGATTTCTGTGAAACAAGAAACGTTCGGAGCTGGTGGAGTATATTTTTGTAATGAAAGAGAAAAATCGGGATTTCGTTGTGTTGATTTTGATTTATGTCCAAATCAAATTTTAGAAAATTCGCTATGGAATTCCTTTATAATTTGCAACGCTTTATTTACGTTGTAAATAGATTTTCAATATAAATTGAATATCGATTGATCGGGATTTGAAATATCAAGACAGAAATTCATATAGGAATATTCTAAAGCTGTATGGTATTCCACTGTGAATATATACGATAATATTTATTTATAAATATTTAATTTAATTGTTTTTAAATATATTTATATATTTAAAAGGGTTATTTAGAGCTTTAAAAATAGCCACTTTTGCAAACAAAGTCAGAATTCGACGAAACTAATTTTGTTAGATCCGCAACATCAAATTATTGCTAGATTCCAAGTTCTGTGATTTTTAGAGTCACTGTGTGGCCGTACGGATTTTTAGAGTGAAAAACAGCCGATATTTTGACAGTTAAAAATACGCTGTGTGAGCAAACGGAGTCGGAATTTGACGAAACCAGTTCCATTGGGTCCGTAATGTCAAACTCTAGTAGTATGTCCATTTTTGTGACTTTTGGATATCGTACGTGATCATACGAATGTTTAGAAGTCAAAAATGAATATAAGTTATTTAAATTATTGTGCACCCTAAATCAATATTTTGGGGATTTCACAGAATAAGTCAACTAGTCTATATTTTTATATGATTGGAATCGTGGGACCGTGCTCGTCTCACCGGTATTTTTATTTTTGTACATAGCGGTCTTTAAATGATAAAACTAAATGAACCTTTTAGGATACCCCAAAAACACCCTATAAATAACCCTTAATAAAGGCTTAAACCTAATTTCTCATTCTCCTTAGGTCGAGACCATTTCCGCTGCTTTTACTTTTTTCTGGAAAACGAAATTCCAGATCTTCAGAAAATCACAATTAATCCAATAAAATTCCTTAAATTACAAAACTAATTCCTGGAATTCCTCTGGCCTCAATCTCTTCACCCGCACCAGTTGGTTGTGTGCGATGCAGTTGATCGAGAATCAACATTAAGGCGTCGGAACCAGCGAAGGACGGAGGTAGGGGGTCAGCTCAGTAGGGCTCCAGCAAGAATGGTAGGTGCAGTGCGAGACGCGAAAGATGGAAGGGGATTTAGGGGAGCAGGCCGCGATTGAGAAACGGGAAATGAACATTATACGGGAAGCTAAATTTTCGGGTAATGGCTCCTGAGAGTTTGCAGCCTTCAGCAGAACAAGTGTGAGCACGGAAATGTCTTGAACCTTGCTTCAAAATTTAATGGAGTCTGTATACTTCTGTTTGGGTTTGTGAATCGGTAGTGAAGGGCATCACGGATTTTTTGATGAAGGAATAGGAGGAGGCTTGGAATAATCGGCCAGGGGTTTTGCTGAGGATCGAAATCTGGAGGACGGGAAAACTGGGGATTTGAGGAGTGCGGGTTCGTTACCATCAAATTGAAGAAGAAGTGAGATGGGCCTGGGGAAAAATGATGGGCTGAATTCAAAAGGGGACTGGGCTGATATTAACAGCGTGCTTGCTGTTTGGAGAAGGGGGATTGAGTGGGCTGGAATTTGATTTAGTTGAAGATGGGCCGGGTCTTTAAACAAAAAAGAACTAAAGTGGGATGAGGGTTAAAGGTTAAGCCCTAATTATTATAAAAAGAAATTGAATTTATTTTAAATCTAAATAGTGTATTACCTTATAATGTTTATAACTCGGTCGTATGTTATTAGAATTGAACAAGAACGGATCCGTTGAAATCCTATCGACGAGGTTTACATGGTGGGACTTATATGGGGGAGAACAGAGTAATTGGAATTTTGTAGGACCAAGAAAATGTCTATTTTATTTTAAGTGATACAAAAGCAGAACCATCAACTGCGAACCAAATTTGAGTAAAACTCACCAACTCTGAACAGTTCTATTTTTATAACGTATATTTAGAACTGGTAAATGATGACTGATTGCTGTGTGTTAACTGTTTGGTTGAATTGTTTGTGTATTGATTGAAATCATAGAAAACGATATATATATACATATATATATATATAAATCGTTAATCGAACATTGATTCTGTTTAACAGAATATTTTATGTTCGTGTTGTTTAACATCTGTGATGCAGGGAAACCGGTTGGAGCGGTCCAATTGGACTCCTCAATATTTATAATACTGTTCTGTTCATATATTGTGTTATATGATGTGATATGAAATCTGTTGATGATTTTATATGTTTGAATAATACCGATTATTGTTATATGGTACGTTAAATACCATAAGAAATACTGGGATGTAAAAAGGGAATTTTCAAAGTATATTGAAAATAAAATATTTATAAAATCGAAGGATTTTATAAAAGGAATATTTATTTAGGAAATAAATAGAATTTATAAAGGAATATTTATTTAGGAAATAAATAGAATAAAGGGATATTTGTTTAGAAAGTAAATAGAATTATAAAAGGAATTTTTATCGGGAAAATAAACAGGATTTATAAAAAAGGAAGTTGACGAGATATAAAAGAGTTAATCGAATTTAGTTAATCGAATATGGTTAGTCGAATAGAGTTAGCCAAACATAGTTATTCAGGATAAGTTGCCATTTTGCACGACTGCTAGCTTAATTCGCAGGGCTGCAGATAGCCTACGGCGGTCCGATGTTTCCTAAGGGAATCAGGCGTAACCATTGTAATCGCTGCGATCTAGAGTTAAGCGAATGTAGTTAAATCGAATATTAGTTATTCGAATAAGAGTTAAGCAAATAGATTTATTCGATTAGAGTTAATCAAAATAGAGTGAAACAAGATTAGAAACTGACTAGAGATTAGTTAAGTTGAATTGTTTTCTGAGTATCGATCTGATGTTGGTTTCGGCTTTCGAGGTTTATACTTAGAGAATTGTTCTCTTACTAGTTTACGGTTAGGGACTAATAGTTGTGGAATGGTAGTGATGCGTGAATAAGCTATGGAGATGTTTCCAATGTTAATAACGTATATTTTCTAAATGTAGAAAATAAGGAAATATGAATATTTATATATATATATATAGTTGATGATTGATCGATATAATTTCCATTTGGAAATAATATCGTTGTTTGCACACGTGTTTTTCTTTGATAGTTAACTCATCGACTATCGAAATTTTCGACTATTTTAATGGTGTTAATACGAAGAGACAGGTTGGATTATTATCTGAAGAACCACTCCGTATTGGCATAAGCGTTGCGAATCATATATGCCAAAGATAATTGAAGACGGAGTAAAGTGCAAGAGCTGTTATATAAATCTTAGATAACAATTGCCTAAGATGGATGTACTGAATAGTGCCTTCGGTTTGTCCAGTCCCAGGACGACCTGTATGGACGAATGTCTGACAGAGTATATTTAATAGATCGCGTAAGTTGATCTCTTCAAACGTATTTACGTTTGGTGGCTGAGGAATTCGTTTCCCTTAGCTGTATACCCGTTGTATTTTTGTGGAAATCAATTTGTGATTTGGCGGGTATGACGATGTGACATTCAAAGTGAATAAACGTGTGATCTGTCAGAGATAAGCGTAGCCTCTAGCCTCACAACTGGGAAATGACAAAAGTCGGGCAGGCAACATGGCTATGTAGGTCGCACCTATTAGGGTGTATAATCACCTGATCTAGAGTTTCATTTACTTATAAAAATCTATTGTTGATGTTGTCCCATTCGGGAAACGGTTGCGGATCCCAACCGTTGGTGATATACATTCGATACACTCAAGCGAAATGAGTGGTCGGTCATGTGTGGCCGGGTTGCAAGATGTTCTTGTTGAACCCAGTGTATTCCTCTCTAGAGGTACACTAGCGAAAGGTGGTTCCATACCTTGTCATAGTTGGAAATCCATTACCCAATACGTGCTTGTGGTTTTGATTGTATACTATATATGTAGAACGTGAGATGAAAGCGTTTCTGCTAGATGATTATTATATTGTGGTTGATAGACATTATTATAATATCAAAAGGTTTTTGATATAAAGATAATTTGGATTCTCATAAGGGAAAAACCCGTTCCGTTATACGACGTGGTCTTATGAGATATCGTTTACTTGATCAAACTATTTTAAACTGTTTTACTTATACCAGTCCCATGACTAACCCGGAGTTTATCTTGTTTTGTTTTCCCTAAACTCTTGGGTGCCCAATTTTGTACGGACAGTCAAGTAGTCAGGATTTACAGATGACTGGAAGAGCTAGAGCAGGAGGCTTCAGGATCATTATAGCTATAGTTATTTCAGCTGTGTTGTAAGTGCTGTACTCTGATAATGTTATTGTATACATATACTGATTTTATTTCAAGGATATGTTATCTATTATATGTTGTTCGTTCCGCTGTGAGATTCGTGTTACTCTGATGTTGTGCTCTTCTTCTTCTTCTTCTTCTATTCTAAGTTTCTATCTTATCTATTCTCACCCTCTAATTTCTTTCATTAACTACCGATATTTTCGATCCTCAGATGTTCGATATGTGTTGTATATCGGATAACCAAGATCCACAAGAACCCGGGTCGTTACAAGGGTATATTGTCACCATCTAGAGAATATTCATATTTGTTACTTCTTTCAATTCTGTATCTCCCGGGGATGGTTATGTTGGTTTACCAACAGTACGGTGACAATTTATTCGATACACTCAAGCGAAATGAGTGGTCGGTCATGTGTGGCCGAGTTGCAAGATGTTCTTGTTGAACTCCAGTGTATCGCTTCTAGAGTACACTGAGCGGAAGGTAGATCCATACCTTGTCATAGTTGGAATCCATTCCCCAAATAAGAGCCCGCAGTTTTGATTGTATATTATATATGTAGAACGTTAGATGCAAGCGTTTCTACTAGATGATTATTATATTGTGGCTGATAGACATTATTATAATATCAAAAGAGTTTTGATATAAAGTTTATCGTTTCTTTCAAAAAGATTTTGAAAGTTAAATCAAATGGTTTGGATTCTCATAAGGGAAAAACCCGTTCCGTTATACGGCGTGGTCTTATGAGATATCGTTTTATTGCTCAAACTGTTTTAAATTGTTTTACTCACACCAGTCACATGACTGACCCAGAGTTTATTTATTTTTATTTTCCCTAAACTCTAGGGCACCCAATTTTGTACGGGCAGTCTAGTAGTCGGGATTTACATATATATATTTAGAGACCTGGAGCAGGAGGCTTCAGATTTATATAGCTATGGTTATTTCCGCTGTGTTGTAAGTGTTGTACTTTGGAAATGATATGTATATTCAAGTACATATTTGTATTTCAAAGTTATGTTATATATTATATGTTATTCGTTCCACTGTGAGGTTCGTGTTACTCTGATGTTATGTTGTTCTTCTTCTTCTATTCTAAGTTTCTATCTTATCTATTCTCACCCTCTAATTTCTTACTGTAACGTCCCGTAAATTTTCGATGTTTGGACAATCGACGTGGGTTTTATGTCGATGACCGAAGATCGAAAATTTCCGGGACGCTACAGTTGGTATTAGAGCTTAAGGTTAAGTAATTACCTTGGCTCTGTGGCGTGACTCAGTAGAGATGGGGTTAGTAAAACCCTAGATTGAGTTTGAGTGTATATATACGAGTGAACGTATTTGTTATTTGATATAAAATGATTTTATACCATAGAGATTTATTGGTTGAGTTGTTTATGGATTCTGGTCGATTAGTTTGATCCACTGTATCGGTAGGGATTTATAAACACTTGAATACGATGGACCGACACAGTATGTTTTGAAAAGAGGGTAATTGAAATAATTTTACACGAAATATATTTTGTTATAAAAGGAATCTATATATTGGAATTATTATAATATATAGGACGTGTTGGTTGTTATTATAATCGAATGAGATTATAAATTGAAATGGTTATATAAATAACCAATTAGAATTCTTATAAGTGTAATATATGAAATCAGATGAATTGAATCTGAATTTAAATCAGAATTTGGAATTTGAAATTCCGAGAACATGAAAAGTGTTTGTAAATGGAATTGAATTGAATATATGAGAATTTTAAAATCCTGGGAGATTTTAGATCATTTACAAGCATTGTGAAGGATATTTTGAAAGTGATTTCAAAATGAAGGTGTTTAAATATGGTTTTGAAATTGTTATAGTATTGAAATCACTTCGATAAGCTGGAAAATAACCCTGATGGTGATGGCCACATCATCAGTGTCATTTTCGAGTTGCTAAGTGATAGATTATTACCAAAAATTTTGTTTTTGAATTGTTTTGGGAAAAGCAAGTTGTTTTGAAATTCCAGAAAAAAGATATTTGATTTTTGGAAAGGCTAAGCTATTTGAAACTCTCAGCTAAGGATTGTTTGAAATAAAACAAATTAAACAGAAATTTGTGAAAGCAAATTTGGAATTTGAAATAATGCCAGTTAAGTGGTAATTGGAATTGGATTAGAATGGTATCGAGAAAAAATTGGATTATGAGTTTGGAATCAAAAATGAAACTTGAATGAGAAATTGGGTTTGGCTTGGATAAGCGAATGGTTGTGTTGGAGATAAAAGTGATTGGAGTTTGATTGGGATGACATTGGTATATGCTAAATTAACAGCAGATGGAAACGATATAATGATATGCCCGATAAAAAGGTACCAGTTTATATTTTATATGGGTTTGAGATTTTGATGAGCCGAATTGGCAAGCCGCTTGGCTGTTTGATTTTCTTTTGGGTTGAAGAAGGCCCAGAGAAGCTAGTTGGAGTTTGAGCTATTGAGCCGTATAAAGGAGGTGCTGGCGATTTTTTTTGAAAATTTCGGATGTTAGAAAATTTTCTTTGATAAGAATTAATTAATATTTAATTGAAATTAAATTGGTTCAGTTGAAACTAAAGTTAAAAAGTAAGCGAATAATTTACCCAGTTAACAGGGTTGTTTTCTACCTTAGCAATTTCGAGGACGAAATTATTTTAAGGGGGGAAGAATGTAACGACCCGCATTTTCGGCGATATGATAATTTATTTATTTAATTATACAAAAAGTGATTTAGAGAATTAAATGGTCGTTGAATTAAATTAGATGGATTTATTTAATTAAAATAAATAATAGAATAACATATTTAATTCAGAAATAATCAAAAATAGTGGAATTCACAATATTGTGTAATTTCGATTATTTGAAATATATAATTTAGTTTAGAATTGAATTATATTCACGAATATATTATATAAATGAAGTTTGAATGTATAATTATATTATAATTAAAATCGATCTCCAAATGGCGCGGCAGTTCGCTATTTGACAATTCGAACTTTAACTGAATATACAGGATCCGTTTTAAATCGGATTTCCGTGAAACAAGAAACGTTCGGAGCGGGTGAAGTATATTTTTCTAGTGGAAGAGAAAACTCGAGATTTCATTGTGTAGATTTTGATTTATGTCCAAATCGAATTTTAGAAAAGTTGCTATGGAATTCCTTTATAATTTATAACGATATATATAAGGAGTTTCAATATAAATTTGAATATCGATTCAACCGGGATTTGAATATCGAGTTGTAAAATCCCAATGGAGCTGTATGATATTCTATTGTGAATATATACGATAATATTTATTTTTAAATATTAAATTTAATTATTTTTAAATATATTTATATATTTAAATGGGTTATTTAGAGCTTTAAAAATAGCCAATTTTGCAAACGACCTTCGTTTTCGATGAAACTAATTTTGTTGGATCCGCAATATTAAATTATTGCTAGATTTCAGTTTTCGTGATTTTTGGGGTCACTGTGTGGCCGTATGGATTTTTAATGTGAAAAACAGTCAGTATTTTGACGGTTAAAAATACGCTGTGTGAGCAAACGGAGTCAGAATTCGATGAAACCAGTTTCGTTGGGACCGTAATGTTGAACTGAAGGTGTATGTCATGTTTTGTGATTTTTGGATATGATATATGATCATAGGAATTTTAAAGGATGAATAGAATCAGCGGTTCATTAAAATCAAATATTAAAACGAATATTAAAATAATATAATTTTCCTATATAATATCCTTAAAACCTTCTAAACCTAATTCATATTTTTTTGTTTAATCTTCTTTTTCTGCCATAACTTTCTTTGTCTCAGAAAATAAACGTGAAGTTCAAATCAATCAAAACAAAATCCAAGAAAAATCCATAAATCTAAAGAGAGATGTATATGAATTCATGGGAAGTTTGTCTTCACTCTCGTATACGTTTCAGCTAGTTCGAATGCCTTTTTTTTCACGGGTTTATCACGCAATTTCTAGGGTTCGAAAATATGAAGCATTGATTCTTGATTCGGTTATTACTTTTGGGATAAGAGGGTGATTTCGAGCTCGTACATGATTTTTTGGGGAAATTCTAGGATAAAAAGTGTCGAATCTTTATACATGTAGCTGAGTCGAGGTCCACTAACGCGTTTCGCCAGAGGGATGCGAGCAGAGTGATGAACACATGAAGTTGTAAAGGAGATTGTGATGAGATTTTTGGTAGTGTTGTTTTGATTTTTAGTAGAGAAGGGAGGATGGATTGTTGAAGGGAAGGATCGGCTATGGTGTTTACGGTGAGGAGCAGCATGTTCGTGGTTTTGGGAGAGAAAGGGTAGCGGGTATGGGTTGGCGAGGGAGATGGGCCGACAATTAAAAGGATAAGGCCCGAAAAGAAAATTTATTTAACTTTTATAATGTATTCAAACTTGTAAGTTAAATATCTTGGCCATACATTATCAGAATTCAACAAAATTGGATCCGATGGGATCGTATGGACGGACACTGCCCAATGGGACTGACTGGAAGTGGATTGGGGCCCGTTTGAATTTATGGCAAAATAAATTGTTTGATTCAAATCAAACAACAATTTATCGTTCTTTAACGATGAACTGCCAACGTGAGTAACTCTCACCAACTCTGAACAGTTATATTTTTATAGCATATTTTTAAAACTGATAATTATCTGTTGATTGCTGTGTGTTAACTGTTTGGTTGAATTGCTTATGTATTGGTTAAAATTATAGATAACGATTTATATATATAAATCGTTAATCAAATATTAATTCTGTTTAGCAGAATATTTCATAGTGAAATGAAATCGATGTTAATATTATTGTTTAACATCTGTGATGCAAGGAAACAGGTTGGAGGAATCCAACAGGATTCCTCAGCATTTATTTTACTGTTTTCATATATTGTAATATATGATGTGATATATAATCTGTGTTGATTACGTGTGTTGAATGATATCGATCATTGTTATTTGGCTATTTTAAATACCGTAAGAAATACTAGAATGTAGAAAAGGGGATTTTCAAAGTATATTTTTAAAATAAATTGTTTATATAAAATCAATGGATTTTATATATAAATGGAAAAGGATTTTATAAGAGGAAACTATTATAAAATCAAGGAGTTATAAAGGAAAATATTTGTCAAAACAAATATAAAGGAAAATATTTGTAAAACAAATGTAAAGGAATATTTATTTAGAAAATAAATAGAATTATAAAGGAAATATTTATTTAGAAAATAAATACAATTATAAAGGGAATACTTGAAAAATGAAAGAAGTGGATTAAAAGAGAATTTTACACTAAGGAAAGTTTAGAACCGCGCTTCGCTCACGGCTATAACAGAATATGAATTTAAAGTAGATTTTAAATGAAAATCTATTTTAGCAGATAAGTGGAGAAGATAAGTTTATAAATAATATTTTATAAATTAAATAAAATATTTATCATTGGATAAATAGTATATATAAGTCAGGACTTATATGGAGAAGTAAGAATTGATTTCAACATCGATTTGAAACTGAATATTGACGAAGAGTAAATTGGATAGAGTTACCAGTTAGAGTTAACCAGTTAGAGTTAACCAGTTAGAGTTAACCAGTTAGAGTTAATCAGTTAGAGTTAACCAGATAGAGTTAATTGAACATAGTTAGTCGAACTAGGATTTAATTGAATATTAGTTATTCAATTAGAATTGATCGACTATAGTTATTTGAGATAGAGTTAGTCAAACATAGTTATTCAGGATGAGTTGCCATTTTGTGCGAGTGCTAGCGTAATTCGCAGGGCTGCAGATAGCCTACGGTGGTCGGATGTTTCCTGAGGGAATCAGGCATAACCATTGTGATTGTTGCGATCTAGGGTCAAGCGAATGGAGTTAAATCAAATATTAGCTATTCAAAATAAAGTTAAAACAGACATAGTTTATTCGAATAGAATGAAGGAGTTAATTAAAAGATGTTATTCGAAATGGTTTAATCGAATTAGAGTTAATCGATTAGAGTAATCGAATAGAGTTAATTGAAGAAAGGGTTATCGGATATAGTTTATTCGAAAGAGAGATTATCGAATATTAGTTATTCGAAGAGAGTTAATCGAATATAGTTTATTCGAAAGAGAGATTATCGAATATTCGTTATTCAAAAGGAGTTATCGAATATTTGTTATTCGAAAGGGTTATCGAATATTAGTTATTCGAAAGGAGTTATCGAATATTTGTTATTCGAAAGGGTTATCGAATATCAGTTATTCGAAAGGAGTTATCGAATATTTGTTATTCGAAAGGGTTATCGAATATTAGTTATTCGAAAGGAGTTATTGAATGTTAGTTAATCGAATAGAGTTAAAAGGAGTTATCGAATATAGTTTATTCAAATAGAGAAAGGGGTTAATCAAATATAGTTTATGGATTGGAGTAAATTGATAGGAGTTAATTGATAAAAGTTAATCGATTAGGGTTAATCAAAAGGAGTTAATCCAATAGAGTTAATCAAATAGAGTTAATAGAATAGAGTTAATCAAATAGAGCTAACTGATAAGAGTAAATCGATTAGAGTTAATCGAATAGTGTTAATTGAATAGAGTTAATCGAATATGGCTATTCGAAGAGTGATTATCGAATATAGTTTTTTCGAAGGAAAGAGTTATCTAATAGAGTTTATTCGAGCGAGAGTTATACGTTGAAATTCGATTATATCGAATGTTGGAAAGTACTATTTACTTTTCGATTTTTAAATCAAGATTTGTTTATTTAATAAGTCGGTTATTTATTTATTTAAATTAAGGAATAAAATTGATACTTAAGTCAATATAGTTCGGAAGCATGGGATTATAACATTAATGTTATTATCAAATGATTTCTGTAAAAGAGGTGGATTCGTAAATAGAAATCCGAGAGTTACGTAAGGAAGTTTGTTAAAGATTTAAAAGATAAACTTTGACTATTTCGAAGTTAAAACGTTGTTCAGTTAAGGTTTGAGAGGTAATTATACCCAAACTTGATTGACTTCCTTCTTAACTAAGGAATGGTAAGGTTTGATAGTGAAGGTTGGTCAAGTGAATATAGTTAATGAAGGTAATGGTTTGAATTGGCATAGCGATGTTTTATTTAAACATCTGTTTAAATCTAAGGAATGAGTTTTGGAAACGTTTTCCAAATATAATCAGAGATAGTTTCTAATCATAGAAAATGAAATGTTAGATGGTAAAGAATACTGGAATGACAGTGGTATGTGGAAAGGAGATGGAAATGTTTTCCAACGATTAATAACGTATATTTTCTTAATTTAGAAAATAAG
Organism: Allium sativum; assembly: GCA_030737875.1. NCBI lineage: Eukaryota > Viridiplantae > Streptophyta > Magnoliopsida > Asparagales > Amaryllidaceae > Allium > Allium sativum. The sequence goes on along the minus strand of CM060924.1, from coordinate 522,117,350 downwards.
AATTTCTGAATATATACAGAAACAGGAAATGGAGAATGAATAAATTAATGATAAATTAATTTAAGAGATTAATGATGATTGATGATTGATCGATATAATTTCCATTCGAAAATAATATCGTTGTTTGCACACGTGTTTTCTTTGATAGTTAACTCACCGACTATCGAAGTTTTGACCATTTTTCCGTCGTTAATACGGAGAGACCGGGATCAGACTCATTATCTGAAAACCCCTCTGTATAAGTGTTAGCGTAGCGGTCAAATATGATGAAGATAATTGAAGACGGAGTTATGCAAGGGCTGTCCTAGTTACAGAATAGTGCCTTCGATTTGTCCAGTCACAGGACAACTTGAATGGATGAATGTTTGACAGAGTATATCTGGTAGATCACGTAAGTTGATCGTTTCAAATGTATTTACGTTGGTAGCAGAGGAATTCGTTTCTCTTACCTTATACCTGTGGTATTTTTGGGGAAATCAATTTGTGATTTGGCGGGTATGGCGATGTGACATTCGAAGTAAATGGAGGAGTGATCTGTTAAAAGATACGTTATGACCTCCAGCCTCATCAATTGGGAAATGACAGAAATCGGGCAGGCAGCATGGCTAAGTGGTTCGAAACCAAGTAGGGTATATTGTCACCATCTAGAGAATATTCATATTTGTTACTTCTTTCAATTCTGTATCTCCCGGGAATGGTTATGTTGGTTTACCAGCAGTAAGGTGACAATATATTCGATACACTCAAGCGAAATGAGTGGTCGGTCATGTGTGGCCGAGTTGCAAGATGTTCTTGTTAAACTCCAGTGTATCGCTTCTAGAGTACACTGAGTGAAAGCTGGATCCATACCTTGTCATAGTTGGAATCCATTCCCCAAATAAGAGCCCGCGGTTTTGATTGTATATTATATATGTAGAACGTTAGATTCTAGCGTTTCTACTAGATGATTATTATATTGTGGCTGATAGACATTATTATAATATCAAAAGAGTTTTGATATAAAGTTTATCGTTTCTTTCAAAAAGATTTTGAAAGTTAAATCATATGGTTTGGATTTTCATAAGGGAAAAACTCATTCCGTTATACGGCGTGGTCTTATGAGATATCGTTTTATTGCTCAAACTGTTTTAAATTGTTTTACTCACACCAGTCACATGACTGACCCGGAGTTTATTTTGTTTTATTTTCCCTAAACTCTTGGGTGCGCAATTTTGTACGGGCAGTCAAGTAGTCGGGATTTACAGATATATTTGGAGAGCTGGAGCAGGAGGCTTCAGATTTATATTGCTTTGGTTATTTCCGCTGTGTAAGTGTTGTACTTTGGAAATGATATGTATATTCAAGTACAGGTTTATATTTCAGAGTTATGTTATATATTATATGTTATTCGTTCCGCTGTGAGGTTTGTATTACTCTGATGTTGTGTTGTTCCTCTTCTTCTATTCTAAGTTTCTATCTTATCTATTCTCACCCTCTAATTTCTTTCATTAACTATCGGTATTTTCGATGTTTGGATAATCGACGTGGGTTTTATGTCGATGACCAAAGATCGAAAATTTCCAGGACGTTACAAAAAGAAAGTGGAAAATACAGACTTTCTCACTTTCTACCTTTTTCTAACATAAGAAACCGAATTTGAAAAATTAGATTTTTCTGAAATTCGCAAATTTAAAGTTGGTTAGTATGGTTTGGATGCAAAAATTGGATGAACTATGCTTTTATTCTGTAAAAGTGTAGGAAAAATTGGATGAAAGGATATTTTTTATTTTAAAAATATTGAATTTATATAGAAATTGCAAGTATATTTAAGTAGTGTGCATCATGTTTTCAAAATATTTTTGAAAAAGACGGCATTCATATAAGAGTTACCGCTTAGAAATTCATTGCATACATGAATTTTTATAATGTATTACACTTTGCACTAGCACACAGATGGTTGAAAAACTGGATGTACACATGATGGTTGTAAATTATGTAAGAAATTACGTAAGCTTACCCTTTATTTAATTCTAGGGATGAAATTTCCTAAAGGGTAGGAGAATGTAACACCCCGCATTTTTATAAAATTAATTCAATTATATAATTATAGAAAACGATGACTGAAAAACATACATTTTTGAAAGTATCAGAGTTGGGCTTCGAAATGCATACCGTTGCATTCGTTGCATTTTTATGATAAATTTACATATACAATACGTTCGGAACGGAGTTCATACGACAACTTTATAAACATACGAAGTTTAAAACATACGAGAAAATAATCATCAGATCAAGGCCTGTACATGTTTTCTATTAAAACGTGCATGGGTCGACCCAAATAAGCACTTTGGTCGACCTAAGGAGATCTGCATCGACCTAGTGTCGACCTAAGCATAGGTTGTTTCGACCCATTGGTACAAGCGGTGTGGATTAATTAGGTTTTGTGATGTGGTTTTCTTGTGGGCGCCAGTTCTGATTTTATTTCCATGAATCTAACGGGTTAGGTTCTTCAGAGAGGTTATAAATGAATGCCCAAGGCTAGCTATCAAACTCATTATTTCTGAGTAGACACAACGGCCTTTCCGTTTCAATTCTTCTCCAAACTCTTTTGAAATTAAATTAGATTTGTTTAGGCCTTCAGAAACAAGAATTGGAGAATGAAATTCATAGATTAGGATTGTAGGTGCTTAAAATTCCTTTTCGTACAAGGTAAGTTCCATGGATCTGATTCCAATTCAATTCTTTTGTTTTCTTTTGGGTTCTGAATTGTAAATCCGTGGTTATTAGTATACGAATCGAATTAAGGAGAAACCATGGTTAACAATTTTGAATCAGATTTTGGGATTGGAAAGCTAAAAAGTGAGTGGATTTAAATTATGCCTTTTGGTAATGGTACACTTATCGTTTAATTCCTCATAATTCTTAATGTAATGAATAATTGAAATTGTGGTAATTGTGATGTAATTCATTCCTTGAAAGCATTAAGAATGTTACTGTAGTGTAAATTCATCACTATATCTTTCTGTTTAGGCTTCAGAAATTACTGTAATAATAAGATTGTAAATTTAACGATGATTATGTGTATATTCTTGAAGTATATTGTTTAGAATGTAACTAAAAGATTAAGTAGGGAAAAATTACGGTAAAATATGGGGAAAAAATGGAATAGCAAATAACAAGCTTAATTGTATATAGAAATTTATCGTAATTAAATTGAAATTGGGAATTGTGTAAGAAAATACGAAATAATATATAACTCAGAATAAGGGAATTAGTAGTTGACTGAGTTAATTGGGGTGGAAAAGGGATACATTTTCATAATTACCAATAATGTAGTTGCAAGGAAAATAAAAGTAACAGGGATTAGTTTAAAAAGGTTTTTTTTCCATATCGCACACTAATTAAATATATATACATGATGTAATAAAAAGAAATAGCTTGCAATTACTGATCTTAATTGATGTTTATTATGAAAATAAATTTTTGTACATCTCCACCAACCAATTTATTGAAGACTACAAAATATTTCCTGTAATAATAAAATGTACAAGATTGTAAATAAAAGAAAGTAGCAACAGTAAGGGTTCGCTTGAATAACAAGTAACCAAGGGAAAATGTGAAGAATGAGGAATGTATAATAGGTAGGTTTGTCCTAGGGGCAAGTGGAATTATAACGTAGATTATAATTAATGATGAAAATAGTACTTATTAATAAACCTTAGTTAAGGGAACTAAGTTAAGAAGAAAACCTATAGCAATGGTTGTAGTATGGATATAATATGAGGTTATAATAAAATGAGAAAGAATAAAGTAGGATTATTACTAGTGAACTTATAATTAGGAGGATTAAGTTTAATGAATGTAATAATAATAAGCAAAAATCCGTTCTGGCAGCGTGGGGATGATTATGTAAAATAAGTACCTCATAGATATGGTCTGTTTCGGCAGCGTGGGGCTGATTAGAGAAAGGAAGCTGCTAGATATAAGCTAATAAACCAGTAGATTGAATAAAAAATGAATGTGTAAGTAATTAAGTTAATTAACAATGTAATAAGTTAAAGGAAACACATGATTAAAAGATTATACATAGGATCTAATAATGCGATGACATGATGTGCTTGGACCAGTCTTTACGTATAGAGATGAAGAACCCAATGCGGTAGATCATCGTGGTGTCTGGAGACATGAGAGAGGCACGTCCAACTGATTATTCTACGGGGATGGAGGGAAGCACGAGGCTTCTACGGGACGTGGTGGGGTTCTCTGAGATGGCCCTCCGAGGAACAACTGGATGAAGCTGTCACTCGAAGGCAGATCTGTTGCACCATCTAGAGTATACCTTGACTGTAAGTATGGTGTGGCAGTCTGAAGGCTGCAGAAGATGGCGTTGGATTCAGCCATTTTTGTAACACCCCACCTCCGCTAGGGTCACTCACAAAGGGAATGCACTAGCTTTGGTGGAGCATTATCTAGGTAAACATACACAAAAATATTACAAGACAGAACATATAAAACAGCGGAAGAAGAACCAAAATTCATTGCTTTAAAATCTAGAAAGGTCTAAAGCTTTTTTACATCAAAATGCCATTAAATCCATTACATCAAAATCTGTCTTGCAATAGTAAAGGAGCATAAAACCATAGTCATAAATCATTCCCCAAGTAAAACAGTAAAGCAGCCATAGCCAAGAAAGGTCTAAGCCATATATGATGATCTTGAAGCAGAAAGAAGTCCAAGCTAAGTAGTACTGTTTTCCTCCCTGGGAACCTGGGGGGAAACGGAAGAAAAAGAGGCGAAACAAAACGGATCAGTCATAAAGACTGAGTAAGTTCTAGTGACTTTCAGCATAGAAACAAGTAAAGATAACATGACATGTATAAACTGAAAGTAAACATAAGGATGATGGCAAGATAGGCAAGTTAAACTAAGATGACAAGATAAACTATACTAACCAGATAAACTACGTATAGCATCGCTTGTTTAACATTCTCTGCACCAACTGTACTAGTACCCCAACCCGTATCATCCTTTCTACGTATATGTACAGTCCCTTGCCGTATATCGTACGGGTTTCATCATGTATTTCTATACTACTTCAACGTAGTGCCACCATTCTTGAAATCGTTTGGACTGCCACCCTTGTTATGGCTAGGTTTCCTTATATCGCGTGTTCAACTAGGATTTATGCCACCTAGGACCACTAGGGATTATGCTACCTATTGAACGTTTTCTAGATTCGATTAGGGTTTATGCCACCTAAGACCACTAGGGATTATGCTACCTAACGAACAACACCCTTTTTCCACGTAACGATCAATTAATCGATCGGCTCCCTATAAGTCCTAGCTCGTTCATGTGTCTGTGTCATACGGCCCAATCACGGAATGTAGTCACCTGTGCTAGGTCCACCATAGGGTGTATCAAGCCCTAGGGTGCCAACCACTGACACGAATCAAGCACGCACAGTGTAAATCTACCGCTGCCCAATGCCTGCTTTTTCAACTCCGGACTACGTGCATGACCATAGTCCGCCTGAACCTACAATGGCGCACCAACTCAGCCGTCGTTCTGGTTGCTTATAATCATCCCAGTAATCGTGCCCCACCCTGCCTAGTTCCAGGGTACCATGATACATCTAGTGGGTTACTACTGAAAAGGACCGCGTAACTAGGGTTTTCGTCCAGCAGGTTAAGTGTTGTCATTTAAATTCGAGACTTAACCCCATCATTCTAGCATGTCAAGTTGGTTAAGTGTGGTCATTCAAGTTCGTGACTTAACCCGTCTACGTGTTGTGTCAAATTGGCTAAGTGTTGTCGTTCAAGTTCATGACTTAGCCCTACGAATCATGTGTCAAGTTGGTTAAGTATATTCAAGCGGTTCATGACTTAACCCTATCAAATTATCATGTCGAATTGGTTAAGTATATTCAAGCGGTTCATGACTTAACCCTATCATGTTATCGTGTCAAATTGGTTAAGTATATTCAAGCGGTTCATGACTTAACCCTATCATGTTATCGTGTCAAATTGGTTAAGTATATTCAAGCGGTTCATGACTTAACCCTATCAAATTATCATGTCAAATTGGTTAAGTATATTCAAGCGGTTCATGACTTAACCCTATCATGTTATCGTGTCAAATTGGTTAAGTATATTCTAGCGGTTCATGACTTAACCGTATCAAATTATCATGTCAAATTGGTTAAGTATATTTAAGCGGTTCATGACTTAACCTTATCAAATTATCGTGTCGAATTGGTTAAGTATATTCAAGCGGTTCATGACTTAACCCTATCAAATCATCATGTCAAATTGGTTAAGTATATTCAAGCGGTTCATGACTTAACCTTATCAAATCATCATGTCGAATTGGTTAAGTATATTCAAGCGGTTCATGACTTAACCCTATCAAATTATCATGTCAAATTGGTTAAGTATATTCAAGCGGTTCATGACTTAACCTTATCAAATTATCGTGTCGAATTGGTTAAGTATATTCAAGCGGTTCATGACTTAACCCTATTATGTTATCATGTCAAATTGGTTAAGTATATTCAAGCGGTTCATGACTTAACCCTATCAAATTATCATGTCAAATTGGTTAAGTATATTCAAGCGGTTCATGACTTAACCCTATCAAATTATCGTGTCGAATTGGTTAAGTATATTCAAGCGGTTCATGACTTAACCCTATCATATGGAATTAATTCATTAATGCACCCCAACCTCTCACATTAGACTAGTTGTTGTGGTCACTGGATTCGCCGGGCGGTTCCGGGCAGATTTCACCACAACCTAGTCTAACCTCGGGTCTTAAGCGCGATATGACCAACTACCCACATTGGATCCTATTGTTTGCAGTCACTGGATTCGCCGGACGGTTCCGGGTAGATTTACACTGCAAACTCAACCCAACCTCAAGTTGGACATTTTCAAGTTCATTCTAATGCATGTCCATGTTCATGTCATGTTCGTGTCAAGTTTCTAAGTGAGTTTCATGTCAATTTTTCATGTTAAGTTTTCAAGTTTCAACTTATGCCTATTGTCAAGTTCATGATTCATATTCATAACCAATTCACGTTTCAAGTTCATAAGCATGTTTAAGTGCCTTCTAGATGTCCAATATCAACCATCCAGTCATAGTCAATTTTGTATTCAAGTTATTCCCATCGTATCAATTTCATGCTATTTGTCGCGTCCCATAATTACCTAAAAACATGGTTTGACTACCAGATTCTATTTTCTCTAATTACATTCCGAGTTCACAATTCACATTCATGTCAATTATCAAGTTTACAATCGCTTTCGTGTCCAAGTTATGCTAATTCATGTCCAAGCTAATTCATGTCAATTACCAATTCATGTCTAAGTGAATCTTCATGTTTTGACCAATATCCCCAAATCGTATTCCTACCGTGCGCGTATCGAGATTAATTCAAAAAAGGGATAAACAAGGAAATCATGACAAAGATGGGCATGTGAATAGGCATGAGATTATAATCCAAATCATATGTTCAACAGAATTGGTGTATAATAGTTTAACACGTCATAGGCATGTGAATAGGATCTAGAACAACAATATAAAAACCAAGGTTTAGGAACATAGGTAGATTTGCATTAATCTAGATTCAAGAGAGGATAGGGTGAAAAAGTCTTATCATCAAGTCAAGGCCCAAGAATTCATATTACAATCTAGCGTTTAAATATTAAACTAGGTCCAACAACATGAATGGGCATGATTCAATCGATAAGGAATAACCCAAAATCCTAGATTCAAGAAGAAACAAGAACAGATCTAAATAGATAATCAAGCTTAGGTCCAATTTCATTTTATTCCATGTCCATATTAAATTTAACCAGTTTCAATCTCAAAGTAAGTAGAACTTACAGAGCGTGGATCGAGAATTAGAGTGCAGAGATTTGATTCTGGAAACTGTTATTGCAGATGTCGAATCTCTATTTGTTTAGTCTTGTTCTAGTTGAAAACCCCCAACTTGCAATTCCTAGATGTTGTCTTGACGAAGAAGAAGTAGACATTCTTTCTTTAATTTAATTATTTCAGAAGCAGCATAACGACAGAATGAAATGGTGTGGAGAGAATGAGGCTAGGGGTGAGTTTATATTGGATTAGAGTCACGAATTTGGTTCAGAAATTGGTCTAGATACGCAGAAATGAACACAGGCTGAAAACTAGTTTTTGGTACCAGGTCGACACCTAGGTTGACTCTATGGTCGACCTGGTCCTGGGCAGGTCGACTCTAGGGTCGACCTGGTCTTGGGTGGGAAATTTCCCACCCAGTCTGTTCTGGGTTTTGAATTCGAAATTTGAATTCGAATTCGAGCTGTTTTAAACTCTGAAAATTTCTGAAACTTTGGAGGGCCATATCTTGGTCATACGGACTCCGATTTTCGAAAACTCGGACTCGATTTCATGTAGAATTCCGAGACGAACGCAATGGCGTAACCTGTTTCCCTTGATTCTTATTTTAAAATTTAATTATACCCTGATTTCTAGTTTCAACATGTTATTAAAATTCGGGTTGTTACAATTTTCCTTCCTCTAAAAGGATGTGGTTAGAACCGAATTAATGATAGTAATTTTCGGATACTTGTCATTGTAGTCTGTCGGATGCGGAAAGACTAAAGCTAAACCAACAAACCAATGATCTTCCACTATCGGGACGTTTGTTAAGGGACACGCAAAATTGGATGTTAGATTGGTTGATAGAGGCACATCATTTGCTCTTAATGCATTCTTTCATTAGTTGAGGGAAGGGCCAGGGTAAGGCCATAGCTACCGTGAGAAGAGACAGGCCATATGTGGATATTTGTAATGTAGGCCTAATGAAGCTGTCCTTTGCAGATATTGAAAGCTCCCAATCGAGTTTTGTTCATTCGATGCAACCCTATTATGGAACTCGTGTTATAGTAGGTAGTACGTTCGTGCCGGGGTCTAGATACTCGTACTTGGTAGTGTATTGTAAACGTTAAGGCATTACTCTTTGTCGAGATGTGGTTCGACTAAAGAGTTCAGATACGAGGATTTGTACGCTTATGTAGCATAGCAACGGTGCTTATGTGCGATTACATGGCAAAATGATGGAGATTTCTGTATATGGTTCGGCGTAGGATGGAGGTTGTGCACGATTCCGTGGTGTGAAGGCGGGGACCGTACAAGGAGGGTATTATGGGGTGTGCCTTGAGATGTTGGGTATAGCTACATATATATTATATTAGGTTTAATCTACTGCGGATAGATGGGTGCGGCGTGTGTGCAAAGTCTAGAATGTTGTTAACTCAAATTACCTAATAATTAATAAAATGTAACTTAATGGTATATGTAGAGTTATTTCAGAATGTATAATTTGTTCTCTTACCAGAACTTGTGTTCTGACCCCTCCTCATAACATACTCGTTGATTAGATTTATAGCAGAGATTTTGTAATGCCACGCCTCTATGCTCGTGTTAGTCAAGGTCATTGCAAGAAATGATGTCAACTAACCCGAAGAATAAGGCAGTTGAGGAGCAACCATCTGTATAATAGCTTTGAACAAGTGTTAACCATACCGGATAATGTGTTCTTACTTTTAAATCTTATTAGGAAGTCCGACACATCTAACCCAAGTTCAAATCCACTACAGAGTGGCTATATATTATTCAGAATCAATATAAAATAAATAACAATATAATCAGAGTTAGATATAACTATTCGCATGACTAAGGCGCAAATAGAAATGAATATATCACATAAATGTATACACCCAAATAGTGGTCAAACGAGATCCACTATACAACGTATGACTAGATACAAGTGCTAGCCAAAAGAATATTATACAAAAAGAGTCACTGTCTCATTTACATATAATCAAAATCTACAACTCAAGTGTAGAAAGCCAAAAGCAAAGAATGGTCCACGCTAGAAGTTATATGGAAGCACCTGCAACACTCAATCTGACCCAAGTATTTTTTATAAGAAAACAAATAATAAATGGATCAGTCTAGATGTAGTTATCACAATAAAATGAGATAGAATTAGAGATATAAACAAGTAATGACGCAAATGTATCACACAATAATATTCACATAAAAAAATGTGAAGGCTCGAAATCATGTCCACCAAATATCTTAAAGAAATCTCAATGCTAAAGGAGAACATTACATTCCATATTATAGAGTTACTCACAAGAAATGTTGACACACATTATATCAACACAAGATTGATAACACAAGTCTAGATGTCCAAAAATCAGGAAGTACACAATTCCACTTGCAATACACAGTTCCAATAAATGAACTGAAGTTCCTCAAGATGATCCGAAGATCATCGATATAATGAAATGAACCAAAGTGCCTAAAATAGTCCTAAGACTCTTAAGATGAGTTGAAGTTTCTCGGGATGATCCGAAGATCATCGATATAAAGAAATGAACCGAAATTCCTCGGGGTGATCTGAAGATCACCAAAATGATCAAATTTGATCAAGTATAGTGTAATCTACGCTTAGCTAATAAATTTAAGAGTCAAGCTACATGTCCCATAATCACTTGCTCTACTCGAACATTTACGAACAAGTTGTGTATTTTACTAGTAATCCGAAATAGTCATTGCCACAGTTTTCAATCGAAGAGTCCAAAAATTAACCGTCAAAACAAATGCAAGGGTTCATAGTCCTTGTTTTTACTAAGGTGTTTAATTGGATTTCTCATACGAATGAGGAAAAGGTTTGTATGAATATATACTAGTGTATTGAAAAAACAATTTGCAAAATGACTTCATATAATAAAGTAGGATTAGAAACCATTTTAAAAAGTGATTTGGTATCTACTAATAATGTAATCACCTTTTATAGTTTGAATTGGCAAATCTCGTATAATATCGACTGAAATAACAGTCGATCTCAAGATTCGCGTTTTAATAACGTAAATCAAATCCCATGACTATCGATTGTAAACTCGTTTATCATGAAGGAATTGAAAGTCCATAAAAGAAGTTATCGACTCGAAAATAGTATTAGAAATCAATTCAGAGTAAGTTTAATTGGTAAACCTTGAAATATCACATGAAAGAGGCAAGATGTACACTTTACACCAATTCAGTTGTTTGAACTTAACATTCAGATGTCTGAATTGCATCGATAGAAACTCATGTTTCTTTCTATGACAACAGCCGGCAGAATAGAAAATTCAGCCATCTGAATTTATGCATCAAACGTCTAAATTTTCCATTCAAACATCTGAATTGAGTTCCTTATTTTTTTTAGATAACAATATCAGCTCAGACGTTTGAATAATATAATTTAGACGTCTGAATTAGGTCTTGTGCACTGGTTTGCCTAGGTCACATATACTCAAGGGATTTCGTACGAGCATGGACAAGGCCTGAAGGCTTGTGACATTTTTATAGGTGTCCGTGAAGCTTCCAACACACGTCGAAAAATCAATATCACACAAATCAAACATACTTAAAGATTTATAATAGAACTCATATATAATTGAATTCAAAACTCATGAAATGGGATGTTCACACAAATCAATCCAAATCACATACTACATACACAATACAAACATGTCAACGGCACACTAGACAAGCATATAGCTTGAGGCATAGATGTGAGTTCTCCAAGAACTCACCTTTGAGTGTTAGAAGTAAGGAAGTGATCCAAAGATTGGCTAGAACAACCTGTCTTTCGATTTTACTCACAAATCTTTGATATACACACGAACACACAAATTTCCTAAGAGTTAGGTTTTAGTAAATCATAAGAATTGAAGAGGAGTTGAGTTGGATAAGATGTAGAGGAATATGGAGAAGCTTACCCAAGTCACTACACTTGATTTCCTCAAGAATTGAATTCCTAATTGCAAACTTAGGTTTAGGGATTTCAATCTCTTTTCCTACCCTCATTTCTTTTTTCTTTTAAGTGTTGAAAGTGAATGAGAAGGATAGGGGGCTATGGTGTTATAAGGATGTGGGCTAGCTTGGCTAACCCAAGCCCTACCTGAAGTCCTGATTTACACAAACTCCAAACATATCGATGTTTACAGTTTTTTAATCACGTAAAAACGACGTTTTGAACTCAATGAAAGTGGTCTCAAGTCCAAATTCATTCGTATGCAAAATGTGACTTTTTAGACATGCACTCGATTATCGATGTTATATTTAAATATATTATCGAAAAATATATGGGATGTTATTGACTTCCCCCTTAAAGAAATTGTGTCCCCACAGTTACTTACGAAAAGACCCAAAATAAATAACAACTAGGCATCGACAAAAATCTATATGCAAATAGATTAACTCAAAAAATTCACTCTTGTTTTCATATGTAGTATACCATTTTTATACTAGAATTCACTTATGAATAATTTCATACATTTTAAATTTGAGTTATAAATCACAATATAACATAAATCTATACACGTGTAATGTTCAAATAAAACTTATGAACATACAAAATAAACTAACAAATTCTAACCATAAGTAGTTTCAATAAATTAGAATTCTCTTTACTCAAATTCTAAATGTTCTAAACATCAATTTCAATAATTATTTAAAATTTTAAATCACGAACTACGGCTTCGTGATTTTTCTGAAAACTTGGTTTAGACATATCTCAAAATTTACAAGATGAAATTCAAATCTTTTTCTTTCTTCAGAAAAGTACAACCCAATAGATCCGGATAATTCTTGTTTCAAAGAATTCTGACTTATATTTGGTCATATATACTCAATTGAAGTTCTATCCAAAAATTACGAACTACCGCTACCTGATGAGCTCATTTTAATTAAATTTAATTAATTCGTTTAACATTCAATAAGTTTATAAATTATATACCTATTCTCTTACGTTTTCAACATAAACTAATTAAGCATTTCAAATTCAACTTAGATGTATCGACTTATCCAATATCATGGAACATTCCGTATCGCATTTTAGCTAGAAATTTCTTCCCTTAATTTTTTTTTCTTTAAAGTATTCTAGCTTACAAAATTTTCTTACATTGAAAAGGATGTATATGATGGTCAAATATACCCCATTCAAAAGGATAAGCAATCAAGTTGGGGAAACAACATCACGAACCAAACCTCGGGTTGCACACCCCAAATAAAAAATATTAGCATGTTCTATAATATTTTAAAATCAACTTATAACTCATGCGAACATGATAAATGGTTGAAGTTGAACGAGATAAACAAAAATTAAAAACCTTAGTTTAGAAATACACAAAAATATCACAACAAGGATGAGGTCAAAACAGTTGGGTTATGACCTCGAAAATTTTGTTCATTACAGTCAACAACATAAACTAGAATATTTATTAACCCCAATGACTAAACGAGAACGAAAATAAAAAGTTGGCGAAAACTGATTGCTAAGTCAAACAGAGGAATTCCTTGATCACAACTAACCTATTGAGTAGGTCATCGATCTGAGGCATGGAATTTATTAAGCTTGCCGTGGTTACGAAGCCATAACATTGCATCAGATCGCTTCATAAAAATAGCTCCTCCTTTTTATCCTTAACGGCCGGTCACTAAGGAGGATACATAAATAGATTGAGCCATGAGAATGGAAACCAATTTATAACTCAATTACTCATCAAGGTGGTCATCCATAAATGGGTGTAAAGATCTTAAAAAATTCCCGAGCAATGTGAATTATAGAAACACATCTTCCTTAACGTTATTCTCATTGCCATGAGATTTTTTTAGAAAACACAAGGAAGCTAACGAGTCTAAATTAAAATCATTAAGAATGACAAAAATCTGTCTCACACATATGAGAAGTCGAAGAGGAGTGGTATTCTCAGAAAATAAAATACAGACCTTGAAATGATCATATTAAAGAGAGCTCATCATCCTAAAAATATGATTTTAACCTCCCACCGAAGTTAGCCTCAAGAAATATTCATACAAAGTAATGGCAACCTATTACAAAGTTAATTTATTGAAATGCTGAATTTAATTTGGTATTTAAGGGACAAAAATTGGGATTCACAAAAGATTCTCACATCACGAAAATCCGGAGATCGAGAACCGAAATCCGGAAATAAAAGGCTAAATTCAACAAGCCAAATTAAGTTTATCACTTCTCAAAAGAAGATTCAAGACAATTTTCAATGAAAACTCGAATTACTCAAATTCTTGAAATGTTCCAAGGAAATCTAGAAAATCATAAGATGGAAAGACACTCGAGCCATAATAAGTGCGAGTGTACAAATCAATAAATGGTACTCGTAACCCAAAAGTGGAAACATGCAAAGGTCCACAAAGCATAAATGCGCTCATGTTTCCCTAAAAGAACACATGAGCAAGCACTCAAAATTTAAAGATCATAAAAAAGATGGAGGAGGCCTATCACAAGATGAGCTGCGATCTCTAGATAGCTAGCCTATCGTCTTGAGAACGCAGCTTTGGTTGGAGGCACACGACTCATATGAGCACACAACTCAATGGTGAGCACACATTGCAAGGGAGCACATAACTCAATGGTGAGCACACTGCTCAATGATGAGCACACAGCTCAAGTGAGCACACAGGTCATCCGAACGATCAAAAAGGTCATGAATCACAAACACACAAAGTTGAGTCGAAGCTCCATAGATGGTAATAAGACTGGAAAACTCCACAAATGATCAAAAAATCAAAACCACATAATGATCATCAATGATCAACAGGGAAAGCATAATTTACATTAAGTTAATAAATATGTGAGTTTAGCCAAATGTTCCATAACCATTGACTTAATTCAAGTATTTACAAATGAATTGTGAATTCCACTATCAAATGAAAAATACAAAACCGTTGTGTCCGAATTTGTCACGTCGAAGTGTTCGGAAATCCCTATCGAGATCATGGCATCCCATATCTCGACGACAATTCATAAAATACTCCAAAGGGAAAATAACACAACCATTTCATGATGCTTAGCAAAAATAATTTATCTGCTTTAGAATCACCAAGTTAATCACAAAAGGATTAAATATTACTTGGCCAAAAATCAATTTATTGAACCAATTTATAAAATGATTCAACAGTCTTTGCGAACAAGTCCCAAAGATGATTTCAACTCAAAATAGGAAACAACTTTAATTTCCTACTAACGTAAAGGAGCGGGACCCAATGTTTATTTAGGCCAAGATCCTGCACTATCTAAGTATTGCAGAACCATCAACTGGATTCACAATCCTTAGCAAGATCGTCAAATACAAACAATGCAAAGCATTCGCAAACAAACATAAGATGTCTATAAAACTTAGTTATTTCATCATGTATATAATGAGAATCACTTGGATCGAAAGAAGTGTTGTCAGGAGATTATACAAACACCTAGCTATCCCTTTGAAGTATAGGGTATGAGGATGCTAAATGACCCGGAGTCTTGCAAATGTGACAAGCGCGGGGCTCAGGACGCTTATTAGCGTAATAGTCCTTTGATCCATAGTTGTAACAATTACCATGAATAGAGTTAAAAGTTCAAGATCCGGAGGCCTTTTGCTTTCCTTTCTTCTATGGATAAGATTTGTACTTGTCACCTGAATTTATTTTCTTGCTGAATTTCTTCTTAGAGTCCTCAATCTCAACATCACTCTCCTTATCGGCTTCTTTAAGGCGAAGCACGATATTCACGAGTACTTCAAAAGGTTTGGCTAACTTAAGAAGTAAGGATTTCTTTAGATTTTTATTAAACTCATGCAAAAATCTCTGATTCTTCTTCTTGGCGGTAATTTAATATTCATGCCTAGACTTAGAGAGGGGGTCAAAAGATGCGACATACTCTACCACGAAAGATGTTCCTTGCACAAGGTCTTCAAAACGTCGAGTTAACATGAATCTCTCTCCCTCGGGTATGGGCTTTGCTTTGAACTTCTCTCGGAATTGCTTCCAAGTTAGGTCTACTTTTTGAACTTATGAGGTTAAGAGTTCATACCAATTGAGCATGCGGTTCTGGATCACATGCGGGTAAAGATGCGTTCACATGATCGGACACAAGCTTGAACCTCAATGACATCTTCGTAACCCTTGAAGGAATTTCCAACAAGTTTAACGAAATCGCTACACCAATTAGCAAGCCCGGATTTAGGATGAGTAGACACAGAAGGGTCACTGCTGCTTTGGCATTAGTCACTAAATCAAGAAGTTTTTGAGTCAACATATGCACTCCCCTAATAAGAGTGGCAATAGGTTGAGCGGCACTCCGGCGGGAATGTCTAGGCATTTTTATTTAAGAAAGAAAAATAAATAAAAATGTTATTCTCAAAAGAATTTCAAATAGATTCGAGTTAATAAAAAGGAATCATAATATAAAATAGGATAAGATGGGTCCTAAGACTCGATTTAAATCTTAGACACGATTTCCAAAGAGAGACTTAGGATAATGATCCTCACCATAATATCTTATATTGTTCCAAACTTGGCTCTGATACCAAGTGTAACGCCCCACCTCTGTACTCGCGCTAGCTAAGGTCATTGCAAGCAATGATGTCAACTGACCCGAAGAATAAGGCAGTTGAGGAATGACCATCTGTATAATAGCTTTGAACAAGTGTTAACCATGTCGGATAATGTGTTCTTACTTTTTAAATATCAAAAGGAAGTCCGACACATCTAACTCAAGTTCAAATCCACCACATAGTGGCTATATATTATTCGGAATCAATATAAGAAACATAACAATATAATCAGAGTCAGATACAGCTATTAACATCACTAAGGAGCAAATAAAAATGAATATATCACATAAGTGTATACACCAAGATAGTGGTCAAACGAGATCCACTACACACCATATAACTAGATACAAGCGCTAGCCAAAAGAATATTATACATAAAGAGTCACTGTCTCATATACATACAATCAAAATCTTCAACTTGAGTGTAGAAAGCCAAAAGCCAAGAATGGTCCACGCTAGAAGTTATATGGAAGCACCTGCAACACTCGATCTGACCCAAGTATTATTTATCAGAAAATAAACAATAAATGGATCAGTCTAGATGTAGTTATCACAATAATCTAAGATAGAAATAGAGATATAAACAAGTAATGACACAAACGTATCACACAATAACATTCACATAAAAAAATGTGAAGGCTCAAAATCATGCCCGCGAAATATCTCAAAGAAATATCAGTGCTAAAAGAGAACATTACATTCCATATTATAGAGTTACTCACAAGAAATGTTGACACATATCAAATCAACACAAGATTGATAACACAAGTTGAGATGATCCAAAAATTGGGAAGTACACAATTCCACTTGTAATACATAATTCCAACAAATTAACTTACGTTCCTCAAGATGATCCAACGATCATCGACATAATCAAATGAACTAAAGTGCCTAAAATAGTCTGATGACTCTCAAGATGAACTGAAGTTCCTCAGGATGATCCGAAGACATCGATATACAGAAATGAACCGAAGTTCCTCAGGATAATCCAAAGATCATCAAAATGATCAAAGTTGGTGAAGTATGGTGTAAACAACGCCAAGCTAGTAAATCTACTAGTCAAGCTACATGTCCCATAACCATTTACTCTACTCGAATATTTATGAACAAGTTGTATATTCTACTAGTAATCCAAAATAGTCAATGCCATAGTTTTCAATCGAAGAGTCCAAAAATTAACCATCAAAGCAAACGCAATGGTTCATAGTCCTTGTTATTACTAAGGCGTTTACCGGATTTCTCATACGAATGAGGAAAAGGTTTGTATGAATATATACTAGTAGATTGAAAAAACAATTTGCAAAGTAACTTCATATAATAAAGTAGGATTAGGAACTACTTTAATAAAGGATATGGTATCAACTAATAATATAAAAGCATTTTATAGTTTTAAGTGGAAAATCTCGTATAATATCGACCGAAATAACAACCGATCTCAAGATTCAAGTTTTGATAACAATCGAATCCCACGACCATCGACTATAAATTCATTTATCACGAAGGAATTGAAAGTCCAGAAAAGAAGTTATCGACTCGAAAATAGCGTTAGAAATCAATTCATAGCAAGTTGGATCGATAAAACTTGAAATATCACATGAAAGAGGCAAGATGTACATTTTACACTAATTGAACTTAACATTCAGACGTCTGAATTGCATTGGCAGAAACTCATGTTTCTTCCTCTAACAACAACCAGTTGAATAGAAAATTTATCCATCTGAATTTATGCATCAGACGTCTAAATTTTTCATTCAAACAACTGAATTGAGTTCCTTATTTTTTGTAAGTAACAGTATTAAGTCAAACGTCTAAATAACATAATTCAGACGTCTGAATTAGGTCCTGGGCACTGGTTTGCCTAGGTCACACAAACTCAAGGGATTTCAGACGAGCACGGACTAGGGGTGAAGGCTTGTGATGTTTTCTAGGTGTCTATGAAGCATCCAACACTCGTTGAAACACCGATATCACACAAATCAAACCAACTTAAAGATTTATACTAGAACTCATATATAATCAAATTCAAAACTCATGAAATGGGAAGTTCACGCAAATCAATCCAAATCAAACACTACATGCACAAAACAAACGTGCTAAGGAAAGCATTATGTATATCCAATTTCCCTATGCACCACTTTTTGTGTAGGGAAACGCTAATAATTATTCTGATGGTTGTTGGTTTTACAATGGGAGAAAATGTCTCGTTGAAATCAAAACCACACTCTTGAGAATGCCCTTTAGCTACGAGCCCTGCATTTTATTTGAGTACACTACCGTTTGGATTCCTTTTGTGCATATATGTCCGTCTACAATCTATTATATTTTTGTGATTGAGTGTTGGTACCAAACTCCATAATTTGTTTTCAATTAGAGCATTGTATTCCTCATCCATGGTAGTCTTCCATTTTTTTATTTGTATTTGCTTCATGAAAATTGAGTGGTTCTCTGCCATTTTGGCTTGCAATGTATACCTTCGGCTTGAATATACCTCTTTTTGCCCTAGTAACCATGTGATGAACATTTTTGATTTGATCTTGATTATCCTCAGAATTGTTAGGACTGGTAGATCAATCACTATGTATGCATGTACCATGTGCTTCAATGTCTCCTTGTTGTCAAATAAGTTCCCATTGTTAGATGATGCAGTTGAACCATAATTTGACATGATACTTGCTACTTTGTTATTGCCTTCAACTTTATCAATTCTTCATGCTTGTTATTGTCCATTGCTTCCTTAGGTAAATTTGGTAATGGGATCACTGTAATTTCTGAATTGATAATCCTTTTGACAGTTTCAAACACTTTTTCTGCAAAAGGAAATACATCCCTATTAAAAACAATATGCCTAGAGATAAATATCCTCCCATAACCATTTAAGCATTTGTACCCTTTTTGATTACTTGCATAACCCAAAAAGGTACATGGTGTGGATCTTAGGCTTAATTTATGTTTATTGTATGTCCTAAGATATAGGAAACTTAAACATCCAAATGTTTTAAGTTCGTGATAATCTGATTTGACACCAAACATCATTTCATTTGGACATTTATTCTTTAAAACCTTAGTAGGAAGTCTATGTATTAAATATACAGATGTTGCAAATGCCTATGTCCAAAATTTTAAAGGTAGATATGCTTGTGATCCTACTAGGACATTTTGTTCAGATGTATGGGGACTTGTCATTCTGTGCATGATCCCTTTATCATAGAAAAATTTCTTAAGTGGCTTAAACTCTGCACCATCACCAGTTTGTATTATTTTAAAAGTGCAGTTTGTTCATTTTTCTGCAAACATAAAAAACTGCATTGTAATAGCGTGTGCCTTTAATTCGGCTTAGAGGAAATATATCCAACAATATCTAGTAAAAGCATCAACAAAAGAGAGGTAGTACCTGTGGCCTTGATCAAATTTTATTAGAGATACAGCCTGATGCAATCAATTCAAGGGGTATATTGTGCATAATGTTAGAGTCATGAAATGGTAGTTTATGCCTCTTGCCAACTTGGCAGCGTGTGCAAACATAAGATTCAGGTAAATATTCGAAACCAATTTTATTTTCATTCAAAATCTGCTTAACAGTTTTAATACTTGGGTGACCTAGTTTACAATGCCAAGTATCAAATACATTCATTTTCATATTAACATCAGTTTTAATATTATAGCACTGTTTTCCAGTTTTAAACTATTTCTTGACTTCAACTGCAGAATTTTTATAGCCCAGTGTCAAATTTACCCTGTAATAATATATCTTTATTTAATAAGTCTCTAACAAAAAAAATTTGGGTGAAACTCAAAGCACATACTATTATCACTAGAAAATTAAGACACACTTAGCAAATTCTTTCTTATGTTAGGAACTATTAGAAAGTTACTAAGATAAAGTTCTCTTTTTCCTCTAATATACTCATTCCCAACAAGTGATATGCTTATAGTTTCACTATTCCTCATACTGATAGAATGCGTATCTGATTAATTTCTATTTTCAAGATTTAATTTTTGAAGATTACTTGTCACATGGTTAGTTGCATCAGAATCTGGATACCATTCATCTAAGTTTATATCTTCAGATTTATTACATTCATCAGTCTGCATTCTTGTACTTTTAGTACCACTTCTTGATTGCTCCAATTGTGCTACATTGATGTTAGGTCGCCTCTGTTTAGATTGGAAAGATTGATTCGCATTGTACTCGGTATTGAACCTGAAATTACATTTACCAGCCACATAACCAAGTTTCTCACAAATTTGGCATTTAACCCTATTACTATTGAACCTGCCACCTCTGCCTCTGCATCTCTAATTAGTATTCCCCCTTTGTGAATGATTTTCTTGTTTACTGGATTGGTTGAAATTTCCTTTTTGTTGATTTATATTTATTGTAGCAGTAATATACTTGATAGAATAATTAGCCTGTGTCAATTTCCTTTCATCAATACTTCCTTCGTGAGCAAGAAGGGTTGAATGGCCATATTGTAAATTAAGGTATAGTTTTTTGTATAGCAATAAAGGTCGCCAAAGATTCAAACTCATCATCTAATCTATCAGTGAAATATAAAACTTGCTAGCTTCCTTAAATCTTGTGCCCTTTAGCATTAAGCTTGTTGCATAAGGTTTTAATCTTTGTAATGTACTCACTCACGGGCATATTTTCTTTCTTCATAGTTTGCAACTGCTTCCTGTAACGCACGACTCTAGCTACAGATTGAGAA
This sequence comes from Allium sativum, assembly GCA_030737875.1. Lineage (NCBI taxonomy): Eukaryota > Viridiplantae > Streptophyta > Magnoliopsida > Asparagales > Amaryllidaceae > Allium > Allium sativum. Next base: position 522,096,208 of record CM060924.1, on the reverse strand, counting down.
TTGAAAATCTGCTCTATGGCATTGCATATTTTGTAAGTTGTGTTTTTCCTAGTGATTTGTGATAGCAAATTAGCACTGATAGATGTTATTAACCATGATACCAGCAAGCGATTCTATTTTTGATATCTTATGTATTCTGGTTGTTGATCAGATTACCATCTTTGTCTTGAACCATTATAGGTGGTACAACAAATGTTCGTAGATGAATTCTTGAAGGTCGTACCACTTAGAGTTATTTCCAACTGATATTTTTAAAGCATATAGTTGTATTCATCGAGAGGGATTAAGATGACATGGCTTTTGGGTTTAACCAATGTTTGGCAAAGACGGACCAACCAGATCAATCCTTGAAGTGGCACTACTGATGCTATCATTATTTCCTACTATTAGGATAGGTTGTGGGAAGAATATCAAGATAGAAAGAGGTGAAGAAAAAATGATTCTCGGATGATGAAATTGCTAGAAGAAGAAATTTTTGCAACTACAATCATCGATCAGGGGACAACAGGTATGTCTGATGGCCAAAACTCCACGGCCAAAGGTTGGAAGATGACGAAATCTTGCTGATTCTACATTATAGTAAGGCAGTGGATCCAAGAAATTGATATGAACAATGTTGTATGATCTGGAAGGGATCCACTCCAATGATGAAAACGAAAACCGAGGGAAGAACACAATCTCTGCAACAATCTGTAGTAATTTCAATGTCAAGAAGATGATCAGAGAATCACCAGAATCGTGGGTTATGCCTTTGGGTAGTTAGTACTCTAATACCATAAAAGAAATTGTAATTTTATTTTATTATTCCTGAATGATTCGAATGAACAGAATGTTATGAAACAATGTACAAAATCCCCCATATACATGTTACACAGTGGGATAAATAATAAAAACCCTTTTATTTAATTAAATAAACCGTTACAGTTTTATAATGGTTATGGCGCAGTTTTTCTGAAAATTTGATTTTGACATAACTCAAAATCTATACGATGAAATCCAGATTTTTCTCTTCCATTAGAAAACAATTATCAAATCGGTCCTAACGGTTCTTGTTTCAAGGAATTCCGACTTAAATTGAGTTCTATATACTCAACAGAAGTTCGAACCGCCAATTTACGAACTACCACGCTGCGGCGAGTTCATTTGAGTTATATTTATATACATAAACGTTTAAATTTTGTTTATAATAATTTCAACTCCATTCTGATATATTTTAATATATATCAAATCAATTTTCCCAATTCAACTTAATATTCCGATTATGCCTAATCGTCGATTATTTCGTAATTCAGTTATAAATTTATTTATAACTCATTCTTCGATATTAAATTCAAATCCTCTTTTAAAATAATTATTTTATAAAATTCGATATAAATCGAATTTCATTTGTAAATTCGTTGGATTTTTTTCAATTCAATTTATATTCCGGATTTCAAAATATAATCAATCGTCCCATTTCAAAACGCTTTCCAATTCATTTTTAAATTCATATTTGAATTTAAACTACTACATTATCTCATGATAATTTATTTTCACTAGATTTATAAACATCGTTTATAAATTCAACTTCCTTATTTTATATATTAAGACAAATTTCCACTTCAAATCCATTTGAAACCCAATTCATTTTATATTCCGAATTCCGAAATAAAAGCAGTCATTCTCTTTTCTAAATGATTTCAAATTCTATTTTTAAATTCATACTTGAATTTAAAGTTACCAACTATCTCTTGATAACTAATTCACCATGTTTATAAAATTGTTTATAAATTTACTTGTTTTACATTTAAACAAGTCCATTTCGAAATCTATTAAAAACCAAAATCTTATTTTGGAATATTCTATTCATTATAACTTATCCGTATATAACATAGAATCTATTTTCATATTTAAATTTAACTTTTATTTAATATAATCCTAATATTTTTTCTAGACATATTGTATTTAAATAAATTCGAACTAATCGAATTTAAATCATAAATCCTTACGAATTTATTTTAGTTCAATTTATATTCTGAACATCAGAATAAACTTCATCGTTTACTTCTTTAAAACGATTCCACATTTCTATTTTTAAATTCATATTTGAATTTAAATATTCAAATTATCTAGTGATAATTTTTCCACTTTATTGATAAACATCATTTATAAATTGATTTCAATTCCCTGATTATCCAATGAAAATCATTCCATTTAATTTATAAACATCGTTTATAAAAAATTTCAATTTCCGCATTCCTTAATTTATAAACATTGTTTATAAATTTCTTTACTTGTTTTTGTTATTCAAACAAGTTAATATTTCTCAGTCCATTCGAAATTCGAATTCTATTTTTAGAAAAATAGATTTCACCTTCAATTCTCAAAAATCCCATTCACGATATTTTAAACACCCAAAACAACCAATTATAAATGACAGGTTTTTTAACACATCATATATGATAATATATATGAAAAATAAACAAATAATAATATTTTTGAGGAATCCAGTTGGATCCCTCCAACCTGTTTATCCTGCATCCACAGAAGTTAGCCAACATAAATTATACCCATCCTGCTTCGAGGCAGGATATCGCGGTATAGAAGGTCATCCACTATCATAGCGCGGGGCATATAGGGTCATCCGCTAATGATACTGCGGGCATCCGCTAATGGTACTGCGGGAACTATCCAATCACCAATATATATATATATATATAAATATAAATATATATATATATATAATAACCACAAACATCAATCCTAAATAACTAATATATATTTAATAATAGCCACAGAAATATTAAATTGCATCCAAGTAACCAATAATTTATTTTAACTATAAAAATAAATCTAAGAAAATTAAAATAAATTTAAATAAATTTCAGAGTGAGAATTACTCACCGTGTATTTTTAATTGCCGAATATCCAGTAAACTCCATATTGTCTCCGCTACGCATTCACTTGTATCGTCTCAAATGAATATACCACCTATGATTATTTTTATTCATCGATTAAACGATTATTTGTTTAATTAACTACTTATAAATTAATTAATTACTCTAAGTATATTTAAATATTTTGAAAGTGTATACCTTACTGTTATCCGTTCCAATTATTTTGCAAATAAATTTGCAACACCACTTCACACTATACACTGTCGTCACTCCATCATCTCGATCACAATAAATTTCACCACCACAATCAACAACTGTTATAATTATTATTAAAATTTCAGTTTGTATATATAAAAAAACATTATTAATCAACTTAATAAACTAACTCTCTATACCTTAAATCACTTTGCCTTCTTCCTGAAACTGTCACTTGCTACCACCATCAAAACCATTCAGCTCGCACACCTCCCCAATTGCCCTACTTCCCATCGGGACCTTCGAACACTAGTGGCTTCTTTGAAAACCAATACCAGTTTCAATGTTGCACTCCCCAAAGCACCTCGTAAGTAACAGCAAATTCAAACACATCCTCAGATTGACAATAACAACCTGGCCTCTCCTCTGAATCGTACACCCTCCAAACTTCGAGACTTCAACCCAGTTCACCATTCAACAATGTCCACTTCCAAAAACTACGCACCCTCTCTCCTTAATTGGTTTCACCATATTAACACCTTAACACCCTTTCCTCTACTAACATTCGTCGATCCTCAGCTCCAAAAATCATCACTCGATGTCATCTCAGAATACGTCATTGTCCCCCTTTAGGTTGCGTCACCCTCGATCACCAAGTTTCACAAATTTTCAACTTCGCAAGCCCAATTAGCACCGTCGTACGCTCCCATTTCCACTTTGAACCCGGATCTTGAATGGGATGAACAAGAGTAGCTCGCGATGAACAACTTCGAACCCTATTCCCTGATCAAATCGAACTTTACCAACATCGCGTACCCCTGGCGTCGACTCCAGAACGTCACGGTCTTCCTCTGAGTTTTGCCAGACTCGTCGTTCAATTACGTATCGATCGATTTGAAATGGGTTTTGATTTTTAAGGCGGTGGCTCTTTTTTTTTTCTATTTGAAGATTTGATTTTTTATTTACAGAGGGAATGAATCCTACGAGAAATCAAAGAAGGGAAAAGGAGAAGCTAGTTGCGTTTATATAGATGAGTATACTTCGACATTAAGGAAATGTTCTGCATTAGTACACCATAGGTTATAGGCTAAAAACAGTGTAATTAATTTCGATTAGATTTTGATTTAACCACAACTTGAGTTCGAGCTTATCCACTATATTTCATAATAATATATTTTGGGGTTCTGAACTCTAATCGAAACACAACAACCGACGTTTATAAGGTTTAACCACTATTCTGAACACACTGGAACATGATTCGAAGCTCCATTTGATCGTATAGAGGAGATATTAATTTATATCTATATAAATTAAATTCAAAACAATTAATCCCTTGATAATAAATTATTATTATTGTCGTTGTCTACATGGAAATAGAATTTATACTGATCATCTGAATTGTTTGGATTCAGCTCTATCTTCAGATTCGATTATCGTATTACGATGATTATATATTCAAAATAAATCGTATTTCGGTTATTAAATCGATAATTTAATATATAAATTCAATTGTAATATTAACTCAATATTTAAATCCATATTAAATATTTAAAATTAATTGACAAAAAAATCTGGGTCGTTACATTCTTCCCCCCTTAAAAGAATTTCGTCCCCGAAATTACTGAGGTAGGAAAATGTTACAAACTCAATACTTTTCAAAACTCACTTGTAACACCCCACCTCCGCTAGAGTCACTCACAAAGGGAATGCACTAGGTTTGGTGAAGCATTATCGAGGTAAACATGCACAGAAATATTACAAGACAGAACATATATATAAAACAACGGAAGTAAAACAAATTTCATTACCTTATAAAATAAGGTCTAAAGCCTTTTACATCAGAATACATCAAAACCTGTCTTGCAATAATAAAGAAGCTTAAAACCTTTTCATAAATTATTCCCCAAGTAAAACAATAAAATAGCCATAGCCAAGAAAAGTCCCAGCCATGCGTGATGACCTTCAAACAAAAGAAGTCCAAACTGACAATAGCATTTCCTCCCTGTAACCTGGAGGGGAAACGGAAGACAAGAGGCGAAACAAAACGGGGTCAGTCATAAAGACTGGTAAGCCCTATCTACTATCAGTATATAAACTAGTAAAGTTAACTGGCATGAGGAACTGAGATGAACATAAGTATGATGATAAGATAGATAAGCTAAACCAAAATAACAGGATGAACTACTGTACCAAGATACACGAGTGTGTCATGATAAACTACGGTGTCAAGATAAATTAAGGTATCACATTGTCAGGTTTCTATCAAGTATACTATCCCAAGGTATCTATCCTGTATAACATCCCACGGTATCTATCATGTATATTTCTCTTGGTTCTAACATGTATATTTGCTCTGCACCTCTCGTACTAGTGTCCCAATCCGCGTCATGTGTTAACTATGAATGTCCCCTGCCCAATGTCAGGTAATGGTCCATGTCGACCTAATATATAGCATATGTAGGTTTTCCCAACTCGTATGTTTCTTTCCATGTATAGGTTCATTCCTTTGCCGTAGGCCCTACGGGCTTTCCCATGTAAACGTTTTATCCTTGAGGTTATTTTGGACTGCTACCCTTGATCTAGTTATGTTTCCTTACCATGAACTATCGCGCGTCCACTTAGGATTTATGCCGCCTAGGACAACTAGGGATTATGCTACCTAATGAACGTTTCCGTGTCTCGGTTCGGGTTCATCCACCTGGGGTCACTAGGGATTTTGCCACCCGTCAACCGCGCCGTTTATCCCGCGTATGTATCGTGAACCGTTTTTCCATGTCTAGACGCACATGTTCCTCAATGTGCCATCCGAGTTCCGTGCCAGGGCAAATCAAGAAATACGGAACTCGGTCGGGAGCTTTAAGTCGTCTGCTGATGCAGATGTCAAGGTCTGTTTTTGTGCCCGTGGCTATGGTCCCACGTGACCCCTCCCTCAACTACGGAAAGGCAATCCAAGAAAAATCATGTATGAGAACTGCACTAGGCCCATCGATGCCCACTTCCAGATAGCCAACCTCACCCATAACTTGATAGCTAGTATATGGTCTCTTGGGAGTTCCCTGCCTTTCTGTACGTACACGATTGACTAAAGATGGTAGGTAGTTGGCGACATGCTATCTCTGGGCAAAACCAAGTATCGTCGACTCCACGCTAATCCATCCCAGTCTTTAGGTCGCTCGCATAGCAACCAAGGCATACTCTTGGCTCTTCTACCGCAGACCTTAACCTCTGTGAGGCCGGATTTCATGGACCCCTTGCCACCTCACAGAGGGATACCAAGAGTATCCTCACGTTCCTCGAAGCTTCCGCTTCGTCACCCAGTTTGCTGGAGCTTTTATCCAAGTCAGATAACTTGCTCCTCCTCGTATACTAAGCGATGACCTACCGTACCAGGTTACTCATCTCTTTATGAACTAGTCCCATGTCCTTAGCTAAGAATTATTACTTAGTTACCCTTAACTAAGGTTTACCACTTAGCCCCTCTTTCCGCTATCCTTGTTAACTACGATTTGTAACTTAGTTACCCTTAAATGGGTTAAGTGTTGTTATCCAAGTTCATGACTTAACCCGCCTACGAATCATGTCAAGATTGGCTAAGTACTCAAGTTCAAGGCTTAGCCCTACAGGTTGGTTAAGTGTACCAAGAAGCTCATGACTTAACCTTATCAAGTCAAACTGGTTAAGTATTTATTTGTCTTAACCCTATCAGATTATCATGTTAGATTGATTAAGCATAGATTATCTTAATCCCATCAGATTGTCGAGTCGGATTGGTTAAGTGTAGGTTAACTTAACCCCATCCACTAATCGTATTACAATGGTTAAGCCTAATTTAAAAGGTCTTGTGACTTAACCCTACCAGACCCACGTATTAGATTGGTTAAGTGTAGGTTACTTAACCTCATCAAATCATCACGTATAATTGGTTAAGTATAAGTTACTTAACCCCATTAAATTATCATGTTAAATTGGTTAAGTATTGGTTACTTAACCTCATTGAATTACCAAGTTTAGATTGGTTAAGTGTTTAACTTAACCTCATCAAATTACCGTGTTTAGATTAGTTAAGTATAGGTTACTTAACCCCATCCAATTACCGTGTCTAGATTAGTTAAGTCTAAGTTACTTAACCCCATCTAATTACCATGTTAGATTAGTTAAGTATGGATTACTTAACCTCATCAAATTACCGTGTTTAGATTAGTTAAGTGTGGATTACTTAACCCCATCTAATTACCAAGTCGGATTAGTTAAGCGTAAATTACTTAACCCCATCCCCTAATTGTCTTGTATGGTTAAGTGTCATTAAGGAACCAAGTCCGGTTTAACTTAACCTACCCATTCGTGTCATTTCGGTTAAGTGTCATTAGTCAACTTTACTTAATCTTATCATGTGGCATTAATTTAATTAATGCACTCTCAACCTCTCACATTAGACCTTGTTGTGGTTACTAGTTAAGCCGGGCGGGTCCGGGTAGTTTTACACCACAACTTAGTCTAACCTCGGGTCTTAAGCGCGACATGAGCAACTTCTCACATTGGGTCCTATTGTTTGTAGCCACTAGTTAAGCCGGGCGGGTCCGGGTAGATTTATGCTACAAACTCAACCCAACCTCGAGTTGGCCACTTTCATGTTTGGTCTAGTGTCTTATTACACTTACAACCCATACGTGTCAAGTTTTCAAGTCCCATGCTCATAGCCAAAGTTACATGTTGTCATGTTTATACCCATTTACCCAAATCATGTTTCACGTCATTAAAGTTTTACCCATAACGTAACCCAACGCTTTTAAACTCGCATATACATTCGCAACAACGCATAATGGATTAAAAGAAGGAACTTGGAAAAGGCATGACGAAAGGGGTTTAAGGCCACAAGTTAAACATGGTGGCCAATGAGGTATAAATGTGTTTATTAACTTGCATATTACATTATTAGGCCTCAAAAACATGCACAACCTCAAACTTAGCACATAGGTGAATCATGGTGATAAATGACATAGAAAGGTGGCTAGAAGTTCGCATGTGGCATTACATGTAAGCTATCATAAGGGGTATGATAGTTCTCATGTTGCCAAAATGCAACATTCAACACAAAGTTCATATCTTTAAGCCCACAAGATCAAGATAATGACTTTTTAGTCATTATAGGATACATAACATGATAGCATGCAACATACTTAATGTTCAAACCCAACTTACAACATGTCACATTAAGTTTAAAGTTAATATCTAATAGTAGGAGGGGGCTTACAATGCTATGAAGGCACAAATCAATATGAAATTAAAAGATTGAGACAAAGCTGTCCACGCTATCACCAAAAACCCCAAAGAAAAGCTCCTTAGAAAACCCTTGAGCAAAATCCATAGAAATCCCATCTTTGATGAACAAAGATTAAAGCTTTAGCCTTGAGATCATGTTTAGAAGCTCTCATATGAACATAGAAACTCTCATACACTCACATGATCAAAGAATCTCTCATAGAAATGAAGATAGCATTTTGGCAAGAGGATGGACGCTAGGGTTTTGAGTGGAGGCCATGATCATTAGAAATTTTGGCATAGTTTAGTTGTAGGATCAATTAATGAGGGTTTAGGCTAGGTTAGGGGTCCTTTTTATAGAGATTAGGAGTAGTTTAGGCCGTTAGATTAACCCTAGGATAGATCCAAGCCCTCAAAAATCGTCACAAGCCTCCAAAACAAGACCCATGAGCCAAAACAGGTGCACCAGGCCAGCCAGGGTCAAGCCAGAAGGCTGTGCAGGTTTCTGGCTCGACACGGGCGCACTTCCCAAGTGCGCCAGTGTATTTTTGTGCTGGCGCACTTCACAAGTGTGCCAGTGCATTCTGGCTTGTTTTCGGTTTTTCTGCCTAACTTCGTTCGTCCATATCTTCTTCATACGGACTCCGATTTACGAAATTTCGGACTCTATTTCGCGTATTTTTCCGAGACGAACGCAATGGCGCAACCCGTTTATCCTGATTCAGATTTTATTATTTAATTCTGCCTTGATTCTTGTCTTAACACGTTGCTAAAAATTCGGGTTGTTACATCCTCCCCAACATAAAGGATTTCGTCCCCGAAATCTCCAAGTTAGGAAGAACGTATCCTACCATCCATCATCCATCTACTCAAAACATCATCCACATGCAACCATGGTCCTTAAATGATTTCTAATGCCGTATGAACATATGCAAGAAAGTGTGTTTATATGTTCCTTAGCTAATGCTAATGATCAGGCCTGAATGATTTTTCTAATGCAAAATATGATTAGTGCCATGAGTCCAACATGTATGCAAATAGTCCTAGTCATATAAGTACTATATGCGTGCACAAACATTCATTCATATGCAACATCCACATGACAACACATTCGATTTCATCCATAAACAAGTATAAATACTCGTGCATATGCAACATGAAATGTGACCACGTCAATCTAGTATCTAATGTGTGTTCACGCATCCACGAGCAACCACTTGCAACCATTTGCAACCATATCAATCATAACATGTTTCAAATACATGTTTACATCCATAGAATTCTATCTAAGGTTCCCAAGATAAGATCAAGGAGATAAACAAGACAAACTCCTTACGGGGTTTGTAACAGAAACAGGACCGAGAGGATATCCACCAAAAGATAACATGCGAGCAAGCTCTAAAGGAAAAACCAAGGATCATGGATACGCTCTTTAAAAAGAGGTACGATGTGCGTGTCTAGCCTTACGTCTTCTAAGTCGCGTTTCCTTGAGCTTAATTCCTCGGTGCCTTGACCGCCTTTGACTTCATGATTTCGTAGCTCCTTGATTCCTATTTCCAAGATATGAGTTAGAACTCATTTCGTTGTCGCCTCTTATTCCACTTTCACTTACCCTTTCCCTAGTATACTTGGCTCAAACGTATCCACCTACCCATGCAAGCTCTCCAAAATTCACTAGGGAATTCTGGATCTCGTTTGCCGATGCCAATCCATGTTGCCAAGAGTACTTACTAGGGTGATTCCCAAAACCCATGCATAAGCGAAACGAACCATCCGCCTTAGCGGCGAATTCTATTCGAATGGATTACCAACAACTGCTTCCCGAGATTCTAGGTAACTAACCATAACAGAACCCAAAAAGGTTACACGAGACTTCGAGGGTATCACCAAGATGAGTCGAGAGTCTAACAACCCTCTTTCCAAAACCGAGAATGGCACCCCTTATTGGGTGACCACTTTATCCCTAGAATCCATCCGTAGCTGAGACATGTCATTCTCAAATCCAACAAGTCATGAAGGAATGGACCAATTCTCCAACCAGATTTTTGGGACAAAACTGGGACCCTCTACCATGCTAGTACTAAGGTGCAGAGACTCAACTATCCAAGCAGACTTAAATGATACGATGATCAAGACAAAGTCTGGACGGGATGATAGAAAAGAACAACTAAACCTTTACCAGAAACGGTACCATTTCTTTTAGGTACCCTAGAAATGGGAGCGTACTATTTCCCTCTCCGCTGATCTTGTCCTTGTCCTCCTTGATGGACTAAGCCATAGCAACAGTTGCTTATCCTTAAGCTGGCGTCCTTTATCCTTACTCTTATTATCCTTCCTTGTACCATGGCAACAGGTCTCTCGAGAACCACCTCCATCGTACGGGAAACACCTACGTGGCTAGACAAAGATTAGTCACAGTTAGAACTACTGTGACCACAGATGGAGGAAAGAAAGGAAACGAGATTCAATCAAGGAATCAAAGGATGGTGCTAATGGCTTTTGGGGAATAGCCTTTAAAAACTTTTCTTGAAAAATGCTTCTTTGTAACCGGTTTTCAAATAGTTTTCAGAAGGTTTTAAAAACTTTTGCCCAGTCTGGTAACCTTCTGCTCTGATACCAAATGTAACACCCCACCTCCGCTAGAGTCACTCACAAAGGGAATGCACTAGGTTTGGTGAAGCATTATCGAGGTAAACATGCATAGAAATATTACAAGACAGAACATATATATAAAACAGCGGAAGTAAAACAAATTTCATTACCTTATAAAATAAGGTCTAAAGCCTTTTACATCAGAATACATCAAAACCTATCTTGCAATAATAAATAAGCTTAAAACCTTTTCATAAATTATTCCCCAAGTAAAACAATAAAATAGCCATAGCCAAGAAAAGTCCCAGCCATGCGTGATGACCTTCAAACAGAAGAAGTCCAAACTGACAATAGCATTTCCTCCCTGTAACCTGGGGGGGGGAAACGGAAGACAAGAGGCGAAACAAAATGGGGTCAGTCATAAAGACAGGTAATCCCTATCTACTATCAGTATATAAACAAGTAAAGTTAACTGGCATGAGGAACTGAGATGAACATAAGTATGATGATAAGATAGATAAGCTAAACCAAAATAACAGGATGAACTACTGTACCAAGATACACGAGTGTGTCATGATAAACTACGGTGTCAAGATAAATCAAGGTATCACAATGTCAGGTTTCTATCAAGTATACTATCCCAAGGTATCTATCCTGTATAACATCCCACGGTATCTATCATGTATATTTCTCTTGGTTCTAACATGTATATTTGCTCTGCACCTCTCGTACTAGTGTCCCAATCCGCGTCATGTGTTAACTATGAATGTCCCCTGCCCAATGTCAGGTAATGGTCCATGTCGACCTAATATATAGCATATGTAGGTTTTACCAACTCGTATGTTTCTTTCCATGTATAGGTTCAGTCCTTTGCCGTAGGCCCTACGGGCTTTCCCATGTAAACGTTTTATCCTTGAGGTTATTTTGGACTGCTACCCTTGATCTAGTTATGTTTCCTTACCATGAAATATCGCGCGTCCACTTAGGATTTATGCCACCTAGGACCACTAGGGATTATGCTACCCAATGAACGTTTCCGTGTCTCGGTTCTGGTTCAGCCACCTAGGGCCACTAGGGATTTTGCCACCCATCAACCGCGCCCTTTATCCCGCGTATGTATCGTGAACCGTTTTTCCATGTCTAGACGCACATGTTCCTCAATGTGTCATCCGAGTTCCGTGCCAGGGCAAATCAAGAAATACGGAACTCGGTCGGGAGCTTTAAGTCGTCTGCTGATGCAGATGTCAAGGTCTGTTTTTGTACCCGTGGCTGTGGTCCCACGTGACCCCTCCCTCAACTACTGAAAGGCAATCCAAGAAAAATCATGTATGAGAACTGCACTAGGCCCATCGATGCCCACTTCCAGATAGCCAACCTCACCCATAACTTGATAGCTAGTATATGGTCTCTTGGGAGTTCCCTGCCTTTCCGTACGTACACGATTGACTAAAGATGGTAGGTAGTCGGCGACATGCTATCTCTGGGCAAAACCAAGTATCGTCGACTCCACGCTAATCCATCCCAGTCTTTAGGTCGCTCGCATAGCAACCAAGGCATACTCTTGGCTCTTCTACCGCAGACCTTAACCTCTGTGAGGCCGGGTTTCATGGACCCCTTGCCACCTCACAGAGGGATACCAAGAGTATCCTCACGTTCCCCGAAGCTTCCGCTTCGTCACCTAGTTCTCTGGAGCTTTTATCCAAGTCAGATAACTTGCTCCTCCTCGTATACTAAGCGATGACCTACCGTACCAGGTTACTCATCTCTTTATGAACTAGTCCCATGTCCTTAGCTAAGAATTATTACTTAGTTACCCTTAACTAAGGTTTACCACTTAGCCCCTCTTTCCGCTATCCTTGTTAACTACGATTTGTAACTTAGTTACCCTTAAATGGGTTAAGTGTTGTTATCCAAGTTCATGACTTAACCCGCCTACAAATCATGTCAAGATTGGCTAAGTACTCCAGTTCAAGGCTTAGCCCTACAGGTTGGTTAAGTGTACCAAGAAGCTCATGACTTAACCTTATCAAGTCAAACTGGTTAAGTATTTATTTGTCTTAACCCTATCAGATTATCATGTTAGATTGATTAAGCATAGATTATCTTAATCCCATCAGATTGTCGAGTCGGATTGGTTAAGTGTAGGTTAACTTAACCCCATCCACTAATCGTATTACAATGGTTAAGCCTAATTTAAAAGGTATTGTGACTTAACCCTACCAGACCCACGTATTAGATTGGTTAAGTGTAGGTTACTTAACCTCATCAAATCATCACGTATAATTGGTTAAGTATAAGTTACTTAACCCCATTAAATTATCATGTTAAATTGGTTAAGTATTGGTTACTTAACCTCATTGAATTACCAAGTTTAGATTGGTTAAGTGTTTAACTTAACCTCATCAAATTATCGTGTTTAGATTAGTTAAGTATAGGTTACTTAACCCCATCCAATTAGCGTGTCTAGATTAGTTAAGTCTAAGTTACTTAACCCCATCTAATTACCATGTTAGATTAGTTAAGTATGGATTACTTAACCTCATCAAATTACCGTGTTTAGATTAGTTAAGTGTGGATTACTTAACCCCATCTAATTACCAAGTCGGATTAGTTAAGCGTAAATTACTTAACCCCATCCCCTAATTGTCTTGTATGGTTAAGTGTCATTAAGGAACCAAGTCCGGTTTAACTTAACCTACCCATTCGTGTCATTTCGGTTAAGTGTCATTTGTCAACTTTACTTAACCTTATCATGTGGCATTAATTTAATTAATGCACTCTCAACCTCTCACATTAGACCTTGTTGTGGTTACTAGTTAAGCCGGGCGGGTCCGGGTAGTTTTACACCACAACTTAGTCTAACCTCGGGTCTTAAGCGCGACATGAGCAACTTCTCACATTGGGTCCTATTGTTTGTAGCCACTAGTTAAGCCGGGCGGGTCCGGGTAGATTTATGCTACAAACTCAACCCAACCTCGAGTTGGCCACTTTCATGTTTGGTCTAGTGTCTTATTACACTTACAACCCATACGTGTCAAGTTTTCAAGTCCCATGCTCATAGCCAAAGTTACATGTTGTCATGTTTATACCCATTTACCCAAATCATGTTTCACGTCATTAAAGTTTTACCCATAACGTAACCCAACGCTTTTAAACTCGCATATACATTCGCAACAACGCATAATGGATTAAAAGAAGGAACTTGGCAAAGGCATGACGAAAGGGGTTTAAGGCCACAAGTTAAACATGGTGGCAAATGAGGTATAAATGTGTTCATTAACTTGCATATTACATTATTAGGCCTCAAAAACGTGCACAACCTCAAACTTAGCACATAGGTGAATCATGGTGATAAATGACATAGAAAGGTGGCTAGAAGTTCGCATATGGCATTACATGTAAGCTATCATAAGGGGTATGATAGTTCTCATGTTGCCAAAATGCAACATTCAACACAAAGTTCATATCTTTAAGCCCACAAGATCAAGATAATGACTTTTTAGTCATTATAGGATACATAACATGATAGCATGCAACATACTTAATGTTCAAACCCAACTTACAACATGTCACATTAAGTTTAAAGTTAATATCTAATAGTAGGAGGGGGCTTACAATGCTATGAAGGCACAAATCAATATGAAATTAAAAGATTGAGACAAAGCCGTCCATGCTATCACCAAAAACCCCAAAGAAAAGCTCCTTAGAAAACCCTTGAGCAAAATCCATAGAAATCCCATCTTTGATGAACAAAGATTAAAGCTTTAGCCTTGAGATCATGTTTAGAAGCTCTCATATGAACATAGAAACTCTCATACACTCACATGATCAAAGAATCTCTCATAGAAATGAAGATAGCATTTTGGCAAGAGGATGGAGGCTAGGGTTTTGAGTGGAGGCCATGATCATTAGAAATTTTGGCATAGTTTAGTTGTAGGATCAATTAATGAGGGTTTAGGCTAGGTTAGGGGTCCTTTTTATAGAGATTAGGAGTAGTTTAGGCCGTTAGATTAACCCTAGGATAGATCCAAGCCCTCAAAAACCGTCACAAGCCTCCAAAACAAGACCCAGGAGCCAAAACAGGTGCACCAGGCCAGCCAGGGTCAAGCCAGAAGGCTGTGCAGGTTTCTGGCTCGACACAGGCGCACTTCCCAAGTGCGCCAGTGTATTTTTGTGCCGGCGCACTTCACAAGTGCGCCAGTGCATTCTGGCTTGTTTTCGGTTTTTCTGCCTAACTTCGTTCGTCCATATCTTCTTCATACGGACTCCGATTTACGAAATTTCGGACTCTATTTTGCGTATTTTTCCGAGACGAACGCAATGGCGCAACCCGTTTATCCTGATTCAGATTTTATAATTTAATTCTGCCTTGATTCTTGTTTTAACACGTTGCTAAAAATTCGGGTTGTTACATCACTTATGTTGAAGATCAACAATTCATATTTATACAAATTTAGTTCTACCAAAATTTTTGCTTTTCCATTCACATTGCATATCATACATGCTTTCATTTATTTAATCTGAATGATTCCCAATTAATATGTCCATATCCAATTCATATTCATTCAAATTGATTCAAATTGATTTTAATCAATCTATTCAATTCAATTCCTTTACCTTGCTTCAGTTAAATTTAAATTTCAACATTCAAATTCCTGGGTTTTTATTTTAAATACTTATGAAATCACATAAATATATATAAATATATTTATTTCCATCTCAAATTCGAAATATTTCAATTTTCAAACCAATTTGTTTTCTTTCCAACAAATTTCCATCAAAACTTTTCTACGTTAGCAATTCGTCATTTAGAAACTCGATAATGAACACTGATGATGATGCAGTCATCATCAAAATTATTTCCCAGCTACTGAAGTAAGTTCAGTGCTTTATCCTTTCAAAATCCGTTCAAAAATGATTTTGATTCAAAAATCCTTCAAACACAAAGTTATATTATTTTAATATACTTTTAGAAAATATTTTCCAACTTCCCAGGATTTAAATTCAAAATTCTGGTTTGAATTTAATTTTAATCCATCTCATTTGTATTTTTCATTCTTAAACGAATTATATTCGGTTATAAATAACCATTCTAATTCTTATAATCTTGATTGATTATAATTATAACAACCAACACATCCATATAATATATTAATTTTCAGAAAATTATTCCTTTTCTATTCAAAAATAGAATTTTTGAGTAAATTTATTTCAATTACCCACTTAAAACAATATCAAGTCGAAATTTTCTATTCAAGTGTTTAGAAATTCCTATCGACTTTATGGTGTCCCACGATTCGATCAGAATTCATAAACCACTCAACACAACTTAAAACATTTGTTTTAATCAATTAACAAATACGCGCTCTCGTATATACACTCAACTCATTCTAGGGTACTGCTGACCCAATCTCTAATGAGCAAAACCCCATCAATCCTAGGTATTCACTCAACCTAAGCACTGATACCAACTGTAACGAACCGCAAATCCATACTATCTGAGTTGACTACATACATCACACGTCCAACCCAAATATCACGAAAATACGAATCATTTTTTTAGAAGAAAAAGGTAGAAGAAGAACAGAAATAACAACACAAAATCTCACATCATAGCGGAACAAAATATAATATATTAAATTTTTTGAAATAGAAAAATTTAACTGTATAAGATACAATTATCAGAGTACAACACTTACAACACAGCGGAAATAAAAATACTATATATCTAACACTGAAGTCTCCTACTCCAAGCTCCTTTAGATATATCTGTAAAATCCTGAACTACTTGACTGCCCATACAAATTTGGGCACCTAAGAGTTTAGGTAAACAAAACAAAATAAACTCTGGGTCAGTCATGGGACTGGTATGAGTAAAAAAAAATTAAACACCTTGAGAAAATAAACGATATCTCATAAGACCACGCCGTATAACACGGAACGTATTTTTCCCTTATGATAATCCAAAACACTTGATTCAACTTTCAAAATCTTTTGTAAGAAAATGATAATCTTTATATCAAAACTCTTTTGATATTATAATAGTGTCTAAATCAAATAAATAGAAATCTAGTGGAACGTTTGCATCTCACGTTCCACATAAATATAATATACAATCAAAACCACGAGCACTTATTGGGTAATGAATTTTCAACTATGACAAGGTATGGAACCACCTTCCGATAGTGTGTCTCTAGAGGAGAATACACTGGGTTCAACAAGAACATCTTGTAACCCGGCCACACATGACCGACCACTCATTTCGCTTGATTGTATCGAATGTATTTCACCAACGGTTGGGATTAGCAAACGTTTCCCCGAATTTGATAGCATCGAACAGAATAAGGAATTAAATGAATTTCTCTAGATAGGTGATAATACACCCTAATGGGAGCTATCCACATAGCCATGCTGTCTGCCCAATTTTTGTCATTTCCCGATTTGTTGAGGCCTGAGGCTACGATTACTTATCATTCATTGATAACACATTGTAATGACCCGAAAATCCGGTCCAATTTGAGCTGACCAAATAACACAAGTCCAACCCCAAATTGTACTGGAAATTCAAGAAATTAATAGAAAGAAGATAGAGGGTGAGGATAGATAAGATAGAACTAATAGAATAGAAGAAGAAGAAGAAGAACATCATCATCAGAGTGAACACGAATCTCACAGCGGAACGAATAAAATATAACATAACTTTTGAAATAAAACAGTTATGTATACAATAGCACTTATCAAAGTACCATACTTACAACAACAGCGGAAAAACAATAGCTATAAAATCTTGAAGCCTCCTGCTCCAAGCTCCCAAAGTGTATCTGTAAAACCCGACTACTTGACTACCCGTACAAATTTAGGCACCCAAGAGTTTAGGGAAACAAAACAAAATAAACTCCGGGTCAGTCATGGGACTGGTATGAGTAAAACAGTTTAAAATAGTTCAAGTAGGTAAATGATATCTCATAAGAACACGCCGTATAACGGAACGGGTTTTTCCCTTATGAGAATCAAAATTATCTTTATATCAAAAACCTTTTGATATTATAATAATGTCTATCAACCACAATATAATAATCATCTAGCAGAAACGCTTTCATCTCACGTTCTACATATATAGTATACAAATCATAACCGCAAGCACGTATTGGGTAATGGATTTCCAGCTATGACAAGGTATGGAACCACCTTCCGATCAGGGTACTCTAGGAATGATACACTAGAGTTCAACAAGAACATCTTGCAACTCAGCCACACATGACCGACCACTCATTTCGCTTGAGTGTATCGAATGTATATCACCAACGGTTGGGATCAGCAACCGTTTCCCGTATATATATGGGACAACATTGATAGATTAAAGAAGCAAATGAATATTCTCTAGATATGTGATTATACACCCAACTTCGGAGCGACCGACTTAGCCATGTTGCCTCCCGACTTTTGTCATTTACCAGATGTGAGGCTAGAAGCTATGCTTATCTTTTCACATATCATATCTTCATTCACTTTGAATGTCACATCGTCATACCCGCCAAATTACAAATTAATTTATCCAAAAATAACACGGGTATACAGCTAAGAGAAACGAATTCCTCCGCCACCAAACGTGAATACGTTTGAAGAGATCAACTTACGCGATTTATTAGATATACTCTGTCAAACCTTCTTACATACAAGTTGTCCTGGGATTGAACAAACCGAAGGCACTATTCAGTATATCCATCTTAGGCACTGTTATCTAAGACTTATACAATAGCCCTTGCACTTTACTCCGTCTTCAACTATCTTTGGCATATATGATTCGCAGCGCTTATGCCAATACAAAGTGGTTCTTTGGATAATAATCCAACCGGTCTCTCCATATTAACAACGTTAAAATGGTCAAAGACTTCGATATTCGGTGAGTTAACTATCAAAGAAAACACGTGTGCAAACAACGATATTATTTCCATATGGAAATTATATCGATCAATCATCATTTAACATATATATATATTCACATTTCCTTATTTTCTATGTTTAGAAAATATATGTTATTAACACTGGAAAACATTTCCATTGTTTATTTACATATGACTATCATTCCACCACTATCAGTCCCTAACTATAACCAACAAGAGAACAACTTCCCAAGTATAAACCCCGAAGGCCGGAACCAACCTAAAATCGATACCCAGAAAACTATTCAGCTTATTAATCTCTAGTCAGTTTCTAATTTCTGTTTAACTCCATTTTGATTTACTCTAATTGAATAACTCTATTTGTTTAACTCCTATTCGAATACCTAGTATTGAATTTAACTCCATTCGCTTGACTCTAGATCGCAGCGATCACAATGGTTACGCCTGATTCCCTCAGGAAACATCCGACCGCCGTAGGCTATCTGCAGTCCTGCGAATTACGCTAGCAGTCGTGCTAAATGGTAACTTATCCTGAATAACTATGTTTGACTAAATCCCTTTTTGATAAACTACGTTTGATTAACTCCTTTTTATCTCGTCAATTTCCTTTTATAATCCTATTTATTTCCTAAATAAATATTCCTTTATTCTATTTATTTTCTAAATTAAATATTCACCATTATTTAATTCAATGACCATTAAATCCTTTAATTCACCATTCGAATAATTAAATAAATTAATTATTATATCGCTGAAAATGCGGGTCATTACATTCTTCCCCACTTAAAATAGTTTCGTCCTCGAAATTGCTAAGTTTAGAAATCAAACTCTATCGACTTGCCAGACTTATTTGTTCACTTCTTAACTTCAGTTTTAACTGAACTAATTTAATTTCAATTAAATTATTAATTAATTCTTAACAACGTAAATTTTTAAAAATCCTGAAAAATTTCTAACGCCTTAACTTTTCGAAAAATTTCGCCATAACCTCCTTTGTACCGGCCAATACGTCAAACCACAACTCGCCTCTCTAGGCCTCCTTCAGCCCAAAAGAAAATCAAACAGCCAAGCGGCTTGCCAATTCGGCTCATAAATTCCAAACTCATATATAAAATAAGCTTGTACCTTTTTATTGGGCATATCATTACATCCCTATCATTCGTTACCCCTTCTGCATATAGCAATGCATTACCAACTTGATCTACAATCAGTTCATTCTCAAAACCAAATCATCCGCTCTTACCTAAGTCGAATTCTATTTCAACTCGAGTTCCATTCTCAATTTCAAACTCTTAACTTATTAATCCAAGTTAATTCCTTTTTCTTGACCTATCAATTTGGTTCCATTTTAGACTATCTTTAATCGAATCCAATTCTATTTAAATTAGTACAAGTTATATTTCAATATATTTTTACCATCTTATTTTATTTAACTTCATAAGTTAAATTTAAATTCCATAATTTAAATCCCTGGGTTTATTTCAAATCAATTTGAAATCATAATACCAATTCAAAACCCTAGAATTTCTAAATAACTTGTTTTCTCAAACATTTCAAAAACAAAATCTTTGGTAGTAATCCGTCACTTACCAACTCGAAAATCACACCGACGATGTCCGGATCATCATCGGAATTATTTCCCAGCAATTGAAGTGAGTTCAATACTATATCACTTTCAGTTTGAAAAACGTTTTCAAAATCTCCCAAGAACTTAAAATTTTCTTAATTTAAATTCAAATTCTGATTTAAATTCAGATTTACTTCATCGGTTTTCATATATTACACTTATATGAATTCTAATTGGTTATCCATAACCATTTCACTTTTTATAATCTTACTCGATTATAATAACAACTAACACAACCAATATACGATATAAAAATATATTCGGGTAAAATTATTTTCATTTACCCTCTCTTCAAAACATATCGTGTCGACCCATCGTATTCGAGTGTTTAGAAACCCTTATCGATATTGTGGTGCCCCACCATCGACCAAAATTCATAAGCCACTCAACCAATAAAGCGCCACAATATAAAACATTTTTTTATATCAAATAACAAATACGCACTCGTATATATACACTCAACTCAATCTAGGGTATTACTAACCCTATCTTTACCGAGTAACGCTACAGAGCCAAGGTGATTACTTAACCTTTGCTCTGATACCAACTGTAATGACCCGAAAATCCGGTCCAATAGGAGCTGACCAAATAACACAAGTCCAACCCCAAATTGTACTGGAAATTCAAGAAATTAATAGAAAGAAGATAGAGGGTGAGGATAGATAAGATAGAACTAATAGAATAGAAGAAGAACATCATCATCAGAGTGAACACGAATCTCACAACGGAACGAATAAAATATAACATAACTTTTGAAATAAAACAGTTATGTATAGAATAGCACTTATCAGAGTACCATACTTACAACAACAGCGGAAAAACAATAGCTATAAAATCTTGAAGCCTCCTGCTCCAAGCTCCCCAAGTGTATCTATAGAACCCAACTACTTGACTGCTCGTACAAATTTAGACACCCAAGAGTTTAGGGAAATAAAACAAAATAAACTCCGGGTCAGTCATGGGACTGGTATGAGTAAAACAGTTTAAAATAGTTCAAGCAACTAAATGATATCTCATAAGACCACGCCGTATAATGGAACAGGTTTTTCCCTAATGAGAATCCAAATTATCTTTATATCAAAATCCTTTTGATATTATAATAATGTCTATTAACCACAATATAATAATCATCTAGCAAAATCGCTTTCATCTCACGTTCTTCATATATAGTATACAAATCAAAACCGCAAGCATGTATTGGGTAATGGATTTCCAACTATGACAAGGTATGGAACCACCTTCCGATCAGTGTACTCTAGGAACGATACACTGGATTTCAACAAGAACATCTTGCAACTCAGCCACACATGACCGACCACTCATTTCGCTTGAGTGTATCGAATGAATATCACTAACGGTTGGGATCAGCAACCGTTTCCCGTATATATATGGGACAACATTGATAGATTAAAGAAGCAAATGAATATTCTCTAGATAGGTGATTATACACCCTACTTCGGAGCGACCGACTTAGCCATGCTGCCTGCCCGACTGTTGTCATTTACCGGATGTGAGGCTAGAAGCTATGCTTATCTTTTCACATATCATATCTTCATTCACTTTGAATGTCACATCGTCATACCCGCCAAATTACAAATTGATTTATCCAAAAATAACACGGGTATACAGCTAAGAGAAACGAATTCCTCCGCCACCAAACGTGAATACGTTTGAAGAGATCAACTTACGCGATTTATTAGATATACTCTGTCAGACCTTCTTCCATACAAGTTGTCCTGGGACTGAACAAACCGAAGGCACTATTCAGTATATCCATCTTAGGCACTGTTATCTAAGACTTATACAATAGCCCTTGCACTTTACTCCGTCTTCAACTATCTTTGGCATATATGATTCGCAGCGCTTATGCCAATACAGAGTGGTTCTTTGGATAATAATCCAACCTGACTCTCCGTATTAACAACATTAAAATGGTCAAAGACTTCGATAGTCGGTGAGTTAACTATCAAAGAAAACACGTGTGCAAACAAAGGTATTATTTCCAGATAGAAATTATATCGATCAATCATCATTTAACATATATATATATATATATATATATATATATATATATATATATATTCACACTTCCTTATTTTCTATGTTTAGAAAATATATGTTATTAACACTGGAAAACATTTCCATTGTTTATTTACATATCACTATCATTCCACCACTATCAGTCCCTAACTATAACCAACAAGAGAACAACTTCCCAAGTATAAACCCCGAAGGCCGGAACCAACATCAGATCGATACCCAGAAAACTATTCAACTTATTAATCTCTAGTCAGTTTTTAATTTTTGTTTAACTCCATTTTTATTTACTCTAATTGAATAACTCTATTTGTTTAACTCCTATTCGAATAACTAATATTGAATTTAAATCCATTCGCTTGACTCTAGATCGCAGCGATCACAATGGTTACGCCTGATTCCCTCAGGAAACATTCGACCGCCGTTGGCTATCTGCAGCCCTGCGAATTACGCTAGCAGTCGTGCTAAATGGTAACTTATCCTGAATAATTATGTTTTACTAACTCCCTTTTTGATAAACTACGTTTGATTAACTCCTTTTTATCTCGTCAAATTCCTTTTATAATCCTATTTATTTCCTAAATAAATATTCCTTTATTCTATTTATTTTCTAAATAAATATTCTCCTTTATAATCTCCTATTTATTTTCTAAATAAATATATTTCAAATTATTTCCTTTTATAAAATCGGTTGATTTTATAAAATCCCTTTTTTTTCAATATACATTGAAATAATTCTTTTTACATCCCAGGGGTCTTTTATGATATTTAAAATAGCAAACCACAATGATCGATATCATTTAAACACACATAATCAAACAGATTATATATCACATCATATATTACAATATATGAACGGAACAGTATTATAAATATTGTGGAGTCCAGTTGGACCCCTCCAACCTGTTTCCCTGCATCGCAGATGTTAAACAATATAGATACCATCACTTTCAGTTCCATATGATATATTCTGTTAAACAGAATAAATATAGAAATTCAACTAACTGACTAGCAGTTCAATCAAACAGTCAACACACAGTCAATCAGCCAATATTTAACAGTTCTAAAAATGCAACATGAAATTATAAACTGTTCAGAGTTAGTGAGATTTACTCACATTGGACGATCATCGTTAATAACGAAAATCATCGCTTGATTTATACGGACAATTTATTTTGCTATAAATTGTAACGAGCTCGGATTCACTCCCAGTCAGTTCCAGCGTGTAGCCACCATCCATACGATCCCGACGGATCTTGTTTCATGGAATTCTGATACAGTATGATCGATATATGATTTATACAAGTTATTATCCAATTTAAATAAAAAACAAACTTAATTTAAATTCATAAATGGGCTTAACCCATTGATTTGGCCCAACCATCCACAACTAAGCACTACTATGATTTCATCTTCTTGCACAACAGAATACCCAACTCCAAAGAAAACACCACAGCCAGTAATCGCGACTTTACTCTTTCCTAATACCTTCACTTCTCCATGATTTAAATCGAAACAACTTTCGTTAACTTGCTTATCCAAATATCTACCTCCTCAGACCAAAATCAACAAATCGGACACCCCGCGCTTAACAGACTATCACAGCCCATCACATAAAATAACAACGACATCTTAACTTTGTCAACTCCCTAGGCAACACGCAAAAGAAAGGGCCATACTCTTTGCTGAACGCATCGACTTAAACGCCGTTGGTTTCCCCCTGTATAGTTCACCGGAGGGTCAGACTTCTCTCTGTCCAAACTGTTGTACCTGCACGCCAAACAGGCTTCGCCAATTCCCACTTCCCCTCAGAAATAATCCACCTACAGTACTCGTAATTGATACCCCCATCATCGCAAACAAACCCAGCAGCCTTCCCCTTTGACTACTTGCGATCCTTGACCTATCCCCTGCTTCTTGTTCGAGAGAAGCTCCTCCGTTATCATCAATAGCTTCGCTGTCCACTACTACTTCTCCATGGCACCACAATCCAGACCCTACATCCCTCTTGTCAATCGCGACTTTGCCATATACGGCGAAAAACACCGAACCCCCTCATCACGAAATCCCATCAGAACTTCACAACAGCAGCTCCTGCTCGCCCTAAATCCATCGCTCTCCCCCTCGACTCAAAACATAGCATACAACACCAACCCCTCTCAGCCCTAGGTTCTCTGTAGAAAAACCCAAGAATAAAACTGACGCCGAACCAGTTGGAAAAGGTATAGGCTTGAAGAGGATCTCACCAGTATTGCAAAGTTATTAGTCCTAGGATTTGTAGGAATTTTCTTTGAATTCTTTTTGATTTAATTTGCTCACCGAGATTTCTGGATTGAAGAATACTGGCGGCGGTTTTCTAAGGGGATAAAAAAATTAGATTTAGAACATGTTGAGGCATATATATAGGAACCTTTTGTTATTTTTGTATTTGATTTAATTCATTCGTTATTTGTATACGCTGTCTAAAAATCACACGATGACCTACGATACCCAAAAATCATGAAAACTGGCAAGCAGCTACAGTTCGATATTACGGTCCCAACGAAACTGGTTTCGTCGAATTCCGACTCCGTTTTCTCACACAGCGTATTTTTAACCATTAGAATACTGACTGTTTTTCACATTAAAAATCCGTACGACCACACACTGACTCTAAAAATCAAGGAAATTGAAGTCTAACAATAATTTGATGTTGTGGTTCCAACAAAATTAGTTTCGTCGAATTCCGACTTCGTTTGCAAAAGTGACTATTTTTAAAGCCTTAAATAACCCTTTTAAATATATAAATATATTTAAATATAATTAAATTTAATATTTAAAAATAAATATTATCGTATATATTCACAGTGGAATACCATACGGCTCCAGGGTAATTATATATTCGATATTCCAAGTCTAGGTTGAATCGATTTTCAATTTATATTGAAATTCCCTTTTATAACGTATATAAAGCGTTGCAAATTATAAAGGAATTTCACAACGACTTTTCTGAAATTTGATTTGGACGTAAATCAAAATCTACACGACGAAATCCAGATTTTTCTCTTTCACTAGAAAGATATACTCCACCAGTTCCACACATTTCTTGTTTCACGGAAATCTGGCTTAAAATGAATCCTGTACATTCAGTTGAAGTTCAAATCGCCAAATTACGAACTGCAGCGCCATTTCAAGCTCGATTTTAATTATAATATAATTATACGTTCAAACTTCGTTCAAATAATATATTCGTTATTCTAATTCAATTCTAAACTGAATTAAATATCACAGATGACCTAGTTCACACCATATCGCCATTTCAGCCAATTCTGATTATTTCAGAATTTAAATATATTATTTAATTTAATATTTTAATTAAATATTCACCATTATTTAATTCAACGAACATTAAATCCTTTAATTCACCATTTAAATAATTAAATTAATTAATTATTATATCGCTGAAAATGCGGGTCATTACACACGTTCACTTTGAATGCCACATTGTCAGATTCGTTAATCATTAATTGATTTGCACAAATATATTCTGGACATTATGCTAAGAGAATAAATTCTCCGCCACCATATATATTTATACAGAACAACATATGCGATCATTGGAAATACTCTGTCAGACATTCGTCCATATACGTTCGTTCTGGGATTGAATGAAACCGAAGGCACAATTTCCATTAATTGAAAAAGCCCTTGCACTCTACTCTGTCTCCGATTATCTTCATATAATCTGATTCGCAACGCTACTGCCAATAGGAGTGGTTCTCGGATAATAATCCAACCGTTCTCTCCATATTGACAATGATCTTGGCAAACACTTCGATAGTTGGTTATTTAACTATTGAAGAAAAACAAACATTCATTCCAAGCATCAAACAAATCATTGGGCCTTTTAATTAATATTCATTAAATAAAACACTTCTCCATTACCTTATCAATATTCGTTAACATGATATTTTCGATAATCATCTTGGCCTCTCACGCTATTTGGAAAATATTTCCATATATCGCCTTCTTTTATTTTCTACACTTAGAAAATATATTCTATTTATAATTGGAAAACATTCCAATTACTTGTCTCTTTCACGCCTGTTCATTTCTACACTCAGGAAATATTTATTTTATATATTTCCAAAATTCCACTTACTTAGGTTAAAACGAATGTTATATAAAACATCGTTACAACAACCCAAAATATTGCATTCAACTAAATCTCTTTAAACATCTCTCTTCTAGACCGAATCTTGTTATTTATCGGTTAATAATGAAATCAATCAAGTTGGGGTATAACTACCTCTCAGACCTTGATTGAATAACATTGTTAACTTCAAAACGGACAAGATGACATATCTCTAATAATCAACATCATATAAACTAATTACTCATTTTTAAAACATGTATATGTTTCTCTTTCTATTTTTACCAGATTTAATTATAGATTTCCTTTTTGATTATAATATTCTATTTTAAATTCGTTTCCTAATTGAATTCAACATATATTAATATATTGATTTTCTACTTATCCAATTTTCTTAAATAAAAAATCCAACTCCTTAAATTCTCGGAAAATTTTGCCATAACCTCCTTTGTACGGGTCACTCGGTACAACTACAGAACGCCTCTCTGGGCCCTTTCCATTCAAAAAGAAAATCAAAAAGACAAGTGGCTTGACGATTCGGCGCATAAAATCTCATATGGAATTTAAACGTGTACCTCTTTGTTGGGCACACGAATTATAAACTTCATACACTTCATCCCATACCTGTCAAACCCATATACATCCATACCAATTTGTTTCAACTCAATCGGCCATTTTTAACTAAATTTGTTAAATTATCTTTAATCAGCTCTTTGCCCATTTCATCTTTTTAATTGAACATATAATTTCCGGATATGTTTTTATTTCACTTAAAAACCAATCTAATTCCATTTTCAACCCAAGTTTCATATTTGATTTCGAATATGAATTAATAAACCTCATTCACTTATCCAACGCCCAAATTCGATTCAAAACACGATTAACTAATTATTCTTCAAATTAGTTAATTCTATTCCATAACTAAAAATATGATTTTTGTTTCAAAAATCATTTCATTTACACAACTTGAGTTCATATTTATTTTACAACTCACATCTGGATTTTTCTAATGGAGATTCGGATTTTATTTACTTAAAACCCTTTTATTTATTTAAATAAATCGTTATGGTTTTATAATGGTTATGGAGATATTTTTCTGAAAATTTGATTTTTACATAACTCAAAATCTATACGATGAAATCTAGATTTTTCTCTTCCATTAGAAAACAATTATCAAATTGGTCCTGACGGTTCTTGTTTCAAGGAATTCCGACTTAAATTGAGTTCTATATACTCAATTGAAATTCGAACTGCCAATTTATGAACTACCGCGTTGCGGCGAGTTCATTTTAGTTATATTTATATATATAAACATTTAAACTTTGTTTATAATAATTTCAACTCCATTCTGTTATATTTTAATATATATCAAATCAATTTTCCCAATTCAACTTAATATTCTGATTATGCCTAGTCGTCGATTATTTCGTAATTCAGTTATAAATTTATTTATAACTCATTCTTCGATATTAAATTCAAATCCTCTTTTAAAATAATTATTTTATAAAATTCGATATAAATCGAATTTCATTTATAAATCCGTTGGATTTTTTTCAATTCAATTTATATTCCGGATTTCGAAATATAATAAATCGTCCCATTTCAAAACACTTTCCAATTCACTTTTAAATTCATATTTGAATTTAAACTGCTACATTATCTCATGATAATTTATTTTCACCAGATTTATAAACATCGTTTATAAATTCAACTTCCTTATTTTATATAATAAAACAAATTTCCATTTCAAATCCATTTGAAACCCAATTCAATTTATATTCCGAATTCCAAAATAAAAGCCGTCATTCTCTTTTCTAAATGATTTCAAATTCTATTTTCAAATTCATCCTGTAATTTAAAGTTACCAATTATCTCTTGATAATTAATTCACCATATTTATAACATTGTTTATAAATTTACCTGTTTTACATTTAAACAATCCATTTCAAAATCTATTAAAAACCAAAATCTTATTTTGCAATATTCTATTTATTATAACTTATCCATATGTAGCATAGAATCTATTTTCATATTTAAATTTAACTTTTATTTAATATAATCCTAATATTTTTTCTAGACATATTGTATTTAAATAAATTTGAACTAATCGAATTTAAATCATAAATCCTTACGGATTTATTTTAGTTCAATTTATATTCTGAACATCAGAATAAACTTCATCGTTTACTTCTTTAAAACGATTCCACATTTCTATTTTTAAATTCATATTTGAATTTAAATATTCAAATTATCTAGTGATAATTTTTCCACTTTATTTATAAACACCATTTATAAATTGATTTCAATTCCCTGATTATCCAATGAACATCATTCCATTTAATTTATAAACATCGTTTATATATTTCTTCAATTTCCGCATTCTTTAATTTTTAAACATTGTTTATAAATTTCTTTACTTGTTTTTGTTATTCAAACAAGTTAATATTTCTCAGTCCATTCGAAATTCGAATTCTATCTTTAGAAAAATTGACTTCACCTTCAATTCTCAAAAATCCCTTTCACAATATTTTTATAAATCAAAATTTAGGCCCAATGATATTTTAAACACCCAAAACAACCAATTATAAATGACAAGTTTTCTAACACATCATATATGATAATATATATGAAAAACAAACAAATAATAATATTTTTGAGGAATCCAGTTGGATCCCTCCAACCTGTTTATCCTGGATCCACAAACGTCAGCCAACATAAATTATACACATTCTGCTTCGAGGCAGGATATCGTAGTATAGAAGGTCATCCACGATCATAGCGCGGGGCGTATAGGGTCATCCGCTAACGATACTACGGGCATCCGCTAATGGTACTGCAGGAACTATCCACTCACCAATATATATATACATTTATATAATAACCACAAACACCAATCCTAAATAACTAATATATATTTAATAATAGCCACAGAAATATTTAAACGCATCCAAGTAGCCAACAATTTATTTTAACGATAAAAATAAATTTAAATAAATTTCAGAGTGAGAATTACTCACCGTGTATTTTTAATTGCCGAATATCCAGTAAACTCCATATTGTCTCCGCTACGCATTCACTTGTATTGTCTCAAATGAATATACCACCTATAATTATTTTTATTCATCGATTGAACGATTATTTATTTAATTAACTACTTATAAATAAATTAATTACTCTAAGTATATTTAAATATTTTGAAAGCGTATACCTTACTGTTATCCGTTCCAATTATTTTGCAAAGAAATTTGCAACTACCACTTCACACTATACACTGTCGTCACTCCATCATCTCGATCATAATAAATTTCGCCACCACAATCAACAACTGTTATAATTATTATTAAAATTTCAGTTTGTATATATATAAAAAAAACATTATTAATCAACTTAATAAACTAACTCTCTATACCTTAAATCATTTTGCCTTCTTCCTGAAACTGTCACCTGCTACCACCATCAAAACCATTCAGCTCGCACACCTCCCCAATTACCTTACTTCCTATCAGGACCTTCGAGCACTAGTGGCTTCTTTGAAAACCAATACCAGTTTCAATGTTGCACTCCCCAAAGCACCTCGTAAGTAACAGCAAATTCAAACACATCCTCAGATTGACAATAACAACCCGACCTCTCCTCTGAATCGTACACCCTCCAGACTTTGAGACTTCAACCCAGTTCACCATTCAACAACATCCACTTCCAAAAACTACGCACCCTCTCTCCTCAATCGGTTTCACCATCTTAACCCCTTAACTCCCTTTCTGCTACTAACGGTAATCGTTCCTCAGCTCCAAAAATCATCACTCGATGTCACCTCAGAACACGTCATTGCCCCCCTTTAGGTCGCATCACCCTCGATCACCGAGTTTCACAAGTTTTCAACTTCGCAAGCCCAATTAGCACCATCGTACGCTCCCATTTCCACTTTGAACCTAGATCTTGAATGGGATGAACAGTAATAGCTCGCGATGAACAACTTCGAACCCTAATCCTTGATCAAATCGAACTTTACCAACATCACGTACCCCTGGCGTCGACTCCAGAACGTCATGGTCTTCCTCTGAGTTTTGCCAGACTCGCCGTTCAATTGCGTATCGATCGATTTGAAATGGGTTTTAATTTTTAAGGCGGTGGCCCTCTTCTTCTTTTTTTCTATTTGAAGCTTTGATTTTTTATTTACAGAGGGAGTGAATCCTACGAGAAATCAAAGAAGGGAAAAGGAGAAGCTAGTTGCGTTTATATAGATGAGTATACTTCGACATTAAGGAAATGTTCTGCATTAGTACACCATAGGTTATAGGTTAAGTACAGTGTAATTAATTTCAATTAGATTTTGATTTAACCATGATTTGAGTTCGAGCTTATCCACTATGTTTTATAATAATATATTTTGGGGTTCTGAACTCCAATCAAACACAACAACCTATGTTTATAAGGTTTAACCACTATTCTGAACACACTGGAACAGGATTCGAAGCTCCATTCGATCGTATAGAGGAGATATTAATTTAAATCTATATAAAGTAGATTAAAAATAATTAATCCCTTGATAATAAATTATTACTATTATCGTTGTCTATATGGAAATAGAATTTATACTAATCATCTGAATTGTTTGTATTCAGTTCTATCTTCAGATTCGATTATCGTATTACGATGATTATATATATTCGAAATAAATCGCATTTCGATTATTAAATCGATAAGTTAATATATTAATTCAATTGTATTATTAACTCAATATTTAAATCCTTATTAAATATTTAAAATTAATTGACAAAAAAAATCCGGGTTATTACACACAAGCATTTGCGGTGTATGACGGTCGTCACATTTGAGCAATATAACCAGATTCAAAATTTGTACAATCTTCATTATTCCAAGAATACTTTGGCTTGGTTCAGATTAGATTTGAGTGGAGAAGAGGAAAAAAGGAAATCTGCACCATATGTGCTTTTGTAACACCCTATAGGCGTTGCAAATCTGTTTGAATTGAAAATGTTTTGAAACACTTTAATGGTGTTGCAGTTCTGCACAGGGAGAAAGAAGAAGATGAAGAATTTTTTTTTATTCTTTGCTACTGATATGCACATCGCTATTTATAGCGATGGAGGAAAGTGTCAATTTGTAAGCATGGCGACTTTTCCAATGGATCAGAATCAGAACCGTTAGCAACGATCACGTTCATTCGTCGCCTCTCTTCAAAATTCTAAAAGTTGAAATCCATTACTGTATGAATTCGAAATCCGAATCTGGGATGAAATTAACCTTTTACTATTTTTCAGTTCCTATCCAAACATATGTTATTAGATCCGAGCCTAAAAACTAGTACTCGGTCTGGTTGGATATACGACATGCATATATGGCGGTTATGCATGATTTCCCTCCTCACAACAAACCAAACATTTGAGTGTCTCAAGGCTCAATCCCTTCATGAGAGTTTTATACTTAAACAATTATAGTACCACATTCCCCATGCTATAGGATTTTGTTCATTTTTTCTTACCCTTTCCCTCTTCATCTCTCTTCAAAAATAAAACCAATGGAGGAAAATTGGAAATATCCAATGATTCTTATATGTATTTTTATTAGTGCTTTAGGGAACATGTTGAAATTGTTTAGTACTTGACATAGTGTACAATACATACAACCCATCTCATTGATTAAACAAAAAAATATTAACCTTAACATTGTGTGAATAACATTCACGATATATCTTACACTTTGAAAATGTTTAAGACTTGATAGCAAACAAGAAGTTATGTTACAACATAAAATTAAACATATAAAAATGAGATACATGGCTAAATAGAGAGACAAATATGCAAAGTTTTAATAACATCTAATTACCATCTTTTGCAATTAGCTGTATCATCAGGAATACATGCCAACTGTGTCCTCTAAGTCCACAAATAGGGTTGTCGTGGTAGTGTTTTGGTCACCTGTATGTAATGAGGTCAGATGAGAACGTAGCAATGGATTCTAAATAGGATACAATAGCCGTTTAAAGAGAGGCAATGATCAGTAGAGGCCAAGCACATGGAAGGTAAGGCGAGAGCGGAAGTTGTAGCGCGGTATTGGAATCTAAGGGTCGACATATATTTAATGGGGGAAATAATGGATTCAAAGGGGCGATGGGTGGTAACAATCTTTTAATGGATCAGTTAATTAGGTTAGGAGAGGATACTGAAGAAATAAATGATAATTCGAGGTAGAAAACGCAGAAGATGAAGAACTTGAGGCGTGCATGAGAGATATGGTTTTTTTAGGGTTTTTTTAATATGTTTCGCTTTCTTTGAGAGCCAAAGCACAATAATAATAGTTAATTTGGAAAAAAAATTAAATTATTTCTAACTTTTACAAAAAGTGGCCACAAATTAAATTGTTTTTTATATAATAAAAATATTTTATTTTTTCAATATGCGCCCCTTGAGCTTTTGACATAATTGATCGTTCAACTATTTACCCAAAAGCACTCGATTGGTTCAAAATTGAAAACATTAAATGGGATGGACGATATACGAATGAAGTGATATTCAAATTATATGTCCGATATAACGTGAGTCGACTTTTAAAATAATAAACATATTTTGTACATAAATCCTTTGAATATTATTTAGTAGAAAAAACAACAATATTATATCATTAAAATTGTATGGAGCACAAAAAGTTACTAAACATTTGTAGTACTAACAATTAAATTAAATAAAAAATAATTAATATAAAATAAAATAATGTTTATTATTTATTAAACTGTGCTTAATAAATGAAGAAATGAGTACTATTATTTAGTAATTTTTTATTAGATTACTAGTAAATCAGAAGAAAATATATTCTAAAACTAAAAATTCATGAAATAAAAGAAATGAATAAAAAAATATTATTTATTATTGTTTTATGTATGAGAATTCGAAGGACATAGAAAACACACAAAGAACTCTTACCGTAAATGTAACACCTTGAATTTGGTGTTAGATAAATTATTTATTTAGTCATATTCCAAAAACATAATTTGAGAAAACTATGGAATATGACCATGAAATTTGCACCATTGCATTTGTGATGGAATTATTGTCAACTTTCATGTTTGGAACTTCGTGAACGGAGTTCATATGAAAAAATTACAGACGAAATATGGAAATGGACGAAAAATAATTAATCAGAAATAGTATATTAATGGTAATTAGCATTACCATTTATCACCCCGCCTCCATAGTAGACAGGTTGATTGAGCGGTTGACCGTGCCTACGACCTAATGGTCGCAGCCTATTGTGGCGGGTAGGGTTTTATATATTAATGGACAGATTTTTTTAAAATGAAATCTATCTATCCAAGATCATTTCAATGCCTCTAAATAAAGGCTTAGACCCCACCACTTTTTTTCATATTTTATAGAGGAAGTAGCGAAACTCTACAATTTACATAATCTCATCTAAATTTCTGAAATATATATTTTATAATCAAACAAGCAAGGATTGGAGATAATAAAGCCAGATTAATGAACAAGGATTGGTTTTGCACGTATTTTTGTAAGGATTTATAGAATAAAAACCTAAAAGTTGTGATTCAGTTCCAGATTTGGGATGGCTTTTTTAGTGAGTGGTAAATATATATATTGTTTATTATATATTATCTTATTTCGTTGGTATAATCTAAATTTCATACGCTTAGCTCTAATAAATGCATATTTGTAGGCTTTTAAATTGTAGTGTTCTTATTCTGCGTACAATTATTCTATAGTTTGTGGTTATTCTTTGTACCTTGTACCTGGAGTTCAGTCCCTAAATAAATATTGAGAATTGTGTAGTATTATTCCAGATTTGTAAATTTGGTGTAATTTATGAGATTATATAAGTTGATAATTTTTAATTTTTAAATCTCCCTATTTTGAATTGTTTGAGGTTTTGTATAATTTTTGTAAATGAGCCTTTTTGTCCTTTTCTGTAAAAAGAAGGTATTTGGAAATTACAAGGAATAAGCCTAAAAACATAGGGGAAGAGATGTATAAAGTTACATATTATTTAAGTAGTTTATATTGCATGTTCCAATAAAAATTATTACCCACTCCTTGTGATTTTAAAATATTTCTCTTTTTAGGATGTTTTGGGTAATTTTTGGAAATGATCACAAATAATTTTTTTTATGAGATTGGAAATCTTGGCAATTCAGAACATGAAAGGATTGTTTCAGTCAGTAACAAAGTTGTAATGTAAAAGAACTAAAATAATATATTGGTAACTACGTGTAACGACCCGAATTTTTAGTCGATTGATTTTAAATATTTAATATTGTTTTAAATGTTGTATGATAATATAAATGAATTTTATATTGAGAATCGATTTAATAATCGAGATAAAATTTATTTCGAATATATATAATTATCGTAATACGAGAATCTAAAATAATTCAACTCGAAATTTATAACTAAGTCAAATTAATTCAAATGATTAATAGAAATTCTATTTGAATAGGAACGATGGTATTAATAATAATTTATTATCAAGGAATTAATTGTGTTTAATTTAAATTATATTATATTGATTTAATATAGTTATTATACATGTATATATACACGTTCAAAGTAAATTTTTATAATTTATTCTGTTAAGTTCAGAATACTGTTACAAAGTTAAAACGACATTTATTACGTTAAAAAAGCGGTTCATGTGTGAACCATGATATATGTTTAATGGATAAGATCAAAATCGAATTGAAAATCAAATCGGAATCTGTTTAAATAAAATAAAGATCTCTTCATTTCAAATTGAATTAAATACATTGCACTTAAAGCTACCCTATAATTTATTTTGCGCAGACCTATGTTCTTCGTGCTTAAGCATTCTTTACCCATAAATCTCGAGTCCTTTGTTTTATTTCTTTCTCTTTACATTTCGTTCTTCAGTAAACTAGGAACAAATCAAAGCTCTGAATAAATGAAATGGCTTCTCTTAACGATTTCTAAAATCAAAATAAAACAAGACCCAAAATCAAAGATAAGTTATAATTTGGGGACTGGGTAATTAGGGTTGAGGGCGAAGAGGAATTGAGGACGTGGTTGAGATCGTAGCGGCCTAGGGTTAGTTCGACATGGAGGAAACAAACTCCGACGGTCCTGGAGGGATTCAAGATTTAAAACCATAATGATTTGAATGCTGCGGTGGCGTATTTTTGGATTTAGGGCATTGAGAAATACCCACGATGGTTTTTTTGGTGAAACTTCATGTTAGCTAGCATCGACGGATCCTTGAAAAAAAACATTGGTTCGTGCTCACCGCGGGGAAGAATTCGAAGTTGTCATTGGAGTTATGGTGGAAGAAGTATTTGTGTGGTCTGCTTATCAAATTGGGGTGTGATGTTACACTGTGCAGTAACCATGATTTGGTCGTGATGATTCAGAAGGGGTCTGGGTCTTCAATGAGGTCACTATCTGGTAATGTTCATCAAGGGCAGATGGTTTGTGATGGCGGCGGAGTCCGTGGATGATCGGGGTGATGGCCAGGACTAGTCAAGGCTCAAGTCAGTATGGGGTTCTATAGGCAGATTCTCTTTTCATTTAGGAAGGAAATTTTCAAGGAAATGTGAGTAAAAAAAATTAAATAATTAGTTATTAGTGAATATTTTAATAATCGTGAACTCGTACAATTTATAACTCTCATGTGCTAGTTCTGATCGAGATGCCATTGGTTTCGTTAAGTTAGTCTTGACAATATCTGCGTATACAAACCGAGTTGACATGATTTAGAGATAAGTGGGAGTTTTGTCTAATTTTAAACATTTGGTTAAAATTAGATAAAGACGACAATAAATCATCGAATAAAAATCAAGGTGAATAAACTCACTCTCTGGTTCAATTAAGATTTATTATAATTGAATTTTTATTTAATATAAATATTTATATGTTGTTTGTTGGTTGATTGGTTGCATTGCTATTTAAATATTTTTGTGGCTATTATAAATATTTTAGTTATTTAGGCTTGGTGGTTGTGGTTATTATATATATTGGTGGTTGGATATTTCCCAGAGTACCATTAGTGGATGCCCGTAGTATCATTAGCGGATGGCCCTGTGCTCCCCCACAATATGATAGTGGATGACCTTCTATACCGCGACATCCTGCTTTGAAGCAGGATTAGTATTATTTATGTTGGCTAGCATCTATGGATGCAGGAAAATAGGTAGGAGGGATCCAACTGGATTCCTCAAAAATATTATTATTTGTTTGTTTTCATATATATTATAATATATAATGTGTTAGAAAATATGTGATTTTATAATTGAGTGTTTTGGATGTTTAAATATCACTAGGTCTAAATGTTGATTTATAAAAATATCGTGAAAAGGGATTTTGAGATTTAAAAGGGAAAATCTATTTTTCTAATATAATTTGAATTTCAAATGGGCTAAGAAATAAACTTGTTTTGAATAATAAAGACAAGTAATGAATTTATAAATGGTGTTTATAAATAAAATGGAATAAGTATCATTGGATAATATGAATATTTAAATTCAAATGTGAATTTAAAATGAGAATTTTAGAATCGTTTTAAATAGTAAACGATGAAATTTATTCCGATATTCGGAATGTAAATGAAATTGAATAAATACATAGGATTTATGTTTGAATTTGACTACGTCGGATTTATAAAAATAAATTATTCCCAAATAGGATATTTAGATTGTATTAGATTGAAACTAAAATAAAATATGAAAATAGATTCTATATTTATATAGATAAGTTATAATAAGTAGAATATTCCAAAATAAGATTTTAGCTTTAAATAGATTTCGAAATGGAACTTGTTTAAATGTATAAAACAAGAAAATTTATAAAAGGTGTTTATAAATGTAATAAACTAATTATCAAGTGATTATTTGAAATGTTAAATTCAAGTATGAATTTAAAAATAGAATTTGAAATCATTTCGAAAAGGATACGATGGTTTTTATTTCGGAATTCAGAATATAAAATGAATTGAGTTTTAAATAGATTTTGAAATGGAAACTTGTTTTGAATTATAAAACAAGGAAGTTAAATTTATAAACAACATTTATAAATTAAGTGGGATAATTATCATTGGATAATTTGAAATTATAAATTCAAATATGAATTTAAAAGTGAATTGGAAAGTGTTTTAAAGCAGAACGATTGATTATATTTCGGAATTCGGAATATAAACTGAATTGAGAAAAATCCAACGGATTTATAATTGAAATTCGATTATATCAAAATTTATAAATAATTTGTTTATAAAAGAAATTGGAATTTAATATAGAAGATCGAGTTATAAAAAAATTATAACCGAATTATGAAATAATCGGTGATTAAGTTGAATTGAAAAAATTGGTTTAAAATATATTAGAATGGAGGTGAAATTTAGTTTAAACAAAGTTTAACATTTATATTTAAATATAATTTAAAACGAACTCGCTGCAGCGTAGAGTTCATAAATTGATGTTTTGATCTTCAATTGAGTATATAGAACTCAATTTAAGTCGGAATTCCTTGAAACAAGAATCGTCCGGACCGATTGAATAATAATTTTCTAATGGAAGAGAAAAATCTAGATTTCGATTTATAGATTTTGAGTTATGTCAAAATAAAAATTCCAAAAAAAACAGCGCCATAATCCATATTAAACCATAACGGTTTACTTAAATTAATAAAAGGATTTTAAGTAAATAAAATCCGAATTTCCATTAGAAAAATCCAAATTTCCACTAGAAAAATCCAGATCTGAGTTATAAAATAAATATGAACTCAAGTGGAGAAAACGGGTTGATTTTTGAAACAAAAATCAAAATTTTAATTGTTGAATAGAATTAACTAATTTATAAAATAATTATTTAATGGGGTTTCGAATTGAAATTGGATTTTGGATAAGTGAATTCGGTTTGTAAATTCATATTCGAAATCGAATATGAAACTTGACTTGAAAATGAAATTCGTTTGGTTTATAAGTAAATTGAAAATATATTTAAACGCATGATATGTTCAATTAAATAGTGGAATAGGCAAAAGAGCTAATTAAAGAAATAAATTAGCGAACTGAGTTAAAAATTATTGGATTGAGTTAAAATAAATTGGGAATGGACGTATATATATGGAATGTGTATGGAATGAAGAGAATGAAGATTATAATTCGAATG
Organism: Allium sativum; assembly: GCA_030737875.1. Lineage (NCBI taxonomy): Eukaryota > Viridiplantae > Streptophyta > Magnoliopsida > Asparagales > Amaryllidaceae > Allium > Allium sativum. The sequence goes on along the minus strand of CM060924.1, from coordinate 522,057,438 downwards.
CCCGACAAAAAGGTACATGTTTAAATTCCATATGAGTTTTTATGCATCGAATCGGCTAGCCACTTGGCTTTTTGATTATTATTTTTGGAATGGAAAGGGCCTAGAGAGGCGAGTTGAGGTTTGAGCTATCGTCTGGTACCAAGGAGGTGCTGGCAAAATTTTCTGGAAATTTAAGGAGTTAGATTATTTTTAAGAAAATTTGATAACTAGAAATCAATATATTAATATATATAGAATTCGATAAGGAAACGAACTAAAAATAGAAAATTATAAACAAAAAGAAAATTTGTAAATTCAAAATTGTTAAGAATAGAAAGAGAAATGTATACACGTTTAAAATAAATAAATGGACAATTGGTTTTATGTGACGTTGATTATTCAATATAAGTGGTCTTGTCTGTTTTGAAGTTAAGGACGTTTTCAGTCAAGGCTTGAGAGGTAATTATACCTCAACTTAATTGATTTCATTATTAACCGATAAATAGGAAGATTCAGTCTCGAAGACCAACGTTTAAAGAGATTTAGTTGAATGCCGCATTTTGGGTTGTTGTAACGATGTTTTACACAGCATTCATTTTAACCCAAGTAAGGGAGATTTTGGGAAATATAATAATAAATATTTCCTAAGTATAGAAATGAATGGTCATGAAAGAGATTAATAATTGGAATGTTTTCCAGTTATAAATAGAAGATATTTTCTAAGTATAGAAAATAAAGGAATGCGATATATAAAAATATTTTCCAAATAGCATAAGTGGCCAAGATGATTGTTGAAAATATTAAATTAAAAAATATTGACAAGGAAATGGAAAAGTAATTTAATTAATGAAATATTAATTAAGGGGATAGGTGATTGTTTGAAGCTTTAAATGAATGTTGGTTTTTTCTTCGATAGTTAAATAACCGACTATCGAAGTATTGACCACTATCGTTGTCAATATGGAGAGACCGGTTGGATTATTATCCGAGAACTACTCTGTATTAGTAGTAGCATTGTGAATTAGATTATATGAAGATAATCAAAGACAGAGTAAAGTGCAAGGGCTTTTTCTATTAATCCTAGGTAGAAATTGCCAAAGATGGATTAATGGAAATTGTGCCTTCGGTTTCGTTCAGTCCGAGGATGAAGTTGTATGGACGAATGTCTGAAAGAGTATTTCCAATGATCGCATATGTTGGTCTGTATAAATATATATGGTGACGGAGAATTTATTCTCTTAGCATAATATCCAGTTTATATTTGTGCAAATCAATTAATGGTTAACGGAACTGACAATGTGGCATTCAAAGTGACTGTGCTATTAGTGGAAGGTAAGAAATCGTAGCATCAGGCCTCAACAACCGGGAAATGACAAAAATCGGGCAGGCAACATGGCTAAGTGGGTAGCTCCCAATTAGGGTGTATCATTACCTATTTAGAGATATTCTTTTCATTCTTTATTCTATTCAATGGTGTCCCTTTCGGGAAAATTTTTGTTGATCCCAACCATTGGTGGTATATACACTCAAGCGAAATGAGTGGTCGGTCGTGTGTGGTCGGGTTACAAGATGTTCTTATTGAACCCAGTGTATTCCTCTCTAGAGATACACTATTGGAAGGTGGTTCCATACCTTGTCATAGTTGGAAATTCATTACCCAATAAATGTGCAGTTTTGATTGCATATTATATATGTGGAGCGTGAGATGCAAACGTTCCACTAGATTGTTATTTATTTGATTTAGACACTATTGTAATATCAGATAAGTATTGATTTTATAGAAATGTATTGGGTTATCGTAAGGTAAAACCATATGTGTTTTATGTGTGGGTCGGTCTTATGATTATTCATTCTTGAAAAATGAGTTTTAAAAGTTAAACTAAATGGTTAAAGTTTACTCACACCAGTCCCATGACTGACCCATAGTTTATTTCATTTTGTTTTACCCTAAACTCTTGGGTGCCCAAATTTGAACGGGTAGTCAAGTAGTTTGGGTATCTACAGATATACTTGGAGGAGCTTGGAGCAAGAGGCTTCAGTGTTATCTAGTTATTGTCATTTTCTGCTATGTTGTACGTGTTGTACTCTGATAATGATATGTTATACAGTTAAAATTTTGTATTCCAAAAGTTGTTATATATATTATATTTTATTTCGCTGCGATGTGAGATTCTGTGTTTTCGTTTTTGTTCTTCTTCTATCTTTTCTTCTTTATTAAATAATGATTCGTATTTCTGTGCAATTTGGGTTGGACATGTGGTGTATTTAGTCAACTCAGATAGTACGGAATTTCGGGCCATTACACTACGTAATTCTGCATTTACATTATATACATATATATTGTCCGTCCAAAAATATGTGTAAACAACGTAAGTATAATTACGAATTAGAAACAATATTAAGTAATCTTTGATTGAATGTTTTCAATTAAAGGCAGGAATATTGTAACGTTTCTTATAATTAATGGGAAATAAATAATTTGTAATCTAGGAGTTTTGGCAATAAATATGGAATTGTTTGCAGAATCGTAAAGGCTACAAATTTTAAATAAGGGAATTAGAATTGTAAATAAGTAATTTATGGGAAATAAATATGTCAATAAATGTTAAGAGGTTACAATTCAAAAATACGTAGGAACAAATGTTTTAACTCCAGTTTAGGAAATCTATATAATAGAATTATTTATATTATACACACACACACACACAAGAACCATTAAAGTAAATAATAACAGTAAAGTAAATGGGAGATACAACTAATATAATTAATGTGACTAAATGTGACTAAAATTAATAGGTTTTCCAACGCCTTAGGAAATTTGACTGTTAAGGTCATAGATGGCTTGTGACCGTTATAGGATTTAATTGGTTTAACTGAATGTTTATTTCCAATGGGAATATGACCATTATAGTCATTAATGGCATGTGACTGTTATAATAATTAATTAAATCAAAGGGTTAAATGTAAAAAAAATTGGTATTAATTATCGTAGTTAATATTAAATCCAATAAGTAAATAAATAATTAAATATCCTTGAACTGTGAATCTTAGGAAATTATCCTTATCCTATTTCTAGTTTAATTTCTAGAGACAATATCTTTAATCAAAATAAGGATTGGACTTAGCAGGTTAATCATGCGAAGTCGGTTGCTTTATCCGATAGAAGTTTGCACTTTCCAATAGTAGGGTATATGTACAACTTATCATTGACCATAGGAACCCGTGACGATGATTGATTGCGTAACGCGAATTTATCCTAAAAGATTTACTTCAAGTGTTAAGGTATTAAGTGGTTGTAGGGTCCGCCTCCCTTCCGAAATAAGAAACCAAAAAGGGAATAATTCGATAGCATAGCCTACTTTGGAATTAGAGATATTAAGTAATGGGATCCACCAATTGGGTATTGAGTGATTAGACATACTCTTCCCCTTAAGGGCAGAGTCATGGGGTCCACCTTTATAAGGTATTAGGTGATCAGATAGCTCACTACCCCAAAAATAAAAAAGTATTAAATGGCTAACTGGGTGTGAGATCGGTAATCTCCGCGATAGTAAATTACCGCTAGGTAGTAAGTGATTGGGTTAGAGTCCGTGTTGGGATAAGGTATTAGATGACCGCTATGGAGGTACCATAGGTCTTCTTATCCGACGGGAAGTATTAAGTAATCGGGGAATTATCTAATAAGGTCAACTATATAGTAACGCTAGGCACGTTGAGGGAAGGTCAAAATTGACGATTAGTCGTCCACCTAGCTTGTAGGTAATAAGCGGCTGCTTATTATAGCTCGCCTTATGTGGGGTTGAGAATATGCATGAACGAAGAAAGCATTAAATTAGTTGGACTTACTAGCTAGTGTCCTCTAATTTATAACAACATGTTGTAAACCACCTAGTAAGGTATTAAGTGATCAACGGATCCACCGTGGGCCTTAAGTATTCTTAGGGATCTGCATATATATATATATATATATATATATATATATATTATAATGTGAGTGAGGCTATAAATGGCTATATATATCCCACCTCCTTTATTAGTAGGAGTTAAGTACATGGAAAGCCCGCCTCTTAGTTTTGGTATCGGTTTGCATGGTAGTTTAAAGGATCGTACTTATGTGTAAATGTTCTGTCATAGTATATTACGATAATTTATCTTTAGGAAGAACTACCTTTGGTATGGTAGTTAATCGTCATGTGTAATCCTTACATTAGCCTTGTAAGACGTGTTTTTGGTGAAACAAAATGAAATGCATTTGTATATTATAGGTAGTGTTATATATTTTATACTCACCAGAAATTGTTATTCTAACCTCCTTCCTCATAAGAACTCTCGGGTCTATCTCCAAAACGACAGGTTTTTTTAGGCATTAAAGTTTGGTTTTTTGTTCTTGTTCTCTCATGCTCGGAATTGATGTGGCGATTGACTATTAAGGCAATTTCCTCGGTCAATACTTGTTATCATATCATATTTCCATTGTGCATTTCTTTTATTGTACACTGACTATGCTCATGCTCATTATTTGCAAGTACTTGATTCACACTATCCATGCTCGGTTGAGTTTGAGTTTCGATTTCTATCAAAATTTATACTGAGAAAAGTATGGGGTGTTACAACAAACCTATGTTGACGTAGAAAAATTTCTACGCCAATCTGGATTTGTAGAAATTTTGCAAAGGTGTGGAAATGTCATAGGAGATTGTCTACGTCTTTCGTACACCATAAATTTTTACTTAGATATTTTTCTTTGACTTTCCTACCTCGAGATTATTTTTCTACATATTGAAGTAGACGTAGGAAAAATGTAGGTAAATTGCTATGTGTTTATTATGGTTTTCCCTCTTTCTACCTTCTTATCCCTACGCCCTACCTTCTAACTTAAGTAAAACATAGAAACTTTTATGTAGAAAATCAAAGTATTTTCCTATGGTGAAATTGTTAATAGAACTCCGTGGATAAATTTCTACTCAAACCAAATTTCTGTCAATTGACTTTAAATAAAGTTAAAGTTGATTAGGAAGCTTGTGAAGGTAATAAATTAGTATTTTGGAAAAGTTGGCACCACTCGTATTTGGCCTTCCTAACGTAATAAAAAAAAGTTGGCTGGAGTCCTTGACGTTTATATGTTTTTGTATTTGATAAGATATCTTCATAATGGAGAAATTTTTGTAGAGTCTAATCAAAATGAGAGGATTAACATGGGTCGTTGGCATTTCGTGCTACCATAGACATCGCGAAGCACAGAATTACAAGACTTTGCAAAAATAAAAATAAAAAAAAAAAAATTGTTCGAATATATAAGGGAGAAAAATCTAATGGAAGGCATGCAAATTCTTACTAGGTACGATTCACATGCTTTTTTTTCCATTGCGTTCGCATTGGACGCATCCATCGTGAAGGAAATTAATTGCTTTTTAACTCTTTAATCACCCCCTTTATGTTTATTTTAATTACTTCTATCAATTACTTATTATATATTACTTCTCTTTAACCATAGTACTCCTTTTCGTTTACCGTTAAATACTCCGCTCAATTCTCCGCTCAAATAGAGAAAAACACACTCCCTGCATAATTTATTTTATCCACTCAATACTTTGCTCAAACCAACTGTTTATTATAACCGCTCACCATCGCCGGGAACATACCCTAAATTTGGTAATATATATGTATCCTCTCAGGAAATCTTTAAAAAAAATTGAAATATCGAGCATCAAACAATGGTTTCTATATGTAGATAGACGTGAAAAAGAAATGCAAATTTCAAATATTAAAGACGGCATGAAATGCATTTATTTGAAAATTATAGATATATGTGTACTTTAAATTCATTTACAGTTCTCTCTTCTATTCCATTCCATTGGATGTCTTTCCACAAACTCCCATCCTGGGTTCTTGCCAAGATTGATGCCATTAGAAGCTCCTTTCTCTGGAATGGAGGTAAAGCTAAACACCTAATTAATTGACAAACTGTTTGCCAACACTATAACCATGGTGGCCTTAATATCATCAACCTCTCTCCTTTCAACACCGCACTGCTGGCTAAATGATTATGGCATATCCTTACACCCGGTAATTTCATCTGGAAAGATTGGATCTTGTCTCGCCTTTACAATTCTAACCCCAACCTTATCTTTCATTTCTCGCCGAACTCCAAACCCTCTTCTTTCTGGGCTGGTGTGCTCTCGACCATCCCTCGTGTCAAATCACTTTTTCAAGTGAAGATTGGCAATGGTGATAATTGCCTTTTTTGGTTTGATATCTGGCATGAGCAGTTCCCTCTTATTCATTCTCATCCTTTATTATTTTCGTTTAATCGATCTATGGATATCTCCGTTGCTAATGTCATGGGCTTAGGCCCATTGGGCCTTTATCCTTATACTTTCTTTGGTTAGATACTTTAGTAGAAGCCTCTTCAGTGAGTAACATTCTATACTGGACTAGGCTTTCAAATCAACCTGATCGCTACATTTGGGCTTTAGGCCTATCTAAGAATTTTTCAGTGGCAGCCTGTTACAATTTCTTTTCCCATCCTGATCGTTGCTTCGCCTTCTCCTGCGTCTGGAAATGCCACCTGCCTCCTCGCATGATTTTCTTCCAATCGATGGTGTTTAATCCACTCGCGCATCAACACCAAGGAAAGACTCACACGCATGAATATCATTTCTGATCCGCGGTATTCACTGTGCTCCCTCCAAGATGAAACCTTTGACCATCTCTTTGGAGAATGTGATCTCTCATTTGCGGTTTGGGCTGCTCTTAGCTCCTTTCTGCTCGGCTGTGTACCCTCTCACCCTTCTTTGACCATTAGCAGTTCAACCTCCCTCCCTCCCCCATACCAGACTGGACTCTCTCATAACCATTTTTAGCTGGAGCATATGGAAGGAAAGAAACGCTCATGTATTCAAAAAACCCAAAAAACGCTTTCTCGGAGTTTGCAATTACATCATAAACTTGTTTGTTTTATGGACAAGTTGCGCTCGTCCAGCCCGCTTCAGATTTACCCTACCTGCGCCACCTTCTTCAGGCACCCAGGGAAGCAGTTCGGCTTTTCCACTTTGATGGCTTGCTCCAGTTCTTCACTAGCCATTTGATGCATGATTTTTGTATATATTGGCATGCTTACGTACTTTTATGGCAGCTTTTGTATTTTGGTATGTTTTATAGACTAGCACTTTCAAAACTCTAATGCCACTGGTTGGGCTTGTCAACCAGACTATTATCGTATTTATGATATTATGGTAATCGGTTGTGTAGCTTCACGCTACACACCCGTCCCTCTCTAAAAAAAAAATCATTTACAATCTTTCATATTATTTCCCCATCTAAAAATACACAAGATGGAGCATCTTGCTCCATATAAACTCACTAATGTTGATAAGGTGGAGATAGTTGAGTTAATGTTTGGTCTTAATCTATTAAGTCAATTGTTGAGGTATAATTTTCGAGGGGTAATCAACAGTGAACCATAGCAAATTTGCAATTTTGTTAATCCTTTTCTCTCCTTCTATGTGAAATAATACGAACAATAATTCAAATATGACATCTTAATTATACACTCTAAATGTATATAAATTCCTAACATGAAGTGGTCGAAGTGTTTAAAAACTTTATATACCCTAAAGGTAAACAAATTGGTTAAATCATCTAAATGACGAAAGTATGCAAGTTCTTAAAGAATGTAAATAACATTTCTAGTTATAACGACAAAGAATAATGAGCTTAGATTATAACCTTCTTTTTAGCATTGTTTAACGAAAATATTAATACAATTCGTGATGAGCATATTACTTCCTACTTTTAAGTTTTATTGCAATAAAACTCTTTGTATCCATTGAAGATATTTTTGTAATAAGCAAAACTTATATGAAGCACCACCTAAAAGCACACAAAGTGTTTTTTTAATAAAAGTTTTATACGAAATGCATAAAATGCTAATAATATTTGAAAGAAATAGTCTTAAAAATTTTATTGTATTAAAGAAAATTATTTATAACTGATGAGCATATAAAGAATGAAAAATAGAAATATTTTCTGATTTTAATGTCCTTAACCATTTTCTAAATTGTATGGATCACAAGTATCATAGCTAATTTGCATAATCAAGACACATATTCAAACTTGAAGGAAAGATGATACAATCATGGGCAGCATACATGGTATTTTATAATGTATTTTTTTTAAGATTTATCCCATAGGGTCATTCCTTTGTACTCTTTTTCCTTCACTAAAATTTATCATAATATGTCATTGTACTCTTATTTCTTGACTAATTCTTTTCTCAAAAGTTTCGTTTTCATGAGGGGGTTTAATAAGACAAGAGACAGTATTAATATTGACTGAATAGATGTGTGTAAAAAAAAAAAAAAAAAAAAAAAAAGAATATGAGGGAGGAGCAATAATCATGTGTGCTCCAAGAAGGCAACTTAAGTTATCATATGAGTATCCATGATTTTGAAGTCGCATATTGAAGAGGAAGTGTTATTTTTTTTTGAAAGGCAAGTGAAAGTTTTTATTCACTACTTCAAGAGTAACATCCAAAGAATACAAATAAAACTAAATACAGACTCTTGACATTTTCTAGCCTTAGACTGCCAAAACAGAAACTGTATTATAACTGACAGAATCCCTTAATGTACAGCAAACCACCAAAGAGGCAGCATTGCTAAAAATACTCTAGCCGCCAGAGAAAAATGACTTAAACAAATTAAAATATCTAAAACAACCGCACCATGCTAAGAATAACAAATCACGCTCATTTAAATTGAAGAGACCCAAGCATATAAGTGGGATTGTTTCTGGTATGTCTTCCAGATTTCCTTGAACTAGTTGTTGGCATAACGTCTTCTGGTCTATAATCTAACCCATCATTCAAATCATCATTATCAGATTGTTGCTTTTTCTTGCTTCCCTTTTTCTTACCACTCATTGATGATGACATAAGTGGTGAGGCAGTAGATGGTCTAACATTGGGTGGTGGAGGAAGAATAAAGTGAGAAGGAGGTGCCAGGTGAGAGTAAGGTGATGCTGATGACATAGCAGTATAAGATGTACTGGCTGTACTAACAAAAGAAGGAGCAGACATTGTAGCATTTAGGACAGAAGAGAAATATTTGCTCAAGGAAGAAGGCGATGAAGAAATGGACGCTTTCAAATCAGCAGCAGCTATATGCGTATTAATCAAACCCTCTTCACTGTCACAAAATAAATTTCCAAGGAATGTATCATTCAAATCAATACCAATCGTATTCAAACAATCTTGGTTTCCAATTGTAACCCCTTTTCCATGTATAGAAGCTCCATGAATTCGGCCTGAATATGTATTAATTAAAATGTCCTGATGTGAAGATCCATCATTCTCAACTTCCATTATAATCTGAGTTGCATGTTCATCCAAAACTGTATCATCCCCATTGGTCTTATCATTGTTTTCAGTAGCTAAAGCTTCGAATGGATTCACATCTGCCTTCTTACCCTCCTTAGAAGCAACATCTTCTTTATTGTTATTCACCCCTTTTCATTTCCAATATTTCTTTGCTTTTGAATTCACTGTTGTCCGGTTACTTTGATTTGCATTAGAAAAAACTTTATTGTAGTTCTGATCCATAGGAGCATGATTCCTAACATGTGTGGCAACCTGTTCCTGCACATCATTATCCTTCATAGCCTTGGGATTGTGTTCACATTTATTAGTGTCATGGCCGAAAACTTTGCAAAATGTACAAATCCGAGGTCTTCAATCATAAGTTAACTTAACAAAAGGACAATTATCACCTAGGCGGTCAACCTCTATTTTATCAGGTAATTCAAATTCTGCTAAAATTTCAATCAAAGCTTTAGCGTATCAAAATCTTTGCAATCTTTCAGTACTGTTATCAAAGCATATAAGCTTATCAATGTGACAGGCAAACCAATCAATCCCAACGAGTGTCCAAAGTATGCTTGGAATTCTATAGAAATGAACTCACACCGGCACTTTCCCAATCTGTGCTTGGGATTTTCCAATGAAAGGATCCCAGCGCGTAATTATAAACATTCGACCTCTAATAAAAATCGGATCAGATTTAAGTATTTTCTCCCTATCCATTTCATTTGAGAATTTGAAATAAAAATGTATAACATCATATTTTATATCAACCTCACCATCCAATTTCCAATATCGGTTCAGAAAAGTAACAACAGAAGTATAAGATAGAGTACCATCTAGGAAGAAGCCAACGAGGTGATTGCTCCAGTACTTCATGCCTTCATCCCTTACCAGATCTGGCGGTTTTTTTGGTTTGTCATCCTCTCAATATCGAAATGTATTGGCTTGAATACCCCTGCGTTTCGAGGAAGTAAACTAAAAAGTGATGCATAGTCAAACTTGGTGAAAGAGGGATAGGAAGAATTCGAGGAATTCAGATTGGCATTTAGATTAGTCGCAAATTCATCCTAAGTACGATTAGGGTTAAGAGGCGAATCACTAGAATAATTGGAAGTATCCAGATCTGGATTGGATGAGGTCGCTCCCAAATTTAAATCAGATGGGTTAGCAGATGATGGACTAACATGAGGAGGTGGTGGATCAAGGGGAATGGGTGGAGAAGAGCGTGAAGGGAGAGGTGGGAAAGCGACATTGAAAGAGGAGGAGGAGGGTGATGAGAAGTTAGATCTCACAGCCGTCATGGATCACAACTTTTTGTTTTTAAGAGGAAGTGTTATATTACATGTAAATTAATTAGGCGTTAAAAAGTTAAATATCAAAGGCGAAATGATTTTGAAGTCGCATATTCAAGGTGAAGTGTTATATTATATGTAAATTAATTAGGAAGTGTTATATCATATGTAATCCAATAACCCTTTCTCCTTATCTAATTGTTTCTACTTTTATTTATTTTATATGTTTTTTATTTTATTTTATAACATTGGGAAACTTCTTAAGGTAGAGAATACATATGATTCTTTTTCATGTAATAATGTGCAATTTATTAACTTGTATAAATAATGTTTTTTGTTTCTACGTATTTTTGAAACTTAACGATTAACGTTTTCGAGTTACAACCTGCATATACATAGTAGATGCAAGATCACTTTGATTTCAAGGCCGAAGTCTTGTATATTTATTAATATTCTTAAATGACATTAAAGAAAAAGCATTATTGGATTTTAGAGATTCAAACTAAATAGGATTTCATACTCAAACTAAATAGGATTTTCGAAATTCAAACCAAGATGGTATGCTAATTGCTAATGCAGATTCTTTTAATTTTTCAAATGTATCATAGAAATCTTAACATTTATGTGTATGGTGAAAATTTTACTCTACATGCATGCATGTTAATTCCATTGTAACTAAATTGGTATCCTAGGCACTAATGAAATCCAATTATTCATTTTGTGTACAAGTCACCCGGTTGACGGTCATAATTGCCAGATAGAAACTTATATGAAATCAATTCTTCTGTCAATCATGAATGTGCCCACCGTCCCTGTTTCCCCATTTGATCACAACTGATTAATTTAACTTTGGAATTGAGTTGAATTAATTGTGTTTATTTAAATGAATACACAGATGAGTTTCAAACAAGACACAATTAATCTAATTTTATACCACATGTTTGTCAATTATTTTGCCGGTTGCCATATCGTCAATAATAAAAGTTTAAGATTTCAGATTTTTTGTCTACTTCCAACGGTGTGCATAAAATTTTGCAGTAAACTTATACGTCATGATTGGTTGAACACATCCAAACATCAATCTTTTTTATGGCAATTTGGGTACTTATGTCAAGTTTAGCTAGTGTAGAACATTCTATATGCTATAAGATTTGAACTCATGGCATCTCAGATTCTCACATCATTTCGAAGACTTTTAAACATTTCAAAAATGGTGCTTGTCTGTTCATCTACATCCATATGATACAGAGTTCAATTCTTCTATACTCAAATCAGGTGTCCCCATGTGTTCATTGATTGAGATTTACCTGATTTTCACTTTTTGCAATCAAACCCTTGAACATTTCGAGGGTTTAACTACAAAAAATGAAAATTAGGGAGCTGTTATTGGTTGGGCACACATGGGGACACCTGATTTGAGGGCAGAACAATTGAGCGGCATGATACATGAGTTGTGTCCAATGAACTCGTTTTTCACAATCATATGTTTTTTTTATATAATTTTTCTTAAATAAAACGTAGAGGATAACGAATAATTAACATTTATGCAGTCCATGGGACCATATGGTAAACAAGTCTAGCGAAACTTCAGTCATAAAATACTGGCCACGTAATGATTTATCGTTGAAACAAACGTGAAGAGTTAGGTCTGAATAATTTCAATAATTCCACTTTTTTTTATTACAATTGCCCAATATATTATTTGCATATTTTGTAATATAGCTGAACGATATCTTCTTCACGTTCACACCAAGATTTCCAATTATCCAAAATTTCAATAATTCCATCTTTTACAACATTTGATCATGGCGCACTGTTAGCTTCTGCTTCTTCTTCTTCTTCTTCTTTTTATTTATTTTTATTTTTTGTAGTATAGCTGAATGATCTTTCAAATCCACACCAACATTTGATCGTGACATTGTTTGCAAATTGTCAAATTATTTTTTATAGTACAGCTGAATGATGTCGTTTACAGATGCTCAAAGGTTGGCACCCAAGAGTTTTCTATAATACTTGGTAATATATTGCATCCTCTTAGAGAATCTTCCAAAAAATAATGGAATATGGAGCATCAAACTATAGTTTCTATATACAGAGAGACAAGAAAAATCAAGAAATTCAAAGTTCAAGTAATAAAGATGCAGCATGAAATGCATATATGTACTTCAAATTTGTTTACCTGTCTTTTTTCCTCTTCCTTTTTTTTTTCCAGTCTAAATATAAACTCAGTAATCTTGATACAGTGGAAGTAGTTGGAGTTGATTTTTAGACTTTATCTGTTTACTCTACCCTTAATGTAGAATTTTTGAGGAGTAATCAATGGTGAACCATAGCACGTTTACTATTTTATTAATCCTTCAATGTGAAATGATACAAAGAATATATACTTCAAAGGTGGCAGTCTTAATTAAACAATATCTGTGTCAATTATCAACCGTATAATCAAGACATTCAGAACAGAAAATGAGATAAGCGACATTGGAAAATATACAAACGACTTCATTATTATATTGATGGTGCTAAATAAAGCAAATGAACTGATGTGGCTGCGTTAGCCTTACTTTAGTTTCATCGTACAAAGAGGGTATTGGGTCTGTTTATATTTAGCCCAATACGCTATGTGTAAATATTACATCAAAGTACGTACAGAACTATTGGATTCATTGCTTTCTGCAATAATATTTCGCTCATTACCACAGTCTGTTCTCTTAAAACATTTCTCTAAATAATTACAAATATACTCAAACGGATCTAATTTGGTGTTAGAGCGATCTGCAACCGAACCTAACAGCGTGCGATCCTTTGAATCAATTCTTCAATTTATCTGATACTAATTCAGATAGGTAACTATTGTTTCTTCTCCTCAGAGTAACTTCATCACTGAAGAAGAAGAAGAGAGAGCAATTTCTGATCAATTGTACCGTTCCTTCAGTCTCATACACAGCTGCTAAATCATTTAGCCACGCTGTGCACAAGAAAGGGCTGCATCAACCAATACAGCGTGTGTTCTCTCTATTTGTGTAAACAATCATTCAAGAAAATCAAAAAGCAATCAAGAAACCACTGTGCCATACTAGAAACTCAATCAGTTTATAAACATCATCTTGGTTACCTGGTTGCAGCAATTAACTCTTAAAGACTACCTTGATTACCCGATCGAATCTTTCAACTCTGTGGACATCTTATTTCTCATATTTGCGTCATGTCCAATGACAATACATCATCAACATCTGCATCAGTGAATGTTTCAGCACCTCAAGATGGAACAACAACTGCAGATAGATTAATAAAACCGTTGTACGTCTACAATCTCAACTTATTTCTGTTCAGTTGGATGAAAATAACTATCTATTGTCGATATTACAAATAGAAACTGCTATTCGAGGCTATAGTTTAGAGGGGGGTGTTTTTAGGTACAGTTGATGTTCCCTCAAAGTTTGTAACTAATCAAAATAATAGGGTCATCAGTAATGAAGAATATGTAAAGTTTCATAGACAAAATCGTCCTATCAGTTCTTGGATCTTGTCATCTATAAGTTAATGAATACTACCTCAAGTGATAAGGTGTAAAACCTTAAATGAAATTTTGGCAGACAATAGAAAAATGGTTTAATAATCAGTCATATGCCAAAGTAATGCATCATAAGAGACAATTACATAAAGTGAGAAAATATAATATCACCATGAGGGAATATTTTAGCAAGATTAAATCTCTATGTGATATACTAGAAGCAGCAGGGCACAAAGTTTCAAAACCTGAGCAAATCTTGATTATTCGTAATTGACTGAGTGAGATGAGGCTGTTGAAGCCATTATTGCCTCACAAAAACAATTTTTTGATATGGATGACATTCATTTTATTCTGTTATCTCAAGAAGCAAGAATAGATAGGAAGAGAAACCAAGAAAGTGATTACAACATCGACTATGCAGCAAATAAAAATAAAAGTCAGAATTATAATGCTAAATCATATAAGACCTTTCAGAGAGGTGGACCATCAGGCAAAGGCAGAGGAAGAGGCAGATGGACCAACAACAATAACAAATCTAAGTGTCATATGTGTGAAAGAATTGGGCATAATGTACCAAAATGTTATTTCAGGTATAATCCAAATTATGCCAATAACAAAAAGGGTTCAAATCCCAGTGCAAATATAGCCCAGGCTCAATCTGACCAAATGCACAGTCAAAGGCTTCAAGAAATCAAGGTGAAACTGCCAGATTGGATCATATCAATAATGATAATTGGTATTCAGATGCAGGAGCCACAAATCCTATAACCAGTAATCTAGAAAATCTCAATTTTAGAAATAGAAAATACAAAGGTAATCAATCAATATCTATGGGGAATGGTTAGTGCATTAATGAAACACCCCACCTCCGTTAGAGTCACTCTCAAAGGGAATGCCCTAATTTTGGTGGAGGTTTATAAGTATAAGTCACGGATATACAAGACAGATATAAGAAAACATATTTTTGAACAGCGGAAAACAACAACTTTTATTTCAATAAAATACGTGTTACACCAACCATACCATAATTGTCTTACAATACTTCAAAAAAAAACCTAACATCTTCATAACTGTCTTGGTTACATTATTTAAAGAAGCATAAAGAAAACATAAATAAACTGCAAAAGTCCCATAGTTGTTGTCCAAAGCCATAGTCCAAAACGAAAAGATCCAAGCAATACATTCTTTCTCTTCAAGCTGGATATGAAGGCTGGTCAAGCTGCGGTATTCCCTCCCTGTGGACCTGGGGGGAGGGAGGGGAACGGAAGAAAAGAAGACGAAAGAAAAGTAGAGTCAGAAATAAAGCCGGAGTAAGTCTAGGACTATTCAGTCTATGAATAAAGAACTGGGTATGATAAGTATAAACTAGAAATGGAAAGCACCATAAACTTAGTTAAGTTGTCTAGGGTCGAATATACTATCGTACCCCATACTAATCTCTGTACCCATATAAACTAGTTCCCAACAGGCACCCCATAATCAGGGTGAAATTGATCCATTTTATGATGATCGGCTCCTACTCACATAGTTACATATGTTTTACGGCTCCCGATGTTGTAGTTACCTATGCTATTCCCACCATGGGGTGTATCAAGTCCCATGGTGGCGGCCCGACACAATCCTAGAATGCACAGGTATGCTACTGGTGCCCAGTGCCTTATTTTTCTGCGCCGGAGTGTGTGCACGCCCGCACCCCGTTAGAACCTACACTGCTGCACCACCGCCGTCAATTTGACCTCTTACAATCAGCCCAATAATCGTGCCCCACCCTGCCTAGTTTCAGGGTATCATGATACCTTGTAGGGTTACTGCGAAAAGGGTCCCCCGCTACTAGGTTTTCTATTTTTAGCCAACATGCTAAGTTGGTTAAGTGTTTTATAAATCTAACCCCCAATCAGTCTGTTTAGTTTAGCATGTTCCATTTTGATTAAGTATTAATATAATTTACTTAATCCTATCAATCCTGACTCAGCCTTAATTGTCTTATTAAAGCCTTGACCTCTCACATTAGACAGGTATTGTTGTGGCTGCCTGTTGCCGGTTGGGTCCGGGCAGTCTTACGCCACAACTCAGTCTAACCTCGGGTCCTTATTGGGCTCCGTGTTTAACCACCCACATTGGATAGGTATTGTTGTGACTACTGGACAGCCGGGCGGTTCCGGACAGGTTTACATCACAACTCAATCCAACCTCGGGTTAAACACATCGTATTTTTCTACATTTACATATTTTGTCTCTTTTCTTTTTATATGTAAATATTTGCGGCCCATTATTCAAATTCATCTTTATTGGTTAAATTTCATTTATGCCACTTAATTGTTCTTTCAAGGTTGTTGGCATGCGTTAAACATGCCAACACATATATTCTATATTTTAGCTCAAACGTCATTACCCCCGTATTATACGTTCGCTCCAACGTAAGGTGTGTTGGGTTTAATACTTAAACCCAATTTAGCCAAATGAAAAGGGGAGGCTTATAACATGATGTTTATAAGATAACATGAAAAAGGGGAGTGTGAACGCATGAACTTGCAACGAACGATTCAATTAACATAAAATAGGCACATGTGAACTTGCAATTGTAACATCATATAATCATGGCATAACATGAATCATTTTATCCATATAATCATAGCATAAACAATACTTAGACATAAATCATTCTATTCATCTGGTTAATGCATAGACAATACTTAATCATGAATTATTTTACTCATATGATTATGGCATAAGCAGTACTTAAACATGAATTATTCTAGTCATATGATAATGGCATAAACTTAAACATGAATCATAGGTTCAACTAACCATGTAAACTTGAAATTAAGAATCTAACTAAATTAGATATCATTATTATTGGCACAGGGTCTTGACTAGAAATATAAGCCTATATTTTTATTTAGGCATGATATAAACTAATCGTGTTCATAAAATCACTACATGTTAACAAAAAGGTACTTACTTTTGTCACTAATACAAAAGTATGGTTCAACTAGAATTATCCCAACCTAATTCTTATATGAATCATGGTTTTCATTCTATTCATAGAATTATAGCATAAACATATCTAAACTTACATCATGGTTTTTATTTTATCTATGTAAACTTGCAAGAGGAATGTAACTCTAATGTAATTCTAATGTAACTTATGATAACAACATAAGCCTAAAAACATGTTTTTCAATTGGGCATAATAACGAACATAGTTTAGTCATGTTCATAAAATTAATACAAATTTACAAAGATGTGTGCTTTTGTCACTATCACAAAAATATGATTTTTATACTTGAACTATGATGTCAATTTCAACATAACCTTCATATGAATCATAATACTTAAGTGGATCAAATTACACTAAAGATGACCATAGAATTATACATCATGTTGTCATAACAATAGATCATAGACTTGCATGAATTTCAAAATAAACTATTACAACATATAGTTGTTGTTTCAACATGAATCTTATACTTGCATTTACCAAATGGGTGTTGTAAATAACTACCACAAACATGTAGTTTTCAATATGAATCATATGCTTGCATAAGTCCCAATCAAAATTCCACAACATGTGGTTGTCAACATAAGCCACATACTTGTATGAATCAAACCATAGCATTGCCAAATCGTTTAGAATCAAAATAACATACAAATATAATTCATTATCGCCACAATTCCATTTCGTTTCCAACGCAAATCGCGTACTTGCAAATATCCAATCGTATACCATAATATTCCCAAATCGTTTTGCATCAAAGCAACATACAAATATAGATTATTATCGCCACAATTCCATTTCTTACATTACACAAATCAACACAATTATTTAATTCATATCGGAATAGCACTCTACTTACAGCGTATGGCGAATCTTCAATTCAGAAATCTGAATTCTGAATTTGGAGTTGCTATCCTTTGTTGTAGGCGTTGCTTTGATTTGATTTACGTTGCTTTAAGCTTTGAATTATCTCCTAGTTGTCTCTCTATTTCTGACGGCTATCTTCAGTCTCTCCTCAGCAGCATGACGGTCTCATCTCCATTTTAGTTTATGTGAATTAGGGTTAGCCTTAGGTCCTTTTTATAGAGTTTGTGAGTTGATTTAGACCGTCGATGAAGCTTGGTTCAATAATAGCCATTCGTTTGAAGGAGAGACCAACCAGGAGCTGACACCTAGCCCTAGTGACAAGGCAAGGCTCAGAAAATCGACCAAACACAGACCTAGCCAGCCAGGGTGGGCTGAGTTCGACCTGGCTCAGGGGCCAGGTCGACACCCCAGTCGACACCGTGTCGACTTGGCAGTCGACACGGGTTACCCAGGTCGACTGCCCAGTCGACCTGGCTAGCCCCAGGTCGACTGCCAAGCCGACCTGGGTGCTTTGGGCGGGAATTTTCCCGCCTTGGCCAATTGGGCCCGATTTTGAATTTTGAATTAGTTTTTCTGAGCTGTTTTCGTCTGTTCGAATTTTAAACCTAATTCTGAAACTTCCGGAGGCCATATCTTGGTCATACGGACTCCGATTTTCGAAAACTCGGACTCTATTTCACGTATTTTTCTGAGACGAACGCAATGGCCTATCCCGTTTCCCTTAATTCTTTGATTTGAAATTAATTATACTTTAATTTATGAATTTCACGGTTATAGAATACACGGGGTGTTACATTCTCCCCCACTTAAAAGGATTTCGTCCCCGAAATCTTCAAGTTAGGAAGAATGTATATCCTAACATCCAAACATCCATCTACTCATCCATCAAACACGAGCATCCATTGTCCTTAAAAGACTTCTAATGCTTCATGATCATATACGAAGTGTGTGTGTACATGTACTTATCTAATGCAAAATCAGGCGGTCTACTGATTCAGTTGACCTCCTTAATGCGAATTATGTAAGTGCTATGAATCCATTATGCATGCAAATCCTCCTATTCATGATTCTACATGAGTGCACAATCATTCATATAAATGCAATATCCATATGACAACACATTAAAGTTCAACCATATACGAATGCAAACATATATGCATATGCAATATGAAGTGACTGAGCCGATCTAAAACCTAGATCGTGTGTGTATATGCAACCACGAGCAACCACTAGCAATCACTTGCAACCACTTGCAACCATCATCCATAACATGTTTCAACTACATGTTTTCATCCAAAGAGTTTCTACCTAAAAGATAGGATCCAGGAGATATACCTAAAAAAAGATAGATAAAAGCGCAACTTAAGGAAAAGGAAGGATCAAAGATGTACCCTCGAAAAGAAAAGGGTAGGCAGCGCGTATTCTAGCTTCAGTCTCCCAAGTTGCATCTCCTTCGGCGTCGCTCCACTGAACTTTGACGAGCTTGACTTCGCGGTTGCGTAGCTTCTTCACTTCCGTTCCTAATATGCGGGTTGGAACTTTCCTCACGGTTGCTTTGCGTTCCACTTCAGCTTCTTCTAGGATATTTGGCTCTACCACTTCAGCAGACTCATGTAGACATTTTCGGAGATGTGAAACATGAAAAACGTTGTGAACTCCGGCCAGCTTTTCGGGTAGCTCTAATCTATAGGCCATTTTCCCAATTTTCTCGATGATAGGGAATGGCCCTACGAACCTTGGTGCTAGCTTTCCTGTGGTTCCAAAACAGACAACGTTCCTTAGCGGAGATACCTTAAGAAAAACTCTGTCTCCAACCTCAAATTCAAGGTCGGTCCTCCTCTTGTCGGCGTAGGACTTTTGTCTGTCTTGGGCCGTCTTCATCCTTCTTTGTATTAAGTCTACTTTTTCTGAAGTCTCTCGGATCATATCTGGTCCAAGTATGAGTTTATCAGTAGACTCCCACCAACAAGTGGGCGATCGGCACGGTCTTCCATATAAAGCTTCGAAGGGCGCCATCCCGATGGTTGCTTGATAGCTGTTATTGTAGGCAAATTCCACCAAAGGAAGATGGTCTTCCCATGTCCCTCCGAAGTCAAGGACGCACAGTCTTAAAAGGTCCTCCAAAACACTGTTCACTCTTTCTGTTTGGGCGTCGGTTTGGGGATGATAGGCTGTGCTCAAGCATAACTGCGTTCCTACTGCTTCTTGCAGACTCCGTCAAAACTCACTGGTGAAGATAGGGTCTCGGTCACTAACAATGCTGGATGGTATTCCATGGAGTCGAACGATTTCCTTGAGGTAAAGAGATGCTAGGGATGAGGCAGTTCTTTTACTTTTGACAGGTAAAAAGTGGGCGCTTTTAGTAAGCCTATCCACTATTACCCAAATGCTAGTGTTGCCTCTCCTAGACCTAGGCAGCCCATCGATGAAGTCCATTGAGATGCTATCCCACTTCCACTGCGGGACCTCTAGAGGATGTAGCGGACCGCCAGGCTTTTTCTGTTCCGCCTTAACCTGTTGGCACACCATACACTTAGAAACGAATTCCGCCACGTCCTTTTTCATGCCGTTCCAGAAGAAAGTTCTTTTTATGTCCTTGTACATTTTATCTCCGCCTGGGTGTATCGTCATCTTGGAGTGATGTGCTTCCTCGAGAACCCTCTTTACTAAATCCCTTGTCTGTGGGACGCATAGTCTTCCGTCTCGCCTTAGCAAACCCTTATCGTCGATGGAGTATCTGTTGAGGTGACTTGAAGTCTCACCCCTAATTAGCCTATCAATCGTTTCCATAAGCTGAGGGTCTTCGCGTTGTGCTGTCCCTATTGAGTCCACTAAAGTCGGGCGCACTTTGAGAGATGCTAGCAAGCCTGGTACAAAATCGGAGGAAGGCCTAAAGTCGAAGCTGGCTATAAACTCTAGGCTTTGTCTTTCAACAAACAGCGGGCTTAGGGTCAATTTCTTTCGGCTCAACGCGTCTGCCACTACGTTGCCTTTGCCTGGACTGTAGGAGATCTCGAAATCGTACGAGGCAAGAAACTCCATCCATCTCTGTTGCCTCAAGTTAAGATCTTTCTGCGAGAAAAGATATTTCAACGATTTATGGTCAGTGTAAAGTTCGAACTTCTCACCTAGGAGATAGTGTCGCCAAGACTTGAGTGCAAAGACGATGGCAGCTAACTCAAGATCGTAGGTCGGGTAGTTCTTTTCGTGCACTTTCAACTGCCTCCCGCCATAAGCTACTACCCTTCCTTCTTGCATTAAGACGGCGCCTAGCCCTGTCTCACATGCATCTGTATAAACAGTGAACATCTTGCTTCCATCTGGCAACGTCAAAACTGGGGCTGTTGTAAGAGCCCTTTTTAGTCGCTGGAAAGCAAACTCGCAATCCAAGTCCCAATTGAATGCTAGATTCTTCTTGGTCAATTTCGTGAGTGGAGCTGAGATTTTCGAAAAATCCTTTATGAACTTTCGATAGAAACCAGCTAGTCCTAGAAAACTTCGGACCTCAGTTGCATTCCTTGGTGTCTTCCAATCCTGTACCGCCACTACCTTAGCAGGGTCCACTGCTAACCCTTGTTTGGATACTATGTGCCCAAGGAACCTCACCTCTTCTCTCCAAAAGTGGCATTTGGAGAATTTGGCTTTTAGCTGATGGACTCGCAGAGTTTCCATGATTGCCCTTAAGTGTTAAGCATGTTCCTCTTCACTCTTTGAGAAGATAAGGATATCGTCTACGAAGACCACTACGAACTTATTGAGGAAATCTCTGAATACCCTACTCATCAGGTCCACGAAGTAAGCAGGTGCATTTGTCAAGCCGAAAGGCATGACAAGCCATTCAAAGAAGCCGTCTGGGGTTCTGAATGCCGTTTTATCGATACTATCTTCAGCCACCCTTAGCTGATGAAAACCGGTCGCTAAATCGAGTTGGGAGAAAACAGACGCTCCTACAAGCTGATCAAACAAATCGTCAATTCTGGGGAGAGGGTGCCTATTCTTTTTCGTTAGCTTGTTGAGCTCCCTATAGTCAACATATAGACGGAGTGAACCATCCGCCTTTGTAGCGAACACCACTGGAGCGCCCCATTCTGAAATGCTCCTCCTAATGAACCCCTTTTCTAGAAGCTCTTTAATCTGTTTACTGAGCTCTCTCCTTTCCCGTGGACCCATGTGTCTAACGGGCAACGCAACGGGCTTTGCATTATCTACAAGGTATATGCGGAAGTCTATCTCCCGCTTCGGAGGCAAGCCCTTCACCTCTTCGAAGACATCCGGATATTCCCGGACCACTCTAACTGATTGCAAATTTTCAACAGAGGCATCTAGCGATTCAAGGTAACTGAGCATAACCGCATACGAGGGATTACAAGAAATTTCCAAAGTATTACCGAGCTGGGTTAGGAGCCTAACAACCCTTTTCTCACAATCAAGGATGGCCCCATTACTGGATAGCCAATCCATGCCCAAAATCAAACCATATCCCGAAAAGCCCAAAACAAAGGCACTACATTGAAATTCTACGCTTAGAATAGAAATTTTCAATCCCAAACAGATCATAGACAAATGAGCTGGGCCCCCAATTGGGTTTGAAACAATTAAGGGGTCCTCTACCATACTAGTTTTTAGGTGCAGAGATTCTACTAAAGCAGACGAGATAAAGGAGTGTGATGCGCCAGAATCAAATAAAGTGCGAACGGGGTGATCATAAAGATAAACTACACTTTCTACAGAAGTATTTATACCTCGCTGTTGCAGAGGTGGCGCTTCTAGCACATGAACTTGTGCCCCTGAGGTGGATCCAGCCCTCTGCCCCTATCCTCGTTTCTTTGGGCAGTCCTTAGCCCTGTGGCCTGTCTCACCGCAAGAAAAGCACCCACCATTCTCCTTGGCCTTCTTTTTCCGGCAATCTTTCACTAAGTGCCCTTCCGTACCACAAAAATTGCATTTCCTTTTTTCCTGTTTCTTATTATTACCGTTACGATCCTTTCTTGTTTGACTATTATTCATCTTCCTACTCTGGGACTCTTCCGCTTACTGGTTCACGTGGAGGAGGAGGAGTGAAAGCGTCGGCAGCTGGGGAGTAAGGTCTCCAGACATGCTGAAACAGAAAGGGTAGATTCAAAACGAAGGATAAGAGATAGTACCTATGGCTTTGGGGAGGGGACTTTGCCTTTTAAAATAAAATAATATTTTATCTTTTAAAAATGCTTCTTTAAATTTCCTTTTTGAAAATAAATTTTCAAAACTTTTTATCTTATCTGGTAAACCTATACTCTGATACCAAGTGAAACACGCCACCTCCGTTAGGGTCACTCTCAAAGGGAATGCCCTAATTTTGGTGGAGATTTATAAGTATAAGTCATGGATATACAAGACAGATATAAGAACACATATTTTTGAATAGCGGAAAACAACAACTTTTATTTCAATAAAATACGTGTTACACCAACCATACCATAATTATCTTACAATACTTCAAAAAAAACCTAACATCTTCATAACTGTCTTGGTTACATTATTTAAAGAAGCATAAAGAAAACATAAATAAACTGCAAAAGTCCCATAGTTGTTGTCCAAAGCCATAGGCCAAAACGAAAGATCCAAGCAATACATTCTTTCTCTTCAAGCTGGATATGAAGGCTGGTCAAGCTGCGGTATTCCCTCCCCGTGGACCTGGGGGGGGGGGAACGGAAGAAAAGAAGACGAAAGAAAAGTAGAGTCAGACATAAAGCCTGAGTAAGTCTAGGACTATTCAGTCTATGAATAAAGAACTGGGTATGATAAGTATAAACTAGAAATGGGAAAGCACCATAAACTTAGTTAAGTTGTCTAGGGTCGAATATACTATTGTACCCCATACTAATCTCTGTACCCATATAAACTAGTTCCCAACAGGCACCCCATAATCAGGGTGAAGTGATCCATTTTATGATGATCGGCTCCTACTCGCATAGTTACATGTGTCTTACGGCCCCCGATGTTGTAGTTACCTATGCTGGTCCCACCATAGGGTGTATCAAGACCCATGGTGGCGGCCCGACACAATCCTAGAATGCACAGGTATGCAACTGGTGCCCAGTGCCTTATTTTTCTGCGCCGGAGTGTGTGCACGCCCGCACCCCGTTAGAACCTACACTGCTGCACCACCGCCGTTGATTTGACCTCTTACAATCAGCCCAGTAATCGTGCCCCACCCTGCCTAGTTTCAGGGTATCATGATACCTTGTAGGGTTACTGCGAAAAGGGTCCCCCGCTACTAGGTTTTCTATTTTTAGCCAACATGCTAAGTTGGTTAAGTGTTTTATAAACCTAACCCCCAATCAGTCTTTTTAGTTTAGCATGTTCCATTTTGATTAAGTATTAATATAATTTACTTAATCCTATCAATCCTGACTCAGCCTTAATTGTCTTATTAAAGCCTTGACCTCTCACATTAGACAGGTATTGTTGTGGCTGCCTGTTGCCGGTTGGGTCCGGGCAGTCTTACGCCACAACTCAGTCTAACCTCGGGTCCTTATTGGGCTCCGTGTTTAACCACCCACATTGGATAGGTATTGTTGTGACTACTGGACAGCCGGGCGGTTCCGGGCAGGTTTACATCACAACTCAATCCAACCTCGGGTTAAACACATCGTATTTTTCTACATTTACATATTTTGTCTCTTTTCTTTTTATATGTAAATATTTGCGGCCCGTTATTCAAATTCATCTTTATTGGTTAAATTTCATTTATGCCACTTAATTGTTCTTTCAAGGTTGTTGGCATGCGTTAAACATGCCAACACATATGTTCTATATTTTAGCTCAAACGTCATTACCCCCGTATTATACGTTCGCTCCAACGTAAGGTGTGTTGGGTTTAATACTTAAACCCAATTTAGCCAAATGAAAAGGGGAGGCTTATAACATGATGTTTATAAGATAACATGAAAAAGGGGAGTGTGAACGCATGAACTTGCAACGAACGATTCAATTAACATAAAATAGGCACATGTGAACTTGCAATTGTAACAACATATAATCATGGCATAACATGAATCATTTTATCCGTATAATCATAGCATAAACAATACTTAAACATAAATCATTCTATTCATATGGTTAATGCATAGACAATACTTAATCATGAATTATTTTACTCATATGATTATGGCATAAGCAGTACTTAAACATGAATTATTCTAGTCATATGATAATGGCATAAACTTAAACATGAATCATAGGTTCAACTAACCATGTAAACTTGAAATTAAGAATCTAACTAAATTAGATATCATTATTATTGGCATAGGGTCTTGACTAGAAATATAAGCCTATATTTTTATTTAGGCATGATATAAACTAATCGTGTTAATAAAATCACTACATGTTAACAAAAAGGTACTTACTTTTGTCACTAATACAAAAGTATGGTTCAACTAGAATTATCCCAACCTAATTCTTATATGAATCATGGTTTTCATTCTATTCATAGCATTATAGCATAAACATATCTAAACTTACATCATGGTTTTTATTTTATCTATGTAAACTTGCAAGAGGAATGTAACTCTAATGTAATTCTAATGTAACTTATGATAACAACATAAGCCTAAAAACATGTTTTTCAATTGGGCATAATAACGAACATAGTTTAGTCATGTTCATAAAATTAATACAAATTTACAAAGATGCGTGCTTTTGTCACTATCACAAAAATATGATTTTTATACTTGAACTATGATGCCAATTTCAACATAACCTTCATATGAATCATAATACTTAAGTGGATCAAATTACACTAAAGATGACCATAGAATTATACATCATGTTGTCATAACAATAGATCATAGACTTGCATGAATTTCAAAATAAACTATTACAACATATAGTTGTTGTTTCAACATGAATCTTATACTTGCATTTACCAAATGGGTGTTGTAAATAACTACCACAAACATGTAGTTTTCAATATGAATCATATGCTTGCATAAGTCCCAATCAAAATTCCACAACATGTGGTTGTCAACATAAGCCACATACTTGTATGAATCAAACCACAGCATTGCCAAATCGTTTAGAATCAAAATAACATACAAATATAATTCATTATCGCCACAATTACATTTCGTTTCCAACGCAAATCGCGTACTTGCAAATATCCAATCGTATACCATAATATTCCCAAATCATTTTGCATCAAAGCAACATACAAATATAGATTATTATCGCCACAATTCCATTTCTTACATTACACAAATCAACACAATTATTTAATTCATATCGGAATAGCACTCTACTTACAGCGTATGGCGAATCTTCAATTCAGAAATCTGAATTCTGAATTTGGAGTTGCTATCCTTTGTTGTAGACGTTGCTTTGATTTGATTTACGTTGCTTTAAGCTTTGAATTATCTCCTAGTTGTCTCTCTATTTCTGACGGCTATCTTCAGTCTCTCCTCAGCAGCATGACGGTCTCATCTCCATTTTAGTTTATGTGAATTAGGGTTAGCCTTAGGTCCTTTTTATAGAGTTTGTGAGTTGATTTAGACCGTCGATGAAGCTTGGTTCAATAACAGCCGTTCGTTTGAAGGAGAGACCAACCAGGAGCTGACACCTAGCCCTAGTGACAAGGCAAGGCTCAGAAAATCGACCAAACACAGACCTGGCCAGCCAGGGTGGGCTGGGTTCGACCTGGCTCAGGGGCCAGGTCAACACCCCAGTCGACACCGTGTCGACTTGGCAGTCGACACGGGTTACCCAGGTCGACTGCCCAGTCGACCTGGCTAGCCCCAGGTCGACTGCCAAGTCGACCTGGGTGCTTTGGGCGGGAATTTTCCCGCTTTGGCCAATTGGGCCCGATTTTGAATTTTGAATTAGTTTTTTTGAGCTGTTTTCGTCTGTTCGAATTTTAAACCTAATTCTGAAACTTCCGGAGGCCATATCTTGGTCATACGGACTCCGATTTTCGAAAACTCGGACTCTATTTTGCGTATTTTGCCGAGACGAACGCAATGGCGTATCCCGTTTCCTTAATTCTTTGATTTGAAATTAATTATACTTTAATTTATGAATTTCACGGTTATAGAATACACGGGGTGTTACAATTAACATCTCCCATATTGGCAGTGGTTGTATTGATGGTAAGAGAAAACTCTTTTTAAATAATTTACTGAGGGTACCCGAAATCAAGAAGAATTTGATTAGTGTTCCACAATTTTCCAATGATAATCAGGTTTATATCGAATTTTATCCGAAATATTGTTTAGTAACATTTACTAACTAGAGAAATACTTTTGCAGGGTGATGCAGTAAAGCGGCTGTACAAATTTAGCTTCAAAAATTGCAAAAATACTGCAAATGTTGAATCATGTTGCAATTTATATGTAAACGGTACAAATAGTAATATCAGTGAATCATATTATGTTACTGATGCAACTATTAGGAGTAACAGTATGTCTACTATTGATCGTTGGCATTATAGACTAGGTCATCCCAATATTAAAATTGTGAAGAAAATTCTTCTTGACAACAAAATACCCTTTGATGATGCTAAAATACCATATATATGTACCTAATGCCAAATGGGGAAGAGTCACAAGTTACCATTCACCAATTCTAATACATACTACTCAAAGCCATTTGATTTTGTTGCTGCTGACGTATGGGGTCCAACACAAACAAATTTTGACTTTGGGTACAAGTATTATTTATCTTTAGTTGATGCACATACTAGACTTACTTGGTTATATCTTTTAAAATCCAAACATGAAACCCATAATTCTATCATAAATTTTATGAAAATGATAGAAAATCAACTCAACAGTACCATTAAAAAATTTCAATCAAATGGTGGTACAAAATTTAAAGCTCTTACCAAGGTATTTCAATCCAAGGGTATAATTCGTAGACTTACTTGTACATACACTTCAGAACGGAATGGCTTAGTTGAAACAAAACATAGGCACATAGTAGAATATGGTTTAACATTATTAGCTCAAGCTTTCTTACCCTTGAATTTCTGGCGTGAATCATTGAACACTGCTGTTTATCTAATAAAAAGAATGCCTACCAAAGTGTTAAATCATATCAGCCCATTGGAGAAATTATATAATGTTAAACCAGATTACAGTGAGTTAAAATTATATGGATGCTTATGTTTCCCTCACTTAAGACCATATAACTCAAACAAGCTAGACTACAGATATAGGCTATGTACTTTTATTGGGTATTGTATACACCAAAAAGGATATGAATGTATTAATATGAATTGCAGAGTATATATAAGAAGAGATGTTGCAACAACCCGGAAAATACGATCCAATTTAAAAATTTTAAATTGGATATTTCAGAGGAATTTAAACAATTGAAATAGAATATTTCAATAAAATAATGAATTAGAAATAGTGCGGCAGTTTGAAATTTTGAATTCAAACTTTGACTAACTGTACCGGGTGCAAAATAAAACGGATTTTAGTGAAACCAAAATTATTTAAATCTTTTTATGAATATCTTTCTAACAAATCTGAAAAATCGAAGTTTCATGGCGGAAATCAAAAGTTATGGCCAAATGAATTTTCAGAAAGGTCGCTATAGAGAATATATAGCCCTTGAAAATAGACATTTTGCAAACGGCCTCGGAATTCGACGAAACCACTTTTGTTGGATCCGAGATGTCAAACTATTGCTAGGTTTCAAATTTCATTATTTTTGAAGCTAGTATGTGAGCGTGGCAAAAGAAAATGTGATTGGCCAATTTCTGTTAAATTGGATCGACCAGAAAATGGCCATTTTTCAAACGATCTCAGAATTCGACGAAACTAGTTTTGTTGGGACCGTATCGTCAAAACATAGCCAGATTTATTTTTCTGGAATTTTTCGAATCAGTTTGTGGCCTTGGCAAATTGAAATGTACGTTGAGATTAAATATTGAATATTTTATATTTTAATTTGAAGAATAACTGACTGTAATAGTCGAACGGGCCTTCGAAACATATCCCATTGTGTTCGGAATGAGGGTATTTAGCTAGGGACAACAGTCATTGGGTTTGAATTGGGATCCGTATGGAGAAACACTATTTTAAATTTTAATAAAACCATCGGCCAATTAGAATTCTCCATTCATAAATTTAAAAAAAAAAAATTCAGAAAACCCCTCCGTAACCCCCGATCTCGACGGCGGAACTGTGTTCGCCGCTTCCCAGCCATTTTCCCGCCGCCACGTCCATCTTCAGCCCCCGCTCCAGTTGAGTCTTTTGCTCGCCTCGCTCCCCTCTTTAAATCCATAGCAAGAACACCCGCTATCGTTCAGTATTGGAGGAGCATCGACCTCCTGAACAGCCGCACTTCCCGCCGCCGCCACGCCACGATCTGACCACCGAGCTCGCCATCTCTGCCACCAATCAGAGCGCCTCTCGACGCTCTATCACGTGGTGCAGGCGGATTTTAATATCGTGCAACGATCGAGGTGAAAGATCGAACCCTAGTTTTGAAGATTTAAAGGAGGTAAACGGCTTTAATTTTCTGAATTGAAAATAACACTTTTAAGTATTACAAACTTTGAAAAATCATATCTTTATGATGTGTAAACGAAATTCGATGAAACAGGAAACATCATGACCGCAAGGAGGCTCTCTACCATCTAGAAGAAACCGCGGATTTTTCTGAGCTATCTATGATTTTTAGCACCTCAAAAACCAATGTGAGATTTCTAAACTGAAATGTGAATAAAAATGTGATGTATAAATTATATAAGCGAAATATAAATTATATACGTGTTGTATACCACATATACATGTGTAGTATAAGTTGTATGAGCGAAGTATGAATTATACATGCATTGTATAAATGATATGTGTGTTGGAATGGAAATAAAATATATTTATATACAAATATATAT